>OU426931.1:1426170-2646754 GCA_911387795.2 Apamea monoglypha | reverse complement strand
CGCCAGACACAACACCCGTCTGGTCGGAGGATCCTCCCTTTTCTTTGGAGGATGAGTGAACTTTACACCCTGTTCCTCATACCTCTATACTTTTATCGAAATGTGGCTATGACGTTAAGGATGCTTCTTTGAATTCACATCGAAACATACGGTTACCAGGATAAGGCATTACCTAGTTAGGAGAACAGTAGTTCACCCCTACAAATATTTGTTAGTATAAGTTCTACGCTTACTTAATAACTTTAATATGTACGTACCACAAATACCCTTTAATGCAATAAATATTTTTATTATTATTAAAAAAAAAAACATTCTATAAGCGATAAGGTTGATGGAAAAATTTCAAAATGGCGGGCGTTTCGCGTTTTTGTAAAAGACTAGATTCTACCCGCAACTTCATCCGCGTGAAATTTCTTCTTACCCGACCCACCCATCGCATCGCATCGCCTGCCCGCGTTATTTTTATTTTTGCTCCTAAGGCTCGCAGCGTGATGTTAAATAACCTACCTCAAGAATTGGGTTACCAAATACAAAAAAAAAGAGGGCGTGTTCATACAAACAAACTCTTCAACTTTATTATTAGTCTAGATTGCCATACATCGCTATCCATTGATTCTATCCGCATCCGTGGAAGTACCTATCCATTTGAGATTGTCGAGAATAGGTACCAGGCAGACGGAATCTGTTAATTTCGCATTTATACGAGTAATATGAAGATGATCGACACTTCACGTGACCAGAGGGCTGGGTCGTTCTTTGGCCAAAGAATTACCATTTCCATTCAACGGGGCAATGCTGCCAGTCTTCTGGGCACGTTTCCGGATGACAGCGATGCGGACGACTACTTCGATGCCTAAATATCCTTTTGTTTTGTATTTACTTATATAGTTAATAAGTCTTTTAATATGAAGTAACTATTGAATGTTAAAGGTTGAATTGATTTGCATTGCTATCCATTGAATCAATCTTCATCAATAAAAACCTCCACATTCGCTAATTCTGGCATTCAGATTAAAATATCAACTTGGTTTTTTAATTGACATCTTTATGATGCACGTGATGACAGATTTATAATTTATTTATAAAATAATAACATTCTGAATTTATATATAATATCATAAAGCAATAAAATAAAATACTCAAATTAAATAAGGCTTTATATTATACTAGCAGCGCCCCTCGGTTTCACCCGCATAGGTTTCGGTCCCTTGGGAATATCGGGATAAAAAGTATCCTATGTGTTAATACTGGTAACATACATCCATATAGAGAAACAGCTTGATTCGCTCATCTCCCAGTCACGCGATACTGCGAAACATGGTGTACGGAATGGCAATATTAATTAATAATTAATTATAACATCGTGTAGGGGCTTGTGGCTAAGTAATAACAGCCGCACGAGTCGATCAATCAGGTTAACCTACGTTTGCCACGGTTACTCCGTGGATGGGTAACAATCTTCACATACCAAGACCCCTCCGTGCCTCGGAAAGCACGTTACGCCGTTGGTCCCGGCTGTCATTCGTGGATCTTTGACAATCATTACGGGTCGTCAGTAGCCCGAAAGTCACCAGAAAGTAACCAGGGTTACCAATGGGTACCCAGTAACTGGGTTGTGGAGGTCAGATAGGCAGTGGCTCCATGTAAAATACTGGTATTCAGCTGCATCCGGTTAGACTGGAAGCCAACCCCAACATAGTTGGGAAAAGGCAGGCAGATGAGATGATAAATTAATTATAACATTACTGGGTAGTTATTACGAGCATATCAACTATCTAATAAGGTGTGTGCCACCTTTGATCATAAGCTTTACGTTGGTAAATTAAATGGTGGTTCTGATAAAGATCTGGTAGCGCTTCTTTGTTTACAACTATTGTTTTTGGTGGTTTACTACCTATTATCATAGGTCAAGAGATGTACCATCTCGCTGTAGGAGTCCAAAATAAGGGCAAACAGTTTTAAGTGACTTATCATATTGTCAAGATTATCTGTTTCTGTTTTAGATGGTTCAACAGTTCACCTACTAGAATGTGGTATCTGCAACCTATGTGATATTATCTGCAACACGATTTTAGGGGTTTGGCAAAAAGTTGAACAGTCTCATGTGTTTTTCTCTGCTTGATTTACGGTCTGATGTGTTGTGGCTTAAACTAATAAATTAAAGATGGGTTGTTACACTATTAAACTAACAATTTAGTAATAGACAAGCTACTCCTCCCCAACTAAAAGAAAGACCACTCCCAACTTACATCACAAATCGATCACAAATTCTTTCCTTGATCTTTAGCCCCAAAAATGAAGAGCAAATCAACACAATACATAATACGATTACTAAAACCACTTTATATTCATAGCCTATGGCTCTTCTCCTATGAAATTTTCAAAAGATGTATCATATTTAATCAACATTATAATACATTCGATCCTCAAATTGCCTGGAGCAATATTGCCCAAGTAGGTATTATAATGTGAACTAGGTAGGTACGTTATGATTAGCATTCTCTTGTAGCTAGTCATCTGTAAGTATGATGTGTGTTCGTGTAGCTATTGGTGTTGCCAAGGCTTTTCTGGTGTGGGATGGGCACGACTTCTAGTGTTGCCATAACAAAAAGACACTGAGGTAAACAAGATTGTTTTTGTAAAATGGATAGTAGTGGTCACATTATAATTATGCAGACTGCCTTACAACTGGCAATAAATTATGAAATTAAATTATTTATGTTCTGTGTTTAAGACATCGGAATCGCATTTACACATCACATCATCATCATCGCATCATTATTTTTTCATCATCATTTTTTTTATCGTCATATGGAGTGACGTTAGATGGAGCCGACATCAATTTCTTATCTGACTACCCCTGAGAAGGAAATGTCATTCCTCTTTCTAATATAACGTGAAATCACGGTTTTGGTTTGCAAAAGTTTTACACACAAAAGATTTGTTTCGGGTAACCCAAAAGCACCCATACATCAACCAGTATACATAAATACACATACACACTCACATAAGACAAATGTTATCGGACACAGCTAGCAACATACCTGCTACAGCAATGTCCGATATACGGGCAATCAAATCTCCCGGCAATCATCGCCAGAACAGCAGAGCGATTCTGTAACCATCTCACCGTGAAAACTTATGTGAAGTGAGCGTGGAGTGAGCTGTCATTCCAAATAATGCCAGGGATTGACACTACTGACAACTCACATCAAGTTCACTTCACTTGAGTTTTCACGGTGAGATTTTTACAGAATCGACCGGCTTTATTGGAGCTGCCCCGCACCCTGCGCACCAAGGACGCGCACCGTTTGCGCATGGTGGTGAAAAGTTTTGTAAGCCCTGTTAACATCTGCTAATGTCATTCATGAATGGAATGTCACTATCACCTAGCTTAACTGAGCATTTAAAATTGCCCATCATGTTGACACCTTTTACGACAGCCACGGACAAAAAAGGAGTAAAGCAATAAAGATATTGAGTATTGAGTTTCATATTTATTGCCAAGGACCACACAAAATATAGAAAGACTAGCTGCGCCTAGCGGTTTCACCCGCATAAGTTTCGATCCCGTGGAAATATCGGGATAAAAAGTATCCTATGTGTTAATCCTGGTTATAGACTATTTTGTGTGAAAGAGTAACAAACATCCATCGATCCATACAAGCTTTCGCGTTTATAATATTATTAAGTAGGATGGTAGGAAGTAGGATAAAACATCGATTTTTAAGATGCACCTTGCAGGTCGCATCTTAAAAACCTTCTCAAGTCCCCTCCCCACTCCACCGACTTCTACTCCTACTCCTTTACAGGGCACGCAGTGCGGTTGTGGAATTCACTACCGCCTGACATTAGGGACTGCCAAACTGTTGCAGTTTTTAAAAGAAGAGTAAAAGAACACTATCTGTCCACTTCATCATAGTTGTGTATGTATTTTTTGTTTTATTTTTTTTTGAGTATGATATAATTATTATTATTCTAGTGATATTTATTTTAGTAGTATGTATGTATGTACGTTTATTTGTATGTATGTTAGTATATTCTAACAATTTTTGTTTAGTTTTTTAAGAGAAATCTTTTTGATTGTATGTATTATTTTTTGTCTCCTTTACTATTTCACACGCCGGCTGTCTACATCTCTGTATCTATTGTCCTGTCTCGGGTGTGCTAGAAGAGATTTCTTGTGAAATAAGCATCACCTCTGTACCTATTTTTTTCTGTTCTGTTTTTCTTGTCTGTTTATATATGTGTGTACATAAATGGTAAATAAATAAAAATAAATAAATCGGTCTATTTCAAAGCATCTAAGCTGCTCAGCTGCCCCCTACTCATATTTATATCTACGCAGGGGCATCAACGCTCAACCTGTTACCATTCAGTTCACGAATCTGAACACAAAAAACCGACGAAAAATTTCAACGCAGGAGGGCGTTGAAATGTTTCGTCGGTTATTAAAAAATGAGGGAGGAGGGGCTTGTGGCTAAGTAATTGCAGCCGCACGGGTTGATCGCTCAGGTTAACCTACGCGTGCCGCGGTTGATACGTGGATGGGTGACCATCTTTACATACCAGGACAGTCGTTACGAGTCGTCAGAAGCTCCAGACGTATTCAGCTGCAACCGGTTAGACTGGAAGCCGACCCAAACATAGTTGGGAAAAGGCTAGGCAGATCGTGATGATTAAAAAAAACATTCCTGTTCCATACATTTTGATACGGCGTAGGTGACTTTTATGACACTTTTTATGAAACAGCAGACTTTTTTGCCAACCGGCGAAAAGTTTCTACGCTATGGGGTTTAAAATCATGTGCTGAAGTGAAGGTTTTAGTTTGCGCGTCGATGTTCACCACCCTATGCGTCTGTCGCCCTGTATATGCGTTCCATAATATTAACAAGATCTTAAAATGACTCGGACGCAGCTAAACCAGTTTATGAAATATGTACCTAAACAAGTTCACACTTAATTATTAAGTTACACAACGATGGATTTGGTAGTGCTTATGTACCTTTATTTATGTTACAAAAAGACTGGCATATCCACGCAAAAAAAGTCCTTTAAGGGCTGATTTTTCAATGATCTGATAACTTTATTAAAAAAAAAAAACGATACTAATAATAATAATAGTAGTAATTATGACAGTTTTTGTATGAAATATCATACAAAAACTGTCAGACGTCAATTTTATTCCTAGAATAAAAGTTACCTGGCGATGGAAAAATCAAGGGGTCTACTACGAAGTGCAAAGTGCGAATGATCAGATCGGACCGACACATGGCCGAACCGAATATTATTGGAAAATGCGAAAAAAATTCGAATTGGCTCAGTTGGGTCGGGACCGTAGTCAATATTCGAAAGAGTGTAGGAGTGTAGGATCGGGACCGACCGAACCAAATAGTAACTTCGTATCAGGAAACAGCCGAACGTTCGGCCGATACCACTTCGGAGTAAACCCCCAGTCCTAAAATATTATATAAAGAACAAACAAACGAATAAAGAATCCCGCTTACCCAACAGTAACATAACGAACTCATCAACATGCACTAACCTTTATCCTAAATAAGAAGGGAGTTCTCATCTCAAGGATATTGACTACCGCACAGAATTTCAAGTCGCACTAATTGTTATCGACGGCGAACTATTTAGTACCTATGTATATGTTAAGATGGAGCAATTAATATTACTGCTGATAAATCTGTGTTGGTATGTTATGATAAATAGTTTGTTTGTCCGGTCGTGCGGAGTGATGGACTGGTTTGATGTTGCTTAGGGCACTTTTGCTTCCTGTTTTTAATAACGGAAGTTGTTAATACGTAAAACGATAGATGAATAAATCAGAATTATTTTTACTTCGACTTTTCCGGGAGTAATAGGTAGGTACATAATTATCATAGATCTTTCTTGTAATGTTCCACGAAAATAGTTATTTGTCTACTTATGCTTTACTTTATAATTACTGTACCAGGCATGGGAATTTTGTCTATTTTTTTAGTTCACTTTCTTTTCCTTTTCTTTAGTTCACTTTCTTTTCCTTTTCTTGGAGCAGTGGTGGCCCAGAGGTACGAGTTGCAGGTCGTGTAAATATTAGGTTTGTGTAAATATTTTGATCACCGCTGCTCTCAAATCAGTGAAGGAAAACATCGTGAGGACATCAAGGAAGGAAAACATCGCGGGATGTCCTAGAATCAAAAATTCGAAGACATGTAACATCTACTAACCCGCACTGGGCCTGCGGTAGGTTACAGGTAACTCCCTCACGAATAGAGAAGGCCTGTGTCCCAGCAGTATGAACGTTATAGGCTGATTATGCATTGGCTTGGAATTAAATTGAACAAACAACTATGTTAGATTAGTAAGATGATTTTATAATACAACTAGCGGACCCGGCAGACGTCATCCTGCCCAATTGAGTCATCATATACCGACAGCAGCAGACAGTATTTTCCAACCATCCAGGAACCCATTGAAATATACACACAAAATTTCATCCGAATCGGTCCAGCCGTTTAGGAGCAGTTAGGTGACAAACACACGTACAGAATAATCCTACTAATTTCTACTAATATTATAAATGCGAAAGTTTGTATGGATGGATGTATGTTTGTTACTCTTTCACGCAAAAACTACTAAAAGGATTTGTATGAAATTTGGCATACATATAGTTTATAATCAGGATTAACACATATGATACTTTTTATCCCGAAATTCCTATGGGATCGAAACTTACGCGGGTGAAACCGCGGGGCGCAGCTAATTATATATATATTAAGATATAGAGACAACAGTATGACAATAAATGAAATCACTGGTAATACTAATTAATGCATATGAATGTTTTGGCACTATCAAATAAATCATAGCATCGAAATTAAAGTGATTTTTTTCAATCAAACTAAATAGTAGATACTGATGGGCTGACTATGGATTATGTTAATCTTTGTCTAACTATTAGCGACTGATTATTTTTTTGTATATTTGATTCAAGTTTATTATGCAGACTGAAAAAAAGGAAAGCTATGACCAAATTGTGGCCAAGGTTAGACCAAAAGGACCAGGACCGTCCAAAAGCGCGCTGGGTTGACGATATCGTCAAAGTCACGGGAAATACCTGGATGCAGGATGCACGGGACCGAGAAGTATGACAGAAGAAAGGGGAGGCCTCTATCCAGCAGTGAGTGATTCCGGGCTGAAATGATGATGATGATGAGTGTCTGTGAGAACGTCATTATACCCTGTCCATTAAGTTAACCGTTTTTTGACAGCTGTCTTTGAACGTACATATATTCCAGATTTCGTAAAAGTTAACTTTAAAATGCGTAATAAAATAAATATATAAGCTGCCTTATCTTATTGAATTATCTTATTTATGGCTTTTTACATACCTTATAATACCGTACGTGTATCAATCAATGTATTGTGTGTTGCTGCAATCACTAGTTCCATCTGTCAAAAAACGGTTTACTTAATGTACAGGGTAGGTAGCAAGGAACTTATAAAGTTCCTTGGTAGCTAGATATACGTATTTTAATTTATTGTCGTGTCTCCATCTTGTATTTTCTTAATTATAAGTGACCTAATAAATAAAATAATCAACTATTTTATGATGTTATTTCACTAATTACACATCTTTTAATATTTATAAGTCAAATAAGTATAATGAATGTTACTCCAAGACCCGCTCGTGACATTTAACCGATAATGAATTACAACCGTGGGTGCTAAACTAAATAATTTATACAGAGCATCAATTTATTATTATAATTACTTGCGATTACTTGCATTTCAATTGATGTTAGGAAATCCTTGTAAAAATAGATTAATTGGTTTAACTTTTCAAATATAGTTTAATGGTTTAAAAATCATTACGTAAGTCTGACATGGTAATTAATGGTAATTATTATTAGAATAGAATACTCTTTATTATGTAGACCATAAAAATTACAGATATAAATGTAGAAGTTTTTGTTTGGATGCCACCGAGGAGCTTTTAAATAAACTTGAGCGTTTGCAAAATATCTGTATTCGTTTTGTTTTTAACCTTAAAAAGTATGATCACGTCTCCAACTTTCGCAAGATACTCAAGTGGCTCCCCATTCGACTTCGCAGGAACTCGCGGATTTTGTGTCTGTTATTTAATCTCCTTCACAATCCTAAAACACCATCCTATCTGCGGGTGCGCTTTAACTACGCCCGCCCTTCAGATGCACCTTGCAGGTCGCATCTTAAAAACCTTCTCAAGTCCCCTCCCCACTCCACCGACTTCTACTCCTACTCCTTTACAGTGCACGCGGTGCGGTTGTGGAATTCACTACCGCCTGACATTAGGGACTGCCAAACTGTTGCAATTTTTAAAAGAAGAGTAAAAGAACACTATCTGTCCACTTCATCATAGTTGTGTATGTATTTTTTGTTTTATTTTATTTTGGTTATGATATAGTTATTATTATTCTAGTGATATTTATTTTAGTAGTATGTATGTATGTACGTTTATTTGTATGTATGTTAGTATATTCTAGCAATTTTTGTTTAGTTTTTTAAGAGAAATGTTTTTGATTGTATGTATTATTTTTTGTCTCCTTTACTATTTCACACGCTGTCTACATCTCTGTATCTATTGTCCTGTCTCGGGTGTGCTGGAAGAGATTTCTTGTGAAATAAGCATCACCTCTGTACCTATTTTTTTCTGTTCTGTTTTTCTTGTCTGTTTATATATGTGTGTACATAAATGGTAAATAAATAAATAAAATAAATAAGTTTTTCAAAGGGTGACACAATGAGCGGACAACCTTTGGATGGATTAAAAAGGGGAAGGAGAGACAATACTTTAGGTAGTCTGTGGTGTACCATTTACATAATACAATAAATACATACATAAAACATATTATACTAATCTATATAAATACTATATATATAATAATAACCATGAAACAGGATCAAAGGGAATGAATAATGATAATGAATGAAATTAAATATCGGATCGAAAAAAAGTGCATTCGTTTTCAGACTTAGTACTCAAACGTATAATGTGAATGTTCAATGGAACATCACAAAATCATTCACACACGAAGATCTCATCTGATTATGGCTAGAAAACCGATGGCTGATAAAAAGAGAACTTAAAAAAAAAGTTTTCGGAAACATCTTCATTTACCAAAAGAAAAATACGTCCCTGCTTACCCCTTCAGGGAAAATAGACGTGATGTTACGTTTATATTAAACCTTTCATAAAAATATATCGCTAAATACCTAATAAATGTTGCCTACAAATAAATGTTAAATTAGCTTGCCAAAAAAATGAGTTTTCTATCATAAGGGGTTTTCCTGATAACACTAAGAAATCTTTGCTAATGGTCCAGTCAATAAAGGAGTTCCACAGTGCGTGAGCAGGGACCTAAGCGATTCCCTCAGAAACTTGTTCAGAGTGCTTAGGAAGTGAACATACTAAAGGTCCTGACGTATAGGAGGTGGGCCGGAGTGGGGTTGCACAAAGTGCCCACTTTTGGGTTATCGCTTGTATCTCAAAAACGCTGCGTTGTAGGGAAAAAAAATCTTATACCAAATGAACGCTCATAAAATTCTCTACAATTTATAATGTTTTATTTTTTTCTGAATTTCTAACCGTTTCCGAGTTATAAGGGTATATGACAGTTCTAAAATGCTAAGTAACTAAACGACAGGATATTCCCAAATTCTAAAAATAAAACCACATAGGTCAAAGGTATACCACCGCCTGAACCAGATTCTTCAATAAACCCAATAAGGAAGATAATTACATCGCAAATAACTAGTTAATTGTAACGATTTTAAATTAATACATGCGCTTAACCTTTACTTAGTAACGTCTGCAATTACCGACAGGATGCATTTAATTAAATCTGCTTTAATTATTTCATGTTAATCAGGTTTAAAAGTAAATCCTAGCTTTTTATATGGAAGACACGGAAAGGTATACCAGATGTTTTTCTTTCTGTGTCGTAGGTAACTCTTTGTGTAGGTAAGTAAGTAACTAAGCCGCAAAGCGTATTGTACGGGCAGTTTTAATAGCTCGGCGACAATCTCTGCATCGAGTGGAGCAATTAGTCGCAGTAAGTGGCCGTGCCCAATATTGGCTTCAGAACTATGTTGCTTATGTGACCGTTTAGCAATTTAGATAGCTTGTGTTAGAAACCCATTAGGTTCCTATCTGTTTTCATACGGTTTACTGCACTGACGTTATTATGTTCGACAAAATCTCAAAATAGCATGCCTTTATACATCAAAGGCCAAGTCTTCGTAATGTGAACGATAAAATGTTCCTTATTAGCTATCCCTCAAAAGAATGAAAATCTTTTTAAACGCCTTATAATTTGTAATTTGTTTTTGTAACTTGTATTTTTTTTTTTGAGATGATAGAGATTTTGAATCGTATTTTTTTTTCTTACTTTCGAAATCAATACAATCAATTGTGGGAAGTCAGCTACAGTGACTTTCTGCAGCAATTCAGTAGTTATAAAATCGTAAAAAGTCCGCGGTACAGTCGCCCTGTTGTACCTGGTAGTATATTTTTGCCCAAGTATCCACGAGTCTACATCGATCCTGTCGCGACTTGGAAGTGCATTATCAGTACGCTCTACTGAATCGCTGCAAAAAGACGCTGCGAGCTACCTTCCTTTGTCTGAAACAACCTATGTCCAACAAAGAGATTCATGTTACTATTAAAAAGGCAAACTAGTAAGTAAGTACTAGTAACTGAAGTGGCAGTGGACTGGTCATGTTTGTCGAAGGACCGATGGTCGGTGGAACAGACGAGTCCTGGAGTGAAGACAGCATATCTGCAAGCGTAGTGTCGGACGCCCCACCTCTAGATGGACCGACGACCTAAAGAAAGTGGCTGGGACCGACTAAATGCGGAAGGCGGAGGACAGGGTGTTGTGGCGCAGCCTGGAAGAGGCCTATGTCCAGCAGTGGACTGTGATAGGCCGAGTTGATTGATTGATTAAAAAGGCATTAAAAGTAAAGCAAGAACTCTTTCAGAATGTAAAGCTATATTAACTGCTTTAATTGATAAACTAGTAATAACCAAGTTTTTAAAGATGAAAATTACTTACAAGGTTGGCATGCACAAGGATCTAACAAGCATCCTAGTGGATCATGCAATAGAATCAGTTAATAGCGTGGATCAAGAGCGGCCTGTTAATAGCTCATAATGTGACCGCTCACCGCCATACGCAGTGTGGTGGTACAGAGCGAGCAAAGCGAAGCGAACAACTATAAAATCTGTTAGGGGCAACAACCCCACGCAGCATGGTGAAGTGGAAGCTAAACAAGGAGCGCAGCAAAAGAACGATAATTCTGAAAAAAAAAAAAAACTTTGAAAAAGTTTATTACTCTTAGGGCTGATTTTTCAATCATCTGATAACTTCATTCGAAGAATAATTTTGAAATTTTGACAGTTATTTCATACAAAACTGTCAAACGTCAGTTTTATTCCTCGAATAAAAGTTATCTGGCGATGGAACAATCAGCCCTTAGGGCTAATTTTTCCAACGCCATATAACTTTATCGGAGGAATAATTTTGAATTTTTGACAGTTCAGTCCATACAAAAACTGTCAGACGTCAATTTTATTCCACGAATAAAAATTATCAGTCGATTGAAAAATCAGCCCTTAATTTAATAGCTCTGCCCTTCCTTGGAGCGTTTCAGATTGCTGCTGGCACTTCTAAGAAAAAGTTTAAGGAATTCATAAGAAAAACTTTGTATTAAAAATAGAGTTTTATACCTAAATATATCGACGACTCCTCATTCTGAACGAGCTATAGATAAAACTAACTTTCAATATTCCTGTATAGGTGTAAATTGTAACAACTAAGACAAGATGTCTTTTCCCAGCATGGGATCTCAATCATCCCACTTTGGGAAAAAATACTAGCAAAACACTAGCCCCTCAGTGACAGTAACCAATAATGATCAACTCTTTAAAAGAAAAAGTTTATTTTACACTAGTTTCTGCCAGCAACTTCGTTCGCGTGATATTGCGGCCTCCGACCCATCGCGTCATTTTCCATCGTCCGTCCGTGCTGTTAGCTCGTTTTCGCTTAGCGTTCTTTCAGACTTTTTTGCTCGGCTCCTGAGGTACCTAGCTTGTTGTTGAATAGCCTTCCTGCCTATAGCCTTCCTGAAGAATTGGGCAAATTTTTTTTTTTCCGGTGGGAAATCATCAAATGACCCCTCCCGCTCTGGGTGGAGCGGAAGGGAGTGTCAGACTCTTACTGACTAAAACCCACCCATGTTCCTTCCTTCGCCCTTTATGTTCCGGGGTAGCGGTAACCCTTTCGGACAATCCCGCTGAAGAATTGGGCTATAAAATGCAATAAGAACTTTTAAAATCCGACGGGTAGTTCCGAAAATTACCCACTACATACAAACTTACAAACAAACTTTTACCTTTTTATACATACTGTTATATTTGTTTAGATGGAATAAATATCGCATCGCTATCACTACACCGCCATCTCGAATAACCCGTAACAAGTGATCGTCCTGGCCTTGTAGCATATTGCCGGAACACATCAGCTGCGTGCGATCACACTCATAATATTAATACTGTTGCTATTACGCGGATCTTCGGGCTTGCTACATTTATTTTATTTATAATCGTTTGTAGCCTCGGGGTTTTTTAAGAGCTTAAGAAAATGATTGCTTTGGTTTGTAAATGCATTGAATTTGTCGAGTTTTTTTTTGTTTACAAACTAAATTATTCATCTAGATGAGATCATCCGTAGATGAGTTGTGATGATAAGTTTAAAATTTTGTAATATTTTTTCAGCAGGAGAAAGAAAATATCATAGAAAAGAAAAGGAAAAAAGATTAAAAACAAAAAAAAAAAAATTGTACCAACCTAAGATGCCATGTTCGTTGATAAAGATAATTAGATCTATATTCAAACTACAACCAACACAAAAGCTTCGTACTAACAAAGACATTAAGTCAATTATTATTTTCTTTGCAGCAAAATGAAGCCTGATCTCAATGGCAAAAATATCAGTCAAGAAACCAGTTACAATGAAGGTCTGAAGCTTCACAAATCCAAAACCTTTGCAATTCTTAATCTGCTATACCTACTGTCTTCAAATAGACAACTAGCATGCCTCTTCGAGTTCTATCATCCTAATAAGGTAATTAGTATCTTAATGACACATGTTCAAATAAAGATATTACCATTTCGGCTTAGAAGTGCGAAAATAAGTTACCATTGTCATGGTAAATTGGTAAATAGAGATCTTAAAGCTGTTAATGTAACTTGCAATGGAATTAACATATTAATATAGTTAGAACAAATAATGTTCCTCATTAGTTTATAGAAATGCAGCTTATTATAAACTTAATATCACGCCTGTTTTGAATGAAGGGAAAGGCAGAGGTTTAGTCCACATTTCGCCTCTTATGTTTAAACCTACCACATATTTAACATATAAATATCACGCGTACAGCTCTGCCTAACTCTTCGAGGAATCCGGGCGTATTATATACATTACAGTTATGTTTAAGTCCCATGTAATAGGGGGCGAGCCTATTGCCACCAACTGGGGATGAAATATTCCAGACTGCTACTGAGAAATTCCGGATGGAAACACCCAATAATACTTTGCCCGATCCAGGAATTGAACACAGGACCTCATGCTCGCTATGTATTTACTAGGTACGCAATCAGACTCCTATGGGAAAATCGTAACGAGAAAACTCTACTCCCAACCCGAGCATAGATCCTTACGCTCAACCACTGGACCATCGGAGTATTCGAACAAATAATACTATTTATTGCAATGGTAATTAGTTTAAAACATACAGTTTATTATTTACTTAAGTGAACGTAATTAAACAATGAGAATAATAAAGTATATAGTAATAAGTTAATTGCACTACTGTGTTGTAATTACTGTTATTTATTTAACGCCTACTTTTGTAACTTAATCTATGTAATAGGCTAGCTATCTCATGTTACTGGTAATTAATATAGCTCGTATTTCTTTTTGCTATTTGCTATTGGCTATTATTATAAATACTATTGTTAATAATATACAGACTTTAATTCAAATTCAAATTCTTTATTTCAGACCTGAGTCCATAGTGTTAGTATCAAGAAAATAACTTAATAACTAGTATTAGTAATAAGAGACACAAATACAAATATCAGCTGGTATGGATTTTTACCCAGTGACGCAGCAGACGGGAATCTCACCGATCTGAGAACACGCTCAGGAGGTCGTTGGTGGTGGCGCGTAGCCGGCCGGCTATGGAGGCGGTCCTTTTTCTTATTATTGCTTAAAAATGGTCTGTGCGCGCCTCCGTAAACATTTTGGACGCACTACAACGCCACGACAACCCCAACAGTATCCTAAACACATTATTATAATGGATGCGCAGATCGCTGTATGTTCTCTGCGTAAAACTGGTCCAAAGACAGCACGTGTAGAAAGACTGACAGAAAGCTTTGAATTTTTTATTATAAATTGATTGACAAGAACAATTTTACTAGGGCTGCTGCTGAGGCTGCGCAAAACCTCAAGCTGTGTAAGTATAAAAACCTTATTGGTAATTCCATTTTCGATTTCTTTGAGGTTGAAACCCTCCGGCCGTGGGGTTCGATTACTCATGGGGTGCTTACATAAAGAAGCGGCTTTTCGGTCCCAAGTCCCGGTACAGACCTCTGCAGGTTGATCTTCGGAAGGAAACGGTTACATGTTTTACCTGTTCCGTTATGTGTAAGCGTACGAGTATAAGTTAATGTGGGACTATTTCACCCGCACCGATCGGTACTGACTTGTATTTATCTGCAACCCGCTTTTGTATGCAAGTACCCATGGTGCCCAGCACAGGTTGTTTGCTGTACCTCCATATCGCACCGTTGCTCATGCTAAGTCCCCAGTACCACGTACTCTGGCCGCACTGAATGATCTCTTGGACTCTAGTCCAACAAACGATCTGTTGCGGACGAATGGACGAAAATTTAGTCGGCATGTCAGAAGTAGGTATGAGAGGGATTTATGAAAGTGCAATTAACTTTTTTACCTGGACTGGATGTTTTTGTATTTCCTCTTTTATGTGTATGTGTAAAAACTGTCTTTGTAATTGGGTTTTATATCGTTTTAATTGAAGAAATAAATAAATGGTTTCTTTAAGTAAATCTCGAAACGGCTGGTCGACACTTCTCGTGACCCAAGGGTTGGCTTTTACCTTAGCTAGAGTCTAAGCATTGCTATACAACATGGCAATGCCACCAGTCTCTTGGGTACATTACCAGTCGATAGCGACGCGGATGAATTTTTCGACGCCATATTTTAGTTAAATAATTTTGTTATTTGCATTAATTAATTGGGTATAAGTTGTTGATTACGTATATATTATTTTAATTCACCACTTTTATTAAAATGATAAATTATATTATTTCTATGAGTAGGTTTGTACAAACACTTTTACGCGTCAAAAATAAGGTATTTTTTCATAATTGATGAGTTCAGCGTTTCCTATCCGACTACTCTGAGAAGAAAGACCAAAACAAACTCAGACGTTACAGTCTCTTAAAGTCCAGACATAATTTTGGACAATCACAATCCTAAAGAAACGAACGAAAGAAATTTCGGATTCGCGGGACGCTTAACCATATTTTTCTACTACTCTCGTTGTCAGCTCATCTGATTTAGCACTATAAATTCACGCCTTCTTCTCAAAGGGGTAGGCAGAAACGAAAGAACGCCATCTGTTATGACACTACATACTCCTTTAGCTTTGTTTACGTTCATGCATCTGGTCATACACGCATGCTGGTGGCGAGTACACGCTTTAAAGAAATTGAAAGATTAAAACGTTGTTGCTATACATCATCGTCAGATTTTATTTTAGGCCTTAAAAATAACATTGCGCTATCTAAGCTTTGCAATAGTTTAACCGTACTTGCAATTACCAAACTATTACATAACTAATATATAATAAAGTACGGGTACATAGGTCGTGGGATGGTCGAGTTTTTGAAAGTATTGAGAAATATCAAATTGCATAAAATTTCGTCATGGTTACTTGCCGGTAGAGATGAGAAAAAAATGCAATACATCGTGAGTGAATAATTAGGTGGCAAGATCCCAATACGATGCAATCTGATTAGACTTTCATAGTGCAATGCTAGACAGGCAATGCGCAATTATCGAAAAATCAAGAAGTCTGGCGTACTTCTTGTGCAATAGGTTTGCTACGAAAACGCTAATGTTAACCTGTACCATATCATCAAGGGGTTTACCGATGCGAGGGGCTTATAGACCAAAATCAAATGTATTATATGCCTATGATTGCATTGCCACGTCACACGATACTATTGTTATGATTAAGTTTTTTTTTTCATAATAAATGTTGTCTTTTTTTTTTCGGATGGGAAATCATCAAATGAAGGGGTCATTTGATGATTTCCCATCCGAAAAAAAAAAGACTGACACTCCTTTCCGCTCCACCCGCTCTGGGTGGAGCGGAAAGGAGTGTCAGACTCTTACTGACTAAAACCCACCCATGTTCCTTCCTTTGCCCTTTATGTTCCGGGGTAGCGGTAACCCTTTCGGACAATCCCGCTGACATGTTGTATGTCTTAGTCTGGGTCGAACTTTCTTTATTTTATCCATGTATGCTATTCAAACAAGGTCACAGAAATGTCACAACAACACCAGGTGGTCTACTCCGAAGTGTTACGAAGTAAGTGCTACGAAGTTACTATGTATTTGGTTCGTTCGGTCCCGATCCTACACTCTTTCGAATATTAACTATGGTCCCGACCCAACTGAGCCGATCCGAAGTTTATTCGCATTTTTCAACAATATTCGGTTCGGCCATGTGTCGGTCCGATTCGAACATTCGCACTTTGCACTTCGTAGTAGACCCCTGGTTTTTCGCATTCAGTTTGACGTAGCGGCCTTTTCAAGTTCATCAGTCTATCTAGCTGGGGACGACGGGCTTCTCACTTTAAGTTTCCCGATTCGAAGTCTCTACCCAAAGTCTGCTCCAACGGCTATCGGTTCTTCGATCAACATGAGCACTCCACTTCAAATAGCCAACTCTGCAAGGTATATTGGTGAAGGCAAGTTAATAACATAAACAACATCACACCTGTAATCCCCGAAGGGTTATTCAGAGGTGTATCTGTGGTACACCCACATTTCGACAGTTATGTTTAAGTCCCATGTAATACGAAGCGAGCCTATTGCCATCAACTGCGCACAAATGCAGACTCCAGGCTGCCGCTGAAAAATTCCAGACGTAAAAACCCAATAACACTTTGCTCGACCCGCGAATTGAACTCAGGACCTCATACTCAGCAGTAGCGCTTGCGGTCACTACACCAACGAGCCAGTCAAGTTAGTCATTCGAGTTAATTTCCCGGATATATTATTTCTTTCAAAGAAACTCCAAATGTTGACATCGATGTCTAATAGGAGCATAAGGTCCTGGGTAATTACTTCCCTGGTCAGGTTAAGTAGTATAGGGTTTTCTCATCAGGAATTTCTGCAGCCCGGAGTCTCAGTAGGAGCCAATTGGCTCGCCCCCTATTACATGGGACTTAAACATAATTGGTATACTGACTCCCAAGATACAGGTAAATGCCTAGTTTGGGGGTCTCCGTCTATTCTATTTTTGTACAAATTGAGATTTATAAATAAATAAAAAAAATAAAAAAATGTGGGTATACTTGCTATTGCTACCTCTTACCAAGTGGTATCGAATTACCCAGTAACTGGGTTATGGAGGTCAGATAGGCAGTCGCTCCATGTAAAATACTGGTATTCAGCTGCATCCGGTTAGACTGGAAGCCGACCCCAACATAGTTGGGAAAAGGCTAGGCAGATGGCAGATGGATGACTTGCTATTGGTAGCCTCTGCCTAACTCTTCGGAGATAACAGGCGTGATGTTTTGTCATGATGGTTTGTATGCACTTAGCATGGGAACTGCGAATTGGTATACCAAATATAAACGTTTTATCACTACCAATAAACCATATTACACAGTTTCCGTGCGCATAGTTATTCTAAAATTGCATCACGGTACTAAGACTAAGTGTCAAGATCGGTCGAAAATCATATTATAGTAACACATCGTGATTAAATGATTACATGGTAAGGTGTACATAGTTAACACATTCATTACATCCTGACCGATCATAATGTTATTAGCAATAATTATAACGTAACCAAATTAATTTTATAAGACAACGTAACTTGAAAGTGCTAACAAGTTTGCAAGTAGCCACGTGAGAGGTATTTACCATACTTTATTAGTTTATTATTTTCGCTACGTTTAAGTAAGCTTTAAGTATTTCTCATTTAAAAAATCTAAATCGGTTATTTGCATATATTGTGGTAGGTCTTTAAATTATTTACAAAACATGCTACTTAACATTTCAGTGTAAAGACACATTCCGCTATGTAATTATGGCATCAAAAAATTAGATAGAGTAAGTATGTTGTAAAGTGCATTAAGAAACAAATTCATAACAATTTTTAGGTATCCATTAATTATTAGGTTTTATCGTTAAGAAGTCTATGAACGAAAAGAACAATTTGTTAAAACTATTGCCTGAACATTACATGTAATATGTATTAAGAGACCAGCAGGCCAATTCCCGTAATTAAAAACGTTCAAAATCTATTCGCAATCTCATCTCGGCGACCATCAATTTAAAAAACTTGTCAAAAATGTGAGGAAATTACAGGTAATTTTGACAGATTGACACTGAGATCAGACTGTGAATGTTCTTAACATTACGGGAATTGCCCCTCTGGTTTTATTTTGTAGGTGAAATTTTTGCTACGTTTTTATTTATAAACACTTCCATAACCATCAATTATTCAGATCAAATGGGCATTAAATCCGAAACCAATAAAATGTATCCATGCATTCATTTTCAAGCTTATTTAATTCTAGAATAAACTCGGTAAATACTTAACCATGCAGTCTCAATGGATACTAAATCGAAATTGATCTAAATACAAGTGATCAGACCATAAGTGCGGGGCGATGAGTCGTCGGCGACAGAATAGATATGTTATAATTAATCAAGAGACTTGATCAGCTGTTTGACACGAGGTAGAAGTTACCTAGGTCAGGTTAGGTCGGTCAAACTCGTTGGGTGGTGAGTGATGATGTTTTGTAATAGATGGAATAATAAGAATGTTACATGTCGGTGGCGGATGTGTGGCTTTTCAATTTTTATGATCTTTTATTTTTGTCTATTTATGGTAGGTTGAAAGCCCAGCTGATGTGGTTATTTTTATGTTTATTTTTATCAATTGACGGGTCTACATTTTTGACTTACTAATTAATATAAAATTTCCTTATTATCTTCAGCTCCATGTTATTGTTTTCTGAAATTGGCTGTTTACCATAATTATACTAACAGAGTCTTGCTTAAATAATAACGATAAACGCGCATCCCTGATATTAACGCCATTAATTTAAATATTCACAACTTCCGTACAATATTAACTACCCACTTACTTTTATAATATAAGTGGGATGGTCGTTTATGTATTGCAACGAACATAAATTATTTTCGTTTTCAATATATAAATTCGCCTACAATAATTTTCAATCATAAATTCCTCTGTTATAAATTATATTGAAATACCAATTACCGCGAATGCAACCCATAATTTCGCTAGCACATTTTCACCCACATATTTTGGAAGCCGCTGCGACCTCCATAGTGTGTCATGTTATAAATAAAGTGAAACAGAACAGACACAAGGCTGTCTACGGAATCGCACCTGTGACCTCTGTGGCAGATGTGATAGTACATCATTTGGAATAACTAGTCATTGGAAACGGACAAAAACAGTGAAGGAAAACATCGTGAAATAAAAATAAAAACATAAATCATTTTGTCACAAACTAGGCTGAGAATCAACACTTTTTGAACGTCAAAACTACATAATACAGTCCCCAAAACAAAACGCCCGCCCTTCACCACTTCCTAGTGTTTTAGCTGGAAAAAAGTGGCACAACAAACTTGCCAGCAGCACAGCTGTCTTTTCAGTTAGAAGATCTCGATTCTATACAATAGTAAGTAATTCACATTACGAAACACAAAACATAAAATAAAAATTATTTGCCATATGTCAGCTAGCACACCGTGAGGAAACCAGCATGTCCTAAGACATGTGCCATCCACTAACCCGTATTGGGCCCGCGTGGTGGATGGCCCAGTCCCTCACTCAACAGAGAAGACCTGTGTCCCAGCAGTGGGAACATTACAGGTTGATTATGAATTATTGTAAAGGGTAATGCAATATTGGAGATTGAGTATTTTTTTCTCTAGATTATCTGAAGGCCATTTCTCGTAATTTAAAACGTTCAAAATCTAGTCGCAGTGTCATCTCGGCGACAAACAAATGTCAAAAACTTGTCAAAATGTAGGGAAATTTGAGGTATATTTAACAGATTGAGACAGACAGGCAGTCGCTCCATGTAAAATACTGGTATTCAGGAGCATTCGGTTAGACTGGAAGCCGACCCCAACATGGTTGGGAAAAGGCTAGGCAGATGATGATGATTTGACAGATTGAGACTGAGATGAGACTGTGAACGTTCTTAAAATTACGAGAATTGCCCCTCTGATATCTGACTGTCTGAAACTACAAAATGATGATGACAGATGCTAAAACAACTCTGTATAAGGCAAAGATATTTCGGCATCTGACTTCATCATCATTTTGTGGTTTAGGAAACAACAATAGATAATTTTACAGTAGTAGATAGTTATTTTTGCCTGTCCGTGTATCGTTCACTGGTTTTGCGTTGTCTTTTCCTTGGCAACTAGGTTTTAAGAAAGACTTATAAATGGAAATTACTTGCATTAAAAATGCGAGGGCCTGTCCAAATCTAGTCTTTTTTGTCCAATCTAGAGAATAACCAGTGAAATTATATTTCACTTAGAAAGTAAAAAAAAAAACATTTAAAAATATAAAAAAATACTTGTTGCCTATAAACCCGTAAACGTATTACCCAGTAACTGGTGTGGAGGTCAGATAGACTCAGGTAAAATACTGGTATTCAGCTGCATCCGATTAGACTGGAAGCCGACCCCAACATAGATGGAAAAAGGCGCGGCAGATGATGACTTAGCGTAGCTTAAAAATATTATGCAAATATAATCTTAAATTAATATGCATTAAAAAAATATAAATGCAAATTAAAATAATTAGTAACCTATCCATGTTTATACCATCTAAGCTAAAACACATACGCACCAGATTGGTAACATGCACGATCAAAGAAATTTATTACCTTTCTGCACTTGTTGATTAAGGTCAATTCTCTTAGTTTAACCGCAGTAAACATACATCCAGAAGGTCAATTGTTACATAAAGCTTATACAAAGATAAATAAGAAAAAATGATATAAAGCCAACAATTAGGCGACTCCTTCTCATCATTATCATCATCGGGTCGGCTCCCAGTCTGACCGGATGCAGCTGAATACCAGTCTATTTTTACATGGAGCGACTGCCAATCTGGCATCCACAACCCGGCTACTGGCCCTTTGGTATGACTGGTTGTCAGACTTTCGGGCTTCTGATGGCCTATAAAGAATGTCAAAGATCCAAGAATGACAGCCAGGACAACGGCTTTAAGTGTTTTTTTTAAGTACTATAGCCACTGGTGTTCCACAACAGTTTCTTGATTGCCAATTTTTACAATTTCTGTTGCCACTTTATCGTATGATATCAACTTATTGTTTTCGTGGAGTTTCTTGCTCGTTCTTCTCCATAGGAAAGAGCTATCTATCTATCCTAACTCGCTTTGAAATGGGTTAGTTGTCCATTCCTATATAGTTGGCACAGTTGCTTCATCTTTCTGACTGGCCTTCAAAAGTACCAGTAATTGGTTTAATTGAAATAAATGCAAGATTGAATTTAAGTTTGAGTTTATTCGTCTAATTTCATTTTCAATAACCTTTTGTACAGACAGAGGTCAAGCTACCCGAAACTGTCAAATTTCCCCAATCAACCGTGAACGTTAATGCTTTAGCGATAAAGTTGAAAATCTATTAAAGAAATTTAATAGATTGTAGTAGCTTGATGTGCTGGCGTCTGTACAAAATTGACCTTCTGTATTTTACTGTTTATTTTTAATAAAACACAGACACATTACCAAATACATTGATTAAAATACTCAATATGAGTTTGAGATGAACTTTATATTATTTTGTATTGAAATGTAATTGATGTGTTCCATTACTGTGTTCCAATTCACTGACAAGGTCGTTTTATTTAGTGTAATCGTTTTTATTATGTTACTTATGAGTATAAGGCTTGTTAATATACTCTGACCTGTATGGGACCTTCCTACTGATTGGTACCATTACGAGTATCGATATTTCAGGGATGCTCTACCTAATAATTATCATTAATGTGAAGGTAAATGTGTTTCTTTGATCAAACTGGATGTAGATCTTTGTACACTTGTGTCATTATCTACTGTATTGTGGAGTTCTTATTGGATTTTTCCCCTAGGAATTTCTTAGTAACCGCCAGGAGTTTGAAAGTTGGCAGTGTGAGCCACCGTGCCTCGAAAAGCACGTTAAGCTGTTGGTCCTGCGCATGATCTCTCTCTGGTCGTGTCCGATGGGATACAAGTGTGTGCGCTGATACAGGTGCACATCTGTAGGTATCAGCGCACACACTTGTGCATAATAATATCTCCCACACCGAAAGCAGTTCTCCGATTTTCCGATTCAGATTAGTCAACATGGCCAAAATTCGGTCTGGATGGCTATTTTTGTAGGGCATACTTCATTTTCGTCTTGAAGGAAATAAAGTGACTTTTTTTGTTTTACTCAAAAAGCATGCATTTAGGTAAAGTATTACATTTCTCTATCTCTTTATCTTGAGGGTTAATTTCTAGATCTCCTTAAATGTCACTTTTATTTTCAATCCATGAATATTCTTAGATGGCATAATAACCTCTCTTTGTCTAATCATTTTACTTTGTTTAATAATTGTATAATTAGTTTCAGACTCACAAAACGCTAAGCTGTAAATTTTAACGTTTCACAGCAATCCTTAGAAATCATATATTATGTTTTATTGTAGAGAGGGCCATCGGATTCCTCGCGAAGCTGTAAAACATTTCTATAAATTCAGACAATCCGCCATTTTGAAATAGTTGTGATAATTCGGGACGAGAGCCGAATGATTGACAACACTAGCGTCGCAATAACAGTTCGTGTTTCGATTATTGAGCGTAGGCCAAAATAGTGATGTGACTTGTTTGAGTGTTTACGACGAATTAAATTATTTGAATTTTATTAAACATTCGTTAGGTTAGTTAGATTTTAGTTTCTTTTTTATGGATACCGTGAAAAAAGATTCGAATAATAGCTAAATTAATAAACACGCGGAAAAAAAAATTCTTCACTAAATCCAACTTAGCAGTTGTCAAACCACCTTTTAAAATATTCCTTTACAGATTTAAATTATAGTGTGCATTAATTTTGTATTAGTAACGTTTATATTCTAAGTACGGCGTCACTCATTTCTCTATACCAAAAGATTACTTATTCTGAAACATGAAAACGACCGAGTAACCTTTTCATCAAATTTATGGGTCCCTTTTGTGGCACCAAGCATTATTTCAGCACACCTCGTGTTCTTCTCACCCTTTTACGAACCAAAGCGTGATGATACCAAAATAAATCCGAAAATCTTCGCAATCGAAGTTAACAATGAGAATACTTCTAACGCTTTAGGCAAGAAATACCGAAACAATTGTTCTATTATAATTCAAAATAATAAAATAATAGCTATTCATTCTATACCCAAAGGCGGTTTGGCAATGTATGTACAAATTTTTGGTTTAATACACATTATTAGGAGACGATAATTCAATTTTACGTCATTTTACCTTTCAAGTACAGATGCCAGTACATCAAGCTACTACAATCTGTCAAATTTCTTTAATAGATTTTCAACTGTATCGCTAAAATATTAAGGTTCAAGGTTGATTGGGAAAATTTGACAGTTTCGGGTAGCTTGACCTGAAGGCTGGCCATCTGTACATACGGTTGAAATTTTAACTCTAAATGGTGCGAGCGGTTTATCAATGTATTATATTGTGTTCTGTTTAGAATTGTGAAATATTTTTTGGCTCAAATCAAATTATGGTTAAATATTTGGATACTTGATACTATTGGCCCACAAGTAATTAAAGTAAATGTCTAAATATTATCACTTCATTGCACATATCAGAAGCCAAATTCCCATAATTAAAAACGTTCAAAATCTAGTCGCAATCTCATCTCGGCGACCATTAATTTCAAAAACTTATCATAAATGTAGGAAAATTAGAGGTATTTTTTGACAGATTGAGACTGAGATCAAAGAGTTTTATTGAGAATAAATTATAGTTATTATATAACTGTGAATTGTACTGAGAATAATTAAGATTTCTTTTGTCACTGCGACCCGAAATTAAAGTATAGTGGCTTCCTGGAAGAGCTTCCGTGATATTATAAGGACCGTCACGAAAATCTGTCATTTTTACCTTGCAAACGTTATTGTATGACCGTTCACCGAGTTCTTAGGAATATTATGATTAACATTCTGTTTGTATTCGTGCTCATTTCAGGTAGGTACCTACTAAGTAATAAAAAATGTGACAAAAATCAGAAGTAAAATCTATTTATCAAACTATACTTTTACACTACTACTACTTTAGGTATCTATCACATTGACTGATATCGATATACTTTATTTCCCCGAAAAAATAACCATTTTGTTGCGCAACAAGCGTGCAAAACTAACAACAAAATATCTAATCCACATTTTAATAACAGATTGTCTAATATCCATTCATTACATACCGAGACCCCCTCCGAGCCTTGAAAAACACCCCCACACCTTGAAAAGCAGTCCCAGTTGCCATTCGTACATTTTTGACAGTCATTACAGGTAGTCAGAAGCCCAAAAGTCTTACAACCAGTCTTTCCAAGGGGTACCGCATTACCCAGTAACTGGATTATGGAGCTAAGATAGGCAGTCTCTCCATATAAAATATACCAGTATTTTACTCGACTGAACACCAATTCAGCTGCATCCGGTTAGACCGGAAGCCGAGCACAACATGATCATCATTCTCCTGCCCTTATCCCAATTTATTTGTTGGTCTGCGCAACAAACATCTTTTGCTTCGATACTTCTCTATTAATCGTCATTTTGGTAGTTACCAGGGGGTAACTCTAGCCATGTCATCTTTCACGCAGTCCACCCATCATAGCCGACCCCAACATAGTTGGGAAAAGGCGAGGCAGATGATAATTGTCGAATGTCCCATCCCTACAGATTCCACAAAACATACCTAGCGACTAACCGCTCCCACACGTTTCGACTGCACGTTCTAACGAAAACTAAATTTAGTCTACAATTATAATACTGAACTATTTTGACGGCATTAACTTGGACACTAAGTTATGGCACATTCGCTAAGATTTACGATAGTGCTTCTACTAAATAATTGAAGTTTATTAGTTATGCCGAAATATTATGATGGGACCTTGGATTAAAGTTGTTTATTGTTTATGTTAGATTATCACAAAGCGGAATATATTTATTGTGCCAGTAGAGCATAAGCTATCCTTCTTCTCCTGAGAGTTTTTCAATTTGCCAAGGAAAGCGGTTCGTTTTAAGTAGTTATCATAACTGCCATGAACCATGACCAACTTTTTGCCAGGATTGCCAAGCCTTATTTCAGGTATTTCACTGTCAAACTTTACATATAAACACATGCTGATAACTGTAAAGGGGTGGGATCCTGGTGTCCTGAAACACAGGCCACGAGCCTAGCTTAAGCACCAGTCTCTCACAATATACACTTACCTGAACTATGTGTCATTGTCGAATCTGACCAATGTAAAATAACTCAAGTACCTACTTATATTATGGTGAGAAAATAAAGTTTATTATTAAATTTCCTTTATTTCATTTACTTACTTACAGATTATATTTTTAAATATTATATATTATGTCGTTTATTTATTTAGATATCTTATTTTAATACATTTTTAAATATTAGTAAAAAAAAAAAAACATTTAAAAATATAAAAAAATAGTGATCCACCGATGTCGGGAGCAGGGTCCAAGCTACCGGTGGTTAGGGCTCCAGAGACAGGAACCTCCTCACAATGCGAGCCGTATCGAGGAGTACTGCCTTTTGAATCAGGCCCTTGATCCAACCGCCTAACGAGAGCTTAGATAGATGTTGATCGAGGCTTTCGGCCATGAGGCCATTGGCCGATACGACAATCGGCACAATGATAGCCGAGCTTACATTCCACATGTCAACAACCTCGTGTGCTAAGTCCAGATATTTAATTTGTTTCTCTTTCTCAGCTTTCACGAGGTTCCCGTCATGTGGAATGGTAACATCAACAATCATTGTGCGGCGCGCTAATCGATCTATCACTACTATATCAGGCTTATTGGCGACAATAGTCCTGTCAGTAATGATAGACCGATCCCAGTACAACGTGACATGGTCATTTTCAAGAACTGGGTCGGGCACATACTTGTAATACGGTACCTCAGAATCGACAAGTTTATATTTCAAAGCAAGTTGCTGGTGAATGATCCTGGCTACTTGGTTATGCCTGTGCAAGTACTCACCGTTAGCTAGACGAGAACAACCAGAGATAATATGTCTGATGGACTCACCCGGACGGTGGCATGCCCGACACACGTCAACCGTCCCGTCCTTCATAATATATCTCCGGTAGTTATTCGTCAAGACAACTTCGTCCATAATTGCACAGACGAAACCTTCAGTTTCTCCGAAAAGGTCCCCAAAACGTAGCCAGGATACGGACGCTAAGAAGTCAACACCGGGTTCATGAAGAGCCCGATAGAAGCGCCCGTGAAGCTCCTTGCTTTGCCATACCTCCTTGCGGTCATCGGTAGTAAGTATTACAGGTTTGCGCCAGTTCTCTTTAGCCATGGAGAGCGGGGTGAGTCCCTTGTCCACTGCAACCACATCACGGTGCATACCCACTTCGGCTTTTATAAAATATTCTCTGAGATTGCACACCTCTCGGTTGTGGAGGGTCTTGGCGTTTAAAAAGCCTCGACCCCCGCATTTCCGCGGGATGTACAATCTCATCACTGATGATCGTGGGTGATGCATCCGGTTTGCGGTCAGTAGTGTACGGACCCTTCTATCCAGGGCATCGAGTTCGGTCTGAGTCCATTTGAGTATGCCGAAAGAGTACATCAAGACCGGCATGACCCAACTGTTGAAGGCGCGCACTTTATTTCCGCCTGAAAGAAGGCTAACTAACACCTTCTTCAAGCGGCCAAAGAAGCGCTCCCTCAACGTTTGCTTCATGTCAGCAACGTTGATGCCTAACGCTTCCGACATACCCAAATACTTGTAGCTTTCGGATGAGGAGAGGGATCTAAGGTGTATGGAATCCGAGAGTTGAATTCCCTCGGATTCCATAATCTCCCCTCGCTTTACATGCATGACCGCACATTTGTCCACACCAAATTCCATCCTGATGGCGCTACTGAAAGTTTCAGTTACCTTCAGTAGCTCCAGCAGTCGTAATTTGTTGGGGGCAAAGAGTTTCAAATCATCCATGTAGAGGAGGTGAGATATGACCTGACCACCTCTCTTCAACCGATAGCCTAGACCTGAATCCTCCAGCAATGTGCTTAGAGGGTTCAGGGCCAAGCAGAACCAAAGTGGACTTAAACTGTCGCCCTGAAATATTCCCCGTTTGATCCATACAGGCTCATCATTCCCCTGGATCTGTCGACACCCCGGATATCGAAGGACCGTCCTCCATTGCCCCATGCACGACTCAAGGAAGGTGCGTAAAGTTGCATCGATCTTGTACAATTCCAGCACCCTCATGAGCCACGCATGTGGCACCGAGTCATAGGCCTTCTTATAGTCTATCCAGCATGTCGACAGATCCTTGCGGGATCGACGAACCTGTTGGCTAATGGCCATGTCGATGAGGAGTAGCTCCTTAGTACCACGAGACCCATTCCTACATCCATTTTGAGAGGCAGACATAATCGAGTTATTGTCAATGTGCGTATTAATTTTTGCTCTCAAAATGGATGTAAGGAGTTTATAAACCGTCGACAAACATGTGATTGGTCTATAATTCTTGGGTTCCGCAGGACTACCTGACTTATGAAGCAGGTGGGTAACGCCTGTTGTTAGAAACTGCGGTAGCGACCCAGACTCTAAGGATGACTGGAATTGAGATGCCAAACGACTGTGTGAGCTAATTAGCCATTTTAACCAAAAGTTGTGCAGACCGTCCGGTCCCGGCGATTTCCAATTCGGTAACGGACGGACTGCTCTGGCTACGTCTAATGGCGTAATTAGAACTGGATCCATTTCTGGTATAGTTTCACACACTCGCTCGATATCCTGCATCCAGCCACCCTCAGCGTGATAGACGGGCACCGACCAGATGCTGCGCCAAAATGCATTCGTGTTGGCATCATCCGGGCGGCACACGTCCGTCACGTTTTGTTCAGGTCGCTCCCAAGCTCTATATACCCACCTTTCATCGCTCTGGAACATGCGATTCTGCGTGTACCGATCAACCCGCCGCTTATACCGCCGAATACGGCTCGCCCATGCACAAACTTTCTGCTTCAGGAAGTCGATGCGCTCTGTGACATTGGAGATGTATTCCCGAGGGCTGATTCCAGTCCCCGAAAATGCCTGTCTTACAAAGCGCATCACTCGTGGTCGTGTATTGCCCTCCCTGAAGCAGTATAGTTTGCCGATGAGTACCCTGGCCCCATCGATACGACGCTCGATCCTGTACTGCCAGGCTGGTACGGCTGGTTTTGGTCGAGTCGCTCCGTCACAATTTGGAAACTTGACGTTAGCTAAACGACATGCCGCCACAGCCGCGCAATACAGGATCGAGTGTGTATCAACGAGATCCTCGCTGATCTCAAAGAAATTCTTGAGCTGCGAGTCCAAGGCACATACCAGCGCCCTATTTTTTTTATGCATAGGTAGCCGAGGTATTCGGGGTCTAAGTTCGGTTGGAGTGGACCTATACTCGCGAAACGCATCCTCCAGTGCGCTCCTCAGTCGGACGTTGCACTGGCTACTTACTGTGTCAACCCTATCATCATCTTCTTCTTCAACATGATATATATATATTATTATTATGTCGTTTATTTATTTAGTTGTCTTATTTTATTACATTTTTAAATATTAGTATAAAAAAAAAAACATTTAAAAATATAAAAATATAGTGATCCACCGGTTTCGGGTCCAAGCTACCGGTGGTTAGGGCTCCAGAGACAGAAACCTCCTCACAATGCGAGCCTTATCCGTATTATTATTATCTTTTGCGTACCTGGCTAATCTCCGTTGAGACTGGCCACCGTGATCGAAATCGGTCGGGAGGCAACTTTTTTTTTTCTTTATAATCACATTTGTCCCATGAGTCTTAAGTAAAGTAACAATAAAACTGAAAGAAGAATAAAACAATCGCGTGGTGTCGTGGGACACCCGGTTGGAACGAAGATCGAAAAAAAAGTTTAACATTTTGTCCGACTTGACCCCTTTGTTACGTAAAAAAAGTGTCGTGACGGTCAAAATGTTATACTTTTTTTTTCTAGCTCCCAGTCGACACATGTGCAGAGTATAACGAGCGAGAAGGAACTTCGTTTCAAAAGGATCATAACAGCAAACGATTTCAAGCACAAATAATGTAATTATGGCAAATATTTTTCATACTTCAATAATTTATACAACTCTATCAATAACGTAAGGCCAATTAAATATCAATAAATAGTTTCGCGTTCACACATTATGCCATTATACCATTAACGTCTGTGATGGCTTGAAACAACATTGCCTGCACCCGCTAGTCATTGCCACAGATCATAGAAGGAAATCACAGGGACAATTCTCGTAATTTTAAGAACCACAGTCAAAAGGCCAATTCTCGTAATTTTAAGAACGTTCACAGTCCGAAGGCCAATTCTCGTAATTTAAAACGTTCAAAATCTAGTCGCAGTCTCATCTCGGCGACAAACAATATTGTCAAAATGTAGGGAAATTAGAAGTATTGTTTGACAGATTGAGACTGCGATCAGACTGTGAACGGTCTTAAAATTACGAGAATTGCCCCTCTGATCTCAGTCTCAATATGTCAAAAAATCCTCTAATTTCCCTACATTTTGACAAGTTTTTGACATTTGTTTGTTTGTCGCCGAGATGAGACTGCAACTAGATTTTGAACGTTTTAAATTAAGAGAATTGGCCTTCTGATATTATGATAAGGGGTTTAAATAGCATTAAAAATAAACTGCTATATTTAGAAGCAGGTTAGTAGCAAGTCATTTCTGGTCGCCATGTCCTATGGAAAAGTAGAATTAAAAAACAAAAAGTATTTTTTTTTTCTCTATCTTTGTTACTTTTAAATGCTCCTTTTGTTACTGTTTGTATTTCCTGTGCATATCCCAAATAAAATATTTTTCATTTTTTTTTTATCGTGACAGCTGCGCAGGAAATCCCCTTTTGTTGTTGCTAGTTTCTTTAAATATGACAAATATTTTGAAACTGATGATCATGGTTTGAGTTTATGCATAACTCAATCCATGCTTATACTAATGACTGTCTATCTGTGTTTTCATGCCTAAACCACTGAAGGGATCCTTATGAAAATTTACATATAAGTAACCTGGGACCTGTAGTTGGACACAAGTTTCCTTTCACCCTGGATATTTGTTCAAAAATATTTAAATTCAAAATACACGCAGCTTGTATTCATATAATTTAAAATAAGTCATATTTTGTTGAAACATACATTATGTTGGCTTTTGCCTTATCTCACTTAGTTCTAAGATCTGTACTTAACACCTATAAATCATAGCCCTAATTAATAAGATGAGACCATTTGTCTGACCTTACGAGACGATCTTATACGGTGTGAATGTGTGATTGTTGGGCCTTACCCATACAGTGCTAATCGTATACAATTGGGCCACAAGATGTCTGTAATACTTACATTCTAATGGAGACATCTCCTTCGAAGGAAATTGTAAAAAATCTGCCTTATAAGTTGAGAGATCAGGTCAAGTTGTGTTAGTTTTCTATAACGTTCTAGATTCATAAATGAGTGGTTATTTAATTTCTTTTTCTTAGGTAGGTATGTACCTAAACAAAGCACATAATTATCTTATTTGTAGTTTTGTTATGGTGAACAATTAATTGTCCAAAAAATTATTATTATTTTTCATTCGCAAAAAGAAGGGACCTATTCCTTAAAAAAATATTTCTATCATTTTCAGCCCACTCTATCGCTATCCGTTAATAAAACAATCTTTATAAGCTAATTTAATTACTATACTAGATAATAGGTAACGGGCTGATGTCCGCAACTTCACGTCAATTCGCGTATTTTTCGTGCGGTGGGAAATCCATTATTCGATCCACCCCAGCTCCTCAAGGAAGGTCAGCAACGCTTTGGTGTTACTGACAATCTCACAGAGGGTAGAGCGAAGTACTTTGCTCTGTACGTGATGACCATCGGGCAGTTTAGAAACATGACGATGAGACAGCATGTCTGTTGTCTCATCGTCCTCAATGCAGACCCTGCATAGCGGGCTGTCTGTGACTCCTATGGCAAAGAGGTGTTTATTAAATGATCCGTGGCCAGGTAAAGCTGTAGTAACTGTACACAGCCGTTGTTTAGTTTGTCGGAGAACCTGTTTCGTGAGGCCACCATCAATTGTAGGTTATTTTTATACACTGCACTTCAAAATAAACCCAATTAAGCCAACCTGTCAGAACTTGACCATGGGTCTGACATGACATAACGCAGGCTGATGGCACCACTATTAGTAATAATTACTGAGAGCACCCTCCGGCTATTATCCTTCACCTACAGAACCGGATTTGAGGTAATTAAGAGCAATGTACTTGCTCTAAGATCTATTTTTAAGGTCAGGTAAGATGAGAAACTCGACCTAAAAAATTGGTCTTAGGGATTTGCAAACTGAAGTGGCAGTGCTATGGCCATGTTGGTTGAAGGACCGATGGGGCCAGTGGAACAGACGAGTCCTGGAGTGGAGACCGCGTATCAGCAACCGCAGTGTGGGACGCCCCCCAGCTACGTGGACGGACGACCTAAAGAAGGGGGATGGGTCAGACTGGATGCGGAAAGTGGAGGACAGTGTTGTGGCGCAGCTTGGGAGAGGCTTATGTCCAGCAGTGGACTGCAATTGGCTGAGTTGATTGGTTGATTGATTGAAGATGAGAAATTGATTTTGGAAATGTTTGAAATTCTTACTTGCATGGAATGAGTTTTTTTCTACAGATTCCACTAATTTTCAAACGTTTTAGTGGTCTCTCGACCACTGAAACGTTTGAATATTAGTGCCCAGAGGGCAATTCTCGTAACTTTAAGAACGTTCACAGTCTGATTTCTGGCTAGAAATTTTTGACATTGTCGCTGAGATGAGATTGCGACTACATTTTTTGCGTTTTTAATTACGGGAATTGGCCTTCAGATAGGGAGTGAGCTGTCATACAACGCTATCTCATAAGCTGTTGGGATTTTACACTACGGACTAGTTAGGAATAATAAGTCATAATAGTGTGACGGTTGTTTCAGTGGCTGAGCTGAGCAATTGATTGTTGAACTGCGTGTCGCGGCCTCCTTTTTGGAACCCTTCCTTTGCGGAACAATTTATATGACCACTAAATACTTATTCCGGGTCTAGCTGTTCGTGTATTTGATATTATTGTTTGTAAACACACCCATTATATCGGGAAAATACGACGTTGGGAAAATGACCAAAAATATCTTGCGGTAACCTGCGAAATAATGCAGAATGTTTCTTTAAAGACAGTATAAATTATTTGATTTGAGGTCGTTCGTTGAAGTCTTTTGTATGAGCAGTCGAACCACGGCAAAAAGACTTCAACGCACACTTATTTGTCATATTTTCTTTGTCAAAATGAAATCATTTATTTACCATATACTTTTTAATTCAAAGGTCAAAGCTCTGTAGCCCTACATTCGGGCAGTTGTTGCAACTCATAATGTGGTGTGTATCGCACTACGTAATAGTTCGTGCTGCGGCGTTTAGCCTGCGGTTGTGCGCATGCGTCGAACTGAGCAGACGGGCGAATTGTGATGCTGCTTTATTTGTTATTTCTTTGTTTGATTATAAATTATTCCTTGGGTAACTAAAATTTTCTTGAAATATCATTAGTTACTCAGCCAATCTAGAAATGAATGGCCATTCTTAACCTTGGTTAATTTTCACAGAAAAAAAAAACTGATACAAAATGGCTCACCGCTAAAAAGAACTTCAATTTCTGAACAACCATTTACAAGAAAAAGCAAAGGAGGAAAGTGGCCTCCTTTGTGAGGTAACCGGTCTATAAAATAATATACACACAAACACATAAATTCTTTGAAACAAAACAAATGAAATAATATAACAGTTATAATTTTAATCCATCGCTTTGTACAGTCAACCCTATATCAGTGGCAACACCTGCACTACAAAACCCTTACTGCTGCAACATGAAGGCACTGTCGATGTTAAATTAAAATCACTGAGATGCGTTTTCCTGTACTATAAACTATGCAGTTGGTTAGAACTTAGGAGCGTCAGATATTATGCATTCCGTACAAATTGGTAATTGATAAAATAGACATATAAACATATCGAAACGAATCGATAGCTTGCTGACAAATTGCAGAAGCGTACATTACTATGTCGATACATTATCTACATTATCTACTAAGGTCTATATAAATTCATGTTTCCAATTGATGTTATTTTAAGTTAAACAAATATCAACTTTAGTAATGTGATAATTAAGCTGATTTCAGAGTGACTAGTAATATTGAAAAAGCTATAAAAATGTTTGAAGTTGTACCGTAAACTGAAATTTATTGTGTAGGTATTAAAGTTATTTTTCCAATAATTCAAACATGTTTACATGTTTGGCAAATAAATTGTAAACGCAGGGCTAGCTGTACCTGTGGTTGTGGGTTAACTGGTTGATCTTATTTATTATGAGAAATGAAAGTAGAAAGTAACTTATATCCTAATCCAGTGTAAGGACAGTGTTGACTTATTGGTTTTGTATAATCGGGAAACTAACCGACCATACTGGTAGGTCAAACAGCCTATAATGTTCCCACAGCTGGGAAACAGGCCTCCTCTCGGTGAGAGGGAGTGGGCTGATGCGGCCCCAGTGCTGGTTGGTAGATGTAAAATATCTTCTAATTGGTTCTAGGACATGCCAGTTTTCTCAATTTTCCTTCACCGTTTGAGTGCTGTGGTGATGCAATAATTTACACAAAGTAAAGCGCCTGTCTGGGTTCCAACCTACGACCTAAACCTCGTTACTCGCGGCCGGCTTACCACTGCTCTTAAATACTTACTTACTGTAGATCAAATACTTCACATTAATAGTGATTAATAATCAACCCAGACTAGTGAGACAGTGCTAGTAAAATATGGAACCATTCTATAGAAAAATCGACTCTATCAAAACGAATAAAACTTTTGTTTATTTCGAATAAAATGCTGTAAATTATATTCGGAATTACACCTCCAGAAAAACCTCTGAAAACAAGTTATTTCTGTACTTAGGTACAGAAACCATCAGACCATAATTTAATGTTTTCTTTTTATTTATATTATATTTTCTTTGTGATTGTATGTGTTACTAACAATAGTTAATTCAGTAATTTTATGTAAATACTAACATTATGAACTGCAAGGTCTGCAAATAAAAGTTTATTATTATTATTTCCTTTATTTCATTTAAATACTTATAAATTACATTTTTAAATATTTTTATAAACAAAAAGATAAAAAAAAACATTTAAAAATATAAAAAATAGTAGCCCAACGGTATTGGGAACAGAGTCCAAGCTCAGCAGGGTAAGGGCTCCAGAGAGAGGAACTTCCTGACAATTATTATTATTATTATAATAATGTACCATATTCTGACAAATTAATAAATTATTATGATTACGAAATAGATTGTTGTCAGATGTTTGGGCGGGCCAAATCAAGTTCAGCCAATATCGACATCAATTTACTAATATCGACAAAGATCAAAGTGTCCAATCAGCCAAACTATCGCATTTATTACATTAGTAAGATAACGTAAAATAAGATGGCATCGTAATAAATGCTTAGGATTCCATACATAACCGTCCTTCTTACGAAATATAAATTGCAAGTGACCCATTACATATTGGCTTTGCTTATCTTGATGTCCGAACATTATCATTAGCTATCGAATTTTCTCAATTGGAATGTTACGGAAAGATCAATCAGAAAATGCATTTATAATTATAAAGATCTCATAGTTGATGAAAGTAGAGAACACATTGCACCATAAAAAAACCTGTGGTTATAGACATAATTATGTACATCTTATTTAAAAAAATATCCTGACTTGGAATGTATACATAGGCCACTGGACAACTATTTGCGTTCAGTACAGGCATTCAATCGGTGGGAGATTCGTAGTGCAGAAGCTAAAGTTTCAGCCTCTGTTCTTCTATGTTTAATCAATCATCAAAGCTTTAAAAAGTCACCAAAGCTTTTAAAACATCACTTAATTGAATTGCCAGACACCGAAAATGCAAGAGCTATTGGGCCATGAAAGATCTAATGAAGGGTGATCTTCTTTTGTACCATACTCATTGACTTGTGCATACTTCTAATCCACAGATATGGTGGTCAAACATTGTCTTTGACAAATCAGCAGTTCAAAGAGAAAATTACGTCCCAATGGCTCCCTCTTAATGTGCAAGCAACATCGCGGTAGGCGCAGGCGGAGATGGCGGGAAGAGCTAGACTCTTTCAACAAGAACTGGTCATTAGCAGCTTTAAACAGAGAGAAGTGACTTTCCACTTCATTCTGTTAGAGAAATCTTTATCTCTGAAGAGAGTAGACCTTTACCCTGCAGTGAGACATCACTGGCTTTTCATAATAATAATGAATTCGCATCCAAATGTTGTATCTCCCGAGTTTATGGTCAGAGTGAAGTTCTCAGTTGCCTTAGTTGTTACCTGGAGTTATAAACTCCAGAAGTAATATTATATATGAAGTAGTTAGTAGTATTATATGTCTTCTGGAATTCTTACCAAGCAAGAAGTCGCTCGTCTACAAAGTTATCGAACCGATTACTGGATCGAGGGATCTTTAGTAAAGTTGCGACATGCGATATAGATCATCGTTGTTTTGTGCATCATTATAAGTCGGCAAGTGCCTTGATTGGTAGTAGGTGTTGCTCGGAATGTTGGCAACACTGCATTTGATAGATGGGTTTGGATCTTTGTCTTTTTAAGAGGGTTTTAAGATGTTACATCAAGGTGGTCTCTATGAGTTGCGCTACTTGTTTTATATGAGACGTTCCCTGACTCACCATCTTTGCTACAAAACGTTCGGTCGGACTGATGGGCACAGTCATGTCACATTTTCTCTAAGGTCTGATTTTTTCAATCGGAGGAATATTTTGAATGTTTAACAGTTCTTTCATACAAAAACTGTCAGCCGTCAATTTGATTTCACGAATAAAAATATCTGTCATTGAAAAATCAGCTCTAAGAACTTGAAAGTGATACGAGTAAGATACTCTAGATAAGGTTGTTTTCAAAAGATAAGACCGCCCACTGTGTCATCCTAGATTTACATCTGTAATCCATATGGTGTCCATAATCAAGAGTATTTTATTTTATTCTATTACTCGTAACTACAAGTTAAAGAATTATAATCAGCTATGACGTTCCCACTGCTAGGCTCTCTGTGAGAGGGAGCGGGCCATAATCAACCACACGGGCACAGTGCGGGTTGGGAATGTCACGTGTCTTCAAATTTTTGGTTCTAGGATATGCCGGTTTCCTCACGATGTTCTCTTTCACCGTTTTGAGAGCAGTGGTGATGTAATAAATTATACAAAGTAATGTGCCTGCCTGGGTTCGAACCCTCGACCACGACATGTAAATGGGGGCTGTTAACACTGGGCCACTACTGCTCTATAAAGTAAGGTAGCAAAAAAAAGTCTAGTTAAGAGTTCATTGCTTCAAAGACATTAGATACATCTTACTAATATTATAAACGTGAAAGTTTGCATGAATGGATGGATGGATGGATGGATGGGTGTTTGTCTTTCACGCAAAAACTACTAAACGAATTTGGATGAAATTTCGCACACAGATGGTTTATAACCAGGATTAATATATAGGATGTTTTTTGTCCCGATATTCCTTCGGGATCGAAACTTATTCGGGTGAAACCGTGTGGCGCAGCTAGTAAATAATTTATACCGTCTTCTTTTGTCATTAACCGTTTTATGAAATCGATAGTTCATCAAACTATAATAATCTACTGATGCAAGTACGATAAATTGAGACATTAAAACGCCATTAAACATAACAATAACCAGCACAAAGAAGGTATTAACTTTAAAAACAAAAGCGTATCTATTGTTCAGAGAAAAACAATCGCTTCAAGAATCGTGATTTCGTTACCAATACGGCCATCGGATTCAGCAGACGGTTATTCGATCTATATCCATTCATTCGGTCTAAGGTTGCCTCTCTGGGGTCAAGTCCCGACGAAATGAACTCGCCACAATGTGGGCTGATTGCGCAAAGTCTTTTGTTGTGGCAACCTTGATATTTTGTAGAGTATGTATGAAGGTTTGACAGGTATTGGCAGGTATCATTTTGGTTTGTTCTAGGATTTTGATGAATCATAGGTTGTGGTTTATATTTCTCACGATTATCGCAGAAATGTTTGGTTGATATTTCCTACTTCTATTTACAAAGTTAGTCAGCACAGATATCTTCAGATATTTAATATTCTGTGTCTTGTAATGTTAATTACTTTACATACCTAGTATTGCATACAATCAAGTATTTTCTAATTGAACAGACAGCTGTGCTGCTGGGGAGTTTGTTGCGCCACTTCTTCTTTCCAGCGAAAGCACTAGGAAGTGAAGGGCGGGCATTTTGGGGGACTGTCTTTTGTAATTTTGACGTTCGAAAAGTGCTGATTCTTAGCCTTATTTGAATAAATGACTTTTGATTTTGATTGATATATCTATACTAATATTATAAAGAGGTCAAAGGAGATCGGCGAGTCATGGCCCCGATAGACAAAGTATTAGACCATTCGAAAAAATATTTAAATAATTATAAGACCTACTTTAATTTATCATTTCCTAAAAAAACGTAGGAAAAAGGAATAAAAAAAAAAGAAAAGTCACTTGATGTATTCCTCGCGTTGCAATGTTTTAATAGCAACTGATTTTGCCATATTAAAAAAAAAATGTTTTTCCCATCAAAATATTTGTATTAAAATGTTTGATTTATTTTTCTTTTCACTTAAAAAGTATTTTATGAGTTTATTGCGAAACAATGATTAAAGATAAAGTATTTTTATTTTTTTGTTGTTGTTATGTTATTTTAATGATTTTATAGAAGAATCGATTTGCATTTTTGCGAACTGCAACACTCGATACGGCTGTCACTTGTCAATCAATCGGTTGTCAACAACAGATTGCCGGATAGCGTCATAACGTTTCTCGCTCGTGTTGTGGACTTGCGTTATATGTTTATTTTGTGTGCTACCTTTAATTACCGACCCTTGCTGTGTTTTTGGACAATTGTAACTGCCTTTGTGACGAACTTTCACCTCATATTAAAATCACTCAAACTCATAACCTAAAGATAGAGCGGGAACAAATGTTAATGGGATTTATTGACTACTGTCTGAAATAAAGTTTTTTTTTTAATTTCCATATCCCATGTTATATCAAAAAACTAATTACACAGAGCTATAGACTAATATTTCTCCTTGAAAACTCAAATTATTTCATTTTTGTTTATTGAGGCCTAATTTATTAGGGCTGTTTGCGGATCTCCTTTGTTTGTTTGGGAACTACTGGTCGGAGTTGAATAATTCTTTTGGCATTTGAGTCCCCAATTTTCAAGGAAGGCTATAGATTATTTAATATAACGCTAGGACTCTTAGGAACCAGGTAAAAATATTGAAAAGAACGCTAAAGGCGCGGGCAGGCGATGCGATGCGACGTGGTGGGTTGGGGGAACAAGAAATTTCACGCGGACGAAGTCGCCGGCATAAGCTAGTATGAATATAAAAACGAAATTTCGATCTATCACGACCAAATTATGCTCTTTGAAATAAGGAAGCTTTTAGTATCCTTCATCTACAGCCCGACTTTATCTACTGCTGAGCATAGGCCTTGCTTTATTGTGCCAATCGACGCGTCAGTGCCAGTCTTATCCAGGTTCTACTCGCGGTTGCAACAATATCGCGCCTCTGGACGACGGACACTTCGCTTTCCAGTCCTTGGATGCCATCACTGAGCCTTGCCAGGTCCTGCCCAACTATCACCAAAATGTTTTTATAGTACTGTTAATCTTTCTGTTTTTTGCTTGCTGATCAGACAACACAATAGCCTACCTAGGTAATTTTAGTTAATGTGTTTTTCACAGTCTGTGTTCCCGACTTATGAGTTGTGGGGTGAATTTAGACACGCGCTTTACTTTGTATATCACCACTGCTCCCAAAACGGTAAAGGAAAACATTGTGAGGTAACCGGTTTGTATTAGAACCAAAAATTCGACGACATGTGACACCTACCAATCCACACTGGGACCGCGTAGTGAATTATGGCCCTCACCGGGAAGAGGCCTGTGTCCAAGCAGTGGGAACATTATAGGCTGATTATGCTATGCATTTTTTTTTTCTGGTGGGAAATCATCAAATGACCCCTCCCGCTCTAGGTGGAGCGGAAGGGAGTGTCAGACTCTTACTTACTAAAACCCACCCATGTTCCTTCCTTCGCCCTTTATGTTCCGGGGTAGCGGTAACCCTTTCGGACAATCCCGCTGACCCGGCAGGCTTCGGCCCTAAGGGGCCCCTCGAATTATGCTGACATCTCTTTGAGGCGCGCGTGGAACACTTACGCGCCGTCCGGCACGGGCCTGGTCCTGATCGGGCGGTGAGCTACCCATTGCTCTCCGCCCGCAGGCCCGCGCCTACGGTGGCCGGGAGTCGTCACACGGCTCCCGACGCCCGGAGCATTATTATTTTGATTATGCTATGCTTATGCAATGTTTTGCAGCGGTATCCAGTCATTATAAGGTTCTCAGCTATTACCGTACACTCTTTTTCTTTTCTACATCTGTACATAACCGCTAGAAACAACGCACAGTCATGTACAAGCTCAGTTATAATTTATTTTAGGAGCTACCCTCACCTTGGCGGCCCTATCGTCTAGATTTCTAGACTGTACCCAATGCTAGTCACGTCTCTAAAAGATGAATGTCTTGCTCTGAACGAGATTCTTTAGTCATGTTGCCGCACCCATATAGTTTTAAACTGAATGGCATATTTGCAAAACATGTGTTTGTAATTTGAGTTGGTCAAGACATCACCGATGACCCACAAAAAATTACGAATATATGAAGAACGTAGATTCATTATTGTGCATCGCTGCCGTTCCCCGAATTAATTCGACATTTTCTTAGTTCTATTCTACACTCGGTTGCTGGTATAGTGAGCACTGAGCAGGGTTGAAGCTACCAGCTGGAAGACAAGGTTCCAGAGAGACGAACGCGTCATGTCCAAAAGTTTCTGTATCAAACCCTTGATTATTTTTTACGAATCTTACCATTAAATACTTCACGGTCACAGATATCGTCTGCCATAACTATGAATGACTGCCTCCACGACATGACGACAGTCTATGCCGATTAGAAACTAGCTAATCTGTTCACCATTCATGACTTGAGCCATTTTCCTACCAATACAGCTCGTGCCGAATGAAGATTCAAATAGCGAACATTCCGCAGTTGCCAAATAAGTACATTATAAGGCTAGCTACACATACATTTAAAGCTAAATACTATGCACTATTTTAGAATCTCTGCCCCCACTTTGGCAGCCCTTTCATCTCAGCTGATGCATGTCACATGCTGCGAGCGTGATGTACAAGTTTTGATTCCGTATCGTGTGGCCGCACCCTATATTGAAGTACTCTTCACATTGACATGGCTCTGTTATTTTGTAGATATAAATATATGTTGAGGTTCAAAGATTGGCCCATCGTGCCGCGTAGCTTCTTTAGATATTGAGGAGATTGTGTCAATAAACGGTCATAATGATTTTTTGTTCGTAACATAGTCTGTAATTCCTTTAAATAGTTGGTAGAGTTACTGTGCCTACATTAGGTCGGTGCAACAGTTCCTAGCTCCAGGCAGCCACAAGGAATTTGTGACAAATAAAATCAATAACAGTCATGAACGCTATGCGTCAAAACTTATTTTATTTTAGAATGTTTTTTTTTTTGCTTTTTGCTACGGACGCTTTTAACGCGCATGTCTTTCTACATATTTCTCACATACTTGTACAATTTCATCATGATTGATGTAACCAATATTTTGATTTATTAAAAGAGTGTCCATGGATTTTTTTGCTCGTTCTTCTCTATAGAAACCCTTGGAATGGGCAAGTAGCTTAGTCTTTCTGACTGACTGACTCCTACACACTTCAAAAGTGCTTTAATGGTTTTATTGAAATAAATTCTTTGGGTTTGAGCTACTTGGAATTTGAATCATGTAATACTTTGCCCACCCGGTAAGCGAAGTCATGACCGCTCTCAACAGCTGCGCCTGCAACCTTTGGACCAGTGAGCTATAACCTCTTTGAAGAAGAGTACATGCTAGGTGTTTAAAGTTTAATGCCTAAAGTTTAGGTAATAAACTAGATAATTAAGGTTAACTTCAGGATAATTTGGATGTCCATCCTCTTAAAATAATCTCGTAAAATTGCGAGATTCGTGGAAAGATTGGTTTGGCCTACTCTTTGTCGTTAAAATATGAACGCTAAACATAAATATATTGTGATCGTGAATGCTCCTTTTACTGATATTAATATGAACTTTAGTAGGTACTGTCAGCATCAGAAATAGTTTGTAACAGGATTCTAAAGCTGCTGCTCAGGGTTTTAGGTACTTTATAAAAAAATGCAGTGGTCTACAAACTGGATTCAGAATCTCAAAATTGAAATTCGCATAACCTTGAAATTGCTAAAGAGTAACGTTATTCACCAGCATGCGACAGGTTGTCGAAACAAAAATTAAAATTAATTTGCCTTGTCTGCCGACCGCAAAAAGCTGTCGGAGAAAGGGGGCTTTAAATGAATCTTTCGTTAACATTGATTGCTGTTCAAGTTAGAATCGATACGCTTCCGTGCCAAACACAAAATCTGCATAGCTCTTCAAAACCGTTCGATAACGGTTGTGAATAACTATGCTGATTCTGTAGTCACTGAGAGCTTGGCATCGAGGCAGCAAATAAAAGTTATCTGTTGATGAAAAATCAGCCCGTGGGGCTGATTTTTCAATCATCTGAAGGCCAATTCTCGTAATTTAAAAAGTTCAAAATCTAGTCGCAGTCTTATCTCGGCGACAAACAAACGTCAAACATTTGTCAAAATGTAGGGAAATTAGAGGTATTTTTGACAGATTGAGACTGAGATCAGACTGGGAACGTTCTTAAAATTACGAGAATTTCCCCTCTGATAATTTTATTCGAGGAACAATTTTGAAATTTTGGCAGTTATTTCATACAAAAACTGTCAAGAGTCAATTTTATTTCTCCGAATAAAAGTTATCTGGCGATGGAAAATTCAGCCCTTAAATTAATTAATAAAAATAATAATCAAATCAAAAAAATCGTAAACAACAAGACAAACGCCAAAACATCTGACTGTACTTCCATTCTAAAATATAATACACTCGGTCATAATAAAGTCTTCAACTATTATTACAATTATTATAATAACCAAGTTTATTCAGGATAGGTTTACGACGAGAATCATTCAGAATTCTATTATTTATTAGTTACATCCTCTGCTTAACCCACGCGATGCAGATTGTGCGCTAATTGAGTGCGTGGGCGTTTGGTTCCTAACCTGTCACTGTTTTTGTGACCTTTGTCCTCGATATTATTACGTCTGTTGCTTTATTTATGACTAATTGGTGCAAGAATAGTAGCTTGTGTATTTAGAACTTCATTTAGTGCTTGTTCATTATTCTTTTGACTAAAGACAAAGCGGCAGCTAAGACTTTCATTTAGAATGACTAAAAGCGTGACCCTTAGTCGTTCTGAATGATTTTTTTTTCCTGCCGTTTTATTTCAAATATAATTACCCAAAAGCACTAGAAAATGATTCTCAATCAACTAACAATGAATATCTATTTATTGAGTTGAATGGCGTGCCATAGGAGAGGCCTATATCCAGCAGTGGACTGCTGCAGGCTGATAATGATGATGAATATCTATTAACTTATTTCCCGATGAACTCTTTTGACTAGCCCACGGATTGTAATCAATTTTTAATTGAGTAACCCGCGGATTGTAACCAATTTTTAATTGAGTTATACGCGGATTGTAACCAATTTGTAACGGCTGGATATTTCTGATCGATTTGCAGATGATTCGGTATTTGACATACGTTCGAGAAATTACACTCTGTCCACTACGTTAGCCGTTTCTTGACAGATCGAAATAGTGAGCATTTATATGTTTTTGTCAAAACCGATACACGTACGGTATTATAATGTCTGTAAGAAGTCATAAATAAGATAATTCAATAAAATTAGGCACTTTATATATATTTATTTTATTACGCATTGTAAAGTTACTTAACTTATACGTAATCTGGAATAGTTCGTTATAAGGTAGCTGTCAAAAAACGGTTAATCTAGTGGACGGAGTTTAGGCCTGTTTTAAACGCCGGCAAATCTTGATTTACACAGTGAAGAACTATTTTACATCCATATACACAGAACAATATGACATCAGTGCTATAGTAGATTTCAATCGCCTTCATCGCCTTTTCACAAAAACGACCGTCAGCAATGCCTTTTTAATTCTTACAAAAACCTCCAAGCCCTTTAAGAAAAACCATAAGAAGACATACAACAAAAACAAACAGCCCATCCTTAACCTTGAGTCCAAAATTAAAAGGAACCGGATCTGAACTGACCCGAAGCCATTAACGTCCAACAAAAACTCGAGACGAACAAAAAAATATATAACATACAATTGCAAACTATGATTTGTTCAAATTAAAAGATGCGTGCTCGTTAAGTAATGTAATTTGAACGTTATTACTTATTAGGTAATTTACAAACGTTATTAGTTATACTTCATTGGTTCTTAGGAAATTGTTATTATTATGATTAGGAGCATCTTCTTATCCTTCGGAATCCGATGTGCTAATAACGTTTATGCTCTTGTTACCGATGCGTTATTTCTTCAATAGTTTGCAGCATCGCTGTACTTTAAGTACTAGAATTTATCCTACATCGTAGCTACAAACAGTTACATACACCAATTTCACATGCACGAACACCAAGACCCGGAAATTTTCTCTAGGCAATTGAAATATCTTGTTTCGTGCGAAAATCGTACCGTAAGATTTTAAGGTCTGTTAGGCTTAGAACCTAGTAGATCATTTTGCTGTGCTTTATGATGGGATGGCACAACTAAAAGCTACTGATCGGTTTTTCATTTTTAACCACAGTTTGCATTTGACGACCATCACCATCATCATCTGCCTAGCCTTTTCTCAACTATGTTGGGTTCAGCTTCCAGTCTAACCGAATGCAGCTTAATATCAGTATTTTACATGGTGCGACTGCCTATGTGACCTCCACATCCCAATTACTGGGTACACTTACCCTTCCTTTTTTTCCTGGATGCATTTTACCACCAACGCAGCCTTAAAAATGTTATATGCAGGTATGATTGCAAAGCATGTCAGTCTGAGATGTGAATCTTTCTATTTATCTGCTGGTCGGGTTACCCCAAAGCCTTTGAAGATACACACAACGCGCAATCAAAGGAGCGATAGCAGTGAAAGGCTACCAAGACGTGGGACAGCATTACAGCAACACTTCCCTTCCCAAGCGACGTCGGCGCCGGTAAGTCACGCCCAGTCTTACAGGTGGCGCTGTCGTCACTCTCACACACGATCGCCATTTATTATAAACGTGTAGGTTTTCTCACGATATCACATCAATGTTGATGATCAATTTATCGTGTAGATTATTTAGAACAATAGTTTTGTTGCTTAATATAAATGATAGAGTTTATCGTTTTGTAGCGTTATTATTCTCTGGTGAGGTAGTTTTTAATGTCCATAAAATAATTTAAGTGGGCTATGTGGTCTATGCTGTGAACTTGGATTATCTTTGTGTGAAAATGTACAATTAAAAGATTTTTGCTGTTCAGGAAAAATACGAACGATGCTAGACACATCTCGCAGCATAGAATTCATGCAGGGTACCCGCTGTTTATACTTGTAAAAGATGGTACTAAATGGATTATTATGTCAACGTAAGTATGTTGCTATCAAAGAAAAATAATCAATAAATTAATAATAATAAAAGTCTTTGTCCGGAAGCACTTAAGATTCTAAATTGAAGAGGAACCTATTATTAAATTTTGAATCTTGCAGTATTATTGATTTTTTTCATTAGGAAAAGGTTCAATCCCTATTACATAGGAGCTAAATCTAAACACCAATTCAGGAAATACAAGCGTGTTGTGTTATTGTTTTTAAAATGTCTACAACACTGAGAATCGCGCCATCTATTTTCTGCCGTCTACAACTCGAAGCTAATTTGCATGTGTGCATGCGATGCGTGTGAACAGAGCTCTTGTAGATCATTGGCCAACTTTCATAGTTTCAGTGTAGATGGAGCTTTACCTCTTTGGATTATCATCTAGCTTTTGAAAGTTAGTATAGGAAGCAGACCTATACTGACCAGCTTTTGCTATATTATCTAGGTAAGTGTAGGTATAAGCTTTTATGGGATGTAAGACTGTCTGATAAAGAATGGGTGTTGATAATTGATTTGGTGGACCAGCAGTCCTTACACTCACACACACTGCACAGCTTTAAGCCAGGCAAAAGAATGTTCTTCAATTTGATATCAGACCATAATTTTATTCATCAAACGTGACCAGCTTTCAGATTTAAAGTAATAAATTATTTCATTTTAATTTCTTATTTATGTAAATTATTTTTGCTGAGCAGTGGTGGCCCATGGTCGTGGGTTCGAACCCAGAAAGGCGCTTTACTTTGTGTAAATAATTTCATCACCAATGCTCTCACAACGGTGAAGGAAAACATCATGCAGAAACCGGCATGTCCTAGAACAAAAAATTTGAAGACATGTGACATTATCAACCCGCACTGGGCCCGCGTGGTATATTACAGCCCACTCCCTCTCACAGAGAGGAGGCCTGTGTCCCAGCAGTGGGAACATTATAGGCTGATTATGTAAATTCGTTTGTAATTTATGTTAGTTAATCGTTTTATTGATTAGAATATGTGTGGGTAAAAAATGATCCAGATATCTTTGATCTTGACATTTAGGTACGTACCTATATGGCAGTAATTACCACGTATGTGTGATAAGTAATCGTAATGACATAGGAAACTGGACGTCGCGTCGCTTCGTTTGAATAGGTACTCTTGAATGATTGATGACACAAGATCGGAATGTAATCAGAATGTAAAATTATAGATCAATAAGACTGTATTATTTTTGTTGAAATATATGTATAACTAAATAACACTGTATTATGAATTTTGATGGGCAAAGTTCAGGATAAAATATAATTTAGTAAGTAGTGATTGAAGCATCAATTATGGAAATGATATAATACCGACCGATGTTCAACAGTAGCTATTTATTTATTTAATACTTCAAGCATATAAATGTACAGAGGCGGACATAATGCCACAGGCATTTTCTACCAGTCAACCATTGGGTGATGCAGAGACAAACCAAATAGTTAATAGACATTATTACACTGTTAAAGTTATTTTTAATGCCTAAAGAAGTAACTTTTTAAATGGCCCAATACTATAATAATAAAAACAACATTTTAAGTCTTAAACTTTTTATTAATTCTCAATAAATTATCAGAAATAAATATCATCAGAGTACATCAATCATTTATAATGGTAACCGGTTATAGGGTCATACCTTTGAGGCTGTTTGGGTCCACTAAAGTCTTCACCAATGACCCTGGTCTGATCAAAACCACCAGGATATGTGGTAGACTGGTCAGTACCAGCAGTGTTTGGTCCTATATTTATTTCTGGTCCGGTTGTTCCTTGCGTGGGATATCGGAATCCAGGATGTGAACCACCCTGTTCAGTTGTGATTGGTCTTCCGAAACCATCAACAGGTCCTCCCACAAACGTTCCCTTAGTAGTCTGCAGACTAGGACGAGTGGTGGAATAGTCCTGTAATGGACCAGTGGTTCCAGATAGTATGAAAGAACCAGGAGTTGTTCCAATAGTTGAAGGTGAGTCAGTAGTTGAGTAAGTAGGTCTTGACTGTCCGTATTCGAATCTAGTAGTGTCCTGAACTCCAGGTGATCCTGGATATGTAAACACAGGTTTACCTCCTGGTCCAATGGTAGTAGCATAGCCAGGCGTAGAAGGTCCATTTTGGTAATTTCCTTGATAAATAACAGTTGGTGAAGTACCTGGAGCAAAGGTTCCAGGTTGGGATGTAATAAAGGTTCCTTGATTTCCAGGCGTTATAGGGCCTGAAGTAGTTGACGGGAAACCACCAGGGCCTTGTTGATAAGTAGTTTGGTAAGTTTCAGTTAGCGAAGTTGGATAAACTCCAGAGTTTCCAGTGGATGTGTATAAACCAGGACCATCAGCATTTAATAAACCAGACTTTGGAAGTTCATAATGATAACCAGTGTGGAAACTTTGGTCCAGTGAAGGTTGCAATGATTCAGGAGTCCTGAATGGAACTTGAGAGCCAGAACCTTGGGTGTATCCCGAAATTGGAGGTACAGCCGTTATACTAGAGTAACCCTGAGAAGGTCCGTAGGTAGAACTATAATAGTCCTGAGAAGTTGGCACCCCAGGAGTAGTAGTCATTGAGCCGAGACCAGGGTAAGAAACGGTGGTGGGATAACCAGACCCTACATTTGCACCAGAATATTTAGAGTTAGGTCCAGTGGTCGGATATCTATAGTCCGACTGCCTAGTTCCTGAAGGAGACTGAGTTGTGACAGGTCTACCAACAGCAGTCGCCGAATCAGGGACAGTGGATGATGGTCTACGCTGCTGAGGTTTCATTCTTCGGGGAATTTCATTACTTCCGAATCGGGAATTCTGGGATGGCATCCGAGTAGTCGGCCCATAAGTATATCCTGGCGATACGGTTCCTGAATTTTCTGTTCTACGTCCGGGAGTTACACTTCCTTTTTGATTGACGTGAGGTCTCTGACCTCTTGGAACATTTTGAGGTCTTGATGTAGTATGTGTTGGTTGATAAGGTCGAGACGTAACACGGTAATTTGCAGGTTTTTTGGTGGAACCGATTCTATCGTCACCGATATATTGATTAGTTGCATAATCATCACTGTCATCGTAGTCAGTGTAAGAGTTATCTGTAGGTGATGTGACACCGATAGCCATTAAAGGTCTTCTGGTTGTTGATTGGCCGTTATTATCATTTTGATTGTATTTGTTAGAAGTTGATTGTTTGTTCTTATTATTTTGGTTGTAAACGTTAGGAGTCATAAAAGGCTTTCGTGTCTTGCCTTCTATGTATTCGTTTCTACGTTGATCAGGCTGGGTTGAAGGTGCTTCTTGAGGACTGAATCGAGTTGGAAATGTATCCTGTTCAAACTTGGTGTTGGGTTGCTGGTACTGGTACCCAGTATCATCTTGTTTAATTTCTTGTTGGTTTGCGATAGCATTTTTTAAATAATCTGCAAAAGAAGGGGTCTCGGTACTTTCTTGAGTGAAAGATTCATCTTGAGGCCTGCCCTTTTTATTTTGGGTGTATCTGTTGCCGGTTGAGCTAGGTGTTCTATTTCCTTTGACTCTTTGTCTCAATATTTGTTGTTTGTTCTCAATAATAGGAGCGCCTGTAACTTTATCAAAGTTAGTATTCATATTTTCTTCTGATCCATTGGATACGTTCGGGCTACCAGAACCAATATTATCTTGACTTTCGTTATTATTAAATCCTTCAGAGTAGTCCACAGCACCAACCTCTACGTTAGACCCAGGATACTTAGTATCCGTAATATCTTTTATATTACTAGATATTGGTCGGCGTGTAGAAGGCCTACGGTTTTTCAATCCAGGTTGATTATTTTTATAGGAATCTTTAGCTTCATCATAAGGCAGATTATTTTCTTGTTTCTTTGTGCCATAATTGGCAAGATGATTGATTCCTTCTTCTACTATTGGCATACTATTTCCAGTAAAATCTCCTTTTGGTGAATCAAAGCCCGCTGAAACTCTTCCGTTTCCTTGAGAAACATCTTGGACACTACTTTCATCGTTTCTTTGATTTGATGGGCGTCTCGATGGTATTTTTCCGTTTGAATCTTTCCTTGTACCAGTAACTGAAATATTATTGTTAAACTGATCCTTTTCCACACCTTCATCATATTCTTCGTCTTTAATTCCAACGGTAGGTTTTATTAGATCATCTTTTGCTCCGTTATATTGGTTATTACCAAATTGATTTCCGTCCTGATTCTGTGGCCGACGATGATGTTTAGTTCCTTGGTATTGGTGATCACCATATTTAGCCTCATCGTAAGAACCTGCAACAGAATAAAATATTATTATAAATGTAGTTTGATTTGGTAAGACTGATTCTTCAAAATAATTTAAGATGCTTAGCAACTGCTAGTCTTACAGGATGAGATAATCATCTTAAGTACTATCATGAAATGTAATTGTATGACTAGAAATAATGCATTAGTATGATTGAATAATTGAATAATTGAATAATTTACCGTCTATAAGATCTATAGTAAAATAATTGATAACATTTCTTTGATTGCATTCTAAATTCCCACGAGAAAAATTAAGTGTTTTGAAAGCTAAGTAAAACTAATGTAATACTTTGAATAAACTTACCATCGTGCATAATTCCAGCAGCTTTATCTCTTGCAGCTTGCTCGATAACCCTCTGGATAGCCTCAGGTATAGGAGGAGGAGTAGGCAAGTGATCACCACGAGGTTGAAAACCATTCTCATCAGCTGTGTAAATAACAGTATAGACCTTTCCATCATCACCGATGTAAGAATAGGATCCTTGAGCTTTTGTTCCATTATCAACAATACCACTTTCATCAGCATGAATTCCATTCGAGGTATCAAAACTATATGAGTAGCCATTTGGAGTTCGAATGTTCTCATAGTTGAGGATAACGGCGTTTCTATCAGCTGCGGCTTGAGGCCTTTCTGGTCGATAAACTGGTCCAATTGAGGAGTATGCTGAAGTAGAGGATGGTACTCCAGGGAAAGGAGTTGTACTAGAGACACTGTTGATGTATGATGATGGAATGGTAGAAGGTGTAGACCCAGGTTGGTATGTGTTTACAGATCCAGTAGGTATAGATGGCCCGTAGTTTTGGTTCCCATTGGGATATTGCGATGGGATTCTTCCACTATTAATAGGTTCCTGGTTTTGGTAGGAAGTTTGGGTTGGTTGAGTTCCACCCAGGTTTTGGTCATTGATTGGCTGCCCAGTGTAAGTTCCTTCAGGTATTGGTCCTTGAGAGCCATCATAGCTCACGCCTTGTTGATTACCAGCTGGCTGAAGATTTATTGGAGATCCAGTTGATGGCACGAATCCCTGCTGCCCTGTTACTGTCTGACTACCAGGATACTGTACTAAGCCTTGATTACCGCCAGGAATTTTAACAACAGCAGCGGGTCTAACTATATTCTGTCCTGGATATTGATCCAAACGCTGATTATCAGGAGCACCATTGGGTTGAAATCCTTGCTGTTCTGAACTAACCTGTCCACCAGGATACTGTAACTGACCCAGATTTTGACCTGGATATACTGATCCAGGCATTTGAGGAGCACCGACAGATGTAATCACATTTTGTCCTGGATATTGACTTTGTAGCTGGTTTGTAAATTGGTCGTAACCTGGGCTGCTGGTACTGACAGGTGCTGATGTTGGTCCTTGAGGAACAAATCCAGGTTGAATACTAGTTCCAAAGTTTGGTGCTTGCCCTTGAGTTGATGCAAAAGGGAAGTTTCCTTGCTCCAATCCAATTGGCAGTCCAGTAACAGGATTTATTGGGAAAGCCGTAGTTTCAAAGCTTTCTCCTGGTGGATAAGTCGTTGTCTGGGAAAACGCATAAGAAGTGGTTGTTACTGGAACTTTCAGTATTTTATCGCTGAAATTCACAGGTTCTCCATTTATTCCAAAGTTGGGTTGGGCTCCTTGTCCTCCAATGACGGGTCCTTGTACTGAAAGTGTATGATGTGGAGGTTCCAAGGGAGCATCATGACTACCAAAGACTCCTCCAGCGAATTGTGCACCTGGTGGTGGAAGGTAGGTGCGGTCCAGTTTATCAGAAGCTGCGAGGCCTATGGCCAGGGAAATCTGAAAAGAAAATGAAAAAGATGTCAAACTTTTAATAATTATTTACTAAAGAACGCTTGATACGAAGGACCTAAAAAACGAAAAGGACAAGTTCTCAAAAAAAAAAAAAATTGAGCATCCCTAGAATCAAATGATGATTAACTTATTTCTAGTTGTACCATGCAATTCAACCCGGAAATCAATCTCTATCACAAATAAGCCAGTAAGCCTTTAAAGACCTCATTCTTTATGAATAAAGTGCTCCAATGTTGTGTCAGTCAGAAACATAATGGAAGTACATTACTAGATCAATCATTAATAAGAGCTCATTGTCCTCATTGTCGGTGCATATTGTCACCGGCAGAGTTTAAAGTACTTTAATTTACCTCTAATTACAGTGTACAATGCGGGACATGGAAAAGTATACCAACAAAATATGTATGTTTAAAAAATGTATATTTTACTACAAACATAATGTTGACGACTTGTAAAACAATGGTCACTACAACCAAGCAATTGAAATAATGAAGTTTAAAATAATACATTTTTGAAGATTGTTTTAATTTGAAATAACCGGATGTGTTAATTATTTGTATTGATTGCTACTTAATTGTTTTGCACTTTTTTATATCAAATAAAATATTATTGATAACCCACCAAGAACCACTTCATCTCTACTGTTGTATCCTCACCAGGACTCACTTGAGATGTGTGCTAATCCCAAAAAAACAAATGATATTTATACCACCCATAAACCCATAATGACCATTTAGATATTCGTGGGTACGTGACAGACGGACAGCGTGACAATCCCCTAATTGCTGCTGTCACTACAGACAACGTATTAAGCGTATTTATTTTATTAGTACATCACATGGTAAAATTATAGAGCCTTGGCATTTTTATGGCCAGCAGTGTAATTTGTCGGTGACAAACGTTTTGAAAGTGACATAACATGTTTGTTATATCTTTCAAATTACAAGCGTTTTTGTTACTAGCCTAAGAACTAAATTAGAGTAACGTACATATGCTTTACCTATTATAGTCGGCAAACAGCACTACTTGAGGAACCCGGCATGTCCTACAACCAAAAATTCGAAGACATGTGACTCTGGGCCCGCATGGTAGCTTATGGCCGACTCCCTCACATAGATAGGAGGCCTGTGTCCCAGCAGTGGGAACGTTATTGGCTGATTATGCTTAGGCTAAACCGCACTTTGTTCCAGTTTGGAGGTGATCATGGGTGCCTGTGCAATTATACCTATAATTATGTGCAAAATACTTTTTCGATTAGTCTCTGGGAAGAAGGTGAACCTGCATTGCCCCTTCTATTGGCAGTGGTCGGTTATTCCGTTTATCCATCACAAAATATCACGGAGCGTGGATACGCGGAAACACATGTCTACCCTAAGCCTATACAGTGCGTTTATCCTATTGGGCCTAAGGTCGATTTTTTGGGGTTTATAAACGGAATAACCTGCAGAGGTGATCATTTGCCAGAAGGAGAACCATTCCCCTGTGGCAAACTCGCTCAATATAACTAACCATCTAACTTTTCTTAATAATAGACGTAAGCAGTTTTCAGCCATCAGCCTTCTGAAATCATGATATTTCCCACCAAAAATTGTGATAAACGTAGAAACTTAACTGTGTTAAATGTAAGCTTACTGTCTGTCATCAAATTTTCTTTTTTGCTAATAAAGCTTTTTTTTAGTTGGAAACTGCAGTGGTCTATGCTGTATAAATCTCACCGTAAAAACTTAAGTGAAGTGTGCTTGAAGTTTTCTATCAAATCACTTGATGGTAGAGATTGACAGCTCACTTTAAGCTCACTTCACCTAAGTTTTCACGGTGAGATTTTTACAGAATAACATTACCTACAGTTCAGTTCGGCGTTACCCATGCCTGACTTTATAAATGTTTCATCACATATTTATAACTTGCTACTAGATTAATACATTAAAAAACAGCTCATCATTATGATAGAACAAGATGAATCATTAGCAGTAACATATTAAACTTCTAATTAATCATCTGTATCATTATAATTAGCCATTGTTTGAAAGGTTACTTAAATAAATAGTAATAAATCATATCTCAATAAACTGACTGGTCTGGTGCACTATCTCAGGGTAAGAATTGCAATATTGACACGTTGCAAATGAATATGCTAATGATTGCTCAAGGCATGAAGAGCAGATTCAATGAAGATTTAATTCTTGAATACTTCAATATTAAATACCTCGTCCTGATTGGTAGTAATTTTTTATGTTTTTTTTCATCTCTTAAATACATTGCAAACTATAGTTTGGTTCAGCGGGATTGTCCGAAAGGGTTACCGCTACCCCGGAACATAAAGGGCAAAGGAAGGAACATGGGTGGGTTTTAGTCAGTAAGAGTCTGACACTCCCTTCCGCTCCATCTAGAGCGGGAGGGGTCATTCGATGATTTCCCACACGAAAAAAAAAAAAAAAACTGGTTTGGTATAATTTAAAAGAATTTTTTAAATGTAAGAACCATGGATCCGTTGATTATGATATTTTGATGTTGACTAGAAAGAGCATGGCAGTTGAGAATATGTCATGCTCACTTAAACGTCTCACTGGTGGTGGCGCGTGTGTTGGATCATTCGGTTCCCTACAAAATGGTTGAGCTGGATGGTGCTGATCCACGCGTCATGTTCGTCGTTCGTGGCGCCGTCGGTTGAGACTGGTCATCTCTTAACTGCCAAGGCTTATTTTTTAATTGTGTTTTTATTTGTTTTTTTTACATTTTACTCACATATAGAAGCAATAAGAATACCCAGGATTCTGTAATAACATATTGATTTAAAAGAGTGTCCGTGGAGTTTCTTGCCCGTTCTTTTCCATAGAGATCTACGTTTTGGGCAACTATCAACTTTCTGACTAACTGACCGACTATTTAATTTTGACAATTCAAAAGTGCCTGTAAATGGTTAATTGAAATAAATGATTTGAGTTTGAGTTTGAGAGGTGGCCCAGTTGTAATGGCCGCGACTTATGAGTTGCAGGTCGTAGGTTCACTAGGTTATTTACCATAAGCATCATCAGACTATAAAGTTCCCATTGCTGGAACACAGACCTCCTCTCGGTGAGAGGACAATTCCTTCTTCCTTTCGAACCTTTACTTTGTGTAAATTATTTCATCACCACTGCTCTCAATATGGTGAAGGAAAACACCGTGAGGACACCGGCATGTCCTAGAACAAAAAAATAGATGTGATTTGACATCTATTAATCCCGCTCATTGCGCCCGCGTGGTGGATTACGGCCTACTCCCTCTCACAGATAGAAAGAAAGAAAGAAAAATTATTTATTGCGACTCGTACAGGATTATAAACTAAACTAAACACAGTTAAAAATAAAAATAAAATAGAACAAATATTTATAAAAAAAAGTAATAAAAAATAGAATGAAACAGAAAGTCCTATACGAGGCCAAAAGGCTCCTATCTCAGCATGATGCTTCGACATTTAAAAATAAATGTCGCAGCGCTGGTATGCTGATAGGGCCCGCTGTGACAGGAGACCTGTGTTTCAGCAGTTGAAAGATTATAGGCTGTTTATACGTATGCTGTTATGCGACGCAAATCATTAACGTCACTTATAAGGCGAGACGGGAACAGCCATTTGCACAATTACTGCACACATTTTTTTTTACTTATGATTCAATAAAAAAAAATCGTCTCCAATATAATAAAACTGCAATACCTACGCGGTTAAGGGAGAAGCATTCTTTTTTTAAACAACCGACGAAAAATTTTCAAATTCGGTTGATTTTTTTTTAATTGTCTTTTATAAATTTGGGGGCTTTTGGCCACAATAAGACCATGCCAGCCCCATCGTAACCCCCGGCGGTTCAAAATCATGTACTGAATCCATGGTTGTGCGTCGATATCCCTGCCAGCCAGTATAGCTTATTGAACCCTGAACTAGTCTAAGAATACATTTCTTTGCTACTCTATTTTCGAGTAAAACATCACCATTTTGTCACAAACCATCTCATCGTGTTGCATCTGACCGATCGCATGTCACGCTTCGGTCGTATCAACGTTCGGCCTACAAGACAAACAGAGTGAAAGGTCGTCGGACACACGATCGGACGTTCGTAAGATAATCGTTATTGTCTTTATAATTACTTGCTCGGCCGTGAACTGTGAACTTGCTTTTGAGGCTTATTTTTAGTTTAATAATCGATAATTGCCGTAGGGTCACAATTAGGTAAGTATTTAGGTGTGTGTAGGTGTAGTATGTAGGTAGGTACTTTAGTTTGTGTTTTCCTTCACCGTTTTGAGAGCAGTGGTGATGAAATAATTTAAACAAAGTAAAGCGCCTGTCTGTATGTAAATTATTTTAGAATTCCTTGTTTGGTGGTCACCTTTCGAAGTTTTAATAGATCTAATCTGAGAATTAAATTAATGATGTCTAAGTACGAAACGACATGACGATTTAGACTCGTTTCTAACCGATTGTACGGAGGAGATGGCACAGGACAAATTAAAGTGAAAAATTTGGGGGAGACCTGTGCCCAGCGGTGAGACAATTTAGGTTAACGAAAAAAAGAAAAAAAGTACGAAACACTCATTTAAATCTAGGTCTTAGCAGCCTCTATTAGACTCAAAATAAATTACATGTTATAAGTCAGTTTATTTTATCCACCAACCCGCACTGGGCCCGAGTGGGGGGTTAGGCCCACTCCCTTTCACAGAGAGGAGGCTTGTGTCCCAGCAGTGGGAACATTATAGGCTGATTATAGTAGTGGTGGTGGGAAGCCAGTCTGTTACTTAAAGTTATCACAAAATGTAAAATCAGTGCCATAAATATAATAAAATATACAATTGCCATTCTACGTGGCAATGCAGCCAGTCTTCTGGGCACGTTTCCGGATGACAGCGATGCGGACGACTACTTCGACGCCTAAGTGTCCTTTTGTTTTTGTATTTATGTGTATAACTAGTTAGTCATTTAATTTATAAATAGTTAATTGTGTTATATATTATAAAAGTTATCTAAGTAAACCAATAAAAAAAATATCAATTAGCAACTAGTTTAATTTGGTCTAGACTTCAAACTGTTCTATGGAGCAGGACCAGCATGTTTCCAAGCATTCACTAATTGAAAGCATTATTAAATAGTAGATACACTTGTTTACTTAGTATTTATAAACTTTAAAATCCATATCTATCAATTTATTTAATAATAATAATAATTTGTTTATCTCAGACCTAACTCCAGTCCATAGTTTAAACTCATACATTGAACAACACAACAACCAACAACAACAACTATTTAAAATTCTAAACAGATAAAAACCCAACATAAAATTGTGATTAATGTGTCTTGACCATAACTCCATGAATGAGCCGTCTGTTATAAAACTGTGCGATCAGCGCCGAAGCGGCTCATTCGGATCGAATACCGACCGATGTCATAATGCAGCGATGAGCGAGAATATAATTACATTTTTATGGATCTGTGAGTTTATTGTGGGTTTCAACTATGTTTTCAGCCTGTTCAAGTCCGCTGGATAGGCATTATCAGTGGTAATGACTGCGACACATCAAATTGGTTTGTAGATCAGCTCCCCATCCTTTGGGACATAATCAGCCTATAATGGTCCCACTGCTGGGGCACAGGCCTCCTCTCTTCGAAAGGGAGTGGACTGTTATCTACCACGCGGGCCCAGTGCGGGTTGGCAGATGTCACATGTCTTCGAATTTTTGGTTCTCATTGGCTATCCTCTGGGTGTCCATCTTGCAGTCACTTTTTTTCGGGTAAAAGTGGACGCAATGTTATACGGTTTTACTGCAGACAGTCAACCAATTCAGAACAAAAGAAATTGTATTAACCAAAAAAAAAATCACACGCTGGCTATAATTTGGCCGCAATAGTTTTCTTACTCAAAAATAAATAAGCTATTCATTATTTTTTTTTTTAATTGTACCATGTCGCCCAAAAATATAACCTATATTTTTCCCCATGATACAATATTATCAGTCATCAATTCTTTATTTTAACAGCTTCGTAAGACAAAGGCAAATACATTTATTCGTCGGATATGGTAGGTACAAAGATGGTTGGTACATATGGATAAGTTCGACACATCCGCCGCTACAAGAGGCATACGAATATTTCCAATGTGAACCTAATGTACACGTGGGTATAAAACCTAACTTATATACTACTTATACTCTAGTCAACAATACAAAACACTTATACTATGGACATTTGTACTCTAATATAGAACATAAAATAAAAATAAAACACAACAATAACAACATTCAAATACATCAAGCCTTTAATAGAGATACAAATCTTTTCAAATACCTACTCAATTTGTTGGGATCCCATGCTATAAAAGGATGTTGCAAAGATGGATTCATTTCACAATCAGATTGATCGATAATGTCTTTTTTTATATCAGATTGAGATGAGTGATATTATAAAAGGATAGTGAATCAAGCTTCAATGATTCGTATCTAGGTTGTTTCTGAATTACCTGGATATGAAAAGGTCAAATGATTTACGATTATTTGTATTATTCTAAGAAATTATACTTTCTAAGTATGCGACATATTTTTTTCTCCATCGATGGAACTGCATGATTTAAAATACACAATACCTACTCTTTTACCTCCAGCAATGTTTTTTATTCATTGGTATTCTTTCTTGCCAACCATGGAAAAAGAGCGCTTGACCTTTGAGTTATAGGTTAGGTCGCATCTGCCCACGGCTTTCATCTACGTAGAAGTCAAATAAGTGTATCATCCTATTCTATCCTACTTCCTACTAATATTATAAACGTGAAAGGTTTGTATGGATGGATGGATGGATGTTTGTTCTCTCTCTCTCTTTCACGTATAAACTACTGAACGGATTTGGATTAAATTTGGCACACAGATGGTTTATAACTAGGATTAACATATAGGATTTTTATGCCGATATTCCCACGGGTTCAAAACTTATGCGGGTGAAACCGCGGGGCACATCTAGTATAAGATAAAACACTCAAACTAATCCTCTGGCACCCTGCAATAGTGTAGCTTTTCAATCAATGAAAGATTTTTTGCAATTGGATCAGTACTTCCAGATATTATCTCTTAGAAACTAACAAATAATTATATGGTTTTATAATATTACGAGTAGTTAAGATCTCTAACCATGGCTAGAGACACACATCTTCGCAGAAAACAAAATTGTACTACTAATAATTCTTTTAGCGTAGAATATCAATTTTATCTAGGTCTCGGTACAGTATAGCCTAACACAGGCCTACAAGACAGTATTACCTAAATCATAAGCAAAGGCGAGGTCTCTCCTCAACATTACAAAAGTCTTAGGCTACAAAAGAAAACCTAATAAAGCTCCAAAAAGCTATAAACATCGATAGCTCACGCCATCTATCAAACCATTCAGGAACTAACACAATACTTTAAAACGACCTTCACCACGTTGCCTTACTCTGCCTACCTCAAATATATGCGTGTTGATACCGCAATCATAATGATTACGAGTGCTCTCAAAAGATCAATGGTGCAATACTTCAATAGTTTCAGTAAAATTAATGCTCAAATAATGATTGTGTATTAAGTTTGATGTTGGGCTTAGAGAGATGGATATGTTCGTGGATGATGAAACTGAAATGGGTTCACGATCTGTCTTTATAGATCTGTAAAGTATCCTTGATGATAATTTCAAATGAGAAATTGTAAACAAACTACTCGTTAACGATGCGTTTTAAAAGTAAACAATTTACATCATAATGTCTGATGCGGTTTGTTTACTTTTAAGTGTTTTTATAAACACAATGAATAGATTGTTCGATGATTGATCGATTTGGACTAAGTATCTGTTTTTCACTACCTACTTCCTTGGTCTTGACTAGACGGTAATCTTCATAAATATTGATTTAATATGCCCAAAAAATGGCACTGAATTGTTGATTTTATTTACGAGCTTCCTTTGAATTTTGTTCTTAGAAAAACGGTAATAAGATCGTTTTAAAATGAAATCTAGGCTATAAATATCCAATTAAAGAAGATTAAATTTCACAACGTACATAAAGAATTTACTACTTGTTATGACTTCATATTCTTGAATAGCAATTTATTTGATCGCAGTTCAAAGGCTATTTCACCGATTTTAAATAGTGAGAGGGCGCGCCTGTTCATCATGAATGATGCTTTTAATTATCTTTTGACGTATCCTCCTTCTGACCTCCGTAATCTACAAGGAATCTAGACCATTTATACAGTTTAATGTCATCATTACGCCTCTTAATATCAAAACTATCTCAACTAGCTTCACAAAGGTCATTTACAATTAGACTAGCCCATCCCCGAATGGTGATGATGAAATATTGGCTACTTACTATGAAACAGATCGACCTACACGTAAGTATATATACTGTGTTGATACGGTAACGTTATCAGTTGCATCCACAGCTTCTGGGTAGCAAGTTCAATTCAACAAACAAAAATGAAATTGGTAAGCTACTGGGATTTTTTGACAGATTCAATTGGCAAGCTCAAAAATGAAATTTAAAATTAAATAAAAGAAAGGAAAAAAAAAACATGGTGGCCCAAGCAGTAGGCAGTTTAAAAAAAAAAACTCCACTAATCATACAAGTCTAAAAAGATGTCGTGAAAATTTATTCACTCATGACTCTTTCTTCCCTTGTAAGTTCATAAAAGTACCTACAAGGGTTAAGGGTTATCAATAACATAATATTTTAACTTTTTGGTCACCATAAATTTTATTTTCCAGTTCATCGTCTTAGCTGCCGTCACACTGGCTCAGGCCGGGAAACTTGACAGGACCTACCTCCCACCCAACGCCCAAGGCTCTGCAGGATCTGCCTTCCTCCAGACTCCTCGTCATTCCAACGGATTCAAGGACCAAACCGGTGCTTCCTCCAATGGATTCTCCAGCCAAAACGGTTATACACAGAACGGAGCCTACTCAGGCTTCGAAGCTCGTCCCGAGCGCGCTCAGGCTTCCTTCGAGAGGAACGCTGCCATCCTTCGTCAGGACAACTCTAATGATGGAGAGACTTACGCGTATGCTTATGAGACTGAGAACGGTATCTACGGCGAGGAGAACGGAGTGGCGACCAATGGAGTCCAGGCTCAGGGCGGGTATTCCTACACTGGTGATGATGGCAAGGTCTACTCTGTGAGGTGAAGATCTGTTTTTACAAACACCAAGATAAACCACTAACTTTTGATATCAGGTCATTCTAAATTATAATTATGCTATTCTTAATTTTTAGATACATAGCTGATGAGAACGGTTTCCAGCCCCAAGGCGACCACATCCCCACTTCTCCCCCCATCCCCGAAGAGATCCAGAAGGCTCTGGAGAAGAACGCGCATGACGAGGCAGCTGGAATCTTTGATGATGGTAAGAATAAGTCAACATTTGAGAATGTTATATTATGAAACCACTTGTACTAAAGATAATTTTATAAACTATAAAGACTAGTCTGAATTTATATAAATATAGTGAACCGTTGGTCAATATTTTATAGTATTGCTCATTCTCAATCAATAATTGATTAGTGAGTCCACTTATCACTCGCTACACTGTAATCAAATTAATTAATCCCGAATTCCAATATACGTTAATCGGTCTCATTGATTATAATTCTAAGATTTTACCAACATTTGTTTTTATCCAGGTATCTACCGTGAAGCCGCTAACAACCAACAACAGTACAACAACAACGCTCAAAGCGGTAGCTCTGGAGCTGGTGTCCAGAAAGCGTACCTCCCTCCCTTCGCTCAGCGCAACAACCAGGGTGTTGCCAACCGACCCACCTTCAACAACAACGCTTTCGCCCGCAACGATGCTTCTGGAAGCGGTAACTCTGTTGCTGGTGTCCAGAATTCGTACGTCCCACCTTTCGCTCAGCGCAACAACCAGGGTGTCGCCAAACGACCCACTTTGAACAACAACGCTTTCGCCCGGAACGACGGTTTTGGAAGCGGTAGCTCTGTAGCTGGTGTCCAGAAAGCGTACCTCCCTCCCGTCGCTCAGAGAAGACAATCCTCCTTCAACGCGAGAGACGGCTACCGGTATTAGAGACTGATGGATGTTAATTCAATTGTAAATTATATATTTTTAACCACCTATTTTGTAGTTTTTTTCTTCGATAGATTAATAAATCTATTTATAACCTCCATAAATAAAACTTCTATAAATAAACTACTGTAAATTCAGGGTAATTTACCAAGCTTTAGTATCGGAATGAAGGGCTAAATCAAATAAATAATGTTAGCAAGACTATGTGCATCGCACATTGCTTTTTACCACCAATGACGAGTTGCTGTAGCTTCTCGAATATAATTCTAACTGAAAAGTTATTACCACTGAGCTTATTTTCTCAGAAATAAGAAATAATGTACGCGCAACACTGTCAACATGAACAATTTAATATCTTATCAAAACACTAGCTTATGCCCGCGCCTTACTTTGTTTTCGCTTAGCGTTTTTTTTACTTTTCTCGGCTCCTTAGGGTCCTAGTGTGATATTAAATAGCCTATAGCCTTCCTCGGGAATTGTAATATTAAATCCAAAAGGATTTTCAAATGCGACTGGACTTTCAGAGATTAGCGCGTTCAAACAAACAAATTCCACTCCACTGAATCTTTACTAAGCTATCAACTAGTATTCATTGAATATGAATACCATTTATCATAACTGCTATGATTAAGGGTTATGCAGGTTACCTAATTCGTATATGTTAGTATTAGTATTGATAAGATGGGCTGGTGTCAGCAACTCCACATCAGAGCGCGCATTTTGCGTACGGGTGGACAATAAGAGACGAAACATAACTCTAAAGAATAATAAAACCTCATTTAATCAAGTTAAAAACTAGGAGATCAAGTGGAATTTTCCTCTTTTTGAAGTCATCAGAATAGTACAAAGAATTATTGCAAATTTTCCTCAAATTCCTTAGTTCTTTGAATATTAAGAAGAAACTAGACTAGATATTTTTTTTAAGTTTGTTTTATTAGCCTGTACTGTCCCACTGCTGGGCAAAAGGCCTCCCCCGAATCCTTCCAGGAACTCTTTTCCCGCGCAACGTCGAACCAGTCCTCACGGTACGCGTCCAGATTGTCTGGCCATCTCTTTCTAGGCCGGGCTCGGTGGCGCCGTCCATCTTCGGGCACCCATTGTGTTGAGGCTTTCGCCCAGCGGTCAACGTGCATACGGCTGATGTGGCCCGCCCATTCCCATTTTAGCCTGGCAGCCTTCTTTCCTACATCCATTATGCCCGTTTTGGAACGCAGCCTGGTATTCCGAATTCTGTCCTGTCTTTTACCACCCAGAATGCTGCGTTCCATCGCCCTTTGGCAGACTCCAAGGCGGAACTTTTGTGACTCGGTGAGTGACCAAGTCTGAGTACCGTAGGTTAGGACGGGCAGGATACACATGTCGATGAGTTTGCACTTCAGGAAGATCGGCAGATAAGAAAGAAAGAAAGAAAGAAAGAAAAATATTTTATTCTGCACAAACAAAACGCACAATTACAAGTAAAAAAAATAAAAATAATAAAATATAAAAAAAAAAACGAAAAAGACATAAGATACACATAGACCCTCACCCTTCATTAGCATCTTCATGGACCAGTAGCATTTCCAGGCGTTCTCAATTCGGCGATCGATTCCCCTCTCCTGACTGTTTTCGAAAGAAACTAACTGGCCCAAGTAGTATATACTCATGGACATAAATTATTTCCTGCCCTCCTACCTCGACCCTGCGAGACTAGCTGATGAATTAATTGTTGTTTTAATATAACTTATCATCTATTTGTGCTGTAATCCTGTCATATTGCAACGTCTTTTACATTTTGTTCTGCTCTCATTGTACGATTTTTGAATTCGTACTTGGGGGAATTTAAAGTTTAAAATTCAACCTACATAACTTACGAAAAATACGATATGATAAGCTTAATTAAATCAATGTTGGAATACCATGAAAATAGCGATGAACAAAAATAATATCTTTTTTCACAAATAGCTTACAAATAATATACATATTATCTAATTGTTTGTAAGCCATTTCTAAAAGAAAAAGTATCTAAAAGTACGATTTTGCCACCACCATTTTGATTTTGTTTTTTTTTTTCAAGGTTTTTTTTTACAGAGAGTTACCCTCTAATTTAAGTTAACTCATACGAATAAATAGCAAATTTTGACATCATTAGATGTCAGTTTTTATAAACAGGAGAGCTGGATATTGCTGTGGTACGACTTAGGCGCTGGTACGGCTGGCTGAAGCTTATAAAAGATAGATATGTCTGTGTGAGTTATTAAACTGACTGGGCACATTGCTCGCAGAACAGATGGCCGATGGGGCACAGAACCGGTCGAAGTGGAGGTGCTTGGGGGAGGTCTATGTCCAGCAATGGTCGTTTTGCGGCTGAAATGATGACGAATGAATATAAAACTGAAATGAGTTCAAGAACTTCCTTTCGTTAATGGACTGTAAAGCATTTTTAATATTTTTTTTATATAAAAATATAAACAAACCTTACAAGCATATAATACTGTTATTTAAAAATATTAGATTTGGAAAATTGATGTGTTACTAAAAGATTTGCATTAAACACTAATTATTTTATTTCAGGATAAATTAACAATCCATACATTGTTAGTAAATAATACTTATAACTAGGCATGTCAGTAAAATGATTCAATTATATACGAAAGATAGAAATAAAAAACGTTGTAATTACTTTGCATTTTATTTTAAGAAAACTGCTCTATCTATGCCGTAGCAAAGAAACGGAAATATATGCTTACATACACGTACTCAAATATGGGTTAAAACATTAGCCTCTTATTGTTGTGTAAATAATTATTATTATGAAAAATGATACGGTACGCATTTGAAGAATAAGAAAATGTCAATGTTACAACGTAAACAAATTACCTCAATCAACTCAGCCTATCGCAGTCCACTGCTGAACATGGGCTTCTTCCAACCCGTGCCACAAAACCTTTTACTCGGCCTTTCATATCCAGTCTAGCGCTGCCACCTTTTTAAGGTCGCCCGTCCATCTACCTGGGAGGCGTCCCGCACTACGCTTGCCAATACACGGTCTCAACTCCAGGATTCGTTTGCTCCACCGGCCATCGGTCCTTCGACAAACATAGCGAGTCCACTGTCGCAACTCCAGGTCTTTTCAGGATTTTTTTTTTCGGAGAATTTAAGATAATTATGTAGTTTAACGTCATCTTTACCCCTATTAATATTTTAACACTGTCTCAACTACCTTCAATAGGGTCATCTACAGTTAGACAAGCCCGTCCCCGAACGTTGATTGTATCCTCCTTCTGACCTTCGTAACCTACACTACAAGGAAACTAGATTATTATGCAGTTTAATGTCATCATTATGGCTGTTAATATCTTAAAACTATCTCAACTAGCTTCACTAAGGTCATCTACAATTAGACTAGCCCATCCCCGAATGTTGATGACGAAACATTAACCGCTACTTACTATGAAACGGATCGACCGACACCTAAGTATATATACTGTACTGATACGGTAACGTTATCAGTTACATCCAAAGCTTCTGGGTAGCAAGTTCAATTCAACAAACAAAAATGAAATTGGTAAGCTAACGGGATTTAAATGACACAATTGATAAACAACATAAAAAAAATCTATAAAAAATAAGGAAAGAGACTACTGAAGAATTGAAGGGGAGGACCTTTGCCCACCAATGGGACAGTATAAAAAGACAAAATAAAACCTCGCAACTCATACGAGTTAAAATAGAAGACGAGAAAATTCATTTACATGGCTGTTACCTTAGAAAAGTACCTAAAGGGGTTAAGGATTATCAAGTACCATTTTGACTTTTTGAAAACTTTAATAATCAATTATGTCACCTACCTTATTGATCCTGAAAAGTACTTTTAACGATTAGGTTTGGATTATCAAGAAACATTTTAACTTTTCAAAAATTTTAATCATCAATTCTGTTTTCCAGTTCATCGTCTTAGCTGCCGTCACTCTGGCTCAGGCCGGGAAACTTGACAGGACCTACCTCCCACCCAACGCCCAAGGCTCTGCTGGATCTGCACTCCTTCAGACTCCTCGCCAGTCCAACGGATTCAGGGATCAAACCGGAGCTTCTGCCAATGGAATCTCCAGTCAACAAACCTATGCCCAGAACGGTGGTTACTCAGGCTACGAAGCTCGTCCCGAGCGCGGCCAGGCTGCCCTCGAGAGAAACGCGGCCATCCTTCGTCAGGACAACTCCAATGATGGAGAGACTTACGCGTATGCTTATGAGACTGAGAACGGTATCCACGGCGAGGAGAACGGAGTGGCGACCAATGGAGTCCAAGCTCAGGGCGGGTATTCCTACACTGGTGATGATGGCAAGGTCTACTCTGTGAGGTGAGAATTTGTTTTTATCAATAAAATGGTACATTCCTATAACTTTGATACCTGGTCATACCAATAATAATTTATCTTACATTTTCAGGTACACAGCTGATGAGAACGGTTTCCAACCCCAAGGCGACCACCTCCCCACTTCTCCCCCCATCCCCGAAGAGATCCTGAAGGCTCTGGAGCAGAACGCGCGTGACGAGGAAGCTGGCATCTTTGATGATGGTAAGCATAACACACCAATTGGGAATGTTATATTATGAAACCACTTAAGTAATTTCAATTAAAGTTATGTATAAAGACTGATAAAAATATAGTGTGCCGCTAGCCAATATGAAAGAATAATATTTTATAGCATCGGTAATTTTCAATCAATATTATAAAAATCTTCACATATCAAGACCCCTCCGTGCCTCGGAAAGCACGTTAAGCCGTTGGTCCCGGCTGTCATTCGTGGATCTTTGACAGTCGTTACGGGTCGTCAGTAGCCCGAAAGTCTGACAACAAGTCTTACCAAGGGGTATCTTATTACCCAGTAACTTGATTGTGGAGGTCAGATAGGTAGTCGCTCCATGTAAAATACTGGTATTCAGCTGCATCCAGTTAGACTGGAAGCCAACCCCAACATAGTTGGGAAAAGGCTAGGCAGATGATGATTTCAGTTCTAAGATTTTACCACCATTTCAACACATTATTTGTTTGTATCCAGGTATCTACCGTGAAGCCGCTAACAGCCAACAACAGTACAACAACAACGCTCAAAGCGGTAGCTCCGCCGCTGGTGTCCAGAAAGCGTACCTCCCTCCCGTCGCTCAGAGGAGACAACCCTCCTTCAACGCAAGGGATGGCTACCGTTATTAAAGACTGATGAATGTTAATTAAATTGTAAATAATATAATTTCTAACCACCTACTTTTTCGTTTTAATCTTCGATACATTAATAAATCTATATTTTATAAGTGTAAATTATCAAGCGTTCGATATGAAAAGAACTTATGGAAAGTACTATAGACCAAGTACTATAAGTAAAGATGAATAAGTTTGATAATTTGCTAAAAAAAATGCTTGGATTGGAAACAAGGAATCCCACTTAGGGCACTGATTTCAACATTACTTGCCCGAACCGCACCTGAGCACTTCCACTAACTGTACTGAAACAAAATTTTGTAACATGCGGTTTGGAGGAACAGTTTATCAATATTGTTTTCAGTTCCCGAACGGCACCGACGTAAAATATTTTTTTAGTGATAAGATGAACTTTTACTACCCTAAATTAATTCGATAATGATGGCGAAAAATTATACATGGGAGCATTACGAAAAATAGCAAACTGTATTCCAAACAAAGTGCGCACTTTGATTTATAACTCATTAGTCAAATCACATTTAGAATATTTGATTGAAATATGGGGTTCCGCAACAGTAACTAATTTAAATTCATTTCAAAAAGTTCAAAATAAAATAATTAAAACTTTGTTCCATTATCATTATCATACTTCAAGTCATCAGCGCACGCACTAATTACGGTAGAAAGACAATATTATTTGAAGGAGTTAATCTGTTCAATAAATTGCCGGACGATATTAAAGAGTGCGATAACGTGAATACATTTAAAAATAAGCTTAAAAAACATGTATGTACATCATAACTTCTAATACTCTGGAGGAAATTGGATCGTACTGTATCATACTAATTACTTTGTATCTTCATTCATATCATTGTAAGCGACTTATGAGAAATAAATTTCTTTAAACCGAAAACTTATACCGTAAACGTTTTTGTTTTAATATAAGTTATTGTCCATTTTACTTGTATTCCTAAGTCAAAATGCTAGGTTTTTCAAGTTTCGTTCTACTCTCATGGTACGATTTAGAAATTCTCTGCAAGTACGTAAAAAAAAACGTTTGATATTATTTTTTTTTCATCATCATTCAGCCGAAAGACGTCCACTGCTGGACATAGGCCTCCCCCAAGCATCTCCACTTCGACCGGTTCTGACATTCTCGCATCCAACGGTTTTCTGTGGCCTTCACAAGGTCGTCGGTTCACCTTGTGGGAGGCCTATTATATTATATATATATTTTTTTACTTTTTAGTATTTATGCAATTATAGTTTAGTATTTTCTATCTAATTTACATATAATTATGTAGGTACATATTTATAACCAGAGTTTATATCATGACGAATCTAACGAGCCCAAACTCGATGAGGTTAAGTCTTTTGAGTACAAAGTTCCCCGGGCCACCTTCCAGCTCCATCAGCAGATCAGCTCCATGTCATTTTAGTATTGCATTGTCATTTATTTACATATGCCCATAATAAGCCCGGGCGAGTCTATCCGACATATTATGTCTGGTAGGATGTCCCTTTTAGCTTGCTAGGATTATTCACCAGCAACTTGCTTTGAAATATTATAAACGTGTGGATTCTGCCCGACCCAGTTCTTAAAAATGACCATGTCACCTTGCACTAGGATCGCTCTATCATTACTGACAGGACATTCTCACCAATAAGCCTAATATATGTAGTAGTGAAAAATTGATTAGCGCGCCGCACAATGATTGTCGATGTTACCATTCGACATGACGAGAACCTCGTGGTACAATGTACCTCATGAAACTTTTGTAACATCCGCGGAACCTGTTTTATGCAAAGAAATGATTTGATTTGATTTTAAAGCTGAGAAAGAGAAACAAATCAAATATCTTGACTTAGCACACGAGGTCGTTCAGTCGTTGACATGTGGAATGTGAGCTCGACAACAAACAAGAAATTGTTACACTAACGTACAATATTATTTTAAAATTGAAACAAATAAAATAAATATAATTAAAAGTATCGCGCTGTGCGACTATAACAAACCACCTACTTAGGGTCAGTGCGAAACGTCTAATTCTATAACAATTGAAAGTCGATTTTAATCAGTATAGCTTACGGGTGCCACCGCTTGACGACGCTTTACGCCGCTGTGTGTGTTTCTATTACGTATTATAAATAGTATGATTTCTAAACTTTTCAGATTCCTGAATAGTTCATAATTTGATCAGAGTTCAAACTGGTCCAGTGCTGCCGCTGAGCATGAGGTTCTGGGTTCGATTACAAGATCAAGATTAGAGTACTATTGGGTTTTTCATCAGAAATTTCTCAGTAGCAGCCCAGAGTCTGGATTCGTACCTGGTGGATGGCAATAGGCTCGCCCCCTATTACATGGGACTTAAACATAACTGGCGAAATGTGGGTGTACTATAGGTATAACTTTGCCTAATCTTTTGGGGATTACAGGCATATAGTTTGGTTCTATAATGTTCAAAAGCTATCTTATCAATTTTAGAGAGTGTGTTGTGTATTTTATATAATGCGAGGACATGCCGGTTTTCCATGAACGAAGCTTTTAATTATCTTTTGACGAATCCCCCTTCTGACCTCCGTAAACTATAAGGAAACTAGATTATTATACAGTTTAATGTCATCATTACGCCTCTTAATACCAAAACTATCTCAACTAGCTTCACAAAGGTCATCTACAATTAGACTAGCCCATCCCCGAATGTTGATGACGAAACATTGACCGCTACTTACTATGAAACAGATCGACCGACACCTGAGTATATATACTGTACTGATACGGTAACGTTATCAGTTACATCCACAGCTTCTGGGTAGCAAGTTCAATTCAACAAACAATAATGAAATTGGTAAGCTACTGGGATTTGTCGGCAGTTTTAATTAGAAGCTCAAAAGAAATATATAAAGAAAAAGTATCTACTGAATATTTTATAAGCGACTTTTGAGAGACAATATAAAATCAAAAACTCGAGGTTTTTAATTAGTTGTTATTTTTGTTTTTCAGTTCATCGTCTTAGCTGCCGTCACTCTGGCTCAGGCCGGGAAACTTGACAGGACCTACCTCCCACCCAACGCCCAAGGCTCTGCTGGATCTGCACTCCTTCAGACTCCTCGCCAGTCCAACGGATTCAGGGATCAAACCGGAGCTTCTGCCAATGGAATCTCCAGTCAACAAACCTATGCCCAGAACGGTGGTTACTCAGGCTACGAAGCTCGTCCCGAGCGCGGCCAGGCTGCCCTCGAGAGAAACGCGGCCATCCTTCGTCAGGACAACTCCAATGATGGAGAGACTTACGCGTATGCTTATGAGACTGAGAACGGTATCCACGGCGAGGAGAACGGAGTGGCGACCAATGGAGTCCAGGCTCAGGGCGGGTATTCCTACACCGGTGATGATGGCAAGGTCTACTCTGTGAGGTGAGGATCCACAATTATAAATATCACGTTTACTTAGCTACTAATTATTTTGATATCCTGTAATTAACTATAATTATAATAACTTTGAATTATTTATAAATTTTCAGGTACACAGCTGATGAGAACGGGTTCCAGCCCCAAGGCGACCACCTTCCCACTTCTCCCCCCATCCCCGAGGAGATCCTGAAGGCTCTGGAGCAGAACGCGCGTGACGAGGAAGCTGGCATCTTTGATGATGGTAAGCATAATTCAATATTTGAGAATGTTATGTTATGAAACCACTTCAGTCCTTTCAATTATAGATAGAAGAATTTAAATGAATGTAGTGTGCCGTTAGCCAATATGCAAGACTAATATTTTATGGCGTTGATAATTTTCATTCAATGACATTAAATAAGTGAGACCACTTAACACTCTCTACAAAATTATAAAATTAATTAACATTGAAACGCAATGAACGGTACTCCATCACTTATTTAAATTCTAAGATATTACAAACATTTTACAACATATTATTTATTTTTATCAAGGTATCTACCGTGAAGCCGCTAACAACCAACAACAGTACAACAACAACAACGCTCAAAGCGGTAGCTCCGTCGCTGGTGTCCAGAAAGCGTACCTCCCTCCCGTCGCTCAGAGGAGACAACCCTCCTTCAACGCAAGGGATGGCTACCGTTATTAGAGACTGATGAATGTTAATTAAATTGTAAATAATATATTTATAACCACCTACTTATTCGTTTTAATCTTCAACAGATTAATAAGTCTATTCATTAGTGTAAATTGCCAAACATTCGATATGAAAAGAACTTACGAAAAGTACTATAAATTAAGTACTGTAAATTCAGATGAATAAGTTTGATAATAATTTGCCAAAAAATCCTTAGATCTATAAAAAATAAGAAGAAACTACTCTAAATGAAGTCGATAGTGCTAATGAAAACTTATTTTTTTTTTTCCGGATGGGAAATCTTCAAATGACCCCTCCCGCTCTGGATGGAGCGGAAGGGAGTGTCAGACTCTTACTGACTACCCACCCATGTTCTTTCCTTTGCCCTTTATGTCCGGGGTAGCGGTAACCCTTTCGGACAATCCCGCTGAGTGAAAACTTATATTAAAATAACATTTTTGTTTTCGGGTCCAATTGTGTTTTCAAACCATCCAGGAACCCATTGAAATATGCACACAAAATTTAATTCAAATCGGTTTTAATATCAAACACACGTATAGAAGAATTATATACCTACCTATATTAAGATAAACAATTACCTACCTATACAGTACGCATTTGGAGAAGTGTGGAAGAAAAGACACGTTGCGCCGACCCCAAATAAATTGGGATAAGGGCAGGAATGTTGATGATGACAGTACGCATTTGGAAAACATTAAAAATGGTACTTACAACGTAATGAATTAACCTCAATAAACTCAGCCTATAAACGCTGTAAACTGCTGGACCTCCATGTCCAGCAGTTTACAGCGAGTTTTGTCGAGCCACAAAATCTTGTACTCCGCCGTCCGCATCCAGTCTGTCCCAGCCACATTTTTAAGTCTGTCCATATAGCTGACAGGCGTCCCGCACTGCGATGCTGACACATGGTCTCCACTCCAGGACTCGTTTACTCCACCGGCTATCGGTTCTTTGACAAACATAGCCAGCCCTCAGGCACTTTAGGTTACTAGCTCTGTAGATTATATCGGTAACTCCAATTATTTTCCGGTAAAAAATATTTAGAATTCTTAACCTTTAATGAAATTTCTAGCAGAGCTCGCTCCATAGTACGCTGAACGAACGCAATAAACCAACAACTTAGGGTCAGCACAGACCGACGGAATGGTGGTGAATTGATTTATGCTTTAATGTAAACTTCAGTTTAAAAAAAACATTTGTTCTGCCTGCATTTCTTTTATGTAAAACTGAAGTGTATGTGGGATTGTACTACTGCTCATAATACAAGTTATTTCATAACTTAGAAAGGGTGCTGGTGGCTACACCTACTGTTTTGTTAACTAGTATAAGGGTTGATTTTTCCAACGCTAGATAATTTATCGAAGGAATAATTTTGAATTTTTGACTGTTCTTCCATACAAATACTGTCAGCCGTCAGTTTTATTCTACGAATAAAAATTGTCTGTCGAATGAAAAATTACCCCTAGGGCAAATGTCATGCTATTTAATGTTACCATTGTTATTCAAAGCTGTCAAGCCACCATATTTATTCCTGAGATAAGAATTGTCTGACTATTGAAAAATCAGGCCTAAATAAATTATTAATTCTAAGACAACTGAAAAACGATTTTATTCTGTACATATTGCTTACGGTTGAAATCCACCAATCGACGACGCTTCACACCGCTTTGTGTAATTTATTACGTAACTTAAATAGCACGATTTCTATTTTTTTGAGCACCTGTTTTTCATTAATGAATCTGTTAATTGCATTTTAACGTATCATCCTTCTGACCTCCGTGAACTACAAGGAAACTATTTTATTGAATTTAGAGAGTGTGTTGTGCATTTTATATAATGCGAGGACATGCCGGTTCTCCATGAACGAAGCTTTTAATTATCTTTTGACGTATCCCCCTTCTGACCTCCGTAAACTATAAGGAAACTAGATTATTATACAGTTTAATTTCATCATTACGCCTCTTAATAGCAACACTAACCACTAACAAATTCAAAAAGTCGTTGCTACTGAGCCTGCTTTCCTAGAAAAATATAGGCGCAATACAATTTGTCAGCGTGCACGATTTAAATATTTTATCAAAACATTAACATTTCTTATTAAGCAGTCAATTTTACGTTAACGATCTAAAGGTGTTCTCAAATAATCAATGGTGCAACACTTTAATAGTTTCAGTCAAAGTAATTTTCAAATAATGGTTGTGCTAAGGGAAAACCGCTATGGTTTTTAGTGTAAAAAAAATTAATTAAAATCTTTTTTAGCGAAACTTTACTAAATACTAGAAACTTTTATGGGTATTTTAGCGTTTTCTAAAAAGCTCCTTAATTACGATCAAGGGATTACGCGCAAGGGATACGCACTTAGAATAAGGAGGCAGCGATACAAACATAAATCTAAGAATAATGGCGTCAAACACAAATTAAAAACTACAAACAATTAATTTCTCAGGGGATCAAGTGGAATACTCCTCTTTACGTAGTTTCAGAACAATACATCAGGGTTACCAACTGGTTTTAGTTAACTCACAGTACTAAATAGCACATTTTTGCACACTTAAATGTCAGTTTTTATGAACAGGAACGTCCCACACTACGATGCCGATACGTCGACTTCACTCAACTCCAGGACTCGTTTGCTCCACCGGCTATCGGTTCTTCGACAAACACGGCCAGCCCGCTGCAACCAGAGGTCGCTTACACCGCAGGTTGCATCGAATCCTTATCCTTTAAAGAAATTTCGAGCACAACATTCGTTTTCTCCATAGCGCGCTGAGCGACCACAACAAAACAACTACTTAGGGTCAGCGCAGACCAGCGCAGTGGTGGGGAAGCGAATTATGTTTTTATGTAAACTTTAGTTTAAAAAACACTCGTTCCACAATTCATTTTGTAAAAACTGAAGTGTGTATGGGATTGTACTACTGCCCGTAATACCTACAAGTTATTTCATAACTTAGAAAGGGTGCTGGTTGCAACACCTACCTGTTTTATGAACTAGTATAAGTCAAGTGTGATACTATTTAATGTTAGCATTGCTATTTGATTAAAGAAAAAATAAAAAAGTAGCGCACTGAGCAACTTATCAAACCACCTACGTAAGGTCAATGCAGACCGGCGGAGTGGCGGCGAAACGTCTATTTCTATAACAATATTGAAAGTATATTTTATTCAGTAATAGCTTACAGCTGAAATTTCCACCACTTGACTACGCCACTTTGTGAGTTTTTATTACGTATTATAAATAGTATGATTTCTAAACTTTTCAGATTCCTGAATAGTTCATAATTTGATCAGAGTTCATAATGGTCCGGTGCTACCGCTGCATGAGCATGTTAGCATGAGGTCCTAGCTGCGTTCGATTCTCAGGTCGCGTAAAGTGCTTTTGGATTTTTCATCAGAAATTTCTCAGTAGCAGCCCGGAGTTTGGATTTGTTCCTGGTGGGTGGCAATAGGCTCGCCCCCTATTACATGGGAGTTAAACATAACTGGCGAAATGTAGGTGTACTATAGGTATAACTCTGCCTAATCTTTTGGGGATTACAGGCGTATAGTTTGGTTCTATAATGTTCAAAAGCTATTTTATTAATTTTAGAGAGTGTGTTGTGTATTTTACATAATGCGAGGACATGCCGGTTCTCCATGAACGAAGCTTTTAATTATCTTTTGACATATCCCCTTTCTGACCTCCGTAAACTATAAGGAAACTAGATTATCATACAGTTTAATGTCATCATTACGCCTCTTACTATCAAAACTATCTCCACTAGCTTCACAAAGGTCATCTACAATTAGACTAGCCCATCCCCGAATGTTGATGACGAAACATTGACCGCTACTTACTATGAAGCAGATCGATCGACACCTGAGTATATATACTGTACTGATACGGTAACGTTATCAGTTACATCCACAGCTTCTGGGTAGCAAGTTCAATTCAACAAACAATAATGAAATTGGTAAGCTACTGGGATTTGTTGGCAGTTTTAATTAGAAGCTCAAAAGAAATATATAAAGAAAAAGTATCTACTGAATATTTTAAACGCGACCTTTGAGAGATGGTATAAAAACAAAAACTCGAGGTTTTTAAATAGTTGTTACTTTATTGATCCGGAAAAGTGCTTTTAACGATTAGGTTTGGATTATCAAGAAACACCAACTTTCCAAAAATTTTAATCATCAATTCTGTTTTTCAGTTTTTCGTCTTAGCTGCCGTCACTCTGGCTCAGGCCGGGAAACTTGACAGGACCTACCTCCCACCCAACGCCCAAGGCTCTGCTGGATCTGCACTCCTCCAGACTCCTCGCCAGTCCAACGGCTTCAGGGATCAAACCGGAGCTTCTGCCAATGGAATCTCCAGTCAACACACCTATGCCCAGAACGGTGGTTACTCAGGCTTCGAAGCTCGTCCCGAGCGCGGCCAGGCTGCCCTCGAGAGGAACGCTGCCATCCTTCGTCAGGACAACTCCAATGATGGAGAGACTTACGCGTATGCTTATGAGACTGAGAACGGTATCTACGGTGAGGAGAATGGAGTGGCGACCAATGGAGTCCAGGCTCAGGGCGGGTATTCTTACACTGGTGATGATGGCAAGGTCTACTCTGTGAGGTGAGGTTCCACATTTATAAATATCACGTTTACTTAGCTAATAATTATTTTGATATCCTGTCACATCGATAAAACTTTAATTCTTTATAAATTTTCAGGTACACAGCTGATGAGAATGGTTTCCAGGCCCAAGGCGACCACCTCCCCACTTCTCCCCCCATCCCCGAAGAGATCCTGAAGGCTCTGGCGCAGAACGCGCGTGACGAGGAAGCTGGCATCTTTGATGATGGTAAGCATAATTAACATTTGAGAATGTTATATTATGAAACCACTTCAGTCCTTTCAATTATAGATAGAAGAATTTAAACGAATATAGTGTGCCGTTAGCCAATATGCAAGACTAATATTTTATGGCGTTGGTAATTTTCATTCAATGACATTAAATAAGTGAGACCACTTATCACTCTACACTATAATCAAATTAATTAACATTGAAACCCAATGAACGGTACTCCATCACTTATTTAAATTCTAAGATATTACAAAAATTTTACTACTTATTATTTGTTTTTATCAAGGTATCTACCGTGAAGCCGCTAACAACCAACAACAGTACAGCAACAACAACGCTCAAAGCGGCAGCTCCGTCGCTGGTGTCCAGAAAGCGTACCTCCCTCCCGTCGCTCAGAGGAGACAACCCTCCTTCAACGCAAGGGATGGCTACCGTTATTAGAGACTGATGAATGTTAATTAAATTGTAAATAATATATTTCTAATCACCTACTTTTTATCTTTAATTTATCACACGTCGAAGTGGGTAAATTCACAAATTAACTCTGTAAATATAATTTTTGATCTACCAAGCGTTACTCTCGAAATGAAGGATTAAATCCAATAAATATTAGCAAGACTGTGACCTACATCGCCTACTGCTTTTTCGATCATTTCCAGAACATTATGTTGTAACTCAAAAATTGAAAAGCTATCGCCAAGTCTACTAATACGCGGAAAATCAAAAGGTACGCACAATTCAAGTTGTCACCTAGGCGCGGTCGCAGCCCAATATTTTAGGGGGGTCGCCAAATAGTAAATTAGTAAATTAAGTTAGTTAGGCAAGTAAGTCATGCAGACTCACGACAGCTTGAATGATTTTGGGGGGGTCATGACCCCCACGACCCCCCAATTCGGACCACGCCTGCTGTCAACGTGAATAGATAATTATATTATTTTATCAAAACAGTAATATTTATCAGGGAGTAAACGTTAAAGATCTGAAAGTGCATCAGATAAAGTTCTTATAATTAATTATAACTGTTCCCATCCCACGCTTATCGTGGGATAAATAAATACAAATTGTTCGTTAGTAATTGGATTCTTAATATATTGAGCCATTTAAAGGAAATGAGGGATTGATGTTTGATGTAAAGATTTTGGTGTAAGAACCGATGCGGTAACGCTTTTTATATCTACGATAGTCATTGTTGCTCTTTTCATTGCAAATCTTTCTTAATGGTAAGAAGTATCTTTAAAAAAGTCAAGGAAAGGAGATTAGGTTAGCTTAGAAACCTACGGCTTTGACAGTATTATATAATAGGTAGTTTTAACTTATTTAGAGGGCCTAGACAACTGACAATCACTTTCAAAGCGTTTCAAACTCTACAACGGCTTTCAACAGGATTGTTAATTCAATACGTTTTTGACTTATCCGTCACCATCATCGCTGATAGAATGTCACTTTGTCTAGGTTCTCTGGTAAACCTTCCTATTAAGGTATATGTGCTCATGCTAGCACTGGGTTCTCGACACGGGACAGCTTAAAGATTCTCGACAATAATGCGATTAAATCTTCACCAGATATTATTTAGCAGGCCGCGCCTCTGATATTTGGCTTCAGCTAATTATTGCCGTTCGAAGCATTAGTCAGTGAAACCAAAAACTAAATAAAACATGTATGTAGCTAACCATTAGTTATGGGGACCAAATTCCCCATAGCCAATGATTTGTTTTCTCTTTCTAAGGAAATACCTACCACAGAACATACCCCAAAAATGCTACAAGATATGGCAGTAAGGTGTGATCTACTTAGTAACATTGCACAAGTGAACTGACAAAGACTGATCTAGACAGTAGGCTACTCATCAATGTACGCAATATAGCTATCTTAAAATTCAATTTAATTTTTAGACGTAACTTCCATTGCTACACAAGTCGTATCGTGCCGATCTTGTCTAAAAGTAATTTGCTAAGTAAAGCTGCTTGTGAAACAGTTCATCTCGGGAAGCACCATCACCTTCGACCACTGGCAGTATTAGTTACAATCGATCTATATAAACCTTGACCATGTATCTGAGAGCCTTTCTATTCGTAGTTAAAATAAAATAAACGTCAGAATCAGACTGCTCTGTAAAAAGTTATGCATGATCAATTACCAAATAAAAAAAAAATACGCGTCTAATTGAGAGACTCCTCCTTTTTTTCGTTAAATTAAGATAAGAAATGTCTTTGAAAGCCACGCTTATTCACTGAATATCGGCGATAAGTGATTTACAAGTCCAGTTTTCCTCACGCAATTTTTCTTCATCGTGTTGCAGGAAGAATGATTAATAGAATACACATAATTGTGTTATTGGCCTCTTCATCCCATGATGAAGAGGCCAATAACACAATTATGTGTATTCATTTTGACGACAATGAAACTTTGTTCCTTGTCCATACAAGGAACAAAGTTTCATTGTCGTCTGAAAGTGATGAAGTGTTAAAGCAGGCAGTATATTTTTTTCAAAGGAGTTAGGAGCACATGAATCGTCTCTGGGATTTGCGCTATCCGATGACATACAGGGCACTGCCCTCGGTAGCCTAACTAACGAGGTATTGAGGCTATTACAGGCAGAGTATCTGGTAATATATCAGTAAGCCATAAGATACCGATACAGTCTCTTTCAGTTTTTTATTAATTCATCTTGTTGTAAATAAGATCCAACTGTACAATTATGTCTGTAATATAAAACAAACTAACAGTATTTCTTTCGTAATGATTCATCAGATTTCGCATCCACGATACAATGTCAAACAGCGTGATTTATTAGATCAATTTGTTTTAGACATTACTTGAAACAATTCTTGAGATGATTATCCAACTACATAAAATATTAATAGTAATAATGGAACAGTTGGGGCATTTAATGCATAGCTAAGCCAAGAAATGCTTTATGATTTCATCAGCAAAGAATTTATTATTACACAATTTTTTATATATCCGATGGCCGGTGGAGCAGACGAATCCTGGAGTGGAGACCGCGTATCGGCAACCGTAGTGTGGGACGCTCCCCAGCTAGATGGACGGACGACCTAAAGAAGGTGGCAGGGATGGACTGGATGTTGGGTGTTGTGGCGCAGCCTGGGAGAGGCCTATGTCCAGCAGTGATTTTTTATATTGTATAAACGTATATACCGTGAGGGCTGGTTCAAGCTAGTGCGGGAAACGAGTTCCTGGAAGGATTTGGGGGAGGCTTTTGCACGGCAGTGTGACAGTATAGGCTAAAAAAAAAAAAATTACAGATTAAGACCGCATATTTGTAAATCAGAAAACATATTTGTATTGTGTTTAATTAAATATTTTATTCAATAACTTCTGTCTTCTTTTATCAGTCAATCTAATAACGGTAGCCGTCTCTAGCGCTGAAGGAGGATTGTCTCCTCTGAGCGACGGGAGGGAGGTACGCTTTCTGGACTCCAGCGATGGAGCTACCGCTTCCAGTAGCGTCGTTGCGAGGAAGAGCGTTGTTGTTGAAGGTGGGTTGTCTCAATGCGCTCCTCTGGTCGTTGCGTTTAGCGACGACGGGAGGGAGGTACGCTTTCTGAACTCCAGCTGCAGAGCTACCGCTTCCAGCAGCGTCGTTGCGGGAGAAAGCGTTGTTGTAGTTGTTAGATTGGGCGTTGTTGTTGTAGTACTGTTGTTGGGCGTTGCTGTCGTATTTGCCTTCGTTGTATGATCCTGATAAACCAAAATAAATGATGTGATTTCATTGAAATAACTGTAGCCGTAGCACGTAATTTTCATTTCTGATTTGATTACAGTCGTTTTACGTATCCTTAAAAGAAATTACTTGTCAGATGCTTACCGTCATCGAAGATGCCAACAGCCTCGTCACGCGCGTTCTGCTCCAGAGCTTTCAGGATCTCTTCGGGGACGGGTGGCGGAGTGGGTAGGTGATCGCCCTGGGGCTGGAAACCGTTCTCATCAGCTGTATACCTGAAAATGTAGAGTAGCATAATTATAATTTTAAATATGACATATATCAACCGCTAGTTATGTATCTTGGTGTTTGTAAAACAGATTCTGACCTCACAGAGTAGACCTTGCCATCATCACCGGTGTAGGAATACCCGCCCTGAGCCTGGACTCCATTGGTCGCCACTCCGTTCTCCTCGCCGTAGATACCGTTCTCAGTCTCATAAGCATAAGCGTAAGTCTCTCCATCATTAGAGTTGTCCTGACGAAGGATGGCAGCGTTCCTTTCGAACGAGGCCTGAGCGCGCTCGGGACGAGCTTCTATGCCTGAGTAACCACCGTTCTGGACATAGGCATTTTGGCTGGAGAATCCATTGGAGGATGCACCAGTTTGATCCTTGAATCCGTTGGACTGGCGAGGAGTCTGGAGGAAGCTAGATCCAGCTGAAGATTGGGCGTTGGGTGGGAGGTAGGTCCTGTCTAATTTGGCGGCTTGAGCCAGAGTGATAGCGGCTAAGACGATGAACTGAAAACGGAAATTAGTAATATTATTATAATGAATACGTTAATAAACAATTTTATTGCTGATGCAGTCATGTAAAAGGTTGAGTGAGCAGTTTTTTCCATTTTTTTCGTTTTTACACTTTTTAAACTTACCAATTTCATTTTCGTTTCTTATATTTCATGGACAGATTGAACTTGCTACCCAGAAGCTGTGGCTGGAACTGATAACCTCACAACGTTATCACAGTATTTATAGTGAGGAGCAGATCGATCAATTATATCGTAAGTAGTGGTCAATGTTTCTTAATGACTTGTTTAATTGTAGATGACCTTTGTTGAGGTTAGTTGGTAAGAAAGCTTTGGCGTCAGGAAGTTTTTATGAGATACAGTTGATACTGAATAATTAGTGCTCTGAAGGAACAGAGATCAGACAGCACTTTTGATGAAAGTTTTATTTGAAAAATGCCTTTAAGGTACAAGACTCCTCAAGAGAAAACCTAAAAGTATGATCAACACGTATGATTTCAACAGCGGAAATACTTCGAGGTAGGTAGATGGACTCAGGTAGTTTTTCAATTTTCTTTTGCTTATTTATAAATAAGAAAAGATATAATTATCTTTATTGTACCATAAAACTAAGTGTGTACTGTGTAATAAGTTGCTATGAGTTAATTTCCTGATAAAAATCGTACTTTTGAAACTTTTAGGAAATACAAACCCAAAGACGGACTGCCTCATTGGTCTATCTTGATTTCAGGCATGAATACTGAATTGAGGTGCCCAGCTAAGCTAAGGTGATTAGTGGTTTTTGGAACGAAGTTCTTTAAGGCAGCTTTCAGTAGGAGTAAATTGGTAGAAATCGTCACGTAACGAAAAAGCGTAACGCCTCCATGCGACTTTCTTTGTCTTTTCAAATTGGTCGTCATGGGTGTCGTTTTCATGGTTTTTGAGGGTGCAAAAGCCAATAGCAAGGTCAAAATTAAAATCCAACATTATAGACACCTCTTTAGAGACAACTTTATAAGAGCTTCTAAAAACTTTTACTTGATGGATCTGTATTAGAAACGCGTATTAAATTCGCAGATTTTTTTTCCTTAGGACAATCGCTGTAGCAACCTGGAGTCCTGCTAAATTTATAGCAATAAGCTCGTTCTTATTACGTAACTAGCGATAGGTAAGTGTACTGTAAACCTCCGACTACTACAGGGCCAGTTTTGTATTATAAATCTCTGGTATCTCTGGTATTCTATGAATGGATTTTTCTCCGGAAATAATATAGTTCGAGCAAGTAAAACAATATAAAATCAACCTTGACCAATATTATTTAATTACAATTTCGTGAGATTCGCAAAAAGTAGATGGTTCAATAACTGGAACGCAATTGCCGGAACCGTTAGTTCACCTTGACCAGTCCTCAGATGTAATAGGTACAAAGTAAGGTATTTTAACTATGTAAAGGGTGTTACATACTTACACATGTTCGGGTTAGCACATTCAATTCAGCAGTATTTGTTGAACAAAAAAGCCACACACACACATATTTGACACATATTCGGTTTTCATCCGGCTTTAAACTCAAACTTCCTTCGGCATCTATCCTATTTGTTTCCGTTTAATCATATTCGGGTTGGTTCGGCACAATTCGCCGCTTTTTCTCAAATATAACTATATATTTTATATTTCATTTAGCCGCGCGGCTGCCGAGCCGAAAATGTGTGTACTCCTGATTGACAGGGTCACCTTACGGATTGTCGTTATGTCGATAGTATGGCAAATACGCCACGAAACCAGCAAGATGCTGAAATATATACGAAACCAGTAAGATGATTACCATATTATGATATCGCGCTTTTTGAGCATCTTACTTGGGATATTTGCAATAAAAAAAACAAATAAATATAAAATAAATAAAATTCCAAACGTTAAATAAACGTAAACGTTACGTTAAATATCCCATAACGTTTGTTGTGGAAATAGGTAGACTTATCGTAACATATAACATTTTAATTTTAAATAGGCACAGTCAAAATGATCGCTATTTGATTTTTGTCTTATCAAAGCACATTCAATTAAACAAAACAGATATGGTTACAACAACTTCCTTTGATTGCTATCAATTTTGTTTCAACGATTTCATCCCATCACAATATCAGAACAAAACCCAAACTTAAACAAGTCAAAGATTTGTTTTCTGCAAAATATAACGCTGCCCCGGTGAGTAAGCCTGGATTCTGGAAATCAGAGATAAGTAGTTACAAAAAGGAGAACCCCATAATTCATTTCAAAATTTAAGTAACAGCTTACTCCATTGTCTTCACTATTCAGTTCCTACTAATCACTGTAGAGATTTTATAGCACATGCGTAAGTAATTGAAACCAATTAAGGTTTCGACCATTCTTCAGGCAGAGCCCTTTTTTTTTTGGAGCGGAAGGGAGTGTCAGACTCTTACTGACTAAAACCCAACCATGTTCCTTCCTTCGCCCTTTATGTTCCGGGGTAGCGGTAACCCTTTCGGACAATCCCGCTGACCCGGCAGGCTTCGGCCCTAAGGGGCCCCTCGTTATGCTGATCTCTTTGAGGCGCGCGTGGAACACTTACGCGCCGTCCGGCACGGGCCTGGTCCTGATCGGGCGGTGAGCTACCCATTGCTCTCCGCCCGCAGGCCCGCGCCTACGGTGGCCGGTAGTCGTCACTCGACTCCCGACGCCCGGGGCGTCTCCCGCGGCGGCTGGGACGGGAGGCTCTCTCCCTCATCCGTCCCGCCACCTCCTTCGCTAGCATGACTGCTTCGCAGAAGGAGGCGACTGCCTCCCACTCCCTCTCGCTCCGGACCATGGCTTGCACCAGGGCCGGGCGCGAGAGACCGCCGCCGCAGCCGATCGCCTCTAAGAGGGCACGGCGGTGCTCCGCCCAAGCGGGGCAGACCTCCACCGTAGGCAGAGCCTTCAGTCAGTTTACTAGTATTTATGGATCTGTTATATTTTCCGTGTCGCTTAAATTTATCTTTTCTTTTTTAAATAGTACACTGTATTCTCTTTAAGTATAGGTTAGCCCTGTTAAGTGTAATGCTGTTAATCTTTTTGTAACTGGTTTAATAAATGTTGTTAGAAATAGTAAGTTATATGGCAAAATCGAATCAATCACCAAGTAAAACAAAGAACATATTCATTTTTGTTATAAATACATTATTTAATAAGTTGTTTAACATTAATAATCTATAGTCTCTAATATTGGTAGCCGTTTCTAGCGTTGAAACGCTAGAAACGCGGAGGTAGGTACGCTTTCCGTAGTCCAGTGATGGAGCTACCGCTTCCAGTAGCGTCGTTGCGGGGAAGAGCGTTGTTGAAGGTGGGTGGTCTCACTGCGCTCCTCTGGTTGGTGCGCTGAGCGAAAGGTGGGAGGTACGCGTTCTGGATCCCAGCTGCAGAGCTACCGCTTCCAGCGGCGTCGTTGCGGAAGAAACCGTTGTTGGTAACAACAGAGTCAGCGTTGTTGTAGTTATTGCCCTGACCGTTGTTGTAGAATTGTTGTTGGCTGTTGCTGTCGTATTTGCCTTCGTTGTAAGATCCTGGAAAACAGAATAAAGTTGATGAATCATGTTGCCTGTGACAGTTAACTTTCATCCAACATATTGTGGTCAAAAGGTCCTTTCTTTTGCATTTAAATAATGCACAAGTTTTAGAAAATAAAGTAACTAATTCCAAATGATTACCATCATCAAAGATGCCAGCTGCCTCATCGCGGGCGTTTTGCTCGAGAGCCTTCAGGATCTCTTCGGGGATGGGGGGAGGAGTGGGGAGATGGTCGCCTTGGGGCTGGAAACCATTCTCATCAGCCGTGTACCTGAAAAATTATGATGAAGATATTAATAAATTATCAAACATAGTTACGAATACCACAGGCACTTGTTTCATTACTTTAAATAAATTCTCACCTGACAGAGTAGACCTTGCCATCATCACCAGTGTAGGAATACCCGCCCTGAGCCTGGACTCCATTGGTCGCCACTCCATTCTCCTCACCGTAGATACCGTTCTCAGTCTCATAAGCATACGCGTAAGCCTCTCCATCATTGGAGTTGTCCTGACGAAGGATGGCAGCATTCCTCTCGAAAGCAGCTTGACCGCGCTCGGGACGAGCTTCGAAGCTCGAGTAGGCTCTGCTTTGACCATTAGCGTTTTGGCTGGAGAATCCATTGGAGAAAGCACCGGTTTGATCCCTGAATCCGTTGGATTCGCGAGGAGTCTCGAGGAAGGAAGGTCCTGCTGAGTCCTGAGCATTAGGTGGGAGGTAGGTCCTGTCCAATTTGGCTGCCTGAGCCAAAGCTACAACTGTTAAAACGATGAACTGAAAATGGAAATGCAATAGTAGGTAATAATTTATTAAAAGTTCATGAATTATAACTACTTCTATTCTGCGTATTGTAAAGTTATTATTTTGAACTACTAAAGATAAACTTGTCTAACATTGAATTTTAAGATTTTATTATTATCTTATAAAATTCTAAAAGTTTAAGTTTTTTCCTATAAGGTTGGAACGCCAAATAATCCTACTAATATTATAAACGTGAAAGTTTATATGGATGGATGGATGGTTGGATGTTTATTACTCGTTCACGCAAAAACTACTGAACGGATTTGCATGAAATTTGGCACACAGATGGTTTATAACCAGGATTATATAGGATACTTTTTATCCCGATATTCCCACGGGATCGTAACTTATGCGGGTGAAACCACGGGACGCAGCTAGTTCAATAATAAATTAATTATACATTTGCTTTGTTTTCTTTATTAATCTTTCAGTAATGGTTGACTGAAAGATTAACAAAGGAAACAAAAGTGCTTCCTGAATTTAACATTGCAATGTATACCATATATTACAGTGTTAAATTCAGGACGCATTTTTTAAACTTACCAATTTCATTTTCGTTTATTATATTTCATAGACAGATTGAACTTGCTACCTAGAAGCTGTGGATACGACTGATAACCTCACAATGTTATCACAGTATTTATAGTGAGGTGCAGATCGATCAATTATATCGTAAGTAGTGGTCAATGTTTCTTAATGACGATATAATGTTACACCCGAGGAGTGCTTTGTTTAATTGTAGATGACCTTTGTTGAGATTGGGTTGTGAGAAAGTTTTTGTATTAGGAAGATTGAATGAGATAAAGTTGGTACTGAACATCTGGTACCGGTAGTTGCGAGCAAACAGCATGAAAAAGCAAAAAATACAGCACAAGACACATCAAGGAGGATTAATCTAATAAAAAAGATCGACCCGTATTATTTTAACAGTGTAAGTCAATGCAGTATCTACTTTGAGTTATTGATAGTTATATACATTTTCTTTTATGTATTTAGAGTGGTACAAATTACACGACTAGTGGTCAACTTTAGTCCTGGATTGAAAGAGCTGGAAGTTATGGGGAGAGGCGTTTGCCCAGCTGTGGGATGATGCAGGCTAATAGTAATTAAAATGGGACGTCCCATCGAGAATAATGACGAACTTCCACACTTTTGCTGGGCGTTGTCTGTCAGTAAATATATTTTAAGATCTTTACCAAGTCTTAACATTCAAGAAATACAAATCCATAGACTAACTGAAAGTCAGCCTTTCAGTTGGTCTTTGGGTTTGTATTTCTTTAATTTACAGGTCTTGGGTTCCCTAGGTAGGTCAAAGCGATATAAGATTTGTTTTCCACTATGAAATTTTCAGTACTAGCCCAGAGTCTTGATTGGCTTATTGCCCCTATTACATAAGACTCATATATTATAACTAGCGAAAATCCCCTAAAGTAATAGCCACTCACGATGCCACCACTACAGGGGATATATTCTATGAAAAAGCCCTCTCAAGAAAGAATATACTTCAACAAAGTAAAACAATATAAACCCAACCTTGACCAATATTATTTAATTACAACTTCGTGAGATGCGTAAAAAGCAGATAGGTCAATAACTGGAACGCAATTGCCCGAAATGTGAGTTTACCTTGACCAGTTATCAGACAGTTACGAGTACGTCGTCTGTTCCAAAAGTATGTGAAGAAAATGTAAACAAATTGATCAGAAAATGTACCTGTGGATACCGGAACCCAATGCCGGAATGTGCCTGTGGATGTCATACAAATTGAATACTTCGATTTGATTATTTGAATAATTGCAACCGAAATTATAATTTTAAATCACATTATAGATATTTTTCATTCCATAATTGAGGTTATTTTTAGTTAGTATTCTCTTCTAAACTTATAAAGAGAAAACATTTGATTTTTTGTATGTTTGTTTCTCACGCTTTCACGCTAAAACTGTTTAAAGGATTAGCACATGGATAGACCATAATCTGGATTAGGACATAGGATACTTTTTATCCTGATATATCCATGGAATGGAGCCTTATGCGGGTGAAACTGCGGTATAACCTCAATTTTCGTCGATAATTTTTCAATTATAATTTAATACAGAAACCTTCTAAATACAGATTAATGTAATACAAATTGCCTTTAGTGAGAGTGTTTGCACTTTCATCGGATTCTTTTGGAACAGACTATAGTAGGTACAAGTGTTTTATAATATAATTTGCAGGGTCATCTATAACGGATGCTTTTTATTCCTCGAATTGTTATGTCGTACGTCGAATCCTAGTGTGCCGCTACTGTAGGCTGCACTAAGAATTCGATATCGTAATAATCATTAGACTAACGTTTTTTTTATGATAACGATAAGTGCTATGTTATCGTCATTGGGCTGGCAGAAATGCAACTAAAGATTAACATTTGAATTCACTTTCAATGAATTATTACAAATTAACATTTATTCAAATAAATTTGTTGAAATATAATTCAGTCTTATTCTTAATTCCTTCAAATATAACTGATTTTTTTTAAACAAAATAAAATAAGTACAGGCGCCTGCAGGTCAAGGTACCCGAAATTGTTAAATTTTCCAAATCAACCTTGAACCCTAATGCTTTAGCGATAAAGTTGAAAATCTATTAAAGAAATTTGACAGATCGTAGTAGCTTGATGTGCTGGTGTCTGTACTTGTATGTATTTTTATTATTAAAAAAACCAGATATCTTGATTTTCTTTTCAGTATTTGATCACCCACAGAAAATTGCCAAAACCAATTATTTTTTTTTACACTCCATCAAAATAACCATAATTTTATATTGCTTCCCCCTATGTTCTGACCGAAAGCGACTGCCGCACGAATACGCAATCATTTACCTGAAAAATGATGCACATACTACGGCTTGATGTGCGTCAGTGAATGTGAACAATTATTACTGTTATTTTATTAACTTTTGTAATCTGGTACAGATGAATGAAGTGATGAATATGCGTGGGAGTAAGTTAGATGTTGTGTTGGTTCTGGAGGGTACCGAGGCAAACTGCAACTACGTCGAGGGCTTGGAGCTAGTACCTATCGACCTGTATCATTCTCCTTTAGATATTGCTGTAATAATGTCAAAACACCGGGCTAATGAAATATTATACCCTAGCAACATTGACCAAAGTAGAGACTGGAACTCCAGCAATGGAGATTACATTCTCTTAATTGATCAAATTCATACCGCCCCTTGGCAGGATCTCCTTCGTTGTCGAAATGCACGCTCGGCTACTAGTCAGCTTTATACCATATTCTATGACGTTTTCGATTCACGTATTCCAAAAAAAAAGAGAAAATTTTCTGGCAACAGACGATATCCGGTTTGGTTTACAAGAGATATAATCAACGACACTCAGCGTAAAAATAAATTGCATCACAAATTTAAACTTTCACGTTGTGATCTAATATACACTCAATTTAGTGCTTTACGCTCCGATTTAAAAATCAGAACTCAAGAGGCCTATAAATCATACTCTTTTACTGTTGGAAACGTCATAGGAAGTAATCCACGACAGTTCTGGCACCATGTCTCGAGCCTGCGATCAAGGGGTGGGTTCGAGCCAAAAGTTGTGCACAACAGTATATCTTACTCGGGTATCAAAGCAGCGGAAGCGTTTGCATAGTACTTTTCTAGCGTTTTCTTACCTGACTCTCCTGAATTTAACCCAAATAATCTCAGGCCGACCTACTACTCAGAGAATAATATTCCTATTCCCCTTTTGACCCCACAGGACATAGTTAAAGGTATTGCTAAACGAAAACCTCATACCTCAATTGGCCCTGACTTCATCCCTGCTTTTATCCTCACGGGATGCCATGATATCCTGGCAACTTCTTTCTGCCATCTCTATAACCTAGCCCTTCAGACCGGTATATACCTGTATACCCTGAGCAATGGAAAATTTCGCGCGTCAATCCCATCCCAAAAACCAGTGACAAGTCATCTGTAGAGGAACACAGGTCCATTGCGGTCCTGCCAACCCTAGCAAAGGTTTTCGAGCACATACTCCACGCGTACATCTACAGACGTATGAACGCATTTCTATCTGATGCCCAGCACGTTTTTCGCCAGGGTCGCTCTGTCAATTCGAATCTAATGACTCATGTTGATTACATTTCTGAGGTTTTGGACAGTGGGGGGCAAGTGGATGTCCTCTATTTTGACTTCCGTAAAGCGTTCGATAGGGTTGACAATGACGTGCTCTTGATGAAATTGGAGGCATCAGGTTTCTCGTCAAAGTTTCTGAACTTCTTCGCGGACTATCTGCGAGGCCGCAGGCAATTTGTTAGGTATGGTTGCTTTGAGTCCGAACCTGATATTACCCGCTCAGGTGTGAGTCAGGGATCCATGCTTGGTCCATTGCTTTTCCTTATCATGATCAATGATCTTATAAATAAGGTTAAGTTTGCAAAATGCTTGCTCTACGCCGATGACCTAAAACTATTAGTTCGAACTGATATGGTCGCTGATTGCATACTCCTACAAGGAGACATTGATGCCATATATGAGTGGAGCATGGTGAATAAACTCTTTTTTAATTCCAGTAAGTGTTACGTCATGACGTACGGTCGAAAACTTCAACCACTTCACTATAACTACAGATTGGACGGTGAAGTAATAAGTCGTGTCACCAAAATAAAGGACCTGGGCGTGACCTTTGATACTGGTCTGACATTTAGAGATCACGTCTCCTCTCTTGCCAAGGAATCTTTTAGGCGCTTGGATTTTGTTTTGAGAAATGCCCGTGATTTTCACAACCCTAATGTAATTAAGCTGCTGTACGCCACTTTGGTTCGTAGTAAACTTGACGCTGGTGCCTGTATCTGGCATCCCTACACTGCGACTCAAACGTTAACGTTAGAAAAGGTACAAAAAACTTTCCTGAGATTTCTATATAAAAAGACGTATCACTTCTTTTCTTTCATGTACCCTACTAATTATAATACTATAATTAGTAGGGTACATGAAAGGAAAGAAGTGATACGTATTTTTTCTCTGAACGAGTTGAAGCTCGCAAAACTCTCAGAGGACGCATCGACAGACCCGAACTACATGATCTTTTCTGTCGGCTATTTGTTCCCGACAAATACATCGGACATCGCCAAACCGTCGACACAATCTGTTCGCACCGCCATCATCTAAAACTGTCGCCAGAGCTGAGTCCCCTGTGTGTCGTACTTTAAGCATGCTCAATGCCCTCCTGACCACCAATCCTGAATGTGATCTGTTTGCCTATGAATGGAGTAGAATTGTGCGTGTATATCTGATGTTTTGTGAGAAGAAGTATGCTAGGGTGTCCTCTATTGTATGATAATAGTTGAAATATTTTTTTTGTATACCTACCATACCTGTTTAAATCTTTATGTTCATTAATGTAATTGGTGTTACCGTTTTAATTAACAATAAACAATAATAATTGTTATAATAATTGATTGATAGCGCGAGTATGTCATATTCATATAAACGAGCGCGACGATCGCGTGCTCACGACAAACTGCTTCAACATAGAAATGTCAAAAGCTAATTACTTCGCCCAAAGTAAAAAAAAAAAAAATGCAGCTAGTGTGTGTTTTTTTATCTACATCAAGATAAATATCTTATTCCCTCATTCATAAACACAGAGTAAAGTTAAAATCCGTACTAAAGCTTTAGATTTACTATAGTTTTTATTTAGATTATTTCAATGAAATTAAAACGAATAAGTGCAAAGAATAAGCGAATTGAAAGAAAGAGAAAAGCCCTATTTCGAAGCAGGCGGTAGTGTAGATTAAATAAAACAGTCTATTTTAATCTGCATCGGCAGTGTTTTTTGAAAAGGCGCCCCATGACAACCTACTCTATATCCACTCTAAGATTAATTTTCCATACATACATACAAATAAACAAACCAACAATCAACAGACATATTGAACGCTAATCGATCGCCTCGCCTCGAATCGCCTCAATTCTGACAACTTGAGAAACTAACACAAAATATATGTTTCTAAGTTCTATAGCTCATTTCAGTGACTTAAGTTTCGAGTATTTTGCAGATGTTTTCTTTTTTTAGTAATATTTTTTGTCAACTTACTTAACTTAAGATTTAAAAAATACATATATAATGCTGTGTAAGGAAATTCGTCAAAACCAATTTCAGCGTATACCACTTTTCAGACGAAGACCCAGACAGTTTTATCATGAATCTGTTAATTTCCTATGATCGATTACAACCACAGTCGTGATCACCATTGATTGTTTGTCATTATGTCCACTTATATCTCCTTCGTTTCACATTATCATTTAGTATCAGTTTTCGCTGTTCAAGTTAATACTAGGTGTTAATTCAATTTTGCTGCACAAATACCGTAAAATGTGTAAATTATTCCATCACCACTGCTCTCAAAACGGTGAAGGAAAACATCGTGAGGAAACCGGCATATCCTATAAACAAAAATTCCAAACCATGTGACTTTTACCAAACCGCACGGAATCCGCGAGGTGGATTATGGCGCGGGATCTCACATAGAGGAGGCATAGCAGTGGGAACATTAGAGGCTGATTATTATGGTATTTATCTTTTGGCAGAACCTCATTAATGACACCTTGAAATATGATAAATAAGTAAAACAAAGAAAATAGTTTGGGTTATAAATACATTATTTAATAAGCCGTTTTAGCAATAATAATCAACAGTCTCTAATATTGGTAGCCGTTTCTAGCGTTGAAGGAGGATTGTCTCCTTTGAGCGACGGGAGGGAGGTACGCTTTCCGGACACCAGCGATGGAGCTACCGCTTCTAGCAGCGTCGTTGCGGAGAGCAGCGTTGTTGGTGACCACGGAGTCAGCGTTGTTGTAGTTGGATTGGGCGTTGTTGTAGTTGGATTGGGCGTTGTTATAGTTGGATTGGGCGTTGTTGTAGTTGGATTGAGCGTTGTTGTAGTTGGATTGGGCATTGTTGTTGTAGTTGTTGGATTGAGCGTTGTTGTTGTAATACTGTTGTTGGCTGTTGCTGTCGTATTTACCTTCGCTGTATGAACCTGAAGAACGAAATATAAATTATTGACCAATTATAATGTGCAATCTTGTGCAAACTTAATGAAAGTCTAAATGCTTACCATCATCAAAGATGCCAGCAGCCTCATCACGGGCGTTCTGCTCCAGAGCCTTCAGGATCTCTTCGGGGACGGGGGGAGGGGTGGGGAGGTGGTCACCCTGGGGCTGGAAACCGTTCTCATCAGCTGTGTACCTGAAAATGTAGAATCATCATGATGAATCATCATTGTATATAATTTAAATATGACAAATATCAACCGTTAGTTATGTATCTTGGTGTTTGTAAAAACATATTCTCACCTCACAGAGTAGACCTTGCCATCATCACCAGTGTAGGAATACCCGCCCTGAGCCTGCACTCCATTGGTCGCTACTCCGTTCTCCTCGCCGTAGATACCATTTTCAGTCTCATAAGCATACGCGTAAGTCTCTCCATCATTGGAGTTATCCTGACGAAGGATGGCAGCGTTCCTCTCGAAGGCAGCCTGAGCACGCTCGGGACGACCTTCGAAGCCTGAGTAAGCACCGTTCTGGTTGTAAGCATTGGGGTTGGAGAATCCATTGTTGGAAATAGCGCCGGTCTGGTCTTGGAATCCGTTGGACTGGCGAGGAGTCTCGAGGAAGTTCGATCCTGCTGAAGACTGGGCGTTGGGTGGGAGGTAGATCCTGTCCAATTTGGCGGCCTGAGCCAGGGTGACGGCAGCTAGGATGATGAACTGAAAAATTTAATCGTGAAAATTAGCTTGGAATTTTTTTCAGTTGATTCTTTGACTCAATATTTTTTCATCAGTGAATTATTAATTGAAAATGTGAGGAAGTTATGTGGAAATTAGAGTAGGTCTATTTGGAAGAAATGCTATATGTCAAAAGGAAATATTTTTATAATTTTTCGAAGATATGTATAATATTAGTTTTAAGTTAATTGAAGGAGCTCATCAAAGCTTACCAATTTCATGTTTATTCTTTTTATTCTATTGTTAGAATGAACTTGCGACCCAGAAACTGTGGATGCAACTGATAACCTTAGAGTATCAGTACACAGTATATATAGTAGGGTGTAGGTCGATCTACTTCATCTCAAGTCGTGGTCGATGTTTCATAATCACGGTATTATGTTGTGCCCGAGGATGGACGCGTCTAATTGTCGTGGATGGCTTTATGTGAGGATTCTCGTTAAGACAGCATTATGCTTTCGATTTTATTTCGTTGAAAATATCTGTTTTGATTTTTTTACGACAGATAAATTATTTAATAACAGCTTTCCAACTAGTACATCGACAAAAAGAAACCCTTTGGTTCTTTTAATTTGATTTTCGACTCGTATTCAATTCCATTAATTTGTTTTCTCACAAAATTTATTTTTAAAACTTTCGTTTGTTTGTATTTTCGCTGGTTCCCTGATTTTCCTAAAATTATTACACACACACACACACACACACTTATATCTGTAATATTTATGGTGTACATAATAAAGAATATCCTATTTTATTGTAGATCTCATTTGATTATATTCAAAGCTTTTGTTATTATAAAACATTTTCATAAGCGTTAAAATTTTCTTATATAAAGGCTTACCAACTAAACACGCACACAGCATTAACCCGCAAAAATTTTCACAAATATAGATCCCGTATATCTAAATTATAGGAAAGCACGCGAATAATCCCAATCTATTAATCAATTCATGTACCCCAATTTCATAGAATTCAAAACATATCTTGGTCCCTTCTCCCATACCACGCTTGACATACAAATCCTATTTGAATGGTCGTATTACCGTGCATACGGACACTTAGTCTCGATCGCGCATCAATTTTCGACCTTGCCCGCTTAAAAATTCCAATGCGAGCTTCTCTTGTAGGTTGACCAAGCTTTCAGACTGTGTCCACTGGCTAGTTTAAATTGCGGTGACGGTGAAAAGTTAAGAACATACTTGTTATTTGTTTTATTGTAACTACTATAATATTTACATAATACGAGTATATAAGCTAACAGACCTAAAATTATATTAAAATATGTACATGTATACATATATAAAATAGAGGAAAAAGAATGATAGGGCATCAAAAAATTTCGTCCGCGTCGCTGTCAACAGGAAAACTGCCCAATAGGATGACAGTGCCACGTTGTATGGCAATGGTGATTCTTTGGCCAAACAATAGTTAAGTAACTTTTAATTTCGAATAAACTAAAATATTGCAAACTGTAGTCAAATGTTAGTTCCACGTATAAATATTAAGTTCCCCCTTAATATTGTTTTTTTATGCATCATAATTAATGACACAAGAGCTGGCGAGATGACCTATACGTGTACTGCGCGGAAAAAGAGTTAAAGTTTTCCCAGCAGTGGGATAGTAAAAATCAGCCCTTATGAAAATAAAAATCAGCAAAACAGATTTATTTATATTTTATTTTCTCTAAACACACTCCTGGACTAAAACTGCAATACAACGGCCATATTGGCTGAACCTGCACGGACTTTAGCACCATACGCCATCTGTAGGAAAATAAATATTGTGTTTTTTTTATAGTCTTTATTCAATTTTTTTTATATGCTTTTTTTGCAATACAAAATATCGTCCTTAGATAAAAGGACAACATTTGTAGTTCATTTTTAAACACGCTGTCCTAAATAATAAAGGACTTAGGGTACCTACCTACCTAGGGTATGACATTTCAGTTTATAGCATCAGTGAATTATTCTGTCCGTGTTGTCATTTTTATGACAACCTTTATATATCTATGATTCCTGTAATATTAAGTCGTAATAATATAATAGGCTGTTAAAGGTTTTATTGATATTTAATGAATTATAATTGGTGAGATAATTCAGTAAAATCATACTTGACACTACAATTACGAGTATTATTTTGTGTTAGAGGGCAATATTAATTGTTATTTATAGGGGCAAGTTTAAATAAATAATGGAATAAATTAATTCTAATAACTAAAATTACTTCTTAGTTACATAACAATAGATAAGAATGTTAATTGTTTAATTGCCTGTTTATTATTTAATAATAAATAATATAATAATCTCATATTTACATTTCAATGTTATAAATTGAGTTACGATAGTTAATATTAATTTGTTCAAAATTGAGTTGTTGAGTTTACTAAGTGATCCTTTTATCGACCGGGTGTCACCATTGCCAGGATCGCCCAGAGGGCGATCGCTTGGGCGGAGCACCGCCGTGTTCTCGTAGAGGCGATCGGCAGCGGCGGTGGCCTCTCGCGCCCGGCCCTGGTGCAAGCCATGGTCCGGGGCGAGAGGGAGTGGGAGGCAGTCGCCTCCTTCTGCGAAGCAGTCATGCTAGCGAAGGAGGTGGCGGGGCGGATGAGGGAAAGAGCCTCCCGTCCCAGCCACCGAGGGAGACGCTCCGAGCGTCGGGAGCCGCGTGACGACTCCCGGCCACCGTAGGCGCGGGTCTGCGGGCGGAGAGCAATGGGTAGCTCACCGTCCGATCAGGACTAGGCCCATGCCAAACGGCGCGTAAGTATTCCACGCGCGCCACAAAGAGTTGTCAGCATAATTTGAAGGGCCCCTTAGGGCGGAAGCCTGCCGGGTTAGTGGGATTGTCCGAAAGGGTTACCGCTACCCCGGAACATAAAGGGTGAAGGAAGGAACATGGGTGGGTTTTTGTCAGCAAGAGTCTGACACTCCCTTCCGCTCCACCCAGAGCGGGAGGGGGTCATTTGAAGATTGCCCATCCGGAAAAAAAAAGAAAAAAAAATTGTACTTTTGACTCACATTATAACATAACTTAACTTTCAAATAAGTTAAGTAGCCTGCGCATGGTCACCCTACACCGATATGACCTTACAATATGGATCGGCTTCCGATGATCACGGCGATAGTAGTCCAAATCGTGATTAATTAACTTTTGCCAAATATTATCTACTAAATAATAAACCAATATCGTTTCAAAGCAATATTTAAATACATGATACAAGTGAACCCGTACAAAGTAATTGCATTTTACGAAATATTTAGATTTTTGGATCAAGTTCTTAAAGGTTGATTTAGTTCAACCTTTGCGGAGAATTCAATCAAATTTATTAGAGAAGTTGTATAAGAGATGCGATCTTGTGACGGATTCAATCATCCGTAATTGCCTGCATACTGGTTGCAGTTTTAAGTGCAGGTTTTGTGCAATTTCTTATCTTCTTAAATTTTCGATGTCATTCTCAATAGTTTATTTTCCTGTGAGCAACTGTGGTGGCCCAGTGGTAGCGGCCCTGACTTACGAATCGAGGTCGTGGGTTCAAACCCAGGGAGGTGCTACTTTGAATAATTTATTTCATCACCAATCACCATTGCTCTCAAAAACGATGAAGGAAATCATAGTGAGGAAACCGGTTACGGTCCAGCCTGTATCCTAGCAATGGGAACGTTTTCGGCTACGTGTGTAGCACCTTTAGTAGCGTCCATCAGTTCCTGTATCTAGTCTAGTATATTTAAGAAAGAGAATAAATAAATACATAAAGAGAGAGAGGCCATGTAGAAAGAGAGAGAGTCTATTTAAAGACTTGAAGGTAAGCTAAAGCAACTCATGTTTTTTAGCAATGTCTTTTTTAGATATTAAGAATCTTTTCTTTTCGAATATTCCAGTAGTAACCAAATATTTCAGTCAGCAAATATTTACATTGCAGGCTTACGTAACACTGCTGCACAGCTGGCGCACCTTGTGCAGGTAGCCCCGCTATTTATCAAACTCGGTGACTAATACACCTCGATATTATCTTTGTTTTCGTAATATAATAACTTATAGTAATATTATGCATAGTTCGTAACGAAACAAAAGTGAATGCTGAATGAACCTGAAGAAAATAATAACAAGTTTTTGTACCTAAATGATAAATTACTATCTCCTTTTGCATCGACATGAGGCAAACCCGCACTGGGCCCGTGTGGTGGATTACGGCCCACTCCCTCTCACAGAGAGGAGGCCTGTGTCCCAGCAGTGGGAACATTATAGGCTGATTATGCTATCTATCGACACAGTATCAGAGGATTATCAATTCAAGTCAAACGACGCGCATCGACCTCAATACAAACATCACTGTATCCGTTTTCAGAGATCATGGTCACAGGTTCAATTCCCGCATCGCGACATAAATCTGTATACCCTTATTGTCTTTTAGATTGTTTATGCCTGTTCACATTCAGACTACGAAGGATCCATAAATGTACTGATGTGCTATTAGCATGGTAAGTAGAATAGTCAAGGATGTCATAGTCATCATCTGCCTAGCCTTTTCCCAACTATGTTGGGGTCGGCTTCCAGTCTAACCGGATGCAGCTGAATACCAGTATTTTACATGGAGCGACTGCCTATCTGACCTCCACAACCCAGTTACTGGGTAATACGATACCCCTTGGTAAGACTTGTTGTCAGACTTTCGGGCGACTGACGACCCATAACGACTGTCAAAGATCTACGAATGACAGCCGGGACCAACGGCTTAACGTGCTTTCCGAGGCACAGAGGGGTCTTGATATGTGAAGATAGTCACCCATCCACGGACTAACCGTGACAAGCGTAGCTTAACCTGATCGATCGATCCATGCGGCTGTTATTACTTAGCCATAAGCCCCCTTTGCTTTTTATGAAGCGAAAGTTAAAATGCCAACTGAACGTAGGCGACTTACATGCAACTGAGGGGACTTATGATTGATTACTTAATTAGATCTAGATCCTTGACTATTCTAGAGGGGCTCCTCTAGAATAGTCAAGGATCTAGATCTAAAATTAGATTTGATTTCAGATTAGTATGACTCTGAGGGCTTATAATCCTGATTTATTTTATTAATCGAGTCGACAGAAACATATATTTTTTTAATGTTATTACACGACGTCGATCAACCATTGAAAGAGGTAAGAGTGGATGCCTTTAACGGTCAGGGTATACTTATTACCTAAATAAAACCCATTAATGAAAACCATGGTTATAATTCAAAATTATAGGTACTTTACAGTGATGCGATCCAGTTCCTTACTGTCTATTTTTTCTTAAAAAAAAGACTACTAAAAAAGCTGCAACTGCTGTCTGACTTTTACAATCCTGACGTACTCGTAGGTATATATTCACATTAGGCAATATGAAGCCGTAGAAGTATTTACGGAAAGAACAGGTAACTTGCAATACTTTTGGAAAGTCAGTCAGTATTGCTTAAATTCCAAAAAAGATTCCTCTGGATTCTGGATTTTAAAAAGTTATGACACTTACGACAACAATAGAATGAACCTGACGCTTAAAACTAAATATGGTGCCAAACGAGCAATGCTACAATATTATGATCAATTCAATCAATAGGTGATTTAGCCACAGATAGCTGAGATAAGAAGGAGCTAGGCGGACGATGGGCACGATTTGTTGAATAGAGTAAATTACAAAAAGCCTCCGGACAACACGAAATGACCTAGACACAACACCTTTCAAATGAAAATTGTTATGTGTGCAAACCCTTTTTGACCTAGTTAAATTTATATTAGTTAACTAGCAGCGCCCCGCGGTTTCACCCGCATAAGTCTCGATTCCGTGGGAATATAGGGATAAAAAGTATCTTATATGTTAATCCCTGTTTTAAACCATATGTGTGCCAAATTTCATCCAAATCCGTTCAGTAGTTTTTGCGTGAAAGAGTAACAAACATCCATCCATGCATTCAAACTTTCACGTTCATAATATTTACTAGCAGCGCCCTGCAGTTTCACCCGCATAAGTGTCGATCCCGTGGGAATATCAAGATTAAAATTATCCTAAGTGTTATTCCTGGTTATAAACTATCTGTGTGCCAAATTTCATCCAAATCCATTCAGTACTTTTTGCGTGAAAGAGTAACAAACATCCATCCATCCAACCATCCATCCATCCATCCTTACAAACTTTCCTAACTTTCTTTTTTATTAGTAGGATTTCCATATATATCTAAAGCAGAAGCTAACTGACTCACAGCGAGCCCCCACAGCTAAACGTGATAGGTCCATGTTGCAGCATGAGTGACGGATGGTACGACGCCCAGGGGGCAATAGATATGACTTCATCTCACTAGATAAATAGACATCACACTGAGATGAAGCGTGGTAATTGTAGCACGTTTTTCAATAGTCAGATAATTATTGTTGTCTTAAGAATTATTTCGGCGGGTTGAAATATTTTTTTACGTAAACGAAAGCGTTCTGACGATTGAAAACTCGGTCCTAAGGTTATGCTTTCATTTTATTTTCTCCATTATTGTCCCAGAGGTGGTAAGCCTGCTTGTTGAGCGTTAGATCCTAGGTTCGGTCCTCGGGGCAAGCAAAGTGTAATCAGCCTATAATGTTCCGATTGCTAGGCCACAGGGCTCCTCTCTTCGAGGGAGTGTACCGTAATCAACCACGCGGGCCCAGTGTGGGTTGGTAGATGTCACATATCTTCGATTTTTTGGTTCACCCTTGTGAGACTAATGGTAATGAAATTATTTACACAAAGTAATGTGCCTGCGTTGGGTCGAACTCACGACCTACAACTCGCAAGTCTGGGCCGTTTTTACTGGGCCACCACTAACTGCTCACAATACATCGACCCTAAGTTGAAATTTGCCTTTATTTGTTGCATCGTTATTCTAGAGGTGGTAAACGCGACCAGTGAGAGTTAGGTCTTGGGTTCGATCCCCGGGGTCAGGCTAAACGTAATTGTGTTTTTCAATTGGAACTTCTGCCGGCGGCGGTGACTTGATTTATGGTCGGTAAATAGCATTATGCTCACCATTCATTACTTTGGTGAAATGTGGGTGTACTCTATTACTTCCCTAACTAACCCTTTGGGGAATACTTACTGCGGTAATATTAACCATAACAATAAGCCGTGGGCTCGATATGATTTCACATTTTTTCACGCAATTCTTTTTCTTTTAAAAAAAAAAAAAACTTTGCACGACACTAGGAATTACTCCTGTATCGTTGGTGCGTTTACAAACATTTAAACTCACATACACAAACAGCCAGACCCGGAACAACTACCTGTAGGCAATCCAAATATTTGTTCCGTACGGGAATCGAGCCCGCGACACGCAGCGCAGCAGTCGATCCTCAGCCACTGCGCCAACCGTGTCGTCAAATCTCAATTCTCTGCCAGCACACGCTGGCAGAGAAGCCAGCGTGTGTTCCCTTCCCTGTATAACCCGTCAGCCTACAAAGCAAGAATGATAATAATAATAATAATAATAATAATTTATTTGCATCAAGTTTTACATTTTTCATTAAATACATGGTAGTACATATAGTTAAAAATAAATTATACAATAGTGTGGCGACACCAGCACCCTTGCTAAGTTGCCAAGACAACTTGTGTTAAAGATGCTGGGCCCGACCCTTTATTGGATGTTTCTTTATCGCATTTAGGTTCATATATGCCAATTTGTAATTTTATACAACTGTTCATTAAATGGCATAGGTAAACGGACAAATAAACTATTTAGGAAAGGAAATAAAACAAAACGAAAAATTTTATGAGTGGAGTAGTGTAGTGTGTGTAGGGGTGTGTGAGGGTGTGTGTATGTGTGTGAGGGTGTGTGTATGTGTGTGAGGGTGTGTGTGTGTGTGTGTGTGTGAGGGTGTGTGTGTGGGTGTATGTGTTATTCCTGTATTTGTGGGTAATGGTATCAAGCGATGAGCAAATGAGGATAGAATGAGGTTTAACGGGAGCTGTATTGAGTCAACAATAAGCTTTCTGTGTTGTTGTAATTAAGTGTTTGTAGCCAATTATTTAGTTTCTTTTTAAATGACACTATGGGGAGTGAGTAAAAGTTCAGTATTTGGTTAAGACTATTGTAGAGATGAGGACCTTGGAAACAGGGAAATCTTCTTGTAAAAGAGTATTTACAGCGGAAGGGTTTACACACCTTGTCTTTGCGTCTAGTGGTGATTATTTTATAGGTGGTTCTTTGATGCTGGTGTAGCAGAATGTGTGATATAAATAATTGTCGGACTGTAAGGACTTTACAGTTCCTATATAGTTCTTCAGTTGGGTAAAGGATGGACCGAAAGGTACTAATTTTTAGCACGGCTCTCTGAGCTCGTTCTAGCTTTAAAAGTACCGTTTTGGGTGCACCACCCCAAGCGCATATACAGTACGTTAGGAGAGACTGACAAAGAGCAAAGTATGTACACCTAATAGTTTGAGGTTCTGCGATGTGGCGAAGACTACTAAAGACAAACATTAGTTTTCTGATTCTCTTTGTCAGTAACTCAATATGAGGTGCAAAGCTCAGGACATCATCAAGAGTCACACCGAGATATTTGATGGTTCGACAACGTTCCAATTTTGGACATGTACATGTCGCAGTGCCAGACAGTAAACAAGAGTGCGCTACTAAAGCGTATGAATTTGGAGGTTGAGTGGAATTTCGTAAGCTGTACGTAAGAATTTTAGTTTTGTCGGTATTGATAGTAAGAATGTGTCTTTTGAGCCATTGTAGAACACTATTTAGTCCTTTTTGTGCGGAATCGAAGGTGTCATCCCAAGTGTCGCCAGAGAAGGTAAGGACGGTGTCATCAGCAAACGCCACGATTCTTCCATTTTCTAAACTCAGATTACATAGTTGGTTAACGTAAATTAGAAATAGGGTTGGGCCAATCACACTGCCTTGGGGAACGCCGAAAGTCACTGGTTCCTCTCTACTGAGGTAATTTTGTATTTTTACACACTGACTTCGGCTTTGAAGGTAGTCCCTAAAAATATTAAGTGTTTGGTCACGAATTCCCATTTCCTCCAGCTTTATTAATAGGTCAGAAATTGAAACCGTATCGAATGCCTTTTTGAGGTCTAAAAATATTGACAATACTTTCTTGTCCTTGTCAACATTTCTTGTAACATGGTCGATTAGGTCAATTACAGCACTGTTGGTAGATTTATTGCGTCTAAACCCGAATTGGTTGGGAGAAAAAAGCTTTTTATCCTCCATATAAGTCACAAGTCTTTTGTTGATTAGGCGTTCTAGAACTTTAGAAATAGAAGGTAATACTGCAATAGGACGATAATTATTTGGAAACTTTTTGCTCCCACTTTTGTGAATTGGGTGTATGATGGCCTTCTTGAAGTAGAAGGGGAAAGTGCCGGTATGGAAACAGAGATTAAAAATATGTGTGAGTATGGGGACCAGTGTCAATGAATAGCGTTTTAAAAACTTTGTTGGAATATTGTCCCAGCCTATAGCAGAATCTGACTTTAGTGACATTAGTACCTCCCCAACCTCCACCTCATCGGTGTCTAACATGACGAATGATTGTAAAGGTGAAGATGTGGAGGTAATTTTTGGTGGACTTTTATGACTACCAGGTGGACAGGAAAAGTTATTAGCAAGTTCCATGCCGATGTTGGCAAAGAACTTGTTTACTTTGTCAACCGAGAGCTGAGGAGAAGTAGAAGAAGCCAATAAATCAGTGTTGGGTGTGTTTGGCTTGTCTGTATTAGTTACTCTCTTTATCACCTTCCAAATCTTTTTATTGTCTTTTGAAGCCTCACTCAATTCTCTCTTGTCATAATCTCTTTTTACTTTTTTTAAGATTTTTGTGCAGTAGTTCCTATATCTTTTATATGTGATACTTAAAATAACATTGTTCGGAGATTGCTTGAGTTTTTTGTGCATTGCATCTTTATTACGCATACAGCGGAGCATACCAACGGTCATCCACGGTTTAAGTAAGCGTTTTTTATTTGGGATCTTGATTATAGAAGTGTGAGTATTTATGAGTCTAGCTAGAGTGGTAACTAAATTTTTTGTAGCTTCATTAGCGTCGATATGCTCGTAAACTGTTTGGAAATTAGTAGTCTTCATCTCACTATCAAGAGTTTCGTAATTAGTCTTCAAAATGGTGCATGGCCGTGGATTGATATATCGTTTTAGATTAAGGCACAGCATTACAGGGTTATGGTCGGTGACGGAGGCGTGTAATACTATGGTGAGTGCAGACAAATTAGACTTAAGCATGATGTGGTCAAGACAGGCATTCTCTCGAGTGGGAAGTGAGTGAGCAGGTAGCAGGCCATGGGAAGCTATGACATCGAGATAGTCCGAGGTTTGGTTTGAAGATATAGTACATGCGATGTCAAGGTTAATGTCACCAACTACAGCTATGTTTTTAAATGTAATCAGGCTTGTTAAAAGATCGTTTAGGGATTGTAGGAAGTTACTTACGTCTCTAAAAGACGGAGATCTATAGATACATATTATTGCCTTATCTGTGCCGATTTTTAACACTAGACAACTGGCATCCGAGAAGTCAGGTTCTTCAACTGTGTAGTCTTCCATATTTTTAACATAAAGGACTACACCATCGTTCTGGTTTAAGTGTTTTTTTGTCTGATGATAAGAGTAGTTATCGATAGTTGGGATTGAATCGTTATAACGTTTCAGCCAGCACTCAGTCAGTACTAGTATTTCGCAGTCAAGGTTTATTCTATGGAGGAGGGTTAAGAAAGAGTCGAAGTTTGCATGTATAGAGCGAATGTTCTGGGTAATTATTTTTAATTGATTGGAGGGGTTAGTGACATAGCTAGTGCATTCTTCGGGGTCACAATTAAGTGTGGTTGAGACTGAGAGCCGATCTATATTGCTAATAATTTCGGAAACGTTATCCACTGTTAAATTGTTTTTTTAATGGGTGTACCAGTCTGAGGGGTCATAAGGTATTCTGTACATAATTCAACTACGATATCGACAACGACTTTAAACAAACACAAAGTAAACAGGCATGTATGGTACCGTGCAGTAATCTTTTTAATACTACAAGTGACAAAGCCTGTGAGGATGAGCGGATGAATGGATGGATGGATGGTTGCTACTCTTTCACGCAAACACGGCTGGACGGATTTGAAAGATACTTGGCACACAGACAGTCTATAACCTGGAACAACACATGGGCTACCGTTTATGTCGCTTCCACGCGGGCGGAACCACGGGTAAGAGCTAGTGCTGTATAAGTGAATATGATGTAGGAGATACCGTGAGATATCTGTGAACGTGTATAGTAAAAACTGATATAGTGAGTTAAATGTATTGTGTTTGTTGATTGTTGATGTGTGTAGTGATTGCTTGTATATTGTAAACAGGGTTCTAATGAACTTTGGTTTTAGTGTGTTGGCATACACATACAGAAATATAAAAAATAGAAGAAAAAAACTTAAAACTATGTTAAATACAAGAAAGTTAAAATGGCATGCAATTTTCAGACGAAGGTTTAATGTTCTAGGTAGGTCGCGTTGCAGTGTGTTAAAGAGTGTATCGAGTCACTTTTCTTGTTGATTCAGACCTTCAAAGTCGGATTCCTGTGTAATTCTCTTTGCCGGCGCTCCCTCTTTCTTTTTTATGTAGACTTTGCCATGCGATGTCCAGTGGTACGCATAGGCATTCAGCTTTGTAAACTCTCTTGCTTGATAGAACAGCTTCCTGGCTTTAGTGGTAAGACTCTCAGAGATGAATACGGGACTATTTCCCGGCATTTTAATGTGTGAGCTGTTTAGTCGGTTGGACTTGTGGTCGCGATTGTAGTTTTTAACGTTAGTTAGAAGTTTGTCCTTGATTATGGTTGACGTAAATTCAACGGTAATAGGCCCATCAGTTTGGGGTTTTTTGTTACTAGTAAGACGATAAACATCTCTGAGCTCACCTGTTTGTATCTCGGTGCCCACAGCGGTTCCCAGATGTTTTACTATATCTATAAGGTCACCCTTAGCCTCATTAGGTTTTTTAGGAACATTGCGAATTTCCAGGCTTGATGATTTTGAATTTCGTTCCATGATCTCGACTTTTTCCTCTAAAAATCCTACATACTCCAATGTGCTCCTCTTTTCATTTTCTAATAGAGCCAATTTAGTCATGATATCGTCATATTTATCACTTAAAAACTCAACCGTTTTTTTCAGTTCCGTATTTTGAACCTTTATTTGGTCCAAATTACATTGCATGACACTAAATTTCTCATTTTGCTCCTTTCTCAAGGTATCAAGTGATGACATAATGTCTTCCCGGAGAGATTTCATCTCAATTAATTGTTCAGAATCATGCTTACGTTTTTGTCGTAAAGTGATTCTGTCCAACGTATGTTCCAAAACTGGTGATGCCAAATCGGGCTCTGAACTGTGGTGAAGAAGAGGTTCACTGCCAGGTTTAGGTGGCGTGCGGACCGTCCGGTTCATCATTTTGAGAATGTAAGTTATGCACCTTACGTCTGGAGTCGACAAGTGATTGATGCGAAGACACACGTTGCTTGGTGTAATTTATTAGGCGCTTGTAATTGCTAGTAGTCAGTGTAGAGGGCGGAGTCAGGTGGTAATGACTCACGCGCAGTTGACAGAGACGGGTAGCGTGGACACCAACTTGCTTTCTCGCCTCGCTCGCCGCAGGACTCGATCTCTTGCAACACTTTGCGCGCCTGGTACTTTTTGAGAATTAAACTTGACGATTTATTTTGATTTTTATATTAAATTTTAAATATTGATTTAATTAAATAGACGATTTGGATAAACACGACCGTGCGCAATGGATGGCCGAGGGGAAGGGGAATGAATAGGCATTTTCTGGGCTTGCTCGTTCCATCATAGACCTCATCCATCGCTTTCAACCAGGCGAGATCGAGGTCAAGAGCTGGCCCATTTTGCAATAAAAAAAATTAAAAACATCTGCAAAACTCAAGAATTAATTCAATACGTATCCCAATTTGACCCTTTTAGTACTTCTCTTTGTTAGTGTGTTACACTGTTACTAACAAATATGGATTGTTTTCCGAAATAAATGTTTATTATTATTATTATTATTATTTTAACATTTTAACATATCTCGGGACCATGGGGTCCCGGTCCTTTGGAAGGCGTACGAGGGGCCGAAGCCAACTCCCAGAGGCCCCTTAGGAAATTTTATTGAAATGTGGCACCACCCGACGATTATCCCTGTACGCACTATGCAAGTGCACCCAAGTGCACCCAAGTGTAAGTGACTATGGGTTTGGGTGGCTAAAGTGGACTGGTTACCAATAACTATTGAAGAACTATGGCCCCTGCCTGATCAACGTTTTATATATACACGGATAAAATGGCAGGGGGTGACTTGCACACTCAATAATGGGCCCCCGGAAACTGTCGCTAGCACATAGTGACGTAGCAACAAGGGGGCAACATGTCCTGAGGTGCTTATGAGGAGTGGAGTATTCCACGGCTTTCAGAACAATCCCAGAGCCCGGAAGATGGTCAAGATCCCTACGAGCACTTACTGGAATACTTCCTTCCCCCGAGCATGTTTGCTCTTGCGAGTCTCCACTCAAGCCGGCCAGTAAAGGCAAGAATGAGGTGGGAGCGCTGTTCCTCGTCATTGTTCACTCCAGCCGGCCAATAAAGGCAAACCAGAGGTGAGGAACAAGATTTCTCCCAGGAGATAGGGTCCGTGGGGTCGCTACTGCCCAACAGCTCGCCACATGCTGCCCTGCGGTTTTCTGTATCTCTCTTGGTCTGGCTCCTCACCCTAGACCTGTTTCGGCAAAGTAAACTCTTCCGACACAGGCCTAGAGTTCGGAGCGCACAAGCCCCACCACGACGTCAACGTAGAGATACGGCGGTGGGGTTATTATTATTATTATTATCTTCGTTATATAAGGAACCCTTGTGGAAAATGTCATGCTCCAAGACCTAGCGGGTATGGCGTGCGTTCTCCGACAGTTAAAGAATTTAAGATTTTTATTAAGTAGAAGATCGAGGTCCATATTGCAGCATGAGTGACGGCTGCCTCCGCCCAGGGGGCATCGTTTGTTAATGGTTGCTTATGGCTTCATCTCGCTAGATAAATAGAAATCACTGAGATGAAACGTGTCAGTTGTAAATCGTTTGTAAGATGATTTTTGGTTAATGGTATTTTGATATAATTATTTCAGCTTTTTATTTTATTTTATTATGTTCGATTAACCCGTCCGATGCTGGAGCGATAACTTATACCCAAAGGTGCCGTATGTTATAAAATAATCTGTGTCGAAAAATAGTTACATAATAAACTTATTTTTATTATTTCTTCAAATGTCCAACCGGCTCTGGGCCCGCGTGGTTGATTATGGCCCGCTTCCTCTCACAGAGAGGAGGCCTGTGTCCCAGCAGTGGGAATATTATAGGCTGATTATGCTATTAGGGATTAAAATTAAAGATGTGCTTATAATTATAAGTCTTAGGTTATAGGTTTTAACGAAAATAAACTGTCAGTGGATTTATTTCTTATCAACATACCTACTATGACATCAAGTTGCAGTTCCTCAAAGAACAAAATCACGTGAGTGAATCCGCGAGTACAGCTGGTTAAGAATGATCCCACCTTGAATTTATTTCATGATCATTATAATTGTCTTAGAATTTTGCATTATTAATTTTCTAAATATTTTGGTAAGTACCCACCGTTCCTCTGCTGTTGTGCATAGGTTGTTCAACGGCTTTTCACGCCCTTCAGTCGCCCTGCATTTTAGCCAAGTTAGAAAGAAAGAAAGAAATTAAGAAAATAAATTAAAAGAAAAGAAAATGAAATTAAGTAAAGAAATTTGGAGGTCTTGTGGCTAAGTAATAACAGCCGCACGGGTCCATCGATCAGATTAAGCTACGCTTACGGTTGGTCCGTGGATGGGTGACAATCTTTACATATCAAAACTACTCCATACCTCGGAAAGTACGTTAAGCCGTTGATCCGGCTGTCATTCGTCGATCTTTGACAGTCGTTACGGTCATCGAGAAGCCCGAAAGTCTGACAACCAGTCTTGCCATTGTATTACCCCGAGAAACTGGGTTGTGGAGGTCAGATAGGAAGTCGCTCCATGTAAAATACTGGTACTCAACTGGAAGCTGACCCCAATATAGTTGGGAAAAGGCTAAGCAGATGACGATGTCGTAAAGGAATCTGCGGGCCAGGATTTTAAAAACAAACTATTGTTTTTTTTAATGATATAAACTAGTGCTTAACTGCGATCCCACCTGATGGAAAGCAGTGATGCAATCGTTGATGGTAAAGTGCACTAATTTATTATGAGCCTATTCAGTCTAGCCTTGAAGACACTTAAATTATAATCGGACGGGAAAACGGCTGCAGGCAAATTGTTCCAGTCCTTCGATGTTCGCGATATAAACGACGAGGCGAAACGCTTCGTCAGGATCGTAGTAGTTTCAACAACGTAACGGTGTTAATGCGATAGAAGATATTTTAAAACAAGCTTTCCCTCTTCGACCACCATAATTATGAACAAATCCTATAAATAAGTTCACTACTACTATGTGAGTACTATGTATACACTATAAAGTTACCATTTACTGGGTACGTCTTTCATTGGCTTGAATGTGCCTTGGCAGCTAAGAGTATGTCATGCTCACTCTAATGTCTCGCTGATGGTGGCGCATGTGTTGGATCATTTAGTTCCTTTCAAAATGGTTGACCTGAACGGTGCTAATCTATGCGTCATGTTCGTGAACGGGCGCCGTCAGTAGGGACTGGTCAACTCTTTGCTGCCATGGCTTATTTTGATTTAAATTAATATTTGAATTGTTTTTTTTTATATTTTCATTATGGACGCTTTTAACGTTCTGCATCGTTCTCACATGCATAATTTTTAATATGAATGATGTAACCAATACTTTGTAACAATATCATTGTGATTTAAAAGAGTGTCCATGGAGTTTCTTGCCCGTTCTTATCCATAGGTACCTATTACGCTTTGGAAAGGGCAACTAGCTTCATCTTTTTGACTGACCGACCCTTGACAATTCAAAAGTACCTGTAATTGGTTTAGTTGAAATAAATAGTTTGAGTTTGAGTTTGACTACTACGTTCAACCCTACGAAAGCCCTAATTGAATGTATCACGCCACACACACGCACACACTGTTAACACTATTAAAAGCTTCACAATACCATGTTCAGACCATAAAGCACAGGTTTATGTTCATGGTTGTATTATTATCATCATTCGGAGAACAACGTGTGATGTACGGGTTAGTTTGTAATTGTGTCGGTACACGAGACAACATAACAACTTTTTTTCAGCAATAATAGTTACTTAAATCAAAACCAACTTATAAATTCATTTTAGATTTTTATTAAGTACTAGCTGCGCCCCGCGGTTTCACCCGCATAAGTTTCGATCCCGTGGGAATATCGGGATAAATTTTTTTATGTTAATCCTGGTTATAAACCATCTGTGTGCCAAATTTCAACGAAATCCGTTCAGTAGTTTTTGCGTAAAAGAGTAACAAACATCCATCCATCCATCCATTCATACAAACTGTCACGTTTATAATACATATTATTAGTAGGATATTAGTAGGATTAGTAGGAAACTAAGTACCAAGCAAACCGCCTAGTAGGCAGGGTACCTAAGTGACTCCAATCCTAACTAATATTATAAATGCGAAGGTAAGTTTGTTTGTTACCATTTCACGCCTAAACCACTGAACCGATCATCTTGAAATTTTGCATATACGTTGTCAGGTGTACAGAAAAGGACATAGGGTACCTTTCATCCCGAAAAAAAGTGCTGTTCCCGAGGAAAACCACAATAATGTTATTATGATAATAGACGGCGCCACGTGTCTTTCGAATCATGATTAATTAATCAAGAAATAAGCTAGTAGATTATAAATAACATAACTGGCGAAATATGGGTATGCTATAGGTACAGCTCTGCCTAAACTTTTGGAGATTAGAGGCGTGATGTTATGTTACTGTTAACGTTAGCCTGCACCAGCCCGCTGCTGGGCAAAGGCCTCACTCCATGATTTCCAGCTCCTTCGATCTAGCTAAAGTGGACTACTGGTCGTTTGTTTTCTACAGCTCGTCCCGCCATCTTCTACGGGTCTGCCGCGACGCCTTCTAGCTGATGTTATGTGTAGATTACAATATATATGTTTATATATTTTTGTATTATGTATTTTTTAAGTATACTTATGTTTTTTTTTTTGCTTATGTTTCTTCATAAGAATGTTAAAAGATACTACGATTCCTTCGTCATTCTAAATGACCAACAAAAGTTAATTAATATATTGACATGCGTAAAGTGGCCTTATTTGTGCTCTTCCTTGTGAAAACTTAAAATGTAACGACTATGCGTACGAAATTGAAAATTAATTGCAAATTGGCCATGTCAAGGTTAATGGTAGGTATATTATTATTTTCTTGCATAATGTTATGGAGAGATGGATGGACGGCGCTGCCGAGGTCCAGAAAGAGATGGCGAGATAACCTGGATACGTACCGCGAGGGTACGATGTCGCGCGGGAAAAGAGTTCCTGGAAGGATATAGGGAAGCCCTTTGCCCAGCAGTGGGAAAGTCAGGGCTAACAAAAAAACCAAATGACTAGAATCAAATTATTCTAACTTAACAGACAATGTGTTTCAGGAGACTTTGTTGCGCCACTTCTTCTTCCCAGCCAAAATACTACGAAGTGTTGATGGCTCGGTGCATTTTTATAACATGTCAAAATGATTAAACACGGAATCCTACGGTAAATTTAAGGAAGATTATGTAGGTTAAAAACAAATGTTTGTTATTTTTCACACAGTTTGTATCAAGTTCAATTTATTTGCACAAAATTAATGTAATGTTAAGTTAATCTATTTGTGATATGTTTTATCTGAAAACATTATGTTCAGTTACAGGTAAAAGAAAAATAATAATTATACTCAAACTGTAGAGTCCGTTTCACGAAAGAAGTCCCGCGACAATAAATAGGACTAATTATTGTTATATAGTAAGCAACATTCCCACACCACCCTCCTACCTCAGACACCTTTCTCTATTAAAGATTGTGCATTTTATTATAACAGGAGATCGAGATAAATAAATCAACCAAAATATTTATGATTCCGTCACACGACAACGGCACCGCGTCTACGAGACTTCTGAGACGGACTTTAGGTAAAATCTCAAAAATGTTGTATCGTGTACGCAGGCACTAAGCCCATATCTGTGCAATCAACGTCACACTCGATAGCGTGATCACTGTTATTAGAACGCCTTTGCACAATTACCTTTAAGTTTTAACTATACAGTCTTGACGCTGCGAATTGGTCTGTATTTCCTTTAATTATTTTTTTAGCATTATCGTCTTTATACCGCCACTTATGGTGATCTGTGATTTATGATTACAGGATTTAATATTTGGAATAAATAAAAAATTAGTTCTTTATAAGTTTTTTTAAGTATAATTTTGATATTTACTAATTTGTTCCTGTTATAATTTCACTATAAAAAATACTAACGACATTAAAGTATTCCTGGAGGTTATTTTTCATAGTAGGTATGTGCATTATGTACAAGTCAGATGTTTTTTAAAGAAGCCATACAAGCATTTAATTACATATGCACACTGTGTGATTTTGTACTCGTTTCTGCGCCATTGCTGGTCCACTTAGCCTCCGGGGCCACCACGACCTAACCATAATTCAAATTATCGAAACCTTCATAAATATAAATCTAATTACAACCCACGTCATCTAAATCCACAACCCATACATCTCCCATTTAGAACTCATAAATAAAATATTAATAACACGCCACGCCTCGCCGTCAGCACTACAGAGCAACATCTTCACACGACTTTACCGTAGCAATGACGCAACAGTAATGTAACGCGTTTACGTTCGGTTCACACATTATTTTACTTTAATTTACTTTACTTTACTACCAATTATTTAAGCTGGTTATCGTTTTTCTAACGTTATGTTATTGCGTTTTAGTTTACTTGTTTATGGGTCGTAAAAGATTTCGTCTTTTTTTTTTAAATGGTCTATGGTGTTTAAAGATGATATTGTGTGGAAATAAAAGCAAAAATTTAGAGTAATTTATGAACCTTTTATTACATGCGTTTTTAGGCATTTTTAGTTTTAGTTGTTAATGGGAATGTTTGAGGTTATGGTTTTTGGAATGATCTTGAAATAAAAGCAATTATAAAATCGTAAATTGTGCCTTTTATTATGATACGCGTTATTGATATAAATAGCCTAAAAAAAAGTTTCATTTACTGGGCTGTGGAGCTCAGATAGGCAGTCGCTCCATGTAAAATTCTAGTATTCAGCTGCATTCCGTTAGACTGGAAGCCAAACCGAGCCCAAGGTAGTTGGGAAAAGGCAAGCAAGTTAAGTAGATGATGAATCTAAAAAAAGTTAGAATGATTCACAGTAAGACTAAAAAATTCCGTACGTATTAAACTAAAGTTATCACAACTTTAGTTTAATAATGTGAAATACATTCCATTTGTCTATTCAGTATATTTTAAGTGCCAAACTGCCGAAAAAATTTCCGTGAAATTCAGCAAAAGTAGCCTTGACTAACTATACCAAGCTACTATGCTTGGTATAGTTAGTCAAGGCTACTTTTCAAGCCGGACAATTACTGTAGCAGCAGTTAGTAGTTATAGTTTATTTTTATTGCTGAATGGCCTTGCTCTTGACCTTGACTGAATCACGCCTGATAGAAAGCGATGGATGAGGTCTATGATGGAAGGAGCGTGCCCAGAAGATGCCTGTTCACTCTTGCTTTGAAGTCAGACTTGTTAAATGTGGAAGCGAACACAGTGTAGTTATTGTTAGTTTACAAATCCCTAATGTACAGACGCCAGCAGGTCAAGCTACCCGAAACTGTCAAATTTTCCCAATCAACCTTGAACCGTAATGCTTTAACGATAAAGTTGAAAATCTATTCAAGAAATTTGACAGATTGTAGTAACTTGATGTGCTGGCGTCCGTACAGCTTTTGGCTTCAGCACCTTCAATAAGTCGAGATCGCAGGTATATGGCACGTGTAGGACTTAAAGTTTTCTATATATCAGCTTCTCTTAAGGGTTTGCTGTGCCTGGGAGTTTATTTTTTGTATTTATTTTTTCATTGATTGCGAAGACTGGTCTGTTACGCCATGCTAAAGAAATTCATAAACTACAATAACAAAAATGTTCCACGTATTTATAAAATAATTATAAAACGTAGAAAGCCCAAAATCCACACCCCCCCACTCATTCACTCACACACACACACACTCATACTCACTCTACATATGGTAAAACCTTATTTAAGTAACAGGAAAACATCTTAGTTAGATATTGTAAAACTGGACGGACTGTGCTTTTATCTGTCAAAAAATACTCATGTCTACCAAGACTGTGTGTGTTTTACGATTTTGACATTAATAATGTTATTGTTGTGCGGCTTATTTATTAGCTTTTTAATAGAAGAACCAAGTCTGACTAGCTATTCAAATTTCAATTAATATATCGTACAAAAATATTCAATTTCAGAATAGGTTCAGGGAAGACTCAGGGCTGATTGTTCAATCGACTGATATTTTTTATTCGTGGAATAAAATTGACGTCTGACAGTTTTTCTATGGAAGAACTGTCAAAAATTCAAAATTATTCCTCCGATTAAGTTATCTGGCGTTGGAAAAATCAATCATCAGCCCTTAGAATCATAGTGATCAATGCTCAGTGGCATTATGGCGTATTACCGATTTCAGTTCCATTTACTTCAGCCTTGCAAAATTTGCCTCACCAGAAGTTTCTGTTTTATCAGCTCAATAAAGCTAAATTGGTTTTCAAATGACTTTATCAAATCGCCAGATATTATTTTGATGAATATTATTATGATACGGCTATCAAAAAAAAGTGTTTATATTAATTACCTGCCAGTATCGTTCATAAAACTATGAATAAAAAATGAGTTATCAATATTATTTTGAAGTAATAAAAAGTGTTTGTCTTAAATAAGGATTTCTTAATTGAAACACTTTATTTCTTAAATGTATTAAAAGCTAGTTAGCTTTGCATCATTTATTTAATTTACATTTACATTTCAATCACATAGTGATTCCACATTATATTCTATACATTTCGTATAAATATGTACAAAATACTTTTATAAGCGTACTGCGTAGTTATTTTTTTTACATTTTGTCTATTTGCTTGAAATTTTATTATAAATAAATTAATCTATCCTTGGTTTAGTATTTGTATCCTTCCTCGGGGCTGAAGCTCGGGGGCTGGCGGGGTCCACCGAAGGTCTCGCTGGGTTTGCCCTGTCCTGTAGATCCGAAACCAGACTGAGGGCCTTGCTGACCAGGCCTGTCTTGACCTACGGGTCCAAAGCTAGGCTGAGCGCCGATTTGTCCCGGCCTGTTCTGACCGGAAGAACCGAAACCAGACTGGGGAACCTGAGCAGATCCAGAGTGAGGGCTCGGAGATCCAGGGCTGTTGTATTCATAACCAGAGTCAGGCATGCCAGAGCTGGATCCGGAGGGCTGACGTCCGAAAGGTCCCTGAGCAGATCCTGAAGTAGGTCCTACGGTGCCAGTAGGCCTAGGGAAACCCGAGCTAGTGGGGCCAGAGGAACCAGATGGGCCTGATGGTGTGTATTGTCCAACTGAGCCACTTGGCCTGAATGGAGAACCCTGACCAATGGGACCTGCTGCTGATCCAGTGGGGCCATTGCCAGAGAGCGAACTAGCGGGGCCTTTAGGGTATCCTTGATCAATAGATGACACGGGGAATCTAGGTCCTTGAGGACTGGAGGAAGGTCCTGAAGTAGGACCGGCGCGGCCATTACCAAAGACGGGTCCTTGGCTAGTAGAGACAGGAGATCCACTCGGTCCTGATGTCCCGGCGGGGCCTAATGGTACAAAACCTTGGCCAGTGGGTCTGGGGAAAGCTGATCCTTGAGTTTGCGACTGCTGTCCAAATTGTCCAGATTGGCTTGGTCTGCCAAACTGAGACTGAGGCCTGTCGTACTGGTATCCATCATCTTGTCCCGCAGTCTGTCCCTGAGTTCCAGAACGAGCAGGTCCATTGTTTCCGGAGGGTCCAGTAGGGGCAAACGGAGAGCCCTGGTTTATTCCAGAGGGCTTAGATGGGAAACCTTGAGTACCGGAAGGTCTGACTGAACCAGAAGGAGAACCACTAGGAGCGCTATATTGAGAGGTAGGAGATTGACTACCCTGAGAGGGGAAGCCTTGAGGTCCTGCTGGCCTGGGTGAGCCCGAGGGTGTAGGAGCACCGTATTGGTTAGCTGGGGATTGACTACCCGGAGATGGGAAGCCTTGAGGTCCTGATGGCCTGGAAGGTCCCGAGGAAGTAGGGGCACCGTATTGGTTAGATGGGCCTTGGTTACCTTGGGGTCCAGAGGGGCTAGAACCAGCAGGGGATCCATATTGAGATGCTGGCTGGCTACCCTGAGACGGAAAACCTTGAGGTCCAGATGGGCGGGCAGATCCAGAGGAAGTAGGGGCACCGTACTGGTTACCAGGGGTCTTAGTACCTTGAGAAGGGAAGCCTTGAGGTCCAGAAGGAGCCGCACCAGGAGCATTATACCGATAACCAGAGTCATTACTACCCTGGGGGCTAGTTGTCCTAGATGGGCCGAAAGAAGATGATGCAGGCGCACCATTTTGAGAACCCTGAGATCCAGATGAGGTAGGGGCACCGAATTGGGAAGCAGGAGATTGACCACGCTGCGCTGGAAAACCAGATCCAGTAAGACCGCTTGTGCCGGAAGGACCAGATTGAGTTGGAGATCCGTATTGAGAAGCAGGTGATTGACCACGTTGGGCTGGGAAGCCTTGAGGTCCGGAAGGTACAGGTCCAGATTGAGCAGGAGAGCCGTATTGAGAAGCAGGTGATTGACCACGCTGGGCAGGGAATCCTTGAGGTCCTGAAGATCCAGTAGGTCCAACTTGGGCAGGGGTGCGATACTGTGAAATAGGTCCTTGACCAGATTGAGCAGGGAAGCCTTGGGGTCCAGAAGATACAGGTCCGGATTGAGCGGGAGCACCGTATTGTGAAGAAGAACTCTGGCTAGCCTGGTAGGAGGTGGGAGACGGTCCTGGTTGACCCTGGGCCTGGTAAGATGGGGAAGCGGCTCCGTAGTACTGTTGTGGGGTCGGGCTGGAGTCTTCGTCAGGGTTGTAGGCACCTGGAACAGATTTTTAAGAAAGGTTAGATAGTTAATAATTGTGTATTCCTGAAGGTAATGTTTATAAGAAAATAAGAATCAGGTTGAAGAAGGTGCTTTCAACTTGATATTTAAAATAATCTGGTTAATAAAAAAAAAAACAAAAAAATGCTGAACATTTAACATACAAACTGTAATCACGAAATTTTCTTATGAAACCAATTTAAATAGGTGAATCTAATATTCTTACGTAAGGGAAAATAAAGTCCCTCTCGAAGATAAAATGTAAAAGTAGTTTTTCACAATAAGTTGGTGACGAGAAGGCTAATCGAAAGTAATAAACTTTACTATCAGGCCTGTTTTATAGGAAAATCAGCCTATAATATTCCCACTGCTGGGACACAGGCCTCCTCTCTGCGAGAGGGAGTGGACCGTAATCCACCACGCGGGCCCCGTGCGGGTAGATGTCACATGTCTTCGAATTTTTGTTTGTAGGATATGCCGATTTCCTCACGATGTTTTCCTTCATAGTTATACAAATTAATAAATTAAAATGATGTATTTTAGCCCTTAGCCGCCTTGTTGCTGACCTTGCCAACTGACTCAATCGTTACACCATATTCTCGAAAATATCGTGCAAACACGAGAGTAATAGTAATTTAGTAAAAACATATTAGTTCAAAGGTGATTTACCGCTATCAAAAAGTTAATAGTAGTAATTAAATTCGTTACTTAATGTAAAGATTTTAAAACGGTGTCAGTAGTCAATGTCAGTCAATGTCTTCTTATAAATGGGTATCTAAATAAACTGTTGAAATTTCGCTCATATATAACGTAACATCGGCTTTTTTCCTCGGAAGGGTTAGGCAGAGGAGGTGACCTATTAGGTACACCAATATTTTGTATATGTAATTCATTTGGTGTACATAATAAAGAGTACTCTATTCTATTCGCGTTTAAGCAATGTAATAAGGGTGATCCTATTGCCATCAGTTAGGCACAAATTTGAAATTTCTGAGGAAATAACCTAATAACACTTCACCCGTATTGGGTTTCGAACCCAGGACGTCTCAGCAATTGTAATTCACTGTTTTAATATCTAAATCTGAAGTTACTGACGTTACGGTAATATTTCAGAAGTAAATTATATTAATTGCGCCAGTCTGAATTTGTAAGCAAAAATAATAGTTTTACAGTTTTGCAGGCTTAGTATTGTCAATCACTTATATAAAATACATGTTATTGTAACCTAGAACATTTAACGTTAACACTTATAAAAACGAGTGCAGTGTTTTAGCGGGTCACTGGTTCGATTCCCGCACGTAACAAGAAATGGCCTACAGATCGTTGTTTCCGGTCTGAGTTATACGACTAACATGATTTGTGCACGCACCTATCTTGCAAAATGTCGGTATGACAACATTTTTATAACAAAAACTAGATTGGTTCTCTTATCAGACCACTTCAAGTTATCACTTCATCGCTTGTTAGGACAACACTGACAAATTCCCACGAATGCGACAAAACAATTGCACATACGAGTATTTCATCATAATTATAATAATAATGAATAAAGTTATTAGTCTTACCTTCTTGCGTACCAGCGGCAGCAGCCCTTGCGTTTTCTTCTAAAGACTTCAGGATCTCTTCAGGAATGGGAGGAGGAGTCGGCAAGTGGCTACCCTGGGGCTGGTAACCATTCTCATCAGCAGTGTAAGTCACGCTATACTGCTGGCCATCATCACCAGTGTAAGAGAAAGCACCCTGAGCTTGCACACCGTTCGTAGCTACACCAGATTCTTCAGCAGAAATTCCGTTCGAAGTATCGAAGCTGTACGAAAAGGTTTCGCCATCGTTCTCGTTCTCGTATCTGAGAATTTCAGCGTTCTTGTCAATGGAGGCACGTTCGCGTTCAGGTTGGGGCTGGGCGGAGTAAGCGGATGCGTCTTGAGATCCTTGGCCTCCGAAAGGTGACTGGCCAAATCCGGTAGGTCCCTGGCCGGGGGCTGGGCTGCCAGCGCCGCCAGTGGGAGCACCATATTGAGAGGCAGGCTGACCTCCATTTGAGGTCTGACCGAATCCAGTGGGGCCTTGACCGGGAGCTGGGCTTCCAGCACCACCTGTAGGAGCACCATATTGAGAGGCAGGTTGACCGAATCTAGTAGGACCTTGACCGGGAGCTGAACCAGCACCGATAGCAGGAGCACCGTATTGAGAAGTAGGCTGACCGAATCCAGTAGGACCCTGACCAGGCGCTGGGCTTCCAACTCCACCAGTAGGAGCACCGTATTGAGAAGCAGACTGGCCAAATCCAGGCTGACCAGGAGTCGAGTGCTGTCCAAATCCAATGGAACCACTTGGGCCTGAAGGCTGGCCAAATGAAGAAGGACCTTTAGGCAGGTCAAAGCCAGGCTCGCCTCCAGGTGCCGTCAAAGATCCTGGGCTTCCTCCAGCAGTTCCAGCACTTGCAGGAGGCAAGTACGTCCTGTCCAGCTTGTCAGCATAGCTGCACACTACTACCGTTAAGATGATGAGCTGAAAAGAAGAAATTAAAATAATTAGTCTTAATGGAAATAATGGGAAGTTACGAACTACGACAATTTGAAGGCACTGATTTGTCATGAATCTAAATTGAGTCACAGTTAGAAAGGAAAGCCCTTGATTGGCTCATCTAGTTTACAGAATACTGTGGATATTACGCAGGGTTAAAGTTTAATTTTGTAAAATAAACTAATCAATCAACCGTCACACTCCTGAATTTCGTAAATAGTAAACTTTCACTGCAATCCATTTTTATGTAAAAAAAATTTTGAATTTCGAATTATTAACACGCAAAAATTGACCGTTATTTTTAAATTAAAAAAATATTAATTTTATAAAAAGAACTATTATTTTTAACGAATTATTTTTTAATAATTATTATTTATTAATTGAATGTATTACCAGCTTCATTTCTAAGCTGTTGTGCTACCACGGGATGATCACCGAATGTGCATAACGGAGTAACTGCATCCTATTTATATGAAGTTAATTCGTTCACCATGCTAGGTTACTCAAAATTGTGTGCACGGAGCTAACCTTTGACAGTACTAATAGTGAAGATTCCACAGTGCCTGTGTGTATCTGTGTGTGTTCTTACTCAATAACTCGATCAATATTACTGATACTCTAATTATTGTTATTGTGAGCGTGTGCGTCTGTGTGTCCCATGTATGGTGGGATTTACTTTGTTTATTTTATATTGGAGATCCGTGGAGGTTTTTGTGGATGTTTGTATAGTAAGACCGGAACTACTTACATAATTATTTGGGTTCTCTATAGTTACTATCGGTTGTATGAAGGAATATCATTTTGATATATGTAGGGATTGAGAAGATGTTAATTTATATGAAATTGACTCATTTTGGCTGTGTACATGAAAATTGGGTTAAAAATTAACTTTTTAAAATTCTTATTTTTCTTAAATGTTATCTAAGTATATGGCCAAGGGAAAGGTTTCTTGAGCGTCTACCAGCTAAAACCATAAGTTGAGCGTACTAACTCTGTGTACTAAGTACATAATAGTTGGCTCCGAGATGTCTGGTGAAATGCGCCGTTTAGTCTATTGTAGATAAATGTTTTCTAAAATCTTCACGCCTGTTTGCCACGAAGGGCTAGGCAGAGGTTACCTGCATATAATTAGTACACACCCACATACTAAAAAACGGTTTTTGGTAACTATAACAACATTTCTTAATTTTGTTACCATAGAGAACCCTATGAGCAATAGAAAAATTTAAGGGCTATTATAAAATGTTAGTACCTACCTTTTAATTTTTTCATGGACCTTATAATTTAATAAATTAAAATAAAATATGCCTCGACCGATGAATTCATACAAAATAATACACACGTCATGTATTTAAATATAATTGCGGATAATAAAAAACAATTTAATAACACTTAACATACTGATTTTTATAATTGTTGTAGGTAAGTTCATGCGTAGGTATTTGTAGTACCTACTTGCTTACTTAAATTGTTTATTTTTAATTATTTTTATAATTGCGAGATTATAAGTATCTTATGGTTGGTATCCGGGTTCATTACACGAAGGATCACGATCATCCTTGCAACCTTCCTTGGGGTATCAGCAGAATTAAATGTACAAGAACATAGGGTATAATTGTATAGGTCTACTAGCTGTTGCCCGCAACTTTGTCTATTATTCTTCGTATATTTCTTCCTTTTCTTATAATTATTAGTCTTCGTATATTTTGTGTTTCATCATTTTTAATGCAAATAACCAAAATATCGGGAAAAAAAGCAGTATATGTCCTACCCCAGACCACAGGCTACCTGTCTGTTTAATTTCCTAACTGAAAAGTATCCTTTTAGGCATGAAAAGGTGACAGACAGACATAGTTTCGCATTTATAATATTACTAGCAGCGCCCCGCGGTTCCACCCGCATAAGTTTCGATCCTATGTGTATCCTATGTGGTAATCCTGGTTATACTAAAACTATCGGTGTGCCAAATTTCATCCACATCCGTTCAGTAGTTTTTGCGTGAAAGAGTAACAAACATCCATCCATTCCTCCATCATCTCCATTAGTAGGATATATATATAGTAGAATAGTAGGATTAATTATATTTATTATCTTAAATACCTATATATTGTATGAATTGGATAGAGATAAAACATAGAATGGTCTGGAGTCTATGCTTTAACTCATTAATTTCTAGTATACTTTACAAGGGCCGGAAGTAGCTAAATTGGCACATTAAATCAGCCCGTTACTAACTAATCTTTGTACCATAAACAAGAAAAGGTTGTTTCAATCGTCATTTATTTACGTCCTACTAATAATATTACAAACGCGAAAGTTTGTGAGAATGGATGGATGGAATTTTGGTAGTCTTTCACGCAAAAACTACTAAACGGATTTAGATGAAATTTGGCACACAGATGGTTTATAACCAGGATTAATATATAGGATACTTTTTATCCCGATAATCCCTCAGGATCGAAACTTATGCGGGTGAAACCGCGGGGCGCTGCTACTAGTTAAATATCTTAGCCATTTAATTATTTGCATGCCGCGCCTCCTGATTACATAATTACCCCTATATAAAAGGACATTAGCCAAATCCGTACCAGTCCTCTGTGCATTAATCATTCCATGTCCAAGTTGGAGAGCAATCAATTAAAATCCTGTTCAAGAATTTAACTATTTTGTCTTTCTCATAGACGTAGGCCGCCTTGCCTTGTGCCTTTAACTGCCAAGACTCGGCTAGACTATAGCAATCTAAATGGACTCGGCCCAGAATTTGGCTACTTGTTTAGCGCCATCTCCAGCGTCCATCAGTTCCTGTAACATACAGCTGACAGGACACATCGTTTGTGGAACAGCACCACATTTATACTCCAAGGCGTAGTCGTCTATGAATCTCCACCTGAACAGGTGCAGATTACAGCAAACAGCAGCAGCTAGACTATTATATAAACTATTCAATTTCATTTTACTTCCAATTCAAGAAATCCGACATTAACAAAAATCGTGTCTAAACTCCGACTCGCTCGGAAAATATTTTGTTGAAAATATTATGCAAGACATGTTCCATGGATTTCGCATTATTTCATAGAAACTTATTTCATCTTTCCTAAGGATTTAATACCAAAATTCATCAAAACTATTGATAAAGAAATTATTTTTCTTTGAAGTTTTTAAAGTAAGTTACTTAGCACTGATTTACAAGACCAATTTTTTTTTTAACTATAAAAAACAAATGATGCAACACAACAAAAGGCATCTTCTGGGCACGCTCGATCCATCATAGACCTCATCCCTTGCTTTCCATCAGGCGTGATTGAGCTCAAGAGCAGGCCCCATTTAGCAACAAAAACATAAAAAACCGTCCAGTGGTTTAGCCATAAAAAGGTAACACAAAAATAGATATACTTTCGCATTTTCTAATATAAACTATGTACCTATGTAGGTATTGACAAAGCTGACCCATCATTCCACATTCCTTCCCAGGATGTGTCCATCATTGACGTCTAAAACCTATTGCAATTAGTCTTTCTGAAAAAGGTAGAACTGCTTGTTTCTGTCTAAACATCAAACCATACTAATATACTTGCCTTAGTATTGCAAACTCAATCAAAATAACAAATTAGGACGTAACTTTTAGTTCATCTAGTAGATTACTTACTATTACAGTGTATTTTTCCTTACGTGTCGTATTTGGTAACGTAAAGCTAAAAGGTAAAGCTGAAAGTATGTTTGTTTGTTTGAACGTGCTAATCTCTAGAACTACCAGTCGGATTTGAAAAAAAATGTATTTGATAGCCCAATTCTTGAGGAAGGCTATAGTCTACTTAACATTACGCTAAGACACTTAGGAGACGAGTAAAACCAAAAAAAAACAGAATGAACACAGTAACGGGAAAACAAGAAATTTCACGCGGATGAAGTTGCAGGCAGAAGCTATTACTAATAATAAAGCTGAAGAGTTTGTTTGAACCGGCTATTCTCTGAAACAACCGGTCGGATTTGAAAAATATTTTTGCGTTCGATAGCCTTATACTTGAGGAAGGCTATAGGCTATCTAATATCACGCTATCACTCTTAAGAACCGAGCAAAAAGAAAAGATGTCAGTAATAACGCTAAGCGAAAACGAACTGATAGCGCGGGCAGGTGATGCGATGAAAGAAGAAAGAACAAAGAAAGAAAGAAAGAAAGAAAATGCATTTATTTGGCACAAACTAAAAGACACACAATACACCAAATACATACATCAGATAAAACAAACAATAAAATAAAAAAATAAAAGATTAAATAAAAAGTGTGAAGTCCGATGTAGGAACTCAGCAGGATAAGTGTGCCTCACGGCTGCGCCAAAAAGGCCCAGTTCAGCAAAAAATTCCAGACAACTAGACGACGACGATGCGACGACGGTGGGTCGGGGTACAAGAAATTTCACGCGGACGAAGTAGCGGGCAAAAGCCAGTGTGTCATAAATGTCGTAAATAAAGGCAGACAGTTAATTTTACCAACTCATATTCCGTAAAACCCGCAAAAAACAAATACTACGTTCAAACTCTGATGATTTTCACATCCATTCACTAACATGATTCCAACTAAAAGATTATCACATCAAATTACAGATATGATTCCTATAAAATACTTACAAAGCACATGTGTCTATCGAAAGGCAAATTATGGAATATCTTATTATTGCATAAATCATGTACAATTTGCTGCATTGAGACATTTCCGCCATTTATCTAGTTTTTGTGGGTTGCCTGTGTGTTTGTGTAATCGAGAGGATCATGAGAAATTGTACCTACTTCTAAATTATGACTCATTGGGATCTGGGTACTTATTGGATAATGTTCTTGGTTGACGAGAATATAAAAGGTCAACTTATGCGATGCTTGAAGTTTGAAACCCAAGGGAAAGCCATAAAGTAATATTATTTTGGAATATCTCAAAGTACTTAATTTAACCCGTCTGGCTTTAAAGCAAAAGTGAACAGGCATTTTCTGGGCACGCTCGTTCTATTATAGACCTCATCCATCGCTTTCCATCAGGCGTGATCGAGGTCTAGAACAGGCATATTCAGAAATAAATAAATTGAGGTTGGCGATAATACGACGAGGCTGGAATGGGACTGGTCGGGCCACACCGAAAAGAGGCATCAGAACAGATGGGCCAAGGTTGTCACGCTGTGCGTGCCGGAAGACGGGCGTCGTCACTGAGGCAAGCCTAAGAAATGCTGGAGCGACAACCTAGGCTTGTTCTTGACTGTTTCAACGGAAAAGGCAGCAGACAAAGATTATAGAATAGTTGGTATAGGCGAGACCGTTGTCCAGTTATGGAAGAGTATAGGTTAGAAAAAAAATAAGGATATAACTATAATGGAACTCAGATAATTCTAAGACCAGTAAGAATTACCAACGTCCTTCAAAGTAGACATACTATAGAATGAAAGCGATGGATGAGCTCAGTATATACTACGGAACGAGCGTACCCAAAATAATATATAAATAGTTGTCAACTCTTCAATGTAAAATATATTACGTACGGAACCCAACCATCTTAGTTCAAACCCGACGCGTGACGATTACTTGGTCAAAATCAATAAGTTGATCGACACGGCAGTCCAGGTCATGTGCGCCACGACCACGATACGTCGTGAGTATATAGATTTTTACGTCGGTTATCAAAACTCTGATTATGTTTATAGCATCCTGACGCCGATTATGATCTGGTTTAATTACTTTTAGAAGGTTATAATTGTTCTTTTGTTTAGTGATTACGTAGTTAGGGCTTCTTTTAAAATAATACTATCATGGAATATATTTCTGCGACCAAATATCATATTATATTCGCTATGTCCCCGTTTGAAGGTCACGGGCGCCATTGAAGTTAGAGACACATGAAAATATATTGTCCCGGTAATGTTTTTCAATAACCCACTGAATGTAAAAATAGGCGCACAGTCCTAAAATACAGCTTAGTTTAGGCTCGAGATCACAAAAAAAAATCAAAATCAAAAGTCATTTATTCAAATTAGGTTAAGAATCAGCACTTTTCGAACGTCAAAATTACAAAAGACAGTCCCCAAAAACGCCCGCCCTTCACCACTTCCTAGTGCTATCTCCCATGAATTACAAAATTTTGACAAAATACCGGCCAACTTAATACATATAGTATCTACAATGTTTAACTGAATTAATGCACATTATGAAAGTAGTTTGTTCATATAGGATTATTTTTTCCCAAAAACAATTAAAACTACGTTAATTACAGGCACACTTCTGCTGTGCAGTCAAAACTGACCAAAATGAATGAAGTACATACCACGCTAGACCCTTGTACAGACGCCAGCAGGTCAAGCTACCCGAAACTGTCAAATTTTCCCAATCAACATTGAACCTTAATGCTCTACCGATAAAGTTGAAAATCTATTAAAGAAATTTGACAGATTGTAGTAGCTTGATGTGCTGGCGTATGTACGCATGCGACTGTGTACGTGCATAAATTTATAATGTGACCACAAGTTTTTCCCACAATCACTTTTTACCTAATTTAATAAATAAACAATGTTTTATACATAATAGTAAAAATTCAGTATATGTATTGTGATTGTAACATAATATTCTAAGTGGCGTGTTTGGTGATGTGCGTTAATTCCGGGATATGTTATCTAAGACTGTAATTTGTGCGGCTAAAAATACTTATTATACTAGTTATTCCGGCAAAGATTTTTTTCTTATTGTGCCTCTACCTAACTTTTCAGGGAAAGCAGGTGTGATGTTGTGTTATTTATTGTTACTGGGTTTCCTTGTAGCTTCAGGCAAGACTCATTTTAAACACTTGCAACGGAAAGGGCGAAAGAACACCGTCCAGACATTGCGCTTCGCTCTTTTGTCTGCCAATAACAATGATCTGTATCACCAGGCTTTTTTTTTTTTTTTTTGGGATGGGAAATCATCAAATGACTCCTCCCGCTCTGGGTGGAGCGGAAGGGAGTGTCAGACTCTTACTGACTAAAACCCACCCATGTTCCTTCCTTCGCCCTTTATGTTCCGGGGTAGCGGTAACCCTTCCGGACAATCCCGCTGCCCCGGCAGGCTTCGGCCCTAAGGGGCCCCTCGAATTATGCTGACATCTCTTTGAGGCGCGCGTGGAACACTTACGCGCCGTCCGGCACGGGCCTGGTCCTGATCGGGCGGTGAGCTACCCATTGCTCTCCGCCCGCAGGCCCGCGCCTACGGTGGCCGGTAGTCTCCAATGGACTCCCGACGCCCGGGGCGTCTCCCGCGGCGGCTGGGACGGGAGGCTCTCTCCCTCATCCGTCCCGCCACCTCCTTCGCTAGCATGACTGCTTCGCAGAAGGAGGCGACTGCCTCCCACTCCCTCTCGCTCCGGACCATGGCTTGCACCAGGTCCGGGCGCGAGAGGCCGCCGCCGCTGCCGATCGCCTCCACGAGGACACGGCGGTGCTCCGCCCAAGCGGGGCAGACCTCCACCGTGTGCTCCACCGTGTCCTCTGGGCGATCCTGGCAATGGTGACACCCGGGCGTTTCCTCCCGCCTGATCATGTGCAGGAACCTCCCGAAACTTCCGTGTCCGGTGAGGACCTGCGTCAGGCGGTAGGTGAGGGCGCCGTGGCGCCTCTCTAGCCACTCCTCAAAGAGGGGTCTTATCGCCGCTATCGCGGCGTGCCCTGCGCTGGGTTGCGACAGTCGCTCTTTCCATGTCGCCATGAGATCGAGCCGGAGGTCCGTCCGCTCCGCAGCAATTTGCCGCGGGAGCGGACTTTCCCCCCGGCGTAGTGCCTCCGCGCGCCACTCATACAGGCGCGCGAGGACTATCGCCTCCAGATCCCATGGCGGCAGTCCGGCAAGGAGGCTTGCCGCCTCGCGCGAGATCGTGCGGTAGCCCCGGATTAGCCTTACGGCTACCACCTTCTGGGGCGCGTTCAGGTAGTGGGCGGCTCGCCGCCGCAGTGAACGCGCCCACACCGGGGCCCCGTATATGGCCATGGACCGCACGACCCCCGCGTAAAGCCTCCGGCAGGAGGCGTTTGGCCCCCCCAGGTTGGGCAAGAGCCGCTTGAAGGCGGCCCCAGCCCGTTCCAGTTTGGGGGCCAAACGTCGGAAGTGCTCGACGAAGTTCCACCGGCTGTCGAGGACGAGACCCAGGTACTTCATCGTCGTCTCGATGCCGATGTGAACCCCTCCTGCCGTTAGTTGGGATCCCGGTGGTGGCGCGTTCCGGGGCCCATGAAACGTCATGGCCTCGGACTTGTGCAATGCCACCTCGAGACCCAACTGCCGGATCCTCTCCACGACTATCGCAACCCCGCGTGTCATCGCGTCGGCCGCCGCCTGATGCGACCTCCCCTGCGCCAGGACCAGCGTGTCGTCAGCGTAGCAAACCACGCTGACGCCATCAGGGAGGTCGGCCCGCAGCACCCAGTCGTAGCCGATGTCCCACAGGAACGGCCCCACAACCGATCCCTGCGGGACACCGCACGACATCTCTCGCCGGTTCCACTCCCCATCGCGACCGGGGTAGCTGACGGCTCTGTCCGTCAGATACGCCTCGACTATTCGACGGAGGTAGGGCGGCACTCGGTGATACCGGAGTGCCTCCACAATGCAGCTCCAGGGCAGGGTGTTGAACGCGTTGGCGATGTCGAGTGACACCGCCACGACGACCCCACCCCGGGACACCGCGTCCCCCGTCGTGAGGGCTCTCACGCGCATGATGGCGTCCACCGTCGAGCGCCCCTTGCGGAAGCCAAACTGGCTGTCCGCAAGATCCGGCCCCGTCCTCGTATCACCAGGCTTGACAAAGGAATTGGTGGTCTTAGAAAGTATATTAATTAGTATCAAGCGATCGGGCAGACAAAACATCCTGCTTAACAATTATCATCAATAGCCGTCACGTAGCATATAGCCGTCCACCGCTGGACATAGGCCTCTCTGCTACCAACCATCCTGCGAAGATCGTCGCTCCACCCAGCCCGAGGGCGTCCCACCTTACGTTTACCGATTCGCGGGCTCCACTCAAGAATACGCAATTATCAAGCAATTATCTAATCTCTTAAAATCAGCCTGTGTGACTACCGGCATCCAGAAAGCGTGAACAGGGACTCTGTTCACGCTTTCTGGATGCCGGTAATCAGCGCTGGGTTTTCGTTAGCAATTGTAGGTGTGTGGGATCCAGGAATGTGAAAAGAAGGATTGGACGATAACGTACTAGCCTATTATGCTTTGTGACGTCATCAAGTTGTCCAAAAGTAGCTCAGCTCCCATTAGTCAAGACAATCAATACGACATGAACAAATGGAACGCCAGCCGTCCATCAGTTTGACTGACAATCTATTATATTGTTCTGATTATTTGCTTACCTACTACTGTTCAGCAAGCTGTGGTTAGGTAATGTAAGTGATTGAGATTGTGTTACCGTTTAATTATTTTGTATTGTCTTTGAGATATGTTGAAGATGTAATATTGTAAGTTCCATTTGCTTGAATGGTCAGTGAGTCAGCATCTAAAGTAGATACAATTTTGAAATTAATGACTCGGTTCTGAAGTTATTTGTTGACTTCAGCGTCAAACATCGTGAGGAAACCGGCACGTCCTAGAGCCAAAAATTCGAAGACATGTGACATTTACCAACCCGCACTGGGCCCGCGTGGTGGATTACGGCCCACTCTCTCTCTCACCCAGAGGAGGCCTGTGTCCCAGCAGTGGGAACATTATAGGCTGATTATGTTATGAACGAGACACAATAGAAATTTTATTGTTACGTCTGTGGACCCGCAGTGTCCATTAGCAAAGTGCTAATTAGCTTTTTAATTCATACTTGAAAAATGATGATGAGAGGCATGAGGAACAGGGTGTAAAGTTCACTCAACCTCCATAGAAAAGGGAGGATCCTTCGGTCAGACGGATGTTGTGTCTGGCAGGCAGTTGCCCAAACGCGGTAAACTCTGCTTCCGAGATGCAGGATTTGCGTGACGTCAGTATGTCGCGTTGTTCGCATGTGGCTTTGTAGATACCGCTACAGAGTAGACTTTTTTCTGGTGCCTGCGAGTTACTTGCCCCTATTAAAAGGATATTTATGTATGTATGTCATCGTGATCGTCCTCAGCAATGATATATAATAAAAGCGATTTTTGGGGCTGTTTTTTACGCGCTAAATGCATTGCACTGTGATATATTCAGCATTATCTTGGATAATATTATTTATTTCAATTAGTTTTTAAACTGATCAAAGATTTAGATATCGCTGTTTGAAAATGTAAATGTGGTCCATTTCATTCCTTTCAATCAAGCTTAAAATAAAAGCTTTAACCAACAAATTGATGTCGAAATACTGAGGTCATTTAAAAATAAGCTATCTACTTAAACTATCGGGTCCTAGTATTTGGCCTGGTTTGATTGCGATCAAAAGAAAGATGATCACGTTTCAAACTATTTCAAGAATCGTAACAATGATCAATGATGAATGAGGCAACGGAATTGCGGTCACCCAAGGTCTTAATACAAACAAAAGTAAATAAGATTGAATTCTTCATAAGGTTCTTTTCAAAATAATCGGTAGACATTTTTAAAACTCCTTTGTAAAATATGTGGTTCTTAATAGCTATGCCAGTGCTAGTGAAAGGGAAAAATTACCAAAAATGGACAGGTTTTCAATGACCTCTACGCGCAAATAAAATCTTTTTTTTTATGCTGGGCCTATTCTATCTCACTGCTGGGCAAAGGCCTCCCCTAAGTCCTTCCAGGAACTCTGCGGACCTCGGACCAGCCCCCTCGGTTCGCGTCCAGGTCATCTCGCCACAGCTTTCTGGGCCGATCTCGGAGGCGCCGTCCATCTTCAGGCACCCATTGTGTGGAAGCTTTTACCCAGCGGTCAATCCCACTTGAGCCTGGCAGCCTTCTTGCATACGCCTATTTTACCCGTTTTGGAACGCAGCATGGTGTTCGGATATTTATCTTGTCTTAACGTTTACGGCTGGGAAATGCTCATTTACCCAAGTCCCTGACGGGTTTTACAGGCTAGTTAATCGCAGTTTGTTGTTGTCAGCTGACTGAACGACATTTCAGCCCATGTTCTTGACAAAAACCTTACTAAACTAGTGATTCGCTTTACCGAATAATGTACAGAAATCCACTAAATGGAATGATGAAATGAATAGAATGAAAATTACAAAAAAAAAAAAACTTATCGGCATTCTTGAAACGAAACATTAAAGCTTTTGAATCAATTACATTTTTAAATTAACTACTTCAAAATCAATCATAATTGATATTATAATATAAACTTCTACGAATCGATTTCTGTTGACGCCATTATGCGTAATAAAGGAATACGATTTTGTAATGAAGCGCCCTCCTCTATAAAAGAACACGTTAGTCGTAAATATTTATTATTCAACTATTATTAGGTCGTGTGCTAGTAATAAATGTACGAATATTTAACATAATAATTCTCATAAATTACAAAATTCATTTATTTGAATTTTTTGCAGAGATTTATAAGCAATAAGAATGCGCGAGCTATATATCTGTGTATATTGAATATTAAAGAAACTAATTTGCTGATTACTTATAGACGAAAGTCCAATCCTAACAACATAATTATGACGTACTGACGTCAGCACATCAAGCTACTACAATCTGTCCAATTTATTTAATAGATTTTCAACTTTATCGCAAAATTTTTTTGAGGGCTTAGTAAAGTTTTAGTTTTCAGTAACGGAATAATGATAATTTCAGTTGTTTAGCCATAGCTGATCAAGTTAAAGAAAAAAAACATGGTCCTTCGATGGTTACTTATTATCAGATAAATTACTGATGAAGACTTGATTAAATTGGTGCATGCTTTTATAATGTCCAGTAAGCCGACGACAGTTAGTTGTCCAAAAGCAGTGGTAGCCGCGACTTACTAGTAGTAGGTCCCATGACCTACAAACCTATGTTCGAACCCAGACAAACGCTTTACTTTGTGTAAATTATTTCACCACCACTGCTCTCAAAACGGTGAAGAAAAACATCGTGAAAAAAAATTCTAAGACATGTGACATCTACCAACCCGCACTGGGCCTGAGTGGTGGATTAGGGTTTCTCCCTCTCACCGAGAGAAGGACTCTGTCTCAGCAGTGGGAACATTATAGGCTGATCATGTATTATACAGTTAGCCGACCCCAACATAGTTGGGACAAAGGCTAAGAAAATTTATAATATACCTATATATTTATTTAAATTTTCGCACAAAAAAAGATACAAAGGCGGATTAATACCTTGGGCATTCTCTACCAGTCAACCAAGGGTGGTGAAGAGATTACATGGCCGGTGATGGTGGTGAGTTGATTGTTTATCATGAAATCAAGTATTTATTACCAACATTGTGTATTTTTTCACAATTGTTTTGTTATTATAAAACCTACTTTCGTTATTGAAAATGACTTTCGTTATTGTTGCATCCAATACTTTTCACAAGAATGTTGATAAATATTTATAACCATATAAGAATGGTTAATATAATCTTGAATATGATATAATTTAATAGAATATAATGCCAGAACTGTTTAATCAAAATCAAAAGTCATTTATTCAAATTAGGCTGAGAATCAGCACTTTTCGAACGTCAAAATTACAAAAGACAGTCCCCGAAAAACGCCCGCCCTTCACCACTTCCCAGTGCTATCGCTGGGAAGAAGAAGTGGCGCAACAAACTCCCCAGCAGCACAGCTGTCTGTTCAGTTAGAAAATCGACTGTATACAATACTAGGTACGTATGTTAAGTAATTAATATTACAAGACACAGAACATAAAATTAAATTATTTGCCATATGTCGTATGTGAACAGAACCCAGCAATGCATAAATATGTAAGATGTCACGCCCTTTATGCCTGGAGGCTTTTATTTAGGTAGTAAGTTTTTATTTACATTTTAATTTTAATTAATTATTTTTTAGCTTGAGTACGTATAGTTTTTTATTATATTTGTTGGTATATTGGCGTGGCTAGCTGACATATATTATGGCAAATAATTTAATTTAATGTTCTTTGTCTTGTAATGTTAATTAATTACTTAACAAACCTATTATTGTATACAATCAAGTATTTTCTAACTGAACAGACAGCTGTGCTGCTGGGGAGTTTGTTGCGCCACTTCTTCTTCCCAGCGATAGAAATGGAAACTACCAACTGTCTTTTGTAATGTTGACGTTCGAAAAGTGATGATTCTCAGCCTAATTTGAATAACTGACTTTTGATTTTGATTGAAGTAGTTGTCAGACTTTAGGGCTTCATACAAAACCCACGTCCTAGCCAAAAAAAAAGTTCGCGCGAATACGCAATCGTCGCGTACATTATGTTACACATTTGATTGGAAAACTAGAAGGCGCCCTCTGTCGACGCGATCGGCTTCGCCGAACAAAGTGGACCACGTCCTTACCAAAAGCGCTCGTCGGACTCTTTTATATCAATCAAGTCGCGTCTGTATATCAAAATTCGTGCAAACACACGACGATAGCTTTACTTAGGACGCGGGGTACAGTTAACGACAGTCAAAGATCGAATGACAGCCTTCTTTCCAGATCCTCTCTAGAATTTCGTGTGTAGCATAATCAGTCTATAACGTTCCCACTGCTGGGACACAGGCCTCCTTTCTGTGAGAGGGAGTGGGCCGTAACCCACCACGCGGTTCCGGGTTGCTGGATGTCACATGTCTTCCAATTTTTGGTTCAAGGACGTGCCAGTTTCCTCACTATGTTTTCCTTCACCGTTTTGATAGCAATGGTGATGAAATAATTTACACAAAGTAAAGTGCCTATCTAGGTTCGAACCTACGACCTGCAACTCGTAGGTCGCAGCCGTTTACACTAGGCCACAACTGCTCTTGAAAAAGAGCAGTGGTGGCCCAGTGTAAATGGCAAAAAAATACAGCCCTGTGCTAGGAATTCCTATGGAAATTTCAAGAAAAAAAAATCCAAGAAATAGAATGGGAATACTATTTCTTGGGTGACCCATGAGAATTCCTAGCGTAGGGCTGTTATATTTTTTTTCTACGTGGGCATCGTAGGTCGACATCGTAGTCGCAATTTTAAAGGTCAAGCTATTATAACTTGACATTTTAAATTATGCATCATTCTATTTATGATCTAAAAATATGACAGGCGACCTAGAACTCAAAAGACTGGCCGCTTTAACTGAACCCACACGTTTTCAATCACAAATCCTGACATCTCTGTTCTAAAAATATAAAAAAAAATACAACCGAAACCGCGCTAAAAACTAGTGCCTATATACGACTTAATTAATTATATACTTTAAATAATATTTAATGCAAATATTCATTTAACCTTCAATCACTCAATTACACTACGTATAAAAGCATGTCACGTCTTGTGCCATCCTTGACTCAAATGCGGGAAACAGTTTCGTCAGCACTTATTTTCGTGGTGCAAAAAGAGACGCTAAAAAATTGAATAAATCTGTCCATCATAATTATGGCGGTTTTGGTAATATAAGTGATCCATCTCATGGATAATAGGCAGATCGGTTCATGCCTTGTTGCTGTAAGTATCGATTGGTCTGAGCTTAGAAGCTGCGTTTGCGTCGGTCAAAAAAAAAAACTAAAGTCATCTATTTAAATTAGGTTGTTAATCAGCACTTTTCGAACGTCAAAAATGACAAAAGACAGGCCCCCAAAACGCCCGCCCTTCACCACTTCTAGTGCTTTCGCTGGGAAGAAGAAGTCGCGCGACAAACTCCCCAGCAGCACCGCTGTGCAGGTGCGCAGGTCAGTCTGTTGAAGGGTGACGTAACCTAACAAATCGACACCCTGCTGCCTCTTGAAAAATTCCGTTACCATTGGTGCAATGGTCAGTTCCTACAAACAAAAAAAACCGGTCAACTGCGAGTCGGACTCGCGCACCGAGGGTGCCGTACAAATTTGTAGGTATGTGACTGCAAATTTACGGTTTTCGGATTTTTCCTTTTACTTGTGCTACATGAAATTGCTTCTTGTCAAATTTCATGATTCTAGATCAACGAAAAGTACCCTATAGGTTTTGATTCCCTTGCGAGTGTCAAAATATGCGGCATAAACGAAACATAAACGCCTGTATCTTTTGATTGCGTTTACTTAGAACTTTGATTTTTCACTACTTCAAAGGATTGCTGCCTTGAGTATTTAATATTAATTTCAACTTGATAACTCCACGCGTTCCTGAGAAAAAGGGTCTTGTTTGACGGACGGACAGACAGACGGACAAGACGGACAAAGAAGTGATCTTATAAGGGTTCCGTTTTTGCTTCTGCGGTACGGAACCCTAAAAACGAATCGGTTTGATAGCTACTTCCATATGGGGGGATCTACTATGCAAAGCTATGAGGTCTTTGCTTCATTATTGGTAAAGATACAGGAGCCTAAAAACCAATAACGGTCAGTAAATTATAGGAATCGGCGATAAGTATAGATAATATAAACACACGCCTGTAATCCCCGAAGGGTTAGGCAGAGGTGTACCTATAGTACACTCACAAGTCTAGTTGTAGTTGTCGCATGCTCTTGTGCTAACCTCATCCAGGCGCTTCACGCAGGCTTCTACGCGCAATGGCAATAATGTCATCCACCCATCTTGCTGCCCGGCGACCGACACCTCGTTAATATTGCCATTAACCGTGCACAAATCCAGACTCCGGGCTTCTATTGAGAAATTAGTAATACAATAATATCTTGTACTACCTAGGGATCGAAACCATTGCAGGGCCTCATGCACACCAAGGTATTAACGTTTATGATTATTATCTTCGTTAATATAATTGAAAATCTAAGTACTACTCCTTAATTAGGCCGTCCAGGTCCAATGGCAATAGTCTCTTGCAAGATATTGATATTTGGTAGATGTTTACAGCGATAATTATGATAGCTTCTCTTGCAACCGCTATAAAAACTGTGTTTTAGATGTCTGTAATTTATTTCACAAACAGATTACCAGTGAAAGAACCGTTAAATAGCTAATGTTACTAAATTCTGGAGACGATTATCATTATTAAAACTATTTGATACAGTGGTGTATGTCATAGTAATCTGGTTTATGAGAGTTTGAAATATTTATTACAACGCAGACATATTTCAAAATGGTTGATTATTACTTTGTATTGTCTATATCTCCACAATGTGTGATAGATCTACGCGACACTCCCTCTTGTGGAGGAACTAAGTTTACGATCATTTGTTGTCAATTCCTATTGTTAATGGCTCGTTTGTCAACCAAAATATCAAAATATTTCGTAACTGTAGAGCATGTGATAGTCATACGCTTTAAGAATATTCAGGACGCCAGACATGTTTGTTTGCAGCCCAAATAGTTTTACAGTCAATCTGCCTAGCCTTTTTCCAACTATGTTGGGGTCGGTTTCCAGTCTAACCGGATGCAGCAAGACCAGTATTTTACATGGAGCGACTGCTTATCTGACCTCCACAACTCAGTTCCTGGGTAACACGATACCCCCTTTTTATTTTCCGGATGGGAAATCATCAAATGACCCCTCCCGCTCTGGGTGGAGCGGAAGGGAGTGTCAGACTCTTACTGACTAAAACCCACCCATGTTCCTTCCTTTGCCCTTTATGTTCCGGGGTAGCGGTAACCCTTTCGGACAATCCCGCTGAACACGATACCCCTTGGTAAGACTGGTTGTCAGTCTTTCGGGCATCTGACGACCCGTAGTCACTGTCAAAGAAAGAGAAGAACTACGAATGACAGCCGGTACCAACGGCTTAACGTGCTTCCCAACCTAAGCTGAATCCATGGCAACAGCATGCGCGTCAACGACCCTGCTTGTATAATATTTTGTCCTAAAAAAATCTGGGATTTCACGCAAACTTGTTATGAAACTGCTATCAAGCAATTCAAATTGTAAAGTAAATAATACTTTCGTGTTTACCTTAAACTTAAAAATAGTTTTCAAAACGTGACATATAGGCCATTATTCATAATAATATTTTTTCTCCTAAAAATTGGATATCGATAGCTTTGCATAAAGATAAGAATAGTGTTTAAAAAACAAAAATATCAACAAATTGTGTTACGTAAAGTTCAAGCAACTTCAGGGTCATTGTAAAGGTCTGTACTCAAAATGGGCTTCTTTTAAATAAGTTTTTTTTTTTTACTTTCTTTATGTGTGGCGGCATCTACATCGCCACATGCGAACTACGTCGCATAATGACCTTACACAAAATCTTATATCGTGCTAGCAGAGTTTACCGCGCGACTAGCATATATACGACGCCCCTACATCAATAGTCGGGCAGTTGCCCACCAGACACAACACCCGTCTGGTCGGAGGAGTCCTCCCTTTTCTATGGAGGATGAGTGAACTTGACACCCTGTTCCTCATACCTCTATAATTCAAATGAGTCGGAAGTTCGTAACCGTGAAAGATTAGATCAATATCAATTTAATTATAACCCACTAGGTATTTTATTAGGTTCATAAAATTATATTTCGTCATCGAGCTAGCGACTGTTTTACAACTGGATGGAGTTATTTTCAGTAGGTCTAACAAGAATCTGCATTAATTACATTTATATTTTAGCTACACGAGACGATTGGGTAAAATGGTTGGGTCACATTTTTGTGGTTTTGATAACCAGTAATGTCTACCACTTATCGGTATTCTTGTAACGGTTTATTTTGCTATCCAATGCACTTATAAGTCTCAATATACAGAGTTATTGGTGAAACATTAACAACCTCTCAAGAGTATATTACTAACATCATTAACAAAAACTTTTGTTTATTATAAAAACATTACGCGAAGCAAACGAAAGCGTTAGTTAGGTAAACAAACTGCCGTGTCTAGTACAAAATTCAGCGGAGGGGAGCGGGGGTTAGATAGAACAACGAAATCTTAAAGGTTTGTTTTTAGTAAATGTATTATGTTTTGTAAAAAGTCATAGAACAAAAGTCCTTCAAGGTTGTAAGTGTTTTACCAATAACCCTGTATACTAATAATAGTCTTCACAATCTATACTAATAATAAAGCAAAAGAGTTGTTTGTTTTGTTTGAACGCATTAATCTTTGGAACTACCGGTCGTATTTGAAAAATTATTTTTGCGTTTGATAGCCGAATTCTTGAGAAAGGCTATAGGGTATTAACGTCGTGCAAGGACCATTAGGAGCCCAGCAAAAAAAAGGCAGAAAGAACGCTAAGCGAAAAGAAGTAATAGCGCGAGCAGGCGATGCGATGCGACGGGGGGGGGGGGGGGGGAGAACAAGAAATTTTACGCGGACGAAGTCGGAGACAGAAGCTAGTGTTTAAATAAAGAATATGATTAAAGCAGGACCAACTTACTTATTCTGGAGATACGAATTTTTGACCGATTACCTTTATTAATCATTCTGTAAATAGGTAGAGAGTAAGAAGTTTCTGAAAAAAGGATAATCGAAAGTAAAGTAAAGTATACGAGTTTATTTAATTAAATAATTGAGTCATGGAGATCAAAAATGACAGTAGAATGTAACTTCTAACAGAAATAATATCAACTATTTAGAACGTTCTAAAATATAATTTAAGTTTATCGGATAAAACTAATAAGCCCCTACGAGTCTGTACGCATCTTTATATTATGTTTTAAGTTCAAGTACAAGGCTATACAAAAACGTGTAAAAACTTGTATTTTTGTTAATATATTCTAATGGTCTTTCGTGACTATTCACAAATTCGTATACTGACGCTAAATATTTTTAAATAATATATTGACAAAACCTAATGAGTTAACTAAAAGCTATACATTATGTTATGTAAGTTTATAGGAAAATATTTGTTTGAGAATCACACGTAACATCACAGTTGTATCCCTTAAGGGTTAGGCAGAGGTGTTACTAATAGGTGCACCCATTGGTCCCTATAATTTTCATAAGGCATGTTTTTCCCTGTTTAACTTTGTTGTTCCCTTCAAAAATGCATACCCATCCTCTTTTGAGTGTATGCACTGTGCAGACTGTTGACAAATAGTGTAAATAGAGAAATCGTGCAATCCTTTCGAGCCCTACTCGTAGGTGTCGTAAAAAGTGAATGTATTTGGAACAGTATTACATTCATGTCATTATTCTCCCATGAGCTTGTTAAGGCTGAAGCTTCCTTCTTAACGTAATGTATTTCTGGGGCTTTTTTTGATTATGAAATAAAATGGCTGTCTCTAAAAGATCGCTCTTAGCGATAAGACCGTCCATTGTGCCCTATTAAAAAAAAGTTTTTTTTTTGTCTGTAATTTTCATGGTGTACATAATAAAGAGTAGTCTTTTCTATTATAAATGCTTATTTAAATTATTAAGTCTGGACTTTAAAAGAGACTGTGACCTCTGAGTTTGTTTCGGCCTTTCTTCTCAGACTAGCCAGATAGGAAATGCCAACCTCATGTAGTTTTTAAAATATGATTGACGTTTAAAAGTATTTGTGCGAACTGACTTACAAAAATAAAATCAGTTATCATTAAATATAATATTATATTGTCCACATAGAATCGGGATATTTTGTTTTTTTTTTTTTAATCTCGTTGTTCAGAAAAGTCATCATGTAGTGAGAATTTGGACTATGGGGGAGACCGTTTCCTAGCCGTTTCTTTAAATATGTTGTTAACTTATTCTATTTGTGTTTTTTCTTTGCGTTATGCATTACTACAAATAAACGTAATTTTTTTTTTTCAAAAATCTGTTTTAAATGAAACGAGAAACTTCGCCTAATCCATAAAATCTTCGTTGGTCTACATGACTTTTTTTTTTTTTCCAGATGGGAAATCATCAAATGACCCCTCCCGCTCTGGGTGGAGCGGAAGGGAGTGTCAGACTCTTACTGATCTATATCACTTGAGATTAAAATTAAACTTCACCTACCGCAGTACCGAGTTCGTTCTCAACAGTCAATGCCCAATGTGCCGCGCCCAAGTATCGCCCAAGAAAAGACGTAAACGACCGTGGCTGTTGCACCCAAATTAAGTTTGTTGTATGGGATATGGATTTTTTTTCCCTTAACCAATTTACCTGGGCCACACCCCAACACGCAGGAGAACCAAGGTAACCAACATAAAAAAAAAGGTAACCGACATAGCCCGAAGAATTGCCAAACTTAAGTGGCAGTAGCCAGGGCACATTGCTCGCAGAACAGATGGCCGATGGGGCCGAAAGGTTCTGGAGTGGCGACCGCGTACCGGAAGGTACCCCACAAGGTTCCGGTGTGGAAATGCCGCCCACTAGGCGACCGAAGACCTTGTGAAGGCCGCAGGAACCCGTTGGAAGCGAGGGGGAGGCTTTTTTTTTTTTTTTTTTTCTGTGGGATGTCATCAAATGACCCCTCCCGCTCTGGGTGGAGCGGAAGGGAGTGTCAGATTCTTACTGACTAAAGCCCACCCATGTTCCTTCCTTCGCCCTTTATGTTCCGGGGTAGCGGTAACCCTTTCGGACAATCCCGCTGACCCGGCAGGCTTCGGCCCTAAGGGGCCCCTCAAATTATGCTGACAACTCTTTGAGGCGCGCGTGGAACACTTATGCGCCGTCCGGCACGGGCCTGGTCCTGATCGGACGGTGAGCTAGGTACCCATTGCTCTCCGCCCGCAGGCCCGCGCCTACGGTGGCCGGGAGTCGTCACGCGGCTCCCGACGCCCGGAGCGTCTCCCGCGGCGGCTGGGACGGGAGGCTCTCTCCCTCATCCGTCCCGCCACCTCCTTCGCTAGCATGACTGCTTCGCAGAAGGAGGCGACTGCCTCCCACTCCCTCTCGCTTCGGACCATGGCTTGCACCAGGGCCGGGCGCGAGAGGCCGCTGCCGGAGGGGGAGGCTTATGTCCAGCAGTGGACGTCTTTTGGCTGGAATTATGATAATAATGAAGACACCCCAACACTACATAATAATATAGAAATATGTAAATAAATATCAAAATATTTGAATAATATTCACTTACATGATCATTTTTGGGACGTGAGTTTTTGCTATTGTACTGTGTATATTTTTGACCGATTGGCTGAAGAAGGTGAACAGCATAGAGAATCAGAAAAATGTGAGAAAGAAAAATCTTTGCCCAACAGTGGGATAAGATACTTAAATAAAAAAAATTGAGTGTATTCAATAACTAAAATAAATAAATTAGCTCTTGAGCTGGTCTTCATTACAATTTAATATTATTACTGTTGTGTTCCTTCAGAACGTTGAGTATCAATTCGTAATATTATAGTTTATTGCCTCATTCATTAGCTTTATAATTATCGTCCATCCCGTCTGTGCAAATTATCTTTAAAAGCAGATCCGTGTTATCTTAATCCTTTTAAAAATAAAAATGATGTTATATTCGTCGTAGAGCTCCGGGTTTATTGCTACTGCATTTAGATCATTATGTCACTGGTTTTGCATATAGGTAAACTTGGCTTGTTGGTATTCTGTATTATTTTTTTATTGAAACTAATCGTTTTTTTTTTATTTCCAACCATATGGTATCCTCTGAAACATGTTTATTCTTTAAAATGTCGAATGATTTAATAATATGAAGTGCTTTTAAAAATGGGTGCATTAATTTAGAAAAAGATTGCCTAACCAATTTTAAAGGTATACATCATTTTGGTTCCGTGTCAGCCGGCGGGCTATCCAGTAAATAAAACTTGCCTACAGTTATGGCAGATACCTAGCTATTAAAATTATACAAAACTTGAAGTTACTCATAAATAATTTTAATAATTAACATAAAAACTTCATTGATACACTATGAAGAGGTATTTATGCTGTCAAACTTACCAATATTTGGCGATAAATCTGAGGTCGATAATAAAATCAAGTCTGAAAATATGTTTTGTTGTTGAACTCCAAACTCAGAACGCCGTATCGCTTCAATAATCTTTAATTTTCTTTCTAAGCCCGATCAGGGCTGTATTTCTCCATGACACAATGAACGAAACCGCGCGAAATCAACGCGAGATTGACGGGACTAGCTAGTGTCATAGTGAATTAGGGCCCAGCAAGTTAACTTGAACAGTGCAGCGGTGGCCCAGTGGTAACGGACGTGATTTACGAGTTGTAGGGCGTAGGTTCGAACCCAGACAGGCACTTTACTTTGTGTAAATTATTTAATCACCACTGCTCTCAAAACGGTGAAGGAAAAACATCGTGAAGAAACCGGCATGTCCTAGTACCAAAAAATCGCAAACATGTGACATCTACCAAGTCGCACTGGGCCCGCGTGGTGGATTACGCCCACTCCTTCTCATAGAGAGACCAATAAAAACCAAATAAGACCAATTAATCTCTAAAGTTTAACAGTTCACGATATCAACACTGCCACACGTACAGACGTTCAGTGTTATTCCAGTACGTACAAATTGATGATAGTTTGACCTCGCTGGGATCACGACTGTCTTGTATTAATTCTTAATTTATTAAAAATGTTATTTATGGAGAAACGACTCTGTTTAATTTATGATGTGTTGTTTTTTTACCAGTTTTGTTTATCATGCATCTGATTTACAAAAAAGATGTTAAATTGAGTTAATACTTTTGTAAAAGATAAATAGATCCACTTTGGATCTTCTATGTAATTTCAGACAATATTATTGATGTTGTACAACCTATTAACATTAACTTTATTGTGATAAATAATTGTAAATAAACATATTATATTTCTGCAAGTAAACAACAAACAACAAATCTTAAAAATCCTGTATGCAGGTTTTTAAATAAACACTCATTTATATGAAGGTCTGGTGGCTAAGTAATAACAGCCACACGGGTCTATCGATCAGGTTAAGCTAGGCTTGTCGCGGTCAGTCAATGGATGGGTAACAACTTTAAATACCGAGAGCCCTCCGTGCTTGGGAAATCACGTTAAGCTGTTAGTCCTGGCTGTCATTCGTGGATCTTTGACAGTCGTTACGGGTCGTCAGACGACCGAAAGTCTGACAACCAGTCTTACAAAAGGGTAAAATGTTACCCAGCTACTAGGTTTTGGAGTTCAGAAAGGCAGTTGCTCCAAAAATTGTTGTGGAAAAGGAATAGGCAGATGATGACTTTTTAAAATTTATAATAATATAAAAACCTCCTTGCAGGATTTATTTTGTTGGATATACCTACCTACTTGTGAGAAAATTAGGTTTTCATAGAAGCTACAATAAATAATAAATAAATACACTCTGTCGCGATTATTTTAATTTTTGAGATTCGGTTGTCATAAAACAAGAGAAATTCCAAGTAGATATGGTCAAATTAATTTCAAGGTTGCTCTTTATTTTTAACTAATGTACAGATGCCAGCAGGTCAAGCTACCCGAAACTGTCAAATTTTCCCAATCAACCTTGAACCTTAATGCTTTAGCGATAAAGTTGGAAATCTATTAAATAAATTTGACAGATTGTAGTAGCTTGATGTGCTGGCGTCTGTACTACAAAACACTCAACGATAAAACACAGGTACGTATCATGAATATTTACGAAACGAAGTCGAAAGATTAAGTGAAGTTAATTAAGGGCCATGCGCATGCGCCGTGAGACGGAATTGTGAAGCAATCGGTTGTGATCTTGTGATGACTGCTCTAATACTTTTGTTACAGATATTTTGTCGATCATATTTATGTAACGTCATAGAAAATCATCAACCAGATGACGTCACGACGTCCATTTCTGGACATCTATAGAGGTATGAAGAACAGGGTGTACACTCATCCACTATAGAAAAGGGGATACGTCGATTCTCCGATCAGCACCCCAATTGCGTAACACAGTATCAATTTTAATCTAAATTATTTTGAAGGATATCTATTGCTAATCCATTGCTTCATATGTTCGAAACATGTGTCTGCTCAACAGCGTAAACAGAGCAATGAATGTTGTTGAACTGTCAAAATAAAACCCATTGCTACTGATAGTGTGTTACCCAGTTACCCCGCAGACGGGTGTCGTGTGGTGTGGGCTCCTGCCCGATGATTGATCTCGGGACGTTGTATATGCTAGTTGTGCAGTAAACTCTACTTGCGCGATGAAGGATTTTGTGTGACGTCAGTGTGATGCGTAGTTCGTGTGTGGCAATGTAGATGCCGCCACAGACCTATAGTATCGCCTCAAGACTACTAGCGCGCTGCCTGCTTCTGCATTGTATAACAATGACTACGATTAATATTCGTAGGATAGCTGATACAGACAATCTAACCTAAACCGGTTGGTCTAGCTAAGTTACTGCTACCAACTGTGAGAAAAAAGGCCAGAAAGTTTAAGAGGTTTATTTATTTAAAAAAAGTGTACATCATTAGAAACCCAAAAAGGTTCATTAATTTACAAAATCGTAGATTATTAGAAGGTTAATAAGTTTTAGGGAACAACGTTGAACATTTCGCGTTTACATTATAAATAATCTGAAAAATATAAAATACTGGTATTCAGCTGCATCCGGTTAGACTGGAAGCCGACCCTAACATAGTTAGGAAAAAGCTAGGCAGATGATGAAGTAATGATAACAACAAATGGATAGGTGAGGAGACTATTCTATCATCTTCAAACTAGAAACCTATGAGAATTTCTAAATTAAAAAGAAAGGGTTTAGCCGGATAAATATGACGAGTCGGCCCCCAAATGGAAACCTGTATCAAAACTTATGTTTTAATATCGACTTGATGAGTAAACACAATTTATGTAAGTTTTACGATCAGCTTTTGCTTTGACCTTGGGATATGGGAAAAAATAACTGTATGCTTTAAAGTAATATATCTTAAAAACTAATTAAGCTAGAGGAATGAAACCAATGCGAGGCTTTAGGTTTTAGAGTATATCATATATTTTTTTTTTAATTTTTAGAATATTTTTTTATATAAAAAAATAAAATAAATACGTAAGTCATAATTTTTTTTTGTGTTCTCTGAAACTTACAATCACGAAAATAATATATGTTATGCTCCTTTATATGCACTATTACTCATAAAAAAATGCGTAAGAAAAAAATTGGTGCAACACTTCGAAAATAAATAAAATGTAATTCGTGCCTTATAGTACCCTTGTACTATAACTCGGTGAATTCTGTTTTTTCTATTGTACTGGTATTAGATACTATGCGTAGATGCGATAAATCATCTTCATAAAAATATTTGCCAATTAAGTGCGTCGAACAACAACGATCACCTTTTGGTATGAATATTTGTTTTTTAATAAATATTTGTATTCGTGTTTCTAAACATATTGTCTTGAGGTCAGTTGTTTTTTGGCATACAATACAATACTTGTGCGTAGATGCAACACGTTGGAATGGAATTACAATAGAATCATCGCTTGAATTGTACTTATATGTAACATCACTGTCACTACTGGTATCACAATCTTCAGAGTTGACGTAAGTTTCTTTCTGCACTCTTGTAGTTGCTGATGCTCCATCGCATACTTCCATGGTTAAAGGTACCTCATCAGACATTTAGAACTCGAAGCTTTTTTGTTAGTATATGGGATAAGTCGACACTTGTTACAAAATATATCATTAACTGTTACTGTTTTATTCAAACAATCACTAAACACCTTAGCTTCTTCTTCAGTTTTAATAACTTTTTTGTAACCAATAATCTTACGAAGATATTTGTTACAGTATTTACACTTGTCAGACATTATTACCAAATAATTATAATAATAATAATAGCAATAATATTTCAGTTTAACTGTCACTAATTTCCAAATCTTGAAATAAAAACCCGTAAAACCAAATCATAAGCTACCTTCTACAGCAATAACAATGACTATGCGACGTTAGTAAGCTATAAAATATAATTTCCGACTTGTTTATACCCATACATCACAAGGCGCGAATTATATTTTATTTATTTTCGAAGTGTTGCACCAATTTTTTTCTTACACAATTTTTATGAGTAATAGTGCATATAAAGGAGCATAACATATATTATTTTCGTTATTGTAAGTTTCAGAGAACACAAAAAAAAAATTATGACTTACGTATTTATTTTATTTTTTTATATAAAAAAATATTCTAAAAATTTAAAAAAAATATATGATATACTCTGTAATGTAACCTAAAGCCTCGCATTGGTTTCATTCCTCTAGCTTAATTAGTTTTTAAGATATATTACTTTAAAGCATACAGTTATTTTTTCCGATATCCCAAGGTCAAAGCAAAAGCTGATCGTAAAACTTACATAAATTGTGTTTACTCATCAAGTCGATATTAAAACATAAGTTTTGATACAGGTTTCCATTTGGGGGCCGACTCGTCATATTTATCCGGCTAAACCCTTTATAATGGGCCTAATGGGCCTAATGGGCCTCATCAGAAGGCTTAAAGTCACTCAAAGGGCAATGGAGAGGGCTATGCTCGGAGTTTCCTTGCGTGATCGAATCAGAAATGAGGACATCCGCAAGAGAACCAAGGTTACCGACGTAGCCCGAAGAATTGCCAAACTTAAGTGGCAGTGGGCAGGGCACATTGCTCGCAGAACGGATGGCCGATGGGGCCGAAAAGTTCTGGAGTGGCGACCGCGAACCGGAAGACGTTGCGTTGGAAGGCCTCCCACTAGGTGGACCGATGACCTGGTGAAGGTTGCGGGAATCCGCTGGATGCGAGTCGCACGGGACCGGTCAATGTGGCGACACTTGGGGGAGGCCTATGTCCAGCAGTGGACGTCTATCGGCTGAAATGATGATGATGATGAAACCCTTTATATGTAAACTTTTTCTGTAGGAATTATTTTGTCCGTGTGAGCATCGTTATCGATTCACAAAATAAATACTTCAAACGACCACTATGTAATATTTGATTTAAGAAATAAAACTAAAAATTTAACAGAATTTGCCGTTTTTTTTTTCTAAATCTAGATTTTATGTCTTTTGACCAATATCTTCTCAAAGTCCAGTTTAAAAGAAATCACTAAGAGTATACTCGTACAAGGTGGCAGACCAATCGATGCACAAACTGTTACAGTCTGTTGCCATTCAGTACCTACATGGTTCTCGAACCCCCCGCGTTGAAAATTTTTGTCGGTTATTACAATAAAATTATGTAGCTGTTCATTTTGACCACGAAGGTAAAAATATCATAATATTCTATGAAAAAGCATTTTTTTTTTTGGTTACCGACGGAAAATTTCATCTCTATACTAGGGTCGGTACGCTACGATCTAGAAACATGTCCTGAATTCATAGATTCGGTTCGCACGTCGATGTCCCTGCTATCCTGTCTAAAGACTAATTATTTCAACGCGGCAAAAATTCCGCGTACCTAAAGTTTAAAAGTTTAGATCACAGTCCAATTAACTAAATTCTTTATCTTAATGTAGTGATACACACCTTCCTCAATTAATCCAAAACGTATTTATTTATAGTAATTCAAGATTTTATCACTGTATATGTTATAATTTGTCTGAATGAGCTTGCGCTGATCGATCGCCCGCTGCGCTGATAGCATCTTAATGTAATAAAGACATGAAGTTATTAACCTCGGGAAACATATTAATATAGTTTAAGCTTTGGCCGTGATCTTCATTAATTAAGAAGTAATAACAACAGAATGGATCGATCGACGTGGTGGATTACAGCCCACTTCCTCTCACAGAGAGGAGGCTTGTATCCCAATAGTGGGAACATTAAAGGTTGATTATGCTATTCTCCGAAGGGCTTGGCAGATGCATAACTGTCGTAATAGTACCTACACACATCCTTAAATATTTTACAAAACCTTCGTAATCGCGCAGAAATCAAGCCTACAGACAGCTAATGAAAATTTCCAAATGGATAACCCTCAGTTACATAGTTTACGATTCGGGGATTGAGATCAGAGGGGCAATTGGACCGTTCACAGTCTGATCTCAGTCTCAATCTGTCAAAAAATACTTTTAATTTCCCTACATTTTGACAAGTTTTAGACATTTGTTTGTCGCTGAGATGAGACTACGACTAGATTTTGACAGTTTTAAATTACGAGAATTGGCCTTCACGACCACTTAGTTAGGTGTTTTTGTATTTTAGTTAAAAAATTAAATAAGGATATGAGAAAAATTAAACAAATTAATTCAAGTGTCATCGTATCATATTTCGCTGTTGTGTGAATAGGTACGGTCTTCTTATTAATCTAGTCAAGTAAAGTTTACGTCAACTAAATTTAAATCAATAATATATATCTACTTAATTTATGTATCCGGGATTTTAGTATTAAAGCCGACGGGTTGGTTTGCCTGTAACTTATTTACATACCTAATTTAATTTTAAAATTAATTAATTTCTATGATTCTCTTATAGATACGAGTACCACCTATCATCACATCACATCTAGTTTGTCACATGTTATTTCACCAAACCTAGTTAATATATGATCAAAGAGATTTAAGATAGGTACAGTAAATAATTTAAAGTCTTTGTATATGATAGAAAATAGTTGTTTGCTTAGTTTGCTTGCTCAAACTATTTTTTACAATTGGATTAATGTGCGGTTAACGATGCTGATTGCGTGATTATTTAAGTGTTTATAAAATATCTGTATCTAAATATTAAGCATTGCGCAATTGTTTGTAATCCTGAAGAAATAAAAAAAAAATACCTAATATAATTAGACAACATTTTAAATAATTTTATAAATAAATATTAACAGCAATTTACTTCGATCACTTATCTGTGTCTTTTAGGGAGGAAGTATGGGCGACGGTGGCAGAACTACAAGGGGCATGCGATACCTACTACCGCTTATCACCGGCATCCTAGAGGTTCTCAGAGTAGTCAGATAGGAAACGCCGACCTCATCTAGTTTTTAAAATATGATTGACGTGCGTTGCGTGCCTACAAGCCTACTTACAGAAACACAATATTTACCATTTATAATTTACCTGGTTTTGCACGAATTTAAAAAATATTCTCGTTAGGGGCGTGCTGCAAACTTGTTCGGGTATGACTCGGCACGATTCGGAACAGCTGGGTGGTAAAATATATATTCGATTCTGCCGCTAATACGTAAGGTTTTGAGGTTTATATAAAAATAAAACCACAAAAATATTTTTATTATTTACAATTTAATAATTTATTAAAACATTTCTTTCACATTTAAAATGCGGAATTCTTAATTCATTTTATTACGATGTATTACTACCTTTTACAAAAAATACTAGTTGCTTAAAACTAAGACATAAACTGCTAAAACCTGTCAAAATATTTTACAAACCTAAGAGAAATCTCTGTATGACAGCATTTTATAGCAGTCACTCTTTTATGAATAAACTATTTTGTCAGTTTCTTGCAGTTCATTCACATTTTTACATCAATGGCGTCACATATCATTCTACATTATTTTTATCCAGTCTATATGGCACTGTTCAATAATGATATCCAGTTTTTTCATCGAACCTAGGAGGATCCCTGGGACCTCCAAATTGCTCTCCTAGTCCTGCGAATCCATGAGCAGCTCCATGATTGGAAGTAACTATTTCGTAGCCAGGAACAGGCACGATTGGCGTCTGAACCGTAGATACGATAGGACCTACATTAGAACCTACTCCTGAAAGGTCGCTAGAGGCTTGGGCACTGCTGGAAACACTCGGGTTGTTGGGCCCAACACTAAAGTGACTAGGTGTCTGAGTGGTTACGACAACGCCCTGCGAAGGGTGGATATTATATTCAGGTGTAGAACCTACCACTGTTTGGCTTCCAAAGCTAGATCCATGCATTGAGGACGACCCGAGCGGCTGTCCATTGAAATGTGTTATTACAGCTGGCTGAGTCGGTTGGACACCGAACTGAGAAGTAGAGACCGCTGAAGACTGGCTCTGGACATCAGAACCCTGCGTGGATGCAGTATTTGCAGGTCGGAAGGGCTGCCCACTGAACTGGTTATAAGATGTCTGAATAACTGGACTGCTGAAATCGGTTGGTTTAGCTGGTTGCGTACCAAACTGAGATGAACTTACAGTAGATTGCGACTGTTGAAAAGTACCCTGAGATGATGAGAACCCGAAAGGCTTGAGGGGTTGGCCAGAGTTAAAGTTTGATTGAGTTTGCTGTACCTTTTGGTCCTGGGGCCCATTTCCTTGGCCTCCATATTGGGTGGTGAAAACTGATTGCGGTTTCTTATAGTTATAGCCAGCAACATTTGCTGTTTGAACGGTGCCTTGGGTGGGTTGGTCTCCAGTTGATTGACCAATCTGGAAACCAGAACCTTGGGAACTACCGAAAGGCTTTTGGCCCTGAGTAAACTGCGTCTGTTGGTAAGTAGTTTGAGTTGATTGAGAGCCAAAAGGTTTTTGTGTCTGAGCACCAAATGTGGTCTGACCAATCTGTCCAGTACCTACATTGGATTGTGAAGCCTGACCAACTTGTGGCTGACTTCCAGACTTGTCGGCAGTTTGTGTGTATTGAAACTGTTGGTAGTTAGTCTGTGACAGGGAATTTCCTAATGGTTTTTGCGTAGATAAAACAATACCCTGGTTTTGAGAACCGAATTGAGAATTTTGCTGACCTGTTTGCGTACTGCCAAATGGTACTACATTACCCGAGGTAATAGCAAATGCGTTTGCTTGTGCCTGTGGCTTTTGTCCAAAATGTCCAGCCGTAGAACCGAATTGGGTTTGGAAAGGCTTTTGACTAGACTGTGTAGGTTGCGAAGTTTGCGAAATTGTGGTTATAGTTGGAACAGTCGTTTGAGATGATTCGCCAAACCGAGATGGGGTTGAACCAAATTGGGTAGATCCTTGCGTATTTTGCGAGCTGCCAAAAGGTTTAATAGCCTGTACCGGTTGGGCTTGAGAAATGATTCCTTGGGTAGTCTGGCTTGTCTGGCCAAATTGGGATCCAGAAGAGCCGGTAAGCTGAGTTTGCTGGAAGCTAGATCCTGAAACTGATGATGAACCAGAAAGTTTGTTGCCAGAACCAAATGCAGAACCGTATTGCGTACTCTGAGAGCTAGATCCTGTATTTTGGGTTGAACCACTTACCCCAGATTGCGACGTTTGCTCGACTGGTCCTTTTGACCCTGTGTTTGTTGCATAAGAAGAACCTTGTGTTGCTGACTGTGGTTTTTGACCGAATTGAGAACTAGTAGATCCAAAGTGTGACTGTTGGTAGAAAGAACCACCTTGTGCCGTGCTAGAAGGCTTTTGACCAAACGAGGCTTGACCAGTCGTCGAAGTTACACCAGTAACTGTAGTCGTTAGCGGTTTTTGACCGAGCTGGGAGCCAGTTGCGAATGCTGAACCAGTTTGTGAAGTTTCAGGTTTCTTACCAAACTGGGATGTTTGGCTTTGAGAATAAGTGTTCGAAGTAAAACTAGAATCCTGAGTCAATTGTGGCTTTTGACCGAATTGAGAACCAAACTGTGTCTGTTGAGAAGAGGATCCGAAAGATGTTTGACCAAATGCTGGTTTAGATGTTGTTGAAACCGAACCGGAACCTTGGGATGACTGAGAATTCTGACCAAATTGGGAACCACTTGATCCAAACTGTGTCTGTTGATACGAGGAACCAAAAGGTTTTTGGCCGTTTACTGGTTTAGAAGTTAATAAACCCACACCAGAACCTTGGGTTGGCTGGGCATTCTGACCGTACTGATTACCAGTTGATCCAAATTCAGTTTGTTGTGATGTCACACCGGTTTGAGTTGTGCTAACAGGTTTCTTTCCTAATTGAGATGCCTGGCTTGTGGCTTGAGAGTAGGTAAAACTAGATCCTTGAGTCGTTTGTGGTTTAGATCCAAACTGTGCCTGCTGGTAAACAGGTTTTATAGCAAACGATGTTTGAGAGTTAGTGGATGTAGTTCCAACACCTTGGATTGACTGGGAGTTCTGGCCGAATTGGGAGCTAGAGCCAGTTGATCCAAATTGTGTTTGTTGATGCGAAGATCCGAAAGGTTTTTGGCCGAAAGATGGTTTAGAGGTCGTTGAAGCCAACACAGAACCTTGATTTGACTGGGAATTCTGACCAAACTGGGTTCCAGTTGATCCAAATTGGGTACCAGTTGAACCAAACTGGGTGGTGCCAGTTGATCCAAATTGAGTCTGTTTTGTGCCAGTTTGAGTAATAACGGGTTTCTTTCCGTACTGTGAAGTTTGGCTTTGAGAGTAAGTGAAACTAGAACCTTGAGTTGTTTGTGGCTTTGAACCAAACTGCGTTTGTTGATATGAAGAACCGAATGATGGTTTACCTGTAGTTGAAACTGAACCAGCGCCCAAAGACGACTGAACATTCAGGCCAAACTGAGATCCAGTTGCACCATACTGCGTTTGTTGGTTAGAAGAACCAAATGGTTTTTGGCTGAATGATGGCTTAGAGGTAGTCGAGACTGAACCAGAACCAAAAGTGGACTGAGAATTTTGACCGAACTGGGAACCAGATGATCCAAATTGAGTCTGTTGTGATGTCACGCCAGTTTGAGTTGTGCTTACAGGTTTCTTTCCAAATTGAGATGTTTGGCTTGTGGTTTGAGAGTTGGTAAAACTAGATCCTTGAGTGGTTTGTGGTTTGGAACCAAACTGTGTCTGTTGATATGTTGAACCAGAAGGTTTTTGGCTGAATGATGGTTTAGTGGTGGTCGAAACCAAACCAGCACCTACAGTAGATTGAAAATTCTGACCAAACTGGGAACCAGATGAACCAAATTGGGAATTCTGTCCGATCTGGGAACCAGATGAACCAAATTGAGAATTATGTCCGATCTGGGAACCAGATGATCCAAATTGAGTCTGTTGTGATGTTACGCCGGTGTTCGTTGGGCTAACAGGCTTTTTGCCAAACTGAGATGTCTGGCTCGTGGCTTGAGAGTAAGTAAAACTAGATCCTTGAGTGGTTTGTGGCTTTGAACCAAACTGTGTCTGTTGATATGTTGAACCGAAAGGTTTTTGGCTGAAGGATGGTTTAGTGGTGGTGGAAAACGAACCAGCACCTACAGTAGATTGAGAATTCTGACCTAACTGGGAACCAGATGAACCAAATTGAGAATTCTGTCCGATCTGGGAACCAGATGAACCAAATTGAGAGTTCTGACCGATCTGGGAACCAGATAAACCAAATTGAGTCTGTTGTGATGTTACGCCGGTGTTCGTTGTGCTAACAGGTTTCTTGCCAAACTGGGATGTCTGGCTCGTGGCTTGAGAGTAAGTAAAACTAGATCCTTGAGTGGTTTGTGGCTTTGAACCAAACTGTGTCTGTTGATATGTTGAACCGAAAGGTTTTTGGCTGAAGGATGGTTTAGTGGTGGTGGAAACCGAACCAGCACCTACAGTAGATTGAGAATTCTGACCTAACTGGGAACCAGATGAACCAAATTGAGAATTCTGTCCGATCTGGGAACCAGATGAACCAAATTGAGAGTTCTGACCGATTTGGGAACCAGATAAACCAAATTGAGTCTGTTGTGATGTTACGCCGGTGTTCGTTGTGCCAACAGGTTTCTTGCCAAACTGGGATGTCTGGCTTGTGGCTTGAGAGTACGTAAAACTAGATCCTTGAGTCGCTTGAGTTGGCTTTGATCCAAACTGAGATCCGAACTGAGTTTGTTGATATGTGGAACCTAAAGGTTTCTGAGTACCTTGAGTAGATTGAGAATTCTGACCGAACTGGGAACCGGTTTGAATTGTAACGGGTTTCTTTTCAAACTGGGAAGTTTGGCTTTGAGTGTAAGAAAAACTGGGACCTTGAGTTGTTTGTGGCTTTGAACCAAACTGTGAACCAGTAGACCCAAATTGTGTTGTCGTTTGCGAGCTACCGACTGGTTTCAGCCCAAATGAAGTTTGACCTTGTGTATTCGAAGAAACAATGGAACCTTGAGTTGTTTGTGGCTTTGAACCAAACTGTGAACCAGTAGACCCAAATTGTGGTGTCGTTTGTGAGCTACCGGCTGGTTTCTGTCCAAATGAAGTTTGACCTTGTGTATTCAAAGAAACAATGGTACCATGGGTGGTTAGTGGCTTTTGGCCAAATTGCGATCCAGAACTACCAAACTGATAATTTGAACCAGTTACTTGAGAGCTGACAATAGGTTTCTGACCAAATTGAGACGTTGGCGCATTTGAACCTGTTTGAGTCTGTTGGAAGGTAGACTGACTTCCAAATTGAGACGAGCCTTTTTGAGTTCCAAATTTGGAACCGGTCTCAATCTGACCTGGCTTAGCTTGCGAAAACGTCGCTTGGGCAAAACTGGAAGAAGAATCTTTGTGTCCTTGTGCAAGCAGAGGCGTAGCCGGCTTGTTATACTGGTAAATTGTGCCCTGGTACTGTTGTGTTGGTGACTGAGAGCTATCAGAGGTCTGACTGGTCGATGACTGGCCAAACTGTGTCTGACTCTGGACAATTGGTTTATGGCCAGAATGAGTTTCAGTAGATCCAAATTGAGTAGAAGTTTGCTGACCCGATTGGCCAAACTGTGTTGACGGTTTTGAACCAAATTGACTAGACTGAGAACCGAATTGTGTAGACGATGACGAGGATGTGAAAGGAGAAATCGCAGCCTGGGTAATAACGTTGTAAGCTGAAGAGCTGGTGCCTTGATACTGCCCAGTGGCTGATGTAGTGGGAGTATTGGGATATTTCGATCCCTGTTGAGATATAGAACTAACTGGGAAGTTGGGCTGGTGGTTATTAGTGAACTGGCTACTAGGGTTTACAGATGGGGTAACAAACGGCTTAGATGGACGTTTGTAAACGTATGAGTTGTCAATACCCTGCTGTTGACTAATAAAAGGCTTTTGAGTGCTGGACGCATAAGTTGCTTCGACGGCTCCGGTGTGAGTGGATGAGACGGAATTTGCTGGAGTTGGTGAAGACCCAAAAGAATGTGAAGCCTGGTTTGACCCATAACTAAATTGGTTTCCAGATACGGAAGCGGACGCAGAGGCACTTGATGGCAAGTTTGGTGAGTGACTTTGTGCGTGAGAGCCAGGATTCTGAGTTCCTGATACAGAAGCTGATGCCGTAGCTGTTGATGGAGCGGGGAACGATGCACCAGCTGATGAGTCCGAACCGTATTTTGAACCATGTGTGTGCTGGCCAGCTGATCCGAAAAAGTTCAGGGTCGGTAAATTATCATTCTTAAGTCCAGAACTTAAGGAACCACTGGAAGCGAAAGCGTTGGCACTACCCGATCCTGTTGTAATCGCGGAACTATAGGCAGAAGCACCGTTATCAAAGCTTTGTGATCTGACTGGAGAGCCGCCTACTGAAGCCTGAGCCTGAGCGTGATTGCCCTCAGAGTTAGTAGATTGAACGCCGAATCTATTTTCGGCCGAATGCGAAGAAAAACCTGATTGAGCACCTTGAGAACTACTACCATGACTTAAAGAATTGCTATCCTTTGAACCAGCCTGTCCTTCAATAGTAGAACCTTGACTAAAGGCTTGAGCACTGTGTCCTTGTGAAGAATGGCTTGCAACTGAACTTGGGTTGTAAGCCCCAACGAGAACTCCTGAAGTAGGTCTCTGGTTGCTTTGACTCACATGAGATCCACTAAACGTTGCAACTCCGCCGCTTATTGTAGGTCTGCCATTATTATTGGCCGCGCCATTGCTCGAGTAATCACCTCCATCATTGTATTTCTGCGCGTCGTATGAGCCTGTAAATAAAAATGAAAGTTGTAAGCGATTTGTCAATGACTGATACCTGTGTCAAAGGTACATTTGTCAAGGCATACAAAAGCCTTTAAGATGTGAATGAGATGTTACCGAATTTGTGAATGAAATGGTTTTAAGTGAGTATCTTCATTGACAGTTTGATTGATAGCCTCTTTAATATTTGAAGTGAACTTTTTGTAGGACATATTTTGACACGCGTTATTGCGTTTTATACCCTGTCCACTAGGTTATTAGTTTTCTGACAGCGGCCTTAGAACGTAACTATTCCAGATTATGTAAAAATTAACTTTAAAATGCGTAACAAAATAAGTATATAAACTGCCCTAACTTGTTGAATTAGCTTATTTATCACTTTTACAGGCATTATAATAACGTGCGTGTGTCACTTTTTTACAAAAAAAAAAAAAAATGTTATGCGTATATATAGTTAAATTCTATCGTAGGCTACTAAGTGATGGGATCAAATGTATTCGCTTCAAATTAATAAATGGAAAATAATCATTTATACAGATAAATCAGTATAGAAAAACTTTGCATCTACGCAGATATCAATAAAATATAAAAATTAAACAATCCTAAAAACTATTTATTGTTTTAGAAAGAATACCTACGATGGATTTATATTGCGGGTTTTGTACGTCGAAAATTAAACAACCAAATAAATATTGGATTTAATAATAATATTAAGCACAGGCATTGAAAGACAGTAAAAAAACCTGACCTGTCAAAAAACGGATAACCTAGAGGACAGAGTGTAATGGTCAACGTGTGTGAAGTAACCATTCATTTGAGAAAAATAAACAAGAACGAAAAAAAACAATAGCTCACATAATCAGCCTATAACGTTCCCACTGCTGGGACACAGGCCTCCTCTATGTGAGTGAGAGGGAGTGGGCCATAATCCACCACGCGAGCCTAGTGCGGGTTTGTAGATGTCGCATGTCTTCGAATGTTTAGTTCTAGGACATGCCGGTTTCCTCTCGATGGTTTCCTTCACCGTTTTAAGAACAGTGGTAATTAAATAATAAATATAGAATATATAAGAATACTCTTTATTATGTACACACGGCCACACATCAAGCTACACATTTCCAGTTTTAGCTGACCTCGCATTGTATAGGTTTTTCTTACAATCAGAAGTCAGCTTATACTGGTTATGTATAGCTTGATGTGTAGCCGTGCGTACACCATATAAATTACAGACATAAGTATAGAAATTATTCAAAGGGTGACACAATGGACGGTCTTATCGCTAAGAGCGATCTTTTAAAGACAACAGTTGGATGGATTAAAAAGGGGAAAGAGAGACAAATACTGTAGGTATTCTGTGGTGTACCATTTATATAATACAATAAATACATGAAGTATATTATACTAATCTAAATATATGTAATATAATTTCCCAACCATGTAGGGGTCGACTTCCAGTCTAACCGGATGCAGCTGAATACCAGCATTTTACATGGAGCGACTCTCTATCTGACCTCCATAAACAAGTTATTGGGTAATACGATACCCATTGGTTAGACTGGGTAACTGTCAAAGATCCACGAATAACAGCCGGCACCAACGGCTTCCGAGGCACGTTTTAAGAGCAGTGGTGATGAAATAAATTATTCAAAGTAAAGCGCCTGCCTGGGATCGAACCCACGACCTAAAACTCGTAAGTCGGGGTCGCACCACTGCTCTCTGATTTTATCAACAATTCACACATTTTATCAATAGCAATGTGAATGATGACACTCAACATGCATCAGGAAAACAGCAATACAAATTGCAATAATCATGAACGTATAATTTGATTAATATTAAATGATGCGGTGAGGCAAAAATTACGCACCAGTTCCTATACAATTTTGTGAAGCGAATTGACATAAAATGCTAGTACATGATAAAATTCCAATTTAGTGTTCTTCCACAGAAACTTCCGTATTAGTAGTTTTATTTTATTTTATGCAGTCGTAATTTGCAGTAAAATGGTTTGTTATACAGTCTCATTGAGCCATTGACAAAGTCAATAGTCAGACCCACCGGCAGTGTCGGATTAAGCCCACTTGATTCCCTAAGGCTTAGGGGGGCCAACAAGGGTGGATTGCTTAGGGCCTAACCACCCTTGTAGACCATCCATTAAAAAACTAGTATGGGTCTTTAAATTTTTTTTTACGTTTTAATTAGAACGTACCTTAGAATATGTACGAAAGATGAAAGAGATACGTGGAGTAGGTAGTATAGGCATTGTGTATCTTTAGCTTTCACGCGAACGAAGTCGCCGGCAGAAGCTAGAATATGATGTTATTAAGGCGTCGAGATCAATGACATCTCCCGCCGGCAAAACGCGCGGGTGTTCAAACAGCCTTGTCCTGTTGCCTTGTGCTGTTTATGGTGCCTTCGAGACATGATGCCCTAAGCAATTTAATTTGCTTATGGGCTAATCCGGAATTGGCCACTGGCAGTCCAGAAGCTCTTTGCCAAAATGTTCTCAGAATTTTCATGTTTTTAAAGAATAACTATTTTTTTATTTGAAAATTAGTTTTCAATAGGCAAGATCAACACTTACTAAGAGGTTTAGTGTCATGTTTAATTTAAAAGCAAAATAAAATTTTGTTATCTATAAAAGAAATTATTTAAATAGTAAACATTTTTCAGTAATAACGCTTGTACTAAATCGAACTGTTATGCAAGATATCGTGTAGCTAAATATGTAAGAGTCTAGACCAGACTTTTATTGGCAAGTCACGACTTTTAGCGAATAAAGATTGAACATAATAATTTATATTATCACACATTTTAGGTTAACTGTTATTGTTTAAATACAAACAAAAAGCCTTAATTACAATATACAAGCTAACACTAAAAAATATATAAAATATTATGTACAAGTATATCCTAATCATGCAGCCTATAATGTTCCCACTGACTGCTGAGGCACAGGCCTCCTCTCGGTGTACAAGTATATGTATAATCAAAAATAAAAGGAAAAGGGAGGAGCTCATTGGGCATCAAAAAATTTGTCCGCATCGCTGTCAATTGTCAATGGGATAAGTGCCCAAAAGGCTGGCAGCATTACGACGTTGGATGGCAATGCTGTCATTGTTAGTATTTATGTCAATTTAGTTCGTTATATGTTTTATTTTTTATTTATGGTACACCAACAGCTTCCGTACCTACTAGTCATAATAGTCTCAGTGTTACACAGTCGCCAATTTTAGGTTAACAAGCAATCTCAGAAATAAGTAATCAATCATAATAATAACAAAACTATAGACTAGAACTTAATTTTTTATATTTTATAGTTAGAGGCTTTGGGATCGAACGCCTTCATAATGATAACAGGTAATCTAAATAAGTAGTAACTTCCAAGCTTAGGCAAATATAAAACGTGAAAAAAGCTTTTTCCTGTTTTAGGAAGATTCTCTAAACGGACGTAGTTAAACACTCAAATTAAAATCGGTTCACACCTACGAGACTAAAATTCAGCAATCATTATTGTAAGTTTTGACTAATATGTCAAAACTTGATAAATCCTAAATCAATCCGGTGGTATTTAAGTAAAAACTAATAAATAATTATTTGCATTGTTGCCATCCGCGTTAAAAATAATAATTATATAAGATTACCGTTATAACTCGGATATCTATGGTTATAACCGACCGTAACCAATAATTTTGTACGGAATGCCGGCAAATATTGAGGCTTTCATCTTGTCTACTATACAAAGCGTAGTAATAATACTAAATGAACACTCACCATCATCGACATGGCCCGCAGCTTCTTCCTTAGCATTCTTCTCCAAAGATATCAATATCTCATTAGGAATAGGTGGCGGCGTCGGCAGGTGCTGTCCTTGTGGCTTGTATCCTCCTTCATCAGCAGTATACGATACACTGTACGTTTTGCCATCATCCCCCTTGTAGGAATATCCACCCTGAGCTTTCACTCCATCCGCAGCTTCACCATTTTCACCAACAGATATGCCATTATCAGTCTCAAATCCGTAGCTGTAGTTCTCTAATCCTACATCACTGTTGAACTTCAGGGTATTCCCGCTAGCTTTATGAGCTTGAGCATCACCTGATTCTACAAAGGAACCGAATCCAGGTGCTATCCTAGTATTAGGTCCTAGGCTTCCCAAGACAGGACCGCTGAAAGCGGCATTTCCAACTTTGGAGTCTATTGAACCGTATGAGGGTCTCGGTCCTCCTAGACCAGTTGGCTCACGGCCAGATGTCCTTGTTCCTGGGTTAACTGCGTCCACAACCACACCTTGGACGTCATTCGTGAAGCTGCCACTGGGCAAGCCTTGGTTAGATCCATCTAAGGGAGCTAGCAAGGCACCAGCGCTACCTCCAGCAGTTCTGGCTGAGACTGGCGGCAGGTAGCTGTTGTCGAGCTTTGCTGCTCCACATACCGCCGCAAAAGCGGTTAATATAACCTGTAAAGGATATGATTTTGATATTAGATGACCACAAATTTTAAACAAGTTAAAAGATTCTCTTTTGAGAGGAAGGATTTTTTCCAGTAAATGAACAAGGGTAACATGAGTCAGATTCTACCGCGCTTGCGTTTGCACGATAGCATCAGACAACAAGAAAAAAAATTGCAGTCTTGAGCAAAAATCTAGGTTTTAAAAAAGGTTTCAAGTCAACCTCGAGGTGTCCAGTTTTCAGAGATCAACTATCTTAAAGACAGGATGCGCAACAAGAAAAAATCAACTTAGAACTTAGAGGTCAAAAGTTGACATGTTAGCGTCTTGTAATAAAATTTTAATGAGGTAAAAAATACAGTCCTGTTTTGCCACTTTTTTATAACATAGATATTTGTCAATATAGCACGAGCCGGTATCAAGCTTTGTATCCTTAATCGCACAATATATTAAATGTGAAAATAATGGATTTTTATGGTAACTAATCTTGTGAACGACATCAAATAAAGTTAAAAAATACTCTTGATAAAAACTAGATTTTTTTTAAAAATGACTTTACTCTAACATTTGGAATAATGCAAATATTTTATTAAGTACCTACAAAAGGTCTTTACGATAGAAATATCGAGAAAAAAATAGTATTTTTTAAAATACATGGAGATGAAGGTCTTTGAAACCAAATTTCTTTCTAAATTCGAATTTGTTACGGAATTCGCTCCGCCATTTTGCAAAATCAACAAATCGAATCATACAAGTTTTCACTACTTTCTATAAAGTAATGCAGATTGTTGCAATCTGTTATTATTGAACACGCAAACCACAGTAACTTTATGAATAAAACTTGGTAAAGCGTAGGATTTAACATTTTATTTTATTATTTATGAACGACGACGGAACATCAGTAGTAATACTGCTATTTTTTTAAATTAAGACTGAAATCTTGTCTTGTTATTTGGGAGAATTATTTTTGAAAAATGTTTTTTTGTAATTGATTTAAATGTAAATATGCAAATTAATGTTTCTATAATTAATTCGACAGAATATTTTGCTGATATAGGTGCTTAATTAAAAACTATCTGGTATATTGATAAATGCAAATTATAAAAATTATTCGAATATAAGTCTTGTAAGTATGGAAATTAAAATATCACTGCAGGGAATAGAATGCAATATTTTGCCGGTTTAATTAAAATATTGTCCGGTGTATTAAAGTATAAAAACAGATAATTCCGAGTCACGAGTTCCAGTAATTGATGCATTAGCACTGCCTAGTTGTACTGATAAAACTACACTACTACGAAAGCATGATTGAGTTATCTGTTAAGTTTCACGTTGAAGAACACTGATTAAGAAGAAACTTGAAATCCGACGCTTTCCAACTTGAGAAACTAGTAATATGTAGGTAAAGAAATAAGTAACAACACGATATAAATGTAAATAGTTTGAAGAAGATTCAAACGTAACGGCTTTTCATGTAAGTATAATTTAAGAGTTACTGGGATTGGTTAGTTTTATTTTGTCTATTATCTCGATTTTATGAATTTTAATGAGGCACGTCTGTAGATTATTGGTAAAACTCTAAGGACTACCTTAGAGTTTTACATTTTATTATTAGTCGTTTCATGTGTTCAGCTAATAGCTGCAAATGCAAATGAAAACCCTAGTTACTTAATATGGAGAAAATAAAAATATTTTTGTGAAAGATCAACGTCAATCATGAAAAAAATTGAGTTTAAAAAAACAAACATCATGACAATGTTACGGATGACAAAAAAGGGCTGTCAAAATATCACCACCGAAAACTGCCTCTAAAAATATTTGCAATTCAAAATCCAATTTCTAATTACTCCCGCGCAACTAGACAATAAGACACTTATTCACAACACAATGACACAAAAGAAAGTATTACCAAAATCATCGTCCTATATCCCTCTGAGGGATGTGTATGCGCAGCAGAACCCGCTTAAACTGGTGGCACAATGAAGCAACTTTTGCTTTTTATAGCGTTTGAAAAGTCTTCTAAAAAACATGCTTATATGATTCTGCCGAGATAACTTAGCCACTCCCTAACACTTACTTAGATTCTTGTGACTCTACTGCCAACGTCATACAGTTGAAAATTCTTTGATTGTAATTTTGAGGACGGTAACGATAAAGTTGTGAAGATGCGCTAGGTTCCAAGTTCAAGTGCCAACGAATATGTGGTTTACGCGCCCAAATTATTGTTTTAATTTCTCACAGATCATAAACACTATCATACGCGGCAGTTTGGAGTGTTTTTAATAACTTCATAGTATTAATAGGGAATTAGATGACTTTGACTTTGAAATTGACCTCTGACTCCACTCTATTGGGTAGTGTTCAGGGACACTATTGTTTTGATTTTTTATGACTGTATTCAATTGTTTAGAATATTTAAAAGCATTTATTATTTGTTTATGTAATGAATACATAAACAAATAATAAATGCTTTGTGTACTTATGATAAGTACACACACATTTTATACATTTACGAGTAAGTTGGCGCCAACATAAACTCATTAGGGTTTACCCTGCGCTAAAATCATTGACTACATAATTTAGACAATTAAAAGCACTTATCTACATAAATTACGGGTGTAAATGAAATATTACCTAATACTAACGAGTGCACATCGGTGACCAATCTGGCCTACCATCATTAAAACAAAAGTGATGGTTTTGATTCGATAGAGAACCCAAAACATTATAATCGTTTCTGATTTCTTGGAAATCTGATTGAATCTAGGAAAACGGATATCAGTTAATAAAATTCAAGGTTTAAACTGTAGGTAGACCCAAATAATTTATTGATCGTATTTATGATGACACTGCTCTTAAAACGGTGAATAAAAATAAACGGTGCGATAAATTCAAAGACATTTGACATCTGCCAAACCGCACTAGGTCCGCGTGGTGTATTACGGCCCACTCCCTCTCACAGAGAGGAGGCCTGTATCCCAGCAGTGGGAACATTATATGATGAACCTGTTATGTGATCGATGACAGAATAAGAATGATATTAATTCATTTAATTTTGCACTGCCAGTTTCAGATCGTATAGCAACAGTCTTAAATAAATATTCAATATTTAAATACGACTCGAATAATTTATAATTTAAACAATAAAATCGATATCTTATTAGTTGAAATTCTTGTTCTTCTCGTTTGTCGTGTCAATTCACCGTTATAAGATGTGTCAAAAGGACTCTCAAGACAATACAGCATGACGAAACGAACTATAAATATCTTTCAGACGATACTAATGACTTCATCAATCATTGACTATGGTACTAGGTTCCAAGAAATTTGAGACAATGTCTAGATGTGTGATTAGGATATAAATTAATTTCAGGCTCGTCTAGTTTCTGAATCAAAGGTTGCAGATCTTTGACAGTCGTTACGGGAAGTCAGAAGCCCGAAAGTCTGACAACCAGTCTTGCCAAGGGGTATCATGTTACCCAGTAACTGGGTTTGTTGAGGTCAGATAGGAAGTCACTCCATGTAAAATACTGATATACAGCTGTATCCGGTTAGACTGGAAGCCGACCCCAACATAGTTGGGGAAAAGGAGACGCAGATAGAGTTTCTGAATGAAAGGTTTGTGCTGCACCCATTGCAAGTATACTTTAGCCTCGTCCGAAGGGATTAGCATTGTACAATTGTAGTACAGACGCCAGTACATCAAGCTACTACAATATGTCAAATTTCTTTAATAGATTTTCAACTTTATCGCCAAAGCATTAGGTTCAAGGTTGATTGGGAAAATTTGACAGTTTCTGGTAGCCTGATGTGCTGGCCACACATAAAATGTCACCTCTTATGCACTTTAGTTTAACCTTCTTTAGATTTAAGATGGATGCCTTGTTCTTGCTGTCAGTTTGCCGTCAACACTCTATTCCGATTTTAGTGCTCCGCCATTATTTCGCGCAAAATATATTATGTTGTTTGTTCGTTATAAAACTATACGATTACACTATACGGTATAGTAATTTTATTTTAGGTGTATCGTCTTCACATAATTATAATTAATGTATGAAAAATATTCTAAAACATTTTTAAAGAGTAACGGTGGAGTTTCTTGCCCATTCTTCTCCATACGAAAACTACCTTTTGGAAGGGGCGACTAGAATCAATTCTATTATAATGTAATTTTTGACGTTCAAAAGTGCCTTGTGCCTATCTGAAATAAATGCTTTGACTTTGACATTATTATGATCTATGAACTTCACTTTTAAACGGAACCAGGAGCTCCAAATCTAAGCAACTTGAGTTGTTTTTAAATTATTATTAAGTTTTAAGTAATCTTAAATACAAAATAAATTATTTTCAGCACTTTTCCCACTGACACTTAATCTAAAAAAATACAAATTAAACAGATTTAAATTCTTTACATCTATGCTAAACTCAGCCATATTATAGCTCTGGGTTTTTTCATTCAAGAAGTTCTTATTTTTTTATGTCTACTTACGTTTTGTTAATACCAGTTGCCTCGCCAACAAACTTGATACCAGAAATATTTGGGTTTAAATATCACAAGAACATGCATAAATAAATTGTGACGGGCGTTGACTCAAGGACTTCAGGAACTGATCTCTTATTTAAGAGCTTATAAATAGCTCAGACAGGGCAACAAGATAGACTTTCAATGCTTTAGCAGGGCTGTCTAAACCAGCAGTGCGATTCTGCGATTATGTAACCATCTCACCGTGAAAACTCAGGTGAAGTGAGCGTGGAGTGAGCAGTCATTTCAACTAATGCTAGTGATTGACACTATTGACAGCTCACTTCACCTAACTTGTCACGGTGAGATTTTTACAGAATCGATCGGCAGATACAATCTCAGGGCCAATATAAATTTTCTAAATAGTTTAGAGGCCCAAAACTTAAAAAAAAATGCAACTGTTTTTTTTAATCGTTCCATTTTCCAAAAAATTGGATTTCATTTGGCGCAAGGTCTGACGAGTATGGTGGGTGACGAAGAGCTTCCAGTTAAAGCATCTGTGATTTTGACAAGGTCCTTTGTGCGGTGTTTGATAAGCGTAATCTTTAGGGAGGAGTGGACTAAAGCCATTCACTTTTATTGGTTTTCTTTGTCACCCACCCTATTCCGCAGATCTTACATCAACTTACTTTTATTTTTTTTCGGAATTTAGATAACGTTTTACAAGGTTAAATTTCCAATCCATACCGTTGTGTCGATGACAAACACCTTTCAAGACTTCAACGATCGCCGGCCCCTGGATTTATATAGAACGTTTAAATCAATGCACTCCCATTAAAATAGCAATGGTGCATCCACCATAATAGCCTAAAAACTTCGATTAACAATACTTTTTCAATAATAGTTTGGACCTATTATGTCGCGGGTTACCCAAACACAAGCCGCGGGCCCCAAGCTACACGCCGGTCATGCTTTGGACAGCCCTGCTCTAGGGTACCGTGTCATAATATAAAAAAAAAAACAACAGCCTTTATCTATAAGTGGCTGACATAAATGTCTCAGGTCACAAAAGATGACTGCATGTCCTAGATTGGCTGGAATCCAAATAAGTTGTTGATGACACAGATAATATAAAATGGTTAGGTATTTGTAATAGAGTAACTAAAGATAAAAGTTTTAAAGCTCTTTTGTTAAAAAAATGTACCATCTTTGGTCCATAGATGATCAAATAGGTTGATTAGTTGAAAAGTTCATGGTCTATTGAATTACATGCCTAATTATACTAGAATAACTCCGGCGCGCGACTTCCGTCTCGGTAGAAGTCAAATTTTATGGTATATTATACCATAAAACATATCCTGTGGCACTCAGCAAGTGTCAGGGTCAAAAAAGATACCTCTTTATAATATGATTAGTTTAAATTGAGATGATAACAATTATAAAAGTTGAAAAAAACCGGCCAAGTGCGAGTCGGACTCGCACACGAAGAGTTCCGTAACACACAGCAAACAGCAAAAAACGCCGAAAAAACACGTTTCTTGTATGATTTTAATTTATTTTTATTTGTTGTTATAGCGGAAATAGAAATACACACTGAAAATTTCAATGATCTACCTATTACGATTCATGAGATACAGCCCGCTGACAGACGGAATAAGCCAGACAATTTTTTTAGGGTTCCATTGGCAATCTTTGGTTACGGAACCCTAAAAATTGCAGTTAATTAGATTTTGTAAATCTAATTGCCTAATTCGGGTGTTTTGTGATAGTGTTGAGTGTAGTGAATGAAGTGAGTGAATGTTTGTATTTCTGTGAGAACTTCGCAGCCAATTTTTCGATAATCTACACTCCTTGAGCCACCCACGCCAGTGCCAAACTGGTAGCAGAGCGTTGCGTGTGGCCTGAAGTGAAGAAAGACTGTAGAGAATCGACGATCGCGAAACTGCGTGGCATGCCAACGTGCGAAGATAACCAGCCATGTCTCTGCATGCCTTGGCAACTTCAAACTGCCACGATCACGTTTTATGCACATCCACATAGATATGATCGGGCCACTGCGAATCTCTCATGGATTTCGGTATTGTCTAACCGCTGTAGATCGCTTCACGCGATGGCCTTAGGCAATACCAATCAAAGATATCACAGCTGAAACATTGACTAACGCCCTTTTGTATGGTTGGATCGCACGCTTCGGCTGTCCCACAAAAATTGATCGTGGCAGACAAATCGAGTCATCTCTCTTCGAGCATCTGTCGGAGATAGCTGGATTCAAGCACAGAAAGACAACTGCTTACCATCCTTCCTGTAACGGTATGGTTGAGCGGTTACACAGACAGCTAAAAACAGCCATAATCTGCCACGGGACTCAAAACTGGATAGCATCACTACCACTAGTTCTTTTAGGTATCTGAAGCGCTTATAAAGAAGATGTACAGGCAACACCAGTTGAACTGGTATACGGTGAAACATTGCGTCTGCCTGGAGATTTTTTCGAACCAGAAGCGGTTAGCAACACGGATATGACCAACTACGTATCAAGATTACGCATGTTTGCCAGAAATATTCAACCGTCTCCAGCATCGAGACATTCTAATAGTCTGGCCATATTCGTATTTAAGGACCGGCGGCGGCAAGGTCCTATTTAGGTTAGGTAAGTTTTATATATTTATTTATCCTCTGTAAGGTAATAAAGCTAATAAATTACCCAGAAAGAAAAATATTTTATTCTGCACAAACAAAACGCACAATTACAAATAATAAAAAAAAATTAATAATAATAAAAAACGAAAAAAGACATGATACACTTCAGAACTCTCTAAAACTGTACGGATATGACAAGTGCTAAAATATAATTTACAACATTTTACAAGATTAATCTGCAAATCAAACGGTCTCCCCGTTTGATTTGCAGATAAAGTCTATCTTATCTATAAAGATTTAATAAAATATTAGCGAAGTCAAATCTGTATTAAGTATAACATGATCTCTATGTATCTGTATCTGTATAACATTGTACATACATATAAAAGTACTGTTGAAAAAAAGTAATAGCTATGAGCTGTGGTGGGCACGTGTCGGATGCCGCAAATATGGTTTCTAGGATGTTTGCCTGTTTGTTTGGATGTAAGTTGAAAGAAAGAAAAGAAAGAAACGAAAAGAAAGAAAGAAAACACATTTATTTGCGGCAAACATGACGAAAATAAATTCCGGAAGTTCCGGATTGGCGCAAAAACAGCTGGACGGATTTGGATAAAATTTAGCACATAGTTTATAATCCGTATTAACATAATAGTGTACATACTTTTAAGTTTAATCCTGGTGGTACGTTCCCGTGGGATATTTTCCGACATCCACGCGAGCAAAGAAGTCAATATATAAACTAGTCTCATACTCCTTAACATATATATATGTATTATCAGATAGGTCCCTAGCTACCACTTCATCTAACTACATATATCCCAATAATATTATAAACGCGAAAGTTTGTAAGGATGGATGGGTGTATGTTTGTTACTCTTTCACACAAAAACTACTGAACTGATTTGGATGAAATTTGGCACACAGATAGTTTATAATCAAGTATATAGATTATTATCCCGATATTCCCTCGGGAACGTATGCAGGTGAAACCGCAGGGCGCAGCTAGTTCCAAATAAAAATGACACGTCGTTTAAACAAATATCCACATACAAAAAAGTATATTTTCAAGCTAAAAGCAGCTTGCAGCTTAAGGCCCTTTGTAGACGGCACGGTTTCTTTACGGTACGGCGTATAAATCGTGCCGGAAAAAAACGTGTCTGTCAACAACCTCTCGTAGTGATCCATACAATACTGACAGCCGTGCCTACACACGGCGAATACACACTTGTTTTTCACGGCGAGAAAAACGCGTGTGTACAAAGGGCCTAAGAAAGTTCCCATACAAACTAATTTTTCACATTTTTCAAACTGTTATTCAGTTTTGTACATTTGGCCACCGCAGGTGTGAAGAATACCGAGGCGTATTAGATACTTAGCAGTGAGTGGATTAGGCTATAGATGATGATAATGACTTTTTGAGAATAAACCAATAAAAATATAGAAGTAGTATTTAAGCCTTACTGAAGTGGCAGTGGGCTGGCCATGTTTGTCGAAGGACCGATGGCTGATAGAGCGGAGTGGAGGCTGCGTATCGGCAAGCGTAGCGTGAGACGCGCCAACTAGATGCAGTAGGCGGAAGACAGGATGCTCTTGCGCAGCCTGGGAGAGGCTTATGTCCAGCAGTGGACTGCGATAGGCTGTGTTGATAGATCTAAGCCTATTATTAGGATAAAACTATACAGTGTGTCCTTAACTAAAAAACAAATAAAATTGTACGGTCAGTAATCGTTTGCCGACCCTGGAATTAGTATATAATTTTATTAAAATTGTAATTCATGTTATTATGTTATATAACGTGTTTATGATGGGATAATGTGTTGTTAACGTCATACTTTTTGCATTCATCTTTATCTTAGCTCAATTAGAATTGTATGCTAAAAAGTTCAGGAGCTTTTGTGCTAGAATAAAATCAGTATCAAATTAATTCGCAATAATGAGAGCTAGTTACCAAAAAATAGAGCTCATAATATTTTAAGAAACTAAATAAGAATAGGAACTTGACTGATATATAATAATACCAGTTTGCATTCTTGTTTCTCACAAAGTATGAAGGAACTCGTATCATTAACCGAGAAGTCTCACTGCATTTTGACGAATAAAAAAAAGCGTCAGGTTTCTTTTATTCGTCAAGATGCAGTGAGACTTACGTGATTTATTTTATAATTTTACCATTTATATACAGTCAAGAAAAAACAGAACAGAAAAAATAGGTACAGAGGTGATGCTAATTTCACAAGAAATCTCTTTCGTTTTTGATACCAACTAGCTATTGTATTTTCTATTTATAAACCAATCAGCGGATTCACTCACATGGATGTCTGAAATTATCCCACGGGAACGTACTACCTGAATAAAAAGTATACGCTATCCAAATCTAGGTAATAATCTACCTGTGTGCCAAATTACATCGAAATCCGTCCAGCCATTTTGACGTGAAAAGGTAACAGACAGAACGAGTTACTTTCGCATTTATAATATTTGTATGAATACTTAGATGGCTTATCATACTCGTATTACCACGGCATAACCGCATGAGTCTGTTCTTCTACACAAAGTAGAGAATTCAATAGGAAACTGCTATGCCATTTCATCCCATAAACTTCAATTATTAGCCCATAATGGGCACAACATTAACAACCTATCCTATAACCTTATCATTATAAGCTCACCTTATAGCAGTTTATGCGATAATGTAGCCGATTGTAGCGTAACACGCGCCGAACAGTATAATTAACTTCCGCCAATGGGCGCACGCGTCGATACAGGTACTTTGCCCTTTTAAGCTCTGTATGATGCTGGTCATAAGGCGTTGTTTTCTGAGCTTCAATTTTGTCAAAGTCTTCTTATTTGTGTATCATATCTGTTTACATATTACATACCTACATGGTTTTTTTTAAATGTTGTGCTCCTGTTGATCACTGTCACGAATTTTGAAAAGTATACTTTTTGCGAGCGTTCATCATCAGCCTTTACCCAATTATGTTGGGGTCGGCTTCCACTTTATCCAGATTCAGCTGAATGCTAGTATTTTAAATCGAGTGACTGCCTAAGTGACCTCTAAAACTCAGTTACTGGTTAAACTCAGTCATGATCGTCACTTCTGACGATCCGTAACGACTGTCAAAAATCCACGAATGACAGCATTATGCGAGCGTTGACGCGGTAAAAGACGATAAGGATCGTCAAACGGATGTCCATAGCAACAGTTTGACTGCGACTGTGAGATATTTCGTTATAGTCGGGTGGTATTCATTGTTCAAGTGTTCCTACTAATGTGCAGCAGAGCTAACCACATTACCATACCCATTTAATAGTGTATTTAGTCCTATCTATATTTTCTCTTGTTTTTCTTTTCATTCTTCTTCTATTTCGATATTTATATGTTAGTTTGTAAATATTTTCTGGTTAAAAATCGGTTCTATGTCTGCAAATAAATAATAATACTTTTATTTTATTACTTTACAATATATTTTTATTATACAAAATGTCCCGGAAGTAACGCTCATCACCAAATATCCCAATCAGAATATTATGTTATAATCATAATACATACACTGAATTTTTATTATTATGTATAGAATATTGTTTTTTTATTAAATTAGTTGGCGTAGTAGGTGCTTCGTCCATTTTGGTTTGTTTTGATTGTACATACAACGGAAGTGTGACAGTAATTTACGTAGTTTTGTTTATTTTTGCGATAAAAAATACATAATATTAAAAATGACAAATCGATTCAGGAAACGATTTTGAACAAACTAGGTACTTTCATGATGTGCATAATTCATTTAAACATTGTATAATTGTAACTCGAGACCGGGGGCGGGGCTTGTGGCTCAGTAATAACAGCCGCACGGGTCGATCGATCAGGTTAAGCTACGCTCGCCGCGGTTGGTCCGTGGATGGGTGACACTCTTTACATACCAAGACCTCTCCGTGCCTCGGAAAGCACGTTAAGCCGTTGGTCCGGCTGTCAATCGTAGATCTTTGACAGTCTTAACGGGTCGTCAGAAGCGCAAAAGTCTGACAACCAGTCTTACTAAGGGGTTTCGTATTACCCAGTAACTGGGTTGTGGAGGTCAGATAGGCAGTCGCTCCATGTAAAATACTGCTACTCAGCTGCATCCGGTTAGACTGGAAGCCGACCCCAACATAGTTGGGAAAAGACTAGGCAGATGATGACACATTGTATAATTATTTTTGCGAAACCGAAATAGATATAATTGTTTAAACGATACCAAAAATACTAAGTTATATTTTTCGCTTACCAGTGACAATCTGCTCGAACTAATAATTCCCCGGTCGTTAACCTCCCTCAACATTATTCGAACCGGTCTTTAAATAAATATTCATAGGAATTATAATCATCTGTTATATTGTCACGATTCGTTGTTTGATTAGAGATTATCCAATTAGCTAGGTATTTACTTTGGCGTAATAATACTTTAAGCTTCAGATTTAACCATGTACATGATGGATGTAATGTCATCAAGATCACATTTAAAGGAGCCTTTTTTTTGCATATCAACAGGGTCAAATTAATCGTTTCATCGTGTTAAGATATCGAAACACAAAACGTTTGAGAACTTTAAACAAAAAAAAAAAATACCGACTTTTCAAGTCGGCAATATAGGTAGATGGACACTATTATATTATTATTAATGGACATATATTGGTGGATATATATTGTTATTAATGGACACTACTGAGGGGTTGTTGAGAGGAATACCACATGGGGGGTTGCCATTCTCTGGAGGAAGGGTATTTTTGAGAAGGTCTCTGTTGTTGACTGTAGCAGTCCTCGGCTAGCGGCCATTACAGCCACGTCAAAGGGTCGTACTATTATTGTTTTTTTCTGTATACATGCCTACAAATTGTCCGGATAACTTACTAACTTTTACAGATGTATTAAGTGAGATTAGTGCTACAATAGCAAGTTATGATATAGAGAATGTGTTTATATTGGGTGATTTCAACGCTCACCCCCAAGAGATGTTCTATAAAGAATTAATAAATTTTTGTTCTGACCAATCCTGGGGGTCTACTCCGAAGTGGTATTGGCCGAATGTTCGGCCGTTTCCTGCTACGAAGTTACTATTTGGTTCGGTTGGTCCCGATCATACACTCCTACACTCTTTCGAATATTGACTATAGTCCCGACCCAACTGAGCCGATCCGAACTTTTTTCGCATTTTTCAATAATATTCGGTTCGGCCATGTGTCGGTCCGATCCAAACATTCGCACTTTGCACTTCGTAGTAGACCCCCTGGGTTTGTGCTGATGTAAAGAAACGGGGGGTTGATAGTGGGACCTACACTTTTATAAGTGATGTGCGCGGAAGTAGGAGATGGTTAGATCACTGTGTGGTATCTGTATCAGCTTGGCACACTATTGCAAATGTGGATGTATCGGAGGATGTTTACGTTTCAGATCATCTACCGATACATCTGGATTGCGACTTAGAAGTTGTAAGGCCTAAATTGATGACTGGGGGTGCGGGCCGCAATTCTGTCTTTTGGGGTGAAAGATCTAAGTCAGAAACCCAAAGCTATCATAATTTCTGTTCCAGTAAATTGCGAGACGTTGATTTCCCCCATGAGTTTGAAAGGTGCAGCGTTGGATCATGTGGTTTGGCTGAGTATAGAGTTATTCTGGACAGTTTGTATGAACAGATTGTAGAAATCCTATGCGCGGCGAGGTAAACGAGTGTGTGGGTGGAATGAGTATGTGAGAGATGCCCACCGCGAGGCCAGGTGTAGCTTTCAGACCTGGATACTGAACAATCGTTCATCGTCGGGCCCGGTTTATGATGAAATGTATGAGAAGCGAAAGGTTTTTAAAAGTCGACTGAAATTTTGTCAAAACCACGCTGAGCAAATTGTAATGGACAGAATAGCCGAACAACGAGCTAATAAAAATTTTGGTAAATTTTGGAAGTCCACTGGTAATTTGAATGCGAAACCTGGCCTCTCGGCGTGTGTGGAAGGGATAAGTGATAAGAGGGAAATTGCTAATGGTTTCAAGGACCATTTCAAAGTTCAGTCCTCTCTCGGTCCTTCAACCTTGGTGAATGATTGTGAGCCCATCAGTCCTGGCGTAAAACCTCTGATTCGTTTCTCAACCAAGCAAGTACGTGCAATCATTAACAACATGAAACGGGGCAAATCTCCAGGGCATGATGGGCTCAGCATTGAGCACCTGAGGCACGCGGGTATCCATTTGCCGCGAGTCTTGTCTATGTTTTTCACAATGTGTATTAGTCACGCGTACCTACCTGCTAATTTAATGAAGACCATCGTAGTTCCCATTGTGAAGAACAGGACAGGTGACGTCTCGGACAGAGGTAACTATCGTCCCATTTCTCTTGCGACTATAATAGCCAAGGTGTTGGACGGTGTGCTTGATTCTTGCTTAAGTAATTATATATCTTCATAATGCACAGTGCGGGTTTCGCCCCGGACTATCAACTGAAAGTGCTATTTTAAGCCTAGGAACATGGGTAGGTTTTAGTCAGTAAGAGTCTGACACTCCCTTCCGCTCCACCCAGAGCGGGAGGGGTCATTTGATGATTTCCCACCAGAAAAAAAAAAAAGCATACCGTTCAATATTATAAAGATCGCGGTACGCCGGTGTACGCCTGTTTCCTTGATCTCTCCAAGGCTTTCGATCTTGTCTCATACGATGTGCTCTGGAGAGAGATGGGAGACAGGGGTATACCTGCGGAAATATGCGGGCTATTCCAGTATTGGTATGGTAACCAAGTCAATCAGGTGAAATGGGATGATACAGTCTCTGAGCCGTATAGGTTGGAGTGCGGGGTGAGGCAGGGTGGTCTGACGTCTCCCAGGCTCTTCAACCTCTACGTGGATGACCTGATAGTCGCACTCGGCAGCATGCGTGTCGGATGCAGTGTTGATGGGGTTAGAATTAACAACATCAGCTATGCGGATGACATGGTGCTGCTGGGTCCGTCGGCGGGAGCAATCAGAGAGATGCTTAAAACGTGTGAGACCTATGCTTCCGCACATGGATTAAAGTATAATGTAAAGAAATGTGAGTACATGGTCTTTGAGGTCAGCGGCAAACGCCGTGAAGAAGGGCCTAAGTTGCTTATGAACGGGTCACCAATTAATAGGGTATCAACTTTTAAATACCTAGGGCATTATCTTGCCGCTGACCTCAGGGACGATGTAGACATTGAGAGGGAGCGCAGGGCTCTAGCGGTCCGGAGCAATATGTTGTCCCGTAGATTTGCGCGGTGTACAGACCAAGTAAAAGTAACACTTTTCAAGGCTTATTGCCAAAGTTGGTACACGGGCAGTCTATGGGTCAATTGTACTAAGAGATCGCTGGATGTCCTGCGCGTCCAATATAACAATGCTTTCAGGATGTTGTTGAGGCTGCCTCGTTGCTGTAGCGCGTCGAACATGTTTGCGCAAGCCCGCACCGACGCGACGGCTTCTATGCAATTATACGCAAAAAAACTGCTCGCTTCTGAGGAGAGTGAGGGGCAGTCATAACAGCGTCCTGAAAACTGTAGCCGAGAGTTTCAGCTCTCCGATAATGAAACAGTTGGTGCGGAGATTGATTTTTACTAACACTAGGCAATAAGTTATTTTTTGTTTTGTTACTAACAATATATGGATATTTTGTGTCCGAAATAAAGCTATTCTATTCTATTAAAAGGTGTAAAGCATACCTTGTTCCTAAATTAACGCTTTTCCAGTTATGCGAAGGATTATAGATAGTTCTAGAATATACATAAGAGTAGATAAGAAAAGTGTGGTCATAATAAGGGTGCAGTACAGACCATCAAACTGAGCCACTTTCTCCATGAGACCAACATCGTAATCGTAATTAATCAGCCGTCCCATACATTTGGGGTGACTACCTTTCTGATTTACGCTGTATAGAGGAGCCATTATTAAACTTCGAAATTACAAACACCACGCGACCTGACGCTGCCTTCAGAAATTCGTTACAAAAACCAATAAATGTCTTGATTTATATTTCCTGACGTCTGACTCTAATCATCACGTCATCATTCAGCCTCTTTGACCGCTAAATGATCGTAAAACACGAGGAAACGTGTTTCTTTTCATTAATCGTAGACATAATATCGTTAAATCATCATTAGCTTTGCCCGGTCGGTTTCATGTTTGAAAGTTTTGCATTGCTTCTTTTGCTTCGGGCTTTGTCGCCATTTTGAGTACTAGCGAGCAATGGACGTCAACCTTTACATTTTAGGCCATTAATTATGAGTTGATGCAGTTGTGGACGATTCTAATGTAATTTAGTAATTATTTACTTTGTGACAAAATTATTGACCGAGGTTATGATACAAGAGAGAGAAAAAACCATGTCAAATATAAATTGCTAAACTAGGAACCTCCCCAAACCCACTTTGCTAATTAATTTTACTAGGTATGGCCGAAACCCGCTTACCAATTAAGGTAAGTGGGACCTCTGGGGTCGTGAGTGCATAGAGTGGGGACTCTGTCCGCCTACTAAGCGACCCCAGGGAAGACGGTGGCACAGTGGTCACGTGCTGCCGTGCATAGCGAGACTTAGGGGAGGCCCCTTTACAGTCTCCCCAGGGATGTGCCTTACAGGCGTTGCGCAGGGGTGGTTCCGGAATTGGTCTTTTAAGAGGAACCGGAACCATCCCTATGTGCGGATGGTAATCACCGGGGTGGTTTTAGTGAGGTAAAAATCCCACACTCCCCGACCTCACTCCCCGGAGGTCGGGTGCCTTTTGAAGGTTTCCCCCCGAAAACAAAAAAAAAAAAAAATGGTATGGCAAGGATTTGAGGAGTGGCTGGAGAGGCGCCACGGCGCCCTCAACTTCCGCCTGACGCAGGTCCTCACCGGACACGGTTGTTTCGGGAGGTTCCTGTTCAGGATAAGGCGGGAGGAAACGCCATTGTGTCACCACTGTGTGGATCGCGCGGAGGACACGGTGGAGCAAACGGTGGAGGTCTGCCCGGCTTGGACGGAGCACCGCCGCGTCCTCGTGGCGGCGATCGGCGGCGGCGATCTCTCGCGTCCGGCCCTGGTCCAGGCCATGGTACGGAGCGAGAGTGCATGGGAAGCCGTCACCTCCTTCTGCGAAGCAGTAATGCTCGCAAAGGAGGAGGCGGAGCATGTGAGGGAGCGGCAATCTCTGCGCCCTCACGCCCCTAGTCACCGCAGGAGACGCTCTGGACGTCAGGAGTCACCAGCCGACTCCCGGCCACCGTAGGCGAGCAATGGGCAGCTCGCCGCCCGGCAAGGACCAGGCCCGAGTCGACGGGGCGTTGTGTTCCACGCACGCCTCAAAGAGATGTCAGCACAAACTGACGGGGTCCGCTAGGGCCGATGCCTGCCAGGGCCGCGGGTTGTTCGAAAGAGATACCGTGGTCCCTGGCATAGGCAACTGAAGGAACACAGGTGGGTTTTAGTCAGTAAAAGTCTGACACGCCCTCCCGCTCCGCCCAGAGCGGGAGAAGTCATATGATGATTTCCCAGCCAGAAAAAAAAAAGAAAAAAAAATGCATGGCAAGGATAAATTTTGCTGGAAACCACTTGGGATTAAAAATAATATTTATGAGTCGTTTACCTACCCAAGTGCACTTAGGTACACTTTCCAGAAGTTCGTATTCTCTATTCTTCCTGCTAGTCGGTTTCCAGTGTGCCTGAAACGTGTCTAACAAGCCTTTCCCAATCTACAGAACCACTGCTGCACTTGGTTGTTTATTTTTTTTTAGCTTGACAACCAATCAATCTGCCTGCCTTTTCCCAACTATGTTGGGCTTCCAGACTAACCAGATACATCTGATTACCAGTATTTTACATGGAGCGACTACCTATCTAACCTCCACAACTCAGTTACTGGATAACACGATACCCCCTAAGTAAGACAAGTTATCAGACTGTTGGGCTTCTGGCTACCCGTAACGACTGTCAAAGATATACGAATGACAGCTGGGACTAACTGCTTAATGTGCTTTCCGCGGCTCGGAGGGGTCTCGATCTGTAATGGATGGACACTCATACACGAACCGACCAACCAACCGATCTCACTTATATTTAAATCTACCATTGCATATAATATTGTACTCTCAAAACTCAAATGAATGTGACCTGGATTATAGAGAAGTAGGTATCTTCATTCATCGAAATTGTGTATTTCTCAACTCGGCCCTAGGTATGTGCTTTATTTTCTTTTATAACTAACACTCAACACCTCCTTAGAGCATTTGAAAAAGATATCGTGATTTTATTGACAGGGAAGGCTGCGCGCGCACACGCTTTACTGACTTTTTATTCCTCTTAAAGGATGTGGTGCTGAGCGAAAACAGACTTTCTGATTAAAGACATAAGGGTTATGATATTGGTAAAATTAAGTTTGTGTAAAATCATTATAGTGATTATAACTGATGAAGACAGTATCTCGTTGTTTAAATGTTAATTTGGAGAAGTCTGAGGAATTTGGTTAGGACTTGGTTGGATGAATAATATTAATACGGATAAGAGAATCAATTTTCAATCTTTATTTTTTTTTTCTTTTTGTGTCAGTACTCTTGATAGTAACCAACGAGATATTTTTCGTAATTTCATAGAACGTTTACAGTCTGGACGCGTTTGTCTCGAGAGCAGTGGTGTCCCATTGGTTACGAGTTGTAAGTCGTAGGTTCAAACCCAGACAGGCGCTTTACTTTGTGTAAATATTTTCATCACTACTGCTCTCAAAACGGTGAAGGAAAACATCGTGCGGAAACCGGCACGTCCTAGAATCAAAAATCCGATGACATGTGACATCCACCAACCCGCACTGGGCTCGCATGCTAGATTTTGGCCCACTCCCTCTCACTGAGAGGAGGCTTGTGTCCCAGCAGTGGGGACATTACAGGCTGATTAAGTTACAATCTGGTCTCAGTCTCAATCTGTCAAAAATACCTCTTATTTCCCTACATTTTTGACAAGTTTTTGATATTGATTGTCAATGAGATGAGATTGCGACTAGATTTTGACCGTTTTAATTACGGGGTTTGTCCTTCAGATATTGGTAAGAGAGGATTACAAAGCACGACTCCTTATCATGATGTCCAAGGTTCGATTTCCAGATTTGACAACTCAGACAATGAAGATCAACTTTAGTAGTTTATTGAAAAATCCAATTGAATACGTAGTCAAGTTAACGTAGCTCCGGGAGTTTAGTTTAGTTTAGTATTTATTAAAGCATTAACCACAAAAATGATTATAATGCTAATTTTATTATGATTGAGTTCATTCAATCATTTGTATTATTTCAAGATCAATGCAACTTCCTTGATAACAATTTGCTTGATAAAAAAGAAACCACCATTTTGTTAGAAGATTGTTAAAAGAAGGCGTGTACTGCGGTTTCTTAGACAGATACTTTAATTATATTGCTTTAGAATAGTAACATAGAACAAACATTTACTATTACTTAATAGTTTTGTAAAAAAGATAGGATTCTCTATGATGTGCTAATTGATTTGCCCTTTATTGAACTTTGACTTTGAACAGCAATAATATGAACAATAAATACACGAAAATAATACTACAGATATATTGCAGTTGTACGTAAATTCTTTATAAAATGGCAGAATCTCCAAGAAAAATGCATCTATAATATTTTAATAAATATTTTCTATTGACAAATAGCATAGAGCTTTGAAGATGCAACGATATACTTACGCAAGTAAAGAAAGAAAGAAAAAGTATTTATTGTGACTCGTACAGGAAGATCATGAAACTAAACTAAACACTATAAAAAAATAAACAAATTATATAAAAAAAAGTAACAAAAAGAAAAATGAAACAGAAAGTCCTATACGAGGTCAAAAGCATGATGCTCAAAAAATATGAATGTCACGTGATCAACTTTGAACGTTAATATCTTTGAAACGTAATGCTTTACGGGGTTTGGTCCTAGTACGTTTTCTGTTTCCAGTTTGTCAGCTATCGATTTATATACTTGTAGTGCGGCGCCACCATTTTGAAAAAAAAATCAAATTGTCTGACAGGTAATTATGCCAGGCTCCATATAAAAATCTTCAATCCTCTAAGCTTTCCATACCCTTTTTCTAGAACGACCGCAAAAATTAAGATCAATGTCATAATCATAACTTTGATGACTCTTACAAATAACTTCATTGACACTGACACCAAAATAACGTACAACTTGACCTACGCATCATTTAATGTTACCAACAATATCATTAATCAATGCAAATTATATCGGCAATTAATCAATACAATTCTTCCATTCATCACAATAAGAACCATGTTGTTAGCATGTGAATAAACTTGCTCCCAGCCTTCTGGAGATTCTGATGTTCTTCGAGATGATTTCATACAAAATTACTTCTGCTAAATCTTACACATTTTATTTTAGAAAGAAAGATTCACAATTGATATACGTATTTTAACCACCACTATAAATTTGAGATCTACGACAGTCGCTACGGACAGTCAGAAGCCCGAAATCGGACTGCCAGTATTACCAAGGGATAATCTTAACTATTACTCAGTAACTGGGGTGTCTTGGTTAGATAGTCATTCGGTCCATGTAAAATACTGGTTATATCAAGCTCCATCTGGTTAGACTGGAAGCCGACTCCAACATAATTGAAAAAAAGCTAGGTGGACGATGATCACCACCATCATTAGCTAACAGTCCAAAATGTTCCCTGCTGGATAAAGGTTTCCCAAACATTGCCACAAATTCGGACGAATTGCGAACGAAATTCGAACGAATTTTCTTACATTAATTAATTTTCAGTAAGGAAACAAAATCCGCTGGGTGTGGGAAGCACATAACCGGTCGAAGCTTATGTCCAGCAGTGGACGTCTTTCGGTTGAAATGACGATGAAGTGATTCTGTGTCACGAATTTTCATATGAATGCTTATTAGTCAAATACACAGTAAATAACAAAATCTTTTTCAAATACCAGTTGATAAATTTGCTTTTCATAAGAAAATGTATTTATACATATTATTTTGTATGAACACACAACGAAACATAGCCTTAACGATTGATTGACACAGCTGATTGTAAAATAAAACTTAGTGGCAATTGATTAATGGCTCTGTGCAATGAAATAAACATTGTATGCATTGTTTTTGCTACTGTTGTTTTGGCAATTAGTATAGGTACGTGATGTTCAGAGTTCAGACCTTGGACAGTCTCGACGCTCTTTTGTTTTTGAAGCAGATCTTCAAAGTTATAAAGATGCATTGAGAACTTGCATTTAGAATCCGAGCATTTACTTCGTGATACTACTAACAGCTCATTATAATTAGGTATATTATTTTACTAGCTTCTGCCCGCGACTTCGTTCGTCGTGAAATTTCCTGTTCCCCCGACCTATCCCGTCGCATCGCATCGAATCGCCTGCCCGCCTATTTTCGCCTGACGTTTTCACTAAGCGTCCTTTCTGATTTTTTTTTCTTTTTGCTCCGTTCCTAAGGTCCTAGCTTGATGATAAATAGCCTACAGCCTTCCTCCAGAATTGGGCTATAAAATGTAAAAGGACTTTTTCAAATCCGACTGGTAGTTCCATAGATTAGCGCGTTCAAACAAACACACAAACAAACTCTTCAGCTTTATTAGAGGGTAAGTAAGTATGTAGGTGTAGCATTAAAAAGGCCGCGCGCCGCGCGCGCTGGCCGATTCTCGAGGTTCGCAGGGAGCCCTAGTGCTCTGCTAGGTACATACCTCCACCGCGATGGTGGCGACCCCGTCGTGAGTTTTGTGAACTGTAGACTAATACGTGCTATGCAGTGATTGGCTAATATATTTTCTGATGTTTTTTAAAGATGCCCACTATTGTTCATTTGTTACAAAACTGTATAAATAGCTTCGTTTTCGGAAAATAAAAAATTGCTGTTCAGTGTCCTGCCTCGATCGTTTTACTCCACCTCATACCTACCTAACAGTGGTGACCCCGCGAACAACTCATCGCAACTATCGCACATCATGCCAAATAAACCCGACGGTAGTGGAAGTGAATCTGCAGCAATGCACATCCCAGAAGTAGCCGGTATTTCATCATCGCAGCGGATTCCAGCATTCTGGCGCGACAGAGCCCGTTTCTGGTTCGTCAGTTTTGAAGCCGCCACGCATGCTTTGAAGAAAGGACAGCGAGAAAAGTAGACAAAACAGACAAACAAACAGACACACAGACAGACAAACAAACAGACAGACAAACAAACAGACAGACAGACAGGCAAACAGACAGACAGACAGATAAACTATTTATGTGTAGATGTAAGAGTTAAAACAAACAACGAAGATTATTATTGTTATAATTAGAAACCTAACCTTGACCGAAAACGTTAGGCAAGCAGTTTTGCACTAAGTTCGTTAGCAGTGGTCGGAGTAGGTGAAGCTATATATTTTACGTACTTGCGACGTGGATGGACGACTCTGGCTTAGGAAGGCTAGAGAAGAGTGCCGTGCACTCAGCATTGGGTGGCGAAAGGCTTAAGAAGAAGGAGAAGACATGGGTGACCATGCCTGACATCCCGAAATTCACTGGAATTTAAAAAATATAGCGTCGTAACATCACGCCTTGTTTCCCCGAAGGGATGGGCAGAGGTGTACCTATAGTACCTACACCAACAATTCGCCAGTTATTTTTAAGTCTCATGTAATAGGGGGCGAGCATATTGCTATCTACCACGCACACATCCAGACTCCGGGCTGCTACTGAGAAATTCCAGATAGAAAATCCCAATAACACTTTTCCCGACCTAGGAATTGAACGCAGGACCTCATGCTCAGCAATAGCGCTTGCGATCACTAGACCAACGAGGCCTTTGTTAAAAATATATTATAACCAACCTGTTTAGCGTAAGTTTAGACAGGTTGGTTGGGTACAGAGGCTAGCATATCAAGCTACCCGAAACTGTCAAATTTTCCCAATAGAAGGTCTATTACCTAATGCTTTAGCGATAAAGTTGAAAATATATTAAATAAATTTGACAGATTGTGGTACCTAGTTAAATACGTCTTTTTTTTGGGTGGGAAATCATCATATGACTTCTCCCGTTCTGGGCGGAGCGGGAGGGCATGCCAGACTTTTACTGACTAAAATCCACCCGTGTTCCTTCGGTTGCCTGTGCCAGGGGCCACGGTATCTCTTTCGAACAACCCGCGGCCCTGGCAGGCATCGGCCCTAGCGGACCCCGTCAGTTCGTGCTGACATCTCTTTGAGGCGTGCGTGGAACACAACGCGCTGTCGACCCGGGTCTGATCCTTACCGGGCGGCGAGCTACTCATTGCTCGCCACCCGCAAGCCCGTGCCTAAGGTGGCCGGGAGTCGACTGTTGACTCCCGACGTCCAGGGCGTCTCCTGCGGCGACTAGGGGCCTGAGGGCGCAGAGATTGCCACTCCCTCACGCGCTCCGCCTCCTCCTTTGCGAGCATTACTGCTTCGCAGAAGGAGATGACGGTTTCCCATGCACTCTCGCTCCGTACCAGGGCCGGACGCGAGAAACCGCCGCCGCCGATCGCCCCCACGAGGACGCGGCGATGCTCCGCCCAAGCCGGGCAGACCTCCACCGTATGCTCCACCGTGTCCTCCGGGCGATCCACATAGTGGTGACACCCTGGCGTTTCCTCCCGCCTTATCCTGAACAGGAACCTCCCGAAACAACCGTGTCCGGTGAGGACCTGCGTCAGGCGGAAGGTGAGGGCGCCGTGGCGCCTCTCCAGCCACTCCTCAAAGAGGGGACTTATCGCTGCAATTGTGGCGTGCCCATAGTTACCTACGTCTCTAAGTTACGTTGATGTTTTGCTTAGATAAGGTTAGCTTGGGCTAAGTTTTAATGAATTCGAATTTCTATAATTAAGTTTTCAAATAATAAGTAAATGTTCCCGAGATCACGGTGCATGTCCGTTTGAGGTCATTGGCCTGAAATTGCTCCCCTACCTATTCCGATCACTGGTCATTAGTTGCTAAGATGTGCTCTCAACACAAGTTTTAGAATGATATACACCACGCCTGTAATCCTCGAAGAGCTAGGTAGAGAGAGTTTTCAATGAACTAGAAAATACATAAAAATGTCTACCTATCATCCACTATTGCGTTTTCATCTTAGCCGTAAAACCGATGACCGTTGGTGTAGACGTGTTCTTGAGTGGAGACCTCAAAACGGCAAACTTAAGGTAGGGCGCTCTCAGGCTATCTCGTCCACTCACTCGGCCCGCAGCAGGTGCACGGGGCGTCGGCGGAGGGCAGACAACGCCCTCTTCCAGCCCCCCTAAATAGGTCCAGGGGCGACGGACTCGGGGACGTCCGTCGCCCCCCACACATCAGAACCCGAGGTGGCGGCGCGTAGTGTTCCACGCGCGCCCCTCTTAGGGCGCGTTTCCACTGAGGTGGAGACGAGCGGAGCGGAGCAGAGTCGTGCAGGAATCAACCAATCACAGACGAGACGCGTGAGACGTGATTGGATTTCAACCCATGTGATACGTCGATTACTGCACGTCTCCTCTCCGCTCCGCTTGTCCTCTTCTCAGTGGAAATGCACCCTTAGACGTGGCGGGGGGAGTCAAACACCTCACTCCCCTCCCTGACCAGTCGGGGGTTGCGGAAGGATCGCACGTTCCCGCGACCCCTGGCGTAGGTGTGAGATGGAACACCGGGGTGGTTTTTAGTCAGTAAGAGTCTGACAGACCCTGCCGCTATAGGCCGCCCTCAGGCTAGTTGGAGCGACGATCTTCGCAGGTTAGCTGGTAAGTAGTAACTGATTGAGAGTTGTCGAGAATGAAGCTGAATGGCGTGCAATTGGAGAGGCCTATGTCCATCAGTGGACTGCTGTAGGATGATGATCTTCATCCACTAATCAATACTGCGCGCGCTGCTGCTGCGCTGCGTGTCGCGGGTTCGATTCCCGCACGGAACAAATATTAGTATGACCTACAAGTAGTTGTTCCGGGTCTGGCTGTTTGTGTATGTGAGTTTTAATGTTCGTAAACGCACACAGGAGAAATTCGTAGTGTCCTAACGTTTTTATTAAAAATAAAGAAAGAAAAGAATAGTTTGGGATTTAGAGATTTTACTAATGACACGTAAAATATGGAAATATTAACATATATCCATTTCAACCTATGTAATCGGTATTAAAGTACATCTAATAATTCTGCTATGTACACATCTTAACAGAAACTCTTCAAAACCATCTTCCCTACGCGGAAACAGAGTTCGTAATTTCAGTAATTTCATTAATGATGTCATTGGCTCATCCTTAAACCCACGTTTCCACAAACGTAAAAATATCGCGGTAGGATCTTATCGCGCACTGAATTTTCAACTCTCGGTGTTGAGCCGAGCGTTGAGAATCAAACGGAGCGCATCCCGCGTCAAAAAAACACTGTTGTATTTTCAACTCTCGGCGCTTAGCAGTGCGATGAAAATTCAGTGCACGAAAAACACACCTGTGCAAACCTGGGCTAACAGATAAATTCGCCAGTCAAAGTTCAACTAAAATAGAGCAGATCGAAAACATGTTTTGCGGCAGCGGCGACGGCCCTATTCTGAATTCTCTTAAATTGATGGTGGATTACGGAAATAAAATAAAGTAACGCCTTGAAAAGTCACTGGGAAGCGGAATAATAAAGAACATAACATTTTTTTTTATTTTTTCATTTATATCTTTTATGTCAGGTTTTCACATACGCTGATGTTGAATGACAGGCAAAATGTGTGGTGACGTCACGCGTCATGTGCATATGTTGGATGTTTCCTTAGGTCACCTCAGGGCATCTATGCTGTCTGTTAACCTCAACATTAATTTTGAGCATAAAAAATTATGAAAACCATGTCTACACTTAACCAAACCGGAAATAAAAACTTCGAATTGCATATGTACAGAAGCTAGCAAATCAAGCTACTACAATCTGTCAAATTTCTTTAATAGATTTTTAACTTTATCGCTAAAGCATTAGGTTCAAGGTTGATTGGGAAAATTTGACAGTTTCGAGTAGTTCGATTTGCTGGCGTCTGTACTTACTAAGATTTAAGTCGGTTGTTGATAGACTACCAATTTCACCAATCCAATCTTCATTCTTTGTAAGACTAAGTCTTGCCAATTCTGCGTGTCGCCTCATCTTTTGCACGCTCGTCTTCTTGGTTTGGCTTTCCTCATCTAGTTTTTTTAGGCTGACTGGAAAGAGTCATCATCACTGTTAATTTTTGTGTTTGTGTTATTTCTCTGCTTCATGTTTACCACAAATAAACGTATTTACTTTCATTCTTTTCTTTCTCTATCATCCACAGCACAGCCCGACTTCATCCTCAGATGGGCATAATTATGCAAATTTCCATATTCCTGGGCCAGTGTTATCCAAGTTCAACGAGTGTTCGCAGCAATTTCGTCTGCCCATCTCACCACAAGAAGATTAGCATTTGTATATCCACTCCTTGGACTCCACTCGCTCACAAGCGTAGCGCACTTTTCATCACCACACCTTGCCAGGTGTCCTGCCCAATTACATCATCATCATTATCCTACACGGATCACCTCGTTGCAGATCCGATGCAACACCATTTGATTTGCATTATTCCCCTGGCCAACTCAAAGAGTTCCATTATGTATTAAACAACGACCTTAATGTGTCTTTTGCTCTTGAAGCAACAGTTACAAGATGAAGTAGCGTTACTTCGATGAAGCCTAGACCAATTTTATATTAAGCAATTCGTAATAACTACTTGTTACTTTTTTGTCAGTTCACAACAACCATACCCGCAATTAAAATCAAAAGAGGTTGGACCTAATCAACAATATAATAGAGATGTTTATCTCATTGTCAGGTATCAATTTTCAAGCTGCGTTAATTAATGGGTAGTGGGCAGACAAGTGCTGTTTATCATAACAGGACCTAAAGATAGTGTCAAATTGACAAATACATAGTTAGTTGGTATTTTTATTCAACTAACTCTTTGTTTTGTATAAGAGTCAATGCCCCTATGTTTTTATGCTAAAGACACAGGAAAGCAGGATTGTAAAACAATGATTTTTGATAAAAAATGCCCGAGTGTGATGAAAAGCTCCGAAGACGTGTCCAATATGCTGCTGAAATTTTGCAAAGACGTAAAAACCAGGGGGCGATTCTTGTAATTTCAAGAACGTTCACAGTCTGATCTCAGTCTCAATCTGTCAAAAATACCTCTAATTTCCCTACATTTTGAGAAGTTTTTATCTGTCACCGAGATGAGACTGTGACTAGATTTTGACCGGTTTAAATGACGAGAATTGGCTTTGTGGCTTCTCTATTAGCCAGCCTCAGTAGGGCTGATTTCGTTGGAGCTGCTATGGTGAACAGCCGATGGATTCTGCAAAAATGAGATTTTTACAGAGTAGATCCCCTGATCTTGCAACCTGCAACTGCGGATTGAAGCGAAAGCAGGTGAGGCACCTATTAATACCATCTTATGTTTCTGTGACAGTAAAACAATTTTTCTTTATTTTTATAATGAAGGAGAACGTTGAAAGGGGAACAGAGTGGCAGGAGCAGTGGTGGACCCAGTGGTAATGGCCGCGACTTACGAGTTGTAGGTCGTAGATTCGAACCCAGTCAGGCGCTTTACTTTGTATAAATATTTATTTCATCACCACTGCTCTCAAAACGGTGAAGGACATGCAGCGCAGCACAGGTTGATTATGTGTAAAGACCTTCTAGCTTCTCTATTAACCTCAGTACGACTGATTTCGATGGAGCTGCTATGGCGATTGCGCTTGCAACCTGCAACTGTGAAATGAAACGAAAGCATGTGAGGCACCTATTAATAGCCATCTTAATCCTTCTGTGACAGTAAAACAATTTTGCTTTATTTTCATAATTAAGTCATCATCTGCCTAGCCTTTTCCCAACTATGTTGGGGTCGGCTTCCAGTCTAACCTGATGCAACTGAATACCAGTATTTTACATAGAGAGACTGCCTATCTGACCTCCACAACAGTTACTAGGTAATACCATACCCCTTGGTTAGACTAGTTGTGAGACTTTTGGGCTTCTGACGACCCGTAACGACTGTCAATGATCCACGAATGACAGCCGGGACCAACCGCTTAACGTGCTTTCTGAGGCACGGAGGGGTCTTGGCATGTAAAGCACGGACCAACCGCGGCAAGCGTAGCTTAACCTGATCGATCGAAAGTGGCTGTTATTACTTAGCCACAAGCCCCTCTTCTACTCGTCTTCTTTTCTTCCCCCCTTCTTTTTATGATTAAGTAGAACGTTGTAATTAAAGCTCGATTTCCAGAATAAGTGCTTGAATACAGATTATAACTGAGGCACTAACTAACCACTTTACGTGCCACCACTAAATAATCCTAACAAGTACTAGATCAGTTAATTAGTTTAACATCTTTATTTAACGACGGCGACTTATCTTGCGTGTTTGGTGCTTCGCTGGGTGACAGTTTGATGTCAGCCATATTGCCAGAATTAGTACCAAGTGACTAACATTAAATTGGCTTTAAATGTAGGCTAGTCTTTAAGTTAAGTAGAGGTGCTAGGTTTGTGTAATTTGTGTGGGAGTGTTATTAGGTACTGTACCATCACGTCATTACGCTTGTTTTTCCTATAGGGGGTAAGCAGAGGAGTATCTACATAGTCACCACCACCCATTGTCCTATTGTTACCGCCCATTGTGTCTGTAATTTATATGATGTACATAATAAAGAGTATTCTATTCTATAGTACCGACCATATAAAATTTGTGTTTTAGTTTAGTTTCATTCCCATGTAATAAGGAGAAGTCTATTACCTAAGGTCTATTCAAATTTATGTAATTTCAAGAAAACAAATATTAACTTTATTTAAATGGTAATTAAGTTGATTTCAGAGTCACTAGCACTATACAAAAAGTTATAAAAACGTTTGAGGTTGTAGCGCAAGCTGAACTTTATTGTGCTGGTATTAAAGTTATTTTTCCATAAACTCTAATTTAGATCGCGAAGGCAGATTACCATTAACCGGGGCTCTTATCAAGACTCCTTATGGAAAAAATAATAATCCAAAAAATCAAAAACCACGACAATAAAATAAAAAGTTCAAAACAAGAACTCTTCAAGCGGTCTAATGCAGTTGGTGGCATTAAATCTGCGATTGAGCTAAAATAACTGCCTGCACTGGCTTTGCTGTCGCGCCATCCGGTAACACATTTGTCTTTGGTCGGGCAAAGACAAGTGTTGGTCCCTGGTTCGGATCCCAGCCCGACCTGGGAACTGGCAAAACGTAGATTTCTTTTAAATCAAGATATTTTTACAAAATCCTGGGCATAATATTCTTGTTGCTCCTCGTGACAACAATGTAAAAAAAAAACAAATGAAGAAACAATTCAGAATATAATATTAAAAATAAGCCCATATTGAAGAAGGTAGAATAATAAAACCCATCGTCAATACAAATGTATTCAATCTTAACAGTAAAATACTAACGAAAGCAAAAGTAGTTTAAGTACCTACACTATAACTCTTACAAGTAAAGACCATAACCCACAAGATAATCTATGTACGAGCGGTTACGTTGCGGGTCAGAGGCCATTGACATCACCTTGACTCAACGAACTTCCGCAATGTACGGTAAACACTTCTTACTTATTGTGGAGGCATGTAATTTGAGCTGATAACACAAGATTAATAGAATTAAGTACCTATGACGTTAATTTTTTAACTGTGTTATCCGTGATTATCGCGATTCATTCTTACTCAAAACTACCTTTTTGCACTGTTATTGGATGGTATAGCAGTGGTGGTCCAGTGGTAACGACCGCGACGGACGAGTTGTGGGTCGCAGGTTCGAACCCAGACAGGCGCTTTACTTTTTGTAAATTATTTCATCATCACTGTTCTCAAAACGGTGAAGGGTAACATTGGGAGGAAACCGGCATGTCCTAGAACCAAAAATTCGAAGACATGTCACATCTACCAACACGCACTGGGCCCGCGTGGTGGATTACGGCCCACTCTTTCTTACAGAGAGGAGGCCTATGTCCCAGCAGTGGGAACATTACCTATAGGCTGATTGGGTGGGATAGACGGCGGCGGCGTCACCGAGGCAGAGCTGATCATTGCTAGCTTTACTTAAATTATTTTCATGTTGAACATTGTAAGAAAACAATCGAAAACAGAAATACAAAAAAAAAGGATTCATCATCTGCCTAGCCCTTTTCCCAACTATGTTGGGGTCAGCTTCCAGTCTAACCAGATGCAGCTGAATACCAGTATTTTACATGGAGCGACTGCCTATCTGACCTTCACAACCCAGTTACTGGGTAATACGATACCCCTTAAAAAGGATTATACGGCGATTATAGATAAGGAAGGCCAAAGGATTTTCTATGCAGACATGAATTGAGTGCCATTTAAGGCAACCTTTCGGGCGGAAGCCATAAACATGCCACAAATGGCTAAACTTCAGCCTTAAATTAGATGAGAACCAGAGATTAAACATCGAGTAAGGCACTAGAACAGTTAGTAATGGGAATGCCTTGGAGAATAACATAACATAACGCCTGTATTTCCCGAGGGGTGAGGCAGAGGTGTCCCTTTAGTACACCCACATTTCGCTAGTTATATTTAAGTCCTATGTAATAGGGGGCGAGCCTATTGCCATCAACTAGGCAGAAATCCAGGCTCTGGGCTGCTACTGAGAAATTCCAGATGGAAAAACCCAATAACACGTTTCCGACACAGGAACCGAATCCAGGACCTCATGCTTAGCAGTAGCGCTTGCGATCACTAGTTCAACGAGGCAGTCTTTGAAGAATCATCATCATCTGCCTAGGCTTTATTTATGTATTTATTTATTTATCCATTTATTTCAGGCATCAAGGCCCATATAAACACATACAATACAATATTAATATACCTTAAAAATATATACTATAAATACAACATTATTTACACTAAAAAACTAACTAACGCACACGAAGTTTCTGCGTCGTGTTTCGCTGACTGGTGTCATGTAGCCGACCACGAAACCGGCGGTACACAACACCTTCGGCCAGAACTCTTGCTTGAGGAACTTCTCGAGGTGATGTGTCGGAACACGCACCAAGAACAACTAGAAGTTCGAGTTGTGACGCGACTCCAACTTCTCGACCCTCAAAGTCCAGTTGATCTTCACACGCATGTACTCCACGATCTCCTCAACCTTCGTGGTTGGGTTTTTCCCAACTATGTTGGGTCGAATTCCAGCCTAACCGGATGCAGCTGAGTACCAGCAGTCCTTGAAGAATAGTTATGTTTAAATATAAAGAAACCTCCAAAAATGAAGTGAATATTAATACCGGATTCTTGACCATAATGATCTCATCGGCTTTTTATCATCGTTCATCTAGTAGGATTGTTTTTTTTACCTTAACTAGTTAGGCACAGCCATGGGTGCGGCAATGAGAGTTGTGCCAAGAGGGTGGGAATGTACTAGCATTACTAGTCTTCCAATTACGACATAAAGGCTAGGCAGATGATGATGATCACCAATGCATCAACTATGTACAGACGCCAGCACATCAAGCTACTAGCAACTAGCTTCATTTCTCTGACTGACCGACCCCTTGACAATTCAAAAGTGCCTGTAATTGGTTTAATTGAAATAAATACTTTGAGTTTGAGTTTGAGCTACTACAATCTGTCAAATCTCTTTAATAAATTTTCAACTTTATCGCTAAAGCCTTAAGGTTCAAGGTTGATTGGGAAAATTTGACAGTTTCGGGTAGCTTGACCTGCTGTCGTCCGTACATATGTATAATGACACGTCATTAAGTTCGTGCTTTGGCTAGTCATTGGGAAGTGAGCGTTGAAGGGTGGAGGTTTACGCAGATCAGAGGGGTAATTCTCGTAATTTTATAAACGTTCACAGTCTGATCTCAGTCTGATTCTGTCAAAAATACCTCTACTTTCCCTACATTTAGACACATTTTTGACATTTGTTTGTCGCCGAGATGAGATTGCGCCTAGATTTTGAACGTTTTAAATTACGAGAATTAGCCGTCTGTTGTTACAAGTTATTCACTCATTATGGCAGATCTAATTACAGAAAGTGTTACCTGCTCTCAAAACGGTAAAGGAAAACATCGAGAAGAAACCGGCATGTCCTAGAACCAAAAATTCGAAGACATGTGACATTTAGCAACCCGCACGTGACTAGTGTGGTGAATTACGGCCCACTCTACCCTCTCACCGAGTGGAGGCCTGTGTACCAGCAGTGTGAACATTGTTGGCTGACTGGACAAATAAATTTTGCCAGTCATTAAAAAAAATCCTTGTAACAAAAGGCTAGTCTATTGCCGCTATCCATACTCCGAATTTCATAATGAACAAACCCGGTAAGAGACACTTACCTGACTCGTGTTTGAAGTTGAACCCAAGCACCGCAGGCGTTGAACTTACCAATACATTCATATACTCACGCGTTCTTCCCGTGGGGGTAGGCAGAAACTACAAAACGCCACCTTTTACGAATGTTACGATCCTTACATACACCTTTTGATCGTTTACGTTCATTCATCTGGTCATAACGCACGGCGGTTGCAAGTGCATGACCTTTCTGAAGAACATCACAAATAAGATCACCCTAATTTATTATATCCTGCTAAGGTCAATACCAAAACCAATCACCAACCAATCCAATCAAATGGACTAACCAATCTGGCGAAAAAAATCGATTGTACGCCAAAAATACAGACTTTCACAAAACCCTCGACCTTCAAACCTCAAAACCCAATCCTCATGTTACAAGTACCTACATACGTCCTAGTAAACATCAAGTACACAAGGCAATGACACAACCATCTCAGTTCGCAACGAGATTGGAATCACGTCCTCCGCTCATTACGACTACTTATAAGTAAAGATTGTTTATGTATGCAAATTTTAATCGTGGGAACGTTTTTCTTGCTCAGTTTTATAATTATACGGTCTAATTGTTTAAAGGGTGAATTGGGACCTTTATTGATGTAGGTAATTCAGTGTCGTGTCAGAGTCAACATCATCCATTGTGCAAAATGTCGTCATTCTCCTGCCCTCATGCCAATTTATCTCTGGAACCAGTCGGATTCACCAGTTTACCAGTCCGATTTGAAAAATTATTTTTGCTTTTGATAGTTCAATTCTTGAGGAAGACTATATAACATCACGCTAGGACCTTAAGGAGCAGAACAAATGGAAAGGAAGGCAGAAAGAAGGCTAGATGAAGTAATAGCGAGGGCAGGTAATGTGATGCGACGGAGTAGGTCGGGGCAACAAGAAATTTCACGCGGACAAAATCGCGGGCAGAAGCTGTCAATTACTTATTGTGCTTGTCACATTTTAAACCAAAATGCAATCGTTGTCGAGCTAGTCAGTCAGTCTGAAATTTGACATGAAATCATTATTTCTAGCCATAAAAATAATAATAGAATACTCTTTGTACACCATATAAATTACAGAACATAAATACATAATTTTTACAAAGGGTGACACAATGGGCGCTCTTATCGCTAAGAGTAATCTTTTAAAGACTACCTTGTGATATCTTTTTTTAAATCTATGTCTCTAGCTATCCTCGTTTATCACTTCTACAGTTTCCGAACCTATTCGTAAAATGACAGCTGTTCAAACAGTTTTCAGCGATTCCGCGTTAGTTTTTATTATTCTATAAATATTATCAAGGATGAGGCTGACCATTGTTTTTTTTGCTATATCAGTCATAATATTATGATTTCACAATTATCTAACTGCCAATTAGATGATCAGGATATATATGTTTAGAGTTCTTTTGGAAGTACGTTGAAGCCTTGCGTCCAAAACTAGTAGCCTAGGTAGGAACCACTTATTCCTATTGTACCTTAGTATATTTTTTTTTTTAAATAAGGGCAACGTTATTAAAAAAAAATAAAAAAATAAAACATTTAATAATTTTTTTTTTTTTTTAAACTTTGCTTCCTCACTAGGAATTTCTCTTGTATCGTGGGTGCGTCTACAAACATTTAATTTTTTTTTAAATGTAAATGGTTCTGTAAAAATCTCGCCGCGAAAACTGGTGAAAACTGTCACTCCCAAGCATCAGTTGGAATGACAGATCACTTCAAACTCACTGAACCTAAGTTTTTAAACGGTGAGATTAAAAAAAAAAGGAAGTAAAATATTTTATTTGAGACACGCACAGGAAATGCAAATAGTAAAAAGGAGAAGTTACACACACAGGAAAGTTTCATTAAAAACAACCAAAAAGGCTCCTATCTCAGCATAATGCTGCAATATTTAAAAAGCGTAGTGTGGGACGCCCCCCAGCTAGATGGACGGACGACCTAAAGAAGGTGGCTGGGGTAGACTGGATGCGGAAGGCGGGGGCGGGGGGTGTTGTGGCCTGGGAGAGGTCTTTGTCCAGCAGTGGACTGCGATAGGCTGAGTTGATTGGTTTGATTTAAAAAATAAATACCTACCGCAGCGCAGTTTTACAGAATAATCGCCAGTAACTAACCAAATTTCCAACTTTATTTACAATCAAACTGTGGTAAATTTCTAAGCAAGTATTATGAGTGTGCTAAGTCTATGCTAGACTACAGACAGACTGGTTTATGATCCGGATTTAGGTATATTTATTAGATTAATTAAGAAAGATTTTAAAGATTTAAGTTCAAGATCGAAAAACATGTAACCAATTAAAAGGAACTCGCTAATTATTCTATGCAATAACGTAAGTAATTAAATAAAGATCTGTAGATAAATAATAACAAAAAATAACCTAATAAGACCAAAAAGAGGTTATGAAATGTATGGTTTAAAAAAAAATGCGCTCTATGTCTCTTACATTAGAGTCACGTTTTCGCATGATATTGCACAGCAGCTTTAGCTTGTTAGTTTTTAATTATACGTAATCAATTAAGATTTTAATAAAATCGTGATGAGCTTGTTCTGTTTTTATTTATGGGTTGTAAGTTGGCAAATAAAGATGGCCGACATGATAGAAAGTGGTTACCTACCGCGGCCTATGTCCTGCAATGATTACCGACGAAGTCGAAACGTGTCATTCTCATGTCACCCAACATTTTTCAAACTACAGTCTAGCCGTTGACAGAATACGTTCCTGACACCTGTCAGAGCGACAATTCTAGTAGCTAATAAAGAACAAAATTCGCAAAACACGTATTCGTTTGTATGAATCTGACAGGTGTCAAGAACGCATTCTGTCATCGGCCGCACTATAAGTAGGTACTACATATTAACATACCATCAGATGATATAAAACCACGCCTGTATTCCTGTTAGGCAGAGGTGCACGTTACCTAGACCCACATTTTGCCAGTTAGATATGTTTAAGTACCATGTAACAGGGGGCTAGCTTGATTGCCATCATCACAAATTAATCCAGGCACACAACACACACCTAAAGAAATACTTACTTAGATAATGCTGCTTATTAGGAATATTAGTACTAGTTGAACTTCTCTAGACGTAAGTAGGTTCCCAAGGATCACTAGAACTTGTTCATCGGCCAATATTAGATCGTAAGTCACTGCAATTTGACACCAATGACCAACGACTCGCGGCCATCTCTGTACCTATTAAAAAAATAAGGTGTCAGAATCTCGGAAAATTTTAGGTACGGACGCCAGCACATCAAGTTACTACAATCTGTCAAATTTCTTTAATAGATTTTCAACTTTATCGTTAAAACATAAGGTTCAAGGTTGATTGGGAAAATTTGACAGTTTCGGGTAGCTTGACCTGCTGGCGTCTGTACATACTACGGGACATGTATACCTATTATTATTAATAAGTCCACTGCTGGACATAGGCCTGTCCTATTGCACGCCATTGAACTCTCATCCTGCTGCTACCAGCCATCATGCGAATATCGTCGCTCCACTGAATAAGTAAATTACCTAAATTAACTTATTACATACGGAACCCTTTTCCGTGTCAGTGATACATCGGCACGAGGTGCTTTTTATTAAACTCGTTAATAATTGCCTTGTTAGCGAAACCGTGTTTTTATTCGACAATAATAACCATAAGCTATAACTCTATAGGTCAAAACATCCGTTTAATTGATTGGGATTACTTATATTTAAACAAAAAAAAAAATTACGTAATCAAAAGTAGATATTATATTATTTATTTTAAAAGGTCGTGTTTTTTTTGAAATTTGCGCCTGTCTATCAAAATGCAAAAAAATCTAAGGAAAATGGGATTTGGGCATATACAGTCACCTACCCATTTGCGAAGAGCTGTAGAAGAATCGCCTCGCTGACTGATGAATTGATACAAGACACGCAGGCGTAGGTATCGACTCTAAGATCCTTTAACGAAGCATTATTGTATAGGGCTTCATTCTCAAATCCAAATACTAAATTACCTATGATTTTGCATCACTGTCCAAATCACAGTGACCTTTATTGAACTTGTAATAAGGTTGTTGTTGGATTGCTGCTGCTGACAAGTCTGACAAAATCACAATGATCTTTATTCTCGTTTACTGCTGTCAGAGTTAATAAAATAACAGTGAAAATGTGAAAGGACTGTACCTACTTAATTACACCAAACCAAAGCTGTCATAAAAGTCGCGGGAAACACCAGAGGAACGCACGGAACCAGTAAGTACGTATGGAAGAAAAGAATGGTGACTTTGACCCATTTGATTCAGGGCAGAAATGATAATGATGTTGACAACAAATCCATACTTTTTCTTTTCTAACAGCATTTTTTTCTCTACCTACCGATATGGAAACCAATCCTACCTTCAAATAGACTGAAGCTTGTACAGACAAATCAAGCTACTACAATCTGTCAATTTTTTTTAATAGATTTTAAATATTCCCAATCATCCTTGAACCGTACGCTTTATCGCTAAAGCGTAAGGTTCAAGGATGATTGGGAAAATTTGATAGTTTCGGGTACCTTGACCTGCTGGCGTCTGTACCTATGAGGAGGATCGCCCTAAGTCTAGCATAAGGAGTGGCCTTTTTTAAACAAAACTCAACACACATAGCATCACGCCTGAAATCCCTGAAGTGAGTAACACCCACATTTTACCAGTTATGTTCAAGTTTCAGTGGCACGAGCATTGCCATCAACCAGGCACAAATCCACTCCGTGCTGCTGCTGAAAAATTCCTGATGGAAAACCCCTACTGGGAATCGAACCGACAAATGAGCCCTATTACTCAATTTTCATAAATTCGATAAGTCATCACGAGAAAAGTTGATGTAGGTTGTACCTACATAGGTAATCACGACTTATCACAGAATATCGTCATGAAAATAGCCTTGACATCGTGAACCGAATCAAGTCATTTATCGAAAGCACGCATTCGCGGCATTCGTTATAATATAATATTATGATTGGTTTACTGTGTTACCCTCTGATGGGTTTTGAATTAATTTATTATGGGAAATAAAGTAGGTACGGACGCCAGCACATCAAGTTACTACAATCTATCAAATTTCTTTAATAGATTTTCAACTTTATCGCTAAAGCATTACGGTTCAAGGTTGATTGGGAAAATTTGACAGTTTCGGGTAGCTTGACCTGCTGGCGTCTGTACCATCCCACCTGTCTATTTATTGCAGAAAACAACTTTAGGTAGGTACCTACTGAGTATGTATAAATCGTGAATGAATTTATGAAGATCAATAAATACTGCTCGAATATTTTGCTCCCTATTTTAGCTTTTACCCGCTTTTACACAAGTTGCTCTGCGTTTTTTTTTTTAGTATGGATTCAGTGCCATTGCTGCCAACTTTTTAGAATGAACAGGATAATATTTTTTGTTTTGTTCAATTTGATACCAAACATTTTATTCCATGATTGTTTGTACGCCAAAAAATATAGAAATTCAATTAAACTTTTATTTTTTTTTATTTTTCTATGCTAAATGGCCTTATTCAGTTTTTCATCAAAATCGGCCAGTAAGTAATTCGTTTTGGTAACGTTTCGTCCAAAAAGTTTACATGTCTACAATGGAAACTTTTTGAACTATGTAGGCCGTTGGCCACAAAGCTGTGAACTTCTCGCATACGTAGGCATTTTCCGTGTTGGTCAAAGCTAGAACTAGCTCTTACCTAGTTGGTTTGGTAAATAAAAGTTTAAGTTTAGATACCCTATGCCTTTAAAGGGGCGATTAGAATTAATTCTATTTTACTTTAATTGTTAACGTTCAAAAGTGCATTTTAAGTGCCTATTTGAAATAAATGATTTGACTTTAACTATATCTAGGTATATGATTTGTCTAAATACCTAGACTATTTTATGAGCCCTCCTAAAATACCTACCCTTTTACAGTTTCATAACTTTCTATTCGTGCGCTGGCAGTGTGGGGCACGTCAACGCGACATTGATTGACGCCGGGATTACAAATTGTAGATCGGTGTGATATCATTACAAGGCCATCCTTTTATCGCCTCATAATTTGTTACAGACTAAGATATAATTACAGAAATTACCTACTTTATTGCTATGTTCAAAATATTTAGATATTCGTGTCGCTTCTTCAGAAGGCTGTCAGATTATCTGCATGCATGGAATGGTATGAAATTATTTGAATGTAGACGTTATGATGATTCTGATGGGTGCTTGATGGGTACCTATTATTTAATTTACAGTGATTATTTCGCTCACTAATAGACTATTATGAGGAGAATTTATTGCAATATTAATATTACTAAGAGCCACCACGCAGTGGATCTCAAATGGCAGGAAACGACTGCGCGGGAGGCCCAGAAAAAGATGGCGGGATGAGCTGGACTCCTTCTTATAGGATTGGCCAACAATCGCAGTAGACCGAGAAAGTGGAAAGAGGGAAGCGAGGCCTTTGGCCTGCAGTGGGACAACATAGGCTTATAATAGTAAATAATATTACTAACAACGAGACATGAAAATGTTTTGTTACTCGACATAAAAGTTTAATCGAGTTTTATCATGCTATGAATAAATTTTGTAACAAGAACAGTTTTCTTAAATTAAATAAATACATCAAGTACAAGTCGATGAACTACTTTTAATAAAATAAAGTCAGCAAAACAGAAAAAATATTTATCATGGCAAAAGTTATTGATTAAACATTTCCGAACGCAACTCGCGACCCGCCATTCTGAATCCGAACGAATTGCCATGACAATCAAAATTTGTTTGACAAGTTTATGTTGAGTGCAACCGAAAATAAATTATTGATCTAACAGGTAACGTTAACGATTTGATGTGCTAAACCCGATTAGAATCATGGAAAAAGCTTTTGAAATACAGAGACAAGCTCGAGACAATGCTAAAGCGTTACAAACTTACATGACAGACTTGCAGAATTGGGAATCCGAGATGAAACGAAAAGAGGCTGCTTTGAACGGTGAATTCGAACAGGTTTAGACCTATTACCGTTTTTATGTTGTATTTAGATTGTATGTTTGATTAATAACTGCAATTTGTGTACGTATTGTAGTGTTTAAAGTTGAAAAATGTTGTGTGAAAGGTCTTATAATTTGTTAGGTTATGTACGCTTTTGTTCACAAAGAAAGTAAAAAGTTTGATTCTTGTACATTATTAGTCATCTGCTCAGTGTAGGTTCGCACAAATGTCATGATTGCTTGTAAATAATTAAGCCACAGTCATGTGTGAGCTGTTTCATATTTGTTTTTGTTTATTTTCGAGGTTAGGACTTGCCCCCAGTTCGCAGCAAGTTAAGGAAGGAGAAGCCAGTGGTACCGAAAAAGAAACCAGAGAAAAAGATCCCCGGGTCTGATTATTCAAAATGGGACAAGTATGATGTTGTGAGTACCATTTAGTTAGTGTTTATATCTTACCTCCTTGTTCATGACTTTGTTAATGCGTTTTAATATACCGACGCCCCCAAGCAATAAGTCGGCAATGTGCTATTGTGGATAACTTTTTATCGTTATCTAAGATAACGATAAAAAGTTGCAACTATGGGTTGGTATACTTCTTAGTACCTAATTTATTTCATCGTTTCAAACCCCATTTGCCAAAATGATTCCTTGCTATTATTATAACATGACAATGTTGTATTTTATGCAATGAAATCCTTAATATTTAAAATCATACTGAGTTGTTTCTCGTTGTAAACTCTAGGACAAGGCCTGTGAAGACGTAGACATGGCAGATGTAGGACCTACTTCATTGGACGGCAAGAAGAGTCAGCAATCCAAGCTGGAGAAACTAAAGGAAGAAGCCCAGTATGAGAAGGAGAGGGTAAGATTACTCATTTCTATTATTATTTCATTTATTTACTAACAAAAGGTAAATAAATAGAGAGAGAAATATACGAAGAAGCTATAGTATGCGAAGAGAGGGTAAGATTAGTTGGTTGTTTCTATTCTTATTTTTTTTTTATGTTGAGTACTAATAATTGGTAAAACAGCATTATTACATACATTACAATTATTATAATCGTAAAGGTATGGGCACTTGTCCAGGTGAGATCTTTGTCTGCGAGTGCCACCATGTTAGGTTAATGATCTGTCTAAAAACCTATAGAAGAGGTGGCTTTTCACCTCTTTAGATATTGCTTTTATGCTTATGGAAGTACTTTGATAAGACTTTTGATAAAACTTTTCGATATACCTTCCAACCAGAAACTGCATTTTGTATCCATTGCAACATAGGTAATATGATATGATATAAACATAGGTAATGCGGACTGGAGTCCGCATTACCTATGTTTCACTTCACGTCAATGCGCGTATTTTGCGTACGGGTGGGAAAATAGATTATTCGGTCCGTCTCAGCTCCTCAAGGAAGGCTAGCAACTCCTTGGTGTTACTGACCATCTCACAGAGGGTACCTGGGTTACTAAAGTACTATGCCCTGTATTTTGCCATTGCAACATGACAACAACTTGAATATTGATCATACATTATCACGGTTTCCAGGGCAACACATTTGTAAAACAGGAGAAATGGAACGAGGCAATCTCATGTTACAACAGAGCTATAGACTTGGTGAAGGATGATGCTATCTACTTCGCTAATAGAGGGTTGTGCTATCTCAAGAAAGACAGGTTAGTAAAGGAAAAATTTTCCTGAAGGATAAAGGATATGTCAGGTAAATTTGAGAGCAGTGGTGGCCCAGGTATTGGCCTTGACATACACTTATAGGTCGTAGTTGCGAACTCAGGCAGGCCCCTTACTTTGTGTAACTTATTTCATCACCACTGCTATCAAACTGGTGAAGGAAAATATCATGAGGAAACCGACATCTCCTAGAACCATAAATTTGAAGACATGTGACATGTGACCCGCACTGGCCTACTCTCACCGAGAGGAGGCCTGTGTCCCACTAGTGGGAATTTTATAGGCTGATTATGCTTATGTTAAACTTGACGTGAAGGATAATTCATACTGGTTTGCATTTAATGTTTATGTAGTTTTGGTTTAAGAAATTTCTTATTTTGCATTAGGAATTAACAATAATTCACTTACTGAGAAACTAAATTTATATAAAATGTTTGTGAGCATACAATAACGTCGTTAAAAGTAAATTTACAATAATAAACAGAAAGGTAGTTTCAAAAAAAAAATAAAGGAAATATCAACTAAGTAGGTAATGATATTTCCTTTAATTTTTTTTAAAACTACCTTCCTGTAAAGACGGTTCTAAAGTAAAATTAGAATGACTCAAATAAAAATATTGTAAAGACTGACAAAATGGCCTTTTTGAAGGAATATGTACTTGCATACGCTTAGGGCGAATTTTACCAAACTTTTATACCTAGCATAGGTCTTATCCTGAGAATAAATTTTGAATTTTTGACAGTTTTTCATACTAGAACTGTCAGATGTCAATTTCATTCCATGGATAAAAGATATATCTGACTTTGGTAAAATCAGCTCTTAGTAAGTAGTACGGACGCCTGCAGAGAAAACGACCCCCCCCCCGCCTTACAAAAGTGAGCGTTGAGGGGTCCCGTTTTCTCTGCAGGCGACTGTACATATTTCTTCAATTATAATAATATTTTCAAACAAATAATTTGACTTTGTCTTTAAACCAATTGATTGGAAACATATAATTTACACAAGATGGATTGTTCTACCAAAATTATGATTTGAAATAAAAAAAAAATATTTGCATTCCGTAATGTAACATTTGCGGGTGTTACAATGGCTTAAAGCTAAGATATAGTTACGGATCCTGTAGGAAATAGTAAAAAGCATAAAGTAGTGTGGGGTGTGGTGTACTGTGTTTGGTGTAGTATGTGTGTATATTGTCTTACAACTCTTAATATTATCTTTAGCTATTTATTTATTTCAGGCGACGAAGGCCCATAGATAAATACCTTAATCTAAACATACATAATCTTATTTAAAATATATATATATGTACAATGTGTAACTGAATTAATGCACATTATGAAAGTAGTTTGTTCAGAATCGTTTACTGAATCGATTTCTGTAATTTTTAATATAGGTAATATTTTATCCCAAAAATAATTAAAACTACGTAAATTACTGTCACACTTCCGCTGTACAGTAAAAACAAACCAAAATGGATGAAGTACCTACTGCGCTAGACCCTTATACGAGTGCGACTGTTTGCATGCGTAGATTTATAATGTGACCACAATTTTCTCCCACAATCAGTGTAACTAATTTATGAGAAAAACAATGTTTATTACATAATAATAAAAATTCAGTGTATGTATTATGATTATAACATAACATTCTAATTGGGGTGTCTGGTGGTGTGCGTTAATTCCGGGACAAGTTGTATATATACATATATAGTTTTATTGAAGCTTCCTACACTAGCTTGTTCTTGTGCTGGTCTGTGGTACTTGTCCGCGGAAGCGACGGAACACCACGTCCTGCGGCCAGAAGTCTTCTTCCATGACGATGGGCAGATAACAATTCGGTACGCGCACCACGAACGCCTTGAAGTTGACGTTGCGGTGCGACTCCAGTAACTGCACCCTCGGCGTGTACCTCGTCTTCTGGCGCACGTACTCCACGATGTCCTCCGCCTTAGTGGTGTAGTGTAGGCGGGAAATGTACACCAGTGTGTTCGGCTATGCTCTGCTAACCTCACTTGATAAACAGTATACATAATCAGCCTATAATGTTCCCACTGTTGTGACACAGGCCTCCTCTTTCAGAGAAAGTGGGCTGTAATCTTACACGGCTAGTGCGGGTTGGTAGTTGTCACATGTCTTCGAAGTTTTGGTTTTAGGACATGCCTAGATTCCTCATGACGTTTCCCTTCACCGTTTTGAGAGCAGTGGTGATCAATTATTTACACAAAGTAAAGCGCCTGTCTGGGTTGGAACCCACGACCTACAACTCGTAACTTCTCTAAAAAGTTTGCAGTTAAGTAATACTAAGGGATAAAAAAATATATTTCTATCCGCATCCTCTAGAAGTAAGGCCTTGTCACCTTTAGTGCCGACGCCCATTAGCGCCACGGCACGGCAAGGGATTGTCATGCGACGAATAGAAAAGACAATAACGTTGAAATTTCAACGGCAACGATGCCGCCATATCCTTAGGCATGCTGCGACGTCCTTTGCCATCATCATTTTTTAATTTTATTTTCATACATATTTAAGTTATATTTCTATTCGTCGCAAAAAAAAAACCCTAGCCGTGCCGTGCCGCCAGTGGGCGCCGGCCCTTAAAGATGTTCATCGAAAGTGGATAGCATCCTGAGACTTTTTTTCTCCTTCAGCCTCCACCAAGCAGAGTCCGACTGCACAGAAGCCCTACGCCTCGACCCAACCTACGTCAAAGCATTACAACGCAGGGCCACTGCTCGGGAGCGACTTGGTTCACTTCGGTCTGCCTCCCACGATCTCAATGAAGTGCTCAAGCTAGAACCGCATAACACTGCGGCTAGGAAACAGTTGGATGCTATTAAAGCTAGGATGGGGACTAAAGGGGTAAGTGGAATACCAAAGATCATAAAACTACTCCTAAAAAGCATTGGCAAAATAATATTATCAAAAGTACTAGTAGTAGGTACTACTTTATAAATATTACTTACTTGCTTCATTTTCATTTCACTTTTAGCAAAAAAAAAATATATTTTCAGGTAGGTAGGTAATGACCAATACTATCAGCGAAAGGTGGAGGAACGAATTCAATTGCTCCGATAAGTTCGTACACCTTTAATTTTATTCTTATTGCGTGAGGTATATACTGGATTCTGCTTTTTTCTATTTTGTTATGGATATAACAAAATAGAAAAAAACAGAATCCAGTCCACAGGTATTTTTAAGTTGTAATTGTCTGTTTTCAATTTTAATAGTAGAACACAAGTTATCGTTTTGCATGTGTTTCATTTGTTTTAGTATTATAGCTGTATCGTCTTCTTTATTTTGTTGTGTTGTGTGAGGTATATCCTGAAGGCAATACTCGCCCTTCAGGATATACCTCACACACTAAGAATAAAATCAAAGGTGTACGAACGTATCGGAGCAATTGAATTCGTTCCTCCACCTTTCGCAGATAGTATTGGTCATTACAAATGTCATGTATTAATTAATAGTCATTTCAAATGCTATGCCGTTAATAAGCGAAAAATCGAAGAAAGTTTATTAACACCTATGACTCTACATTTACTTATCTTTACTGCAATCTAATAGAAATTGTGGTCACCCTATTTCCTAATTCAGAGAATAAAAATAAAACTCGATTTTCTTATACAATAAAGGGTCTTTTAATTTCTTTCTGGTATTGTATTTGTTGCACAATTTTTTTCACAAAAAGAGTCAATTTTGTATTTGTCTTATCATTCATACGATAAGCTTAATAAAACGAAAGCAAAAGAAATGGAGGACTGAGGGCCCGAATTTTATCAAGGTCCTAAAGTTTCAAACAACAAAAAGTGGTGACCTGTTCTTGCTTTCACAATTTTTCACAATTTATTTAGTAGCATATAGCATTTGAAACAGTAGCTGTAAGTTAATGATTTAATTTTATTTGCGTAATAAACTTTTACGTGTATGAGAATTGAGGGCCCATTTTGTACGAAGATATACAAAGTAGGACAGTGTTTTGCGATAATATCTTGTTTTCACAAATTTTGTTTGGCATTAGCTTACATTTTGTCATAAAGATTTTTTCTGTGGTGTCCATAGTTAATCAGGTTCAGGTGGGCCCTCAATCCTCTATGTGAGAACTGAGGGCCCAACTTTACAGTCCATAACTCGGTTATTTGATTTTCACAAAATCTGATTCCAACTTTCACAATTCTTTGGGTATGTTCACTAAATCCTAAGCACATTTTTAAGGAGTTTTAACAAAGTGGCCCTCACACCACACGCACATAGAATTTGTGTTATCAGCCGATAGATTCTGTAAAAATCTCACCGTGAAAAGTTAGGTGAAGTGAGCTTAGAGTGAGCTGTCAATCCCTAGCATTAGTTGGAATGACAGCTCACTCCACGCTCACTTCACCTAAGTTTTCACGGTGATATGGTTACATAATCGCACTGCAGATCAATCTTCTATAGATTACCATTTATAAGGTGGGTATTTGAAAAAAAAAAAAAACATGAAATCCTTACAGGAACTCTTTTCCCGCGCCACCTCGAACCAGCCCTCGCGGTACGCGTTCAGGTCATCTCGCCATCTCTTTCTAGGCCGGCCTCGGTGGCGCCGTCCATCTTCAGGCAGACATTGTGTGAATTGACGAACATTCAAACAATTTTACCTTGTTATAATATTACTTAGTTTAAATTACAATTTTCTGCATACCTTTTTCAGTCCAAATCAAAATCCTCACCATCGACAACACCAACAGTTGAAAGCAAACCGATAGGGAAACCCAAAGTACAGCCAAAGATAGTGGAGCTACCACCAGAGCCTGCAGTTGATAAAGTTGCCTCAGACAACTGGAGGAACGGTGTTGGAGAGAATGTTATGGTCATCAAACCTGTGAAGAAACCGCCTCATTTGAGGTCCAAGGTAAGAAGAAAAACATTTTCTTGGTCTTTCTGTTCCTTGAGCAGTGTTCTGTGTTACATTAGGAATGCTCTTTACGTGTAGCGATACTTAAATGTAATCTGCATTCGCGACTTATTTGCCAAAATGGAGTTTATGGAAAAATAACTTTAATTCCTACACTATAAAGTTCAGTTTATACTACAACTTTATACATTTTCAATAGTGCTACTCACTCTGAAATCAATTTAATTACCATTCAAATAAAGTTGATATTTGTTTAACTTGAAATAACATCAATTTGAAATATAAATTTGAATAGACTTTAACGTCTCCTTTCTGCAAAGTCACTCACTGAATATGCAGTTTTATACCCCGTTGCCGGTTGCCTGGTTGAGGTCATCACGTATCGGCTGTCGCTGAAAATCTGTGCTGGGGCTCGTCCCGCATAGGGTCTTTGCATTATGCTGAGGGTTGGCCTTTATACGTGGATCTGGCGCAAGTTTTCCTCCAACTTGTTCTTTTTTTTTGTTTGTGGTCTCTGCGTCATGTTTACCGCAAATACAGGTATTTATTTTTTTTCTTTCTCATAATTTCTAACGTGACGATATTATCGAGGAAATTTTCGTTCACGTCCATAAAATGTATGATAATATGTGCACGTTATAACGTTATCGTGGACGGACGAATTTAAAAGCGTCTTCATATATTTCCATACATTTTACTTGCCCGTCACATTAGAAATTATAAAAACGCCCATTGGCTTATATTTACCAGATTTCGGGGAAACAAAAAAACGAAGAAAATGTTTTTTTTACCATAGCACAAGCAAAATATATACGAAATAAATAAGCCACAACAAATTGATATAAAACATTTTTTATACAACAAATACCTCAACTTATTTACAGAGACTACTGAAATCCATACCAATCCAAGAAGTTTTAATCGGCGAAAAGACACCAGAGAAGCCGCCGACTCGTCTCAAAATCATTGAAATAGAAGACGACCGGTCTCAAGGCGATAGTAACAACAACGATTCTAATAAAATTGATGACATTACTTCAGAAATAGAGGAAGTAAAGAAAGAGGGAGATAAAGCGCTATCTAGTCCAGAATCGGTTAAGTTGATCACCGATGCTATTATTACAGAGAAGGAAGTGAAGAGTCTTGTGCCACCGGTCAATAGTGTTCAGTTTATGGCGGAATGGAAGTATTTGAAGGGACAGTGGGGTGCTAAATGCGAATATTGGAGGGTAAGTCAAAACTGTTTTTATTTAATAAAAAATACAAGGCAAACCTTGCACAAAATTACATAGTTAAGCTTCTTTTTCAAAGTATTATTTTTGAAAGGCTTGCGTTAAGGGCCTGCTCCCTAAGCACCGTAATTTTTATCGAAGTTACGGGAGTTTTATACTCCCGCTTACGGACAAAGCTAATCCTTTGTCCGTAAGCGATTCGGAGCCCAAATTAAGAATGAATGACGACACAATTTGACAGTTGTCTCTACTCCCGATATGTTTGTGCTCTTCGAAAAAAGTTAGAATAGGAATAATCTTTATTATGTACACCAAATAAATGACAGACATAAATCTAGAAATTTTACAAAGGGTGACACAATGAGCGGTCTTATCGCTAAGAGCGATCTTTTAAAGACAACCTTTGGATGGATTACAAAGGGTTAATTAATCGGGAGTAGGATTCACTTCTAAGTTTCGAAGTACTTTCGGACGGGCTTATACTTCGTTGCCAGAGTTAGAGAGTATAATCCCTCTGACCACTATCTCACCCGATGGTAAGCGATGATGTGGTCAACGATGGACCATGCTTGCCCTAAAACGCTTCGGTAGGAGATTTAATTCAATCAACTCAGCCTATTGCAGTCCACTGCTGGACATAGGCCTCTCCCAGGCTGCGCCACAACACCCTGTCCTCCGCCTTCCGCATCCAGTCTACCCCAGCCACCTTCCTTAGGTCGTCCGTCCATCTAGCTGGGGGGCGTCCCACACTACGCTTGCCGATACGCGGTCTTAGAGACTTAATTATACACCTATATTTCACCAGTCTTATGCACAAGGGGTGAACCTATTGCCAACAACCAGGCATCAATCCAATGTAAGCTACTACTGAGAAAAACACTGCCCGAACCAGACATCGAACCCATATTGCCATGCTCAGTCGCACTTGTGACCAACGAAGCATGTTAGTTACATGTCTGAGGTCACAACTTTTCAATTAGCTTTTTTTTACACTTTATACATTTTATGGTACTAATAATATTCCCTTATATATTGCAGATAATAGAACCCTCAAAGATCCCCTCCATCTTCGCGAACGCTCTGGAAAGCCACGTGGTCTCAGACGTGATCCGCATCCTACATGACAACACCAAATTGTTCACGGGTACCGTCGCTGAATACCTCACCGCTATCAGCAAGGTGCAGAGATTCTCTGCGCTTGCCATGTTCCTCTCACATACTGATAAGGAGAGTAAGTACAAAATGCAATAATTTATTCATAGCACAAGGATATTTTAGCGTGTGGCCAAAATCGGAACTAACTCCTTCGCCTTCTTGTTTTTTCAATACATTTCATAAATTGCTCTTTTTAGAATTCTGATTTTGAATAGACTATTGAATTTGACAAAATATTTAAATTGAAGTAAAATCTGAAAATTAAAAAAAAAAAAAAAACAAAATCAAAAGTCATTTATTCAAATCAGGGCTGATAATTATATCCGAGAAATAGTTTTTAATTTTTGACAGTTCTTCCATACAAAATCTGTCAGACGTCAATTTTATTCTACGAATAAAAATTATCTGTCGATTGTAAAATCAGCCCTTAGGCAAAACGCCCACCCTTCACCACTTCCTATTGCTTTCGCTAGGAAGAAGTGGCACAACAAACTCCCAAAAAATATGCTGTAAAGTGCAAATACCTACGCGGTGAAAATGTATGGAATAGCAATTTTTTATTTGATAACCTAATTTTTCAGAATCATTTACTGAATCCATGGCAACAGGTTGCACATCGATGTGCCTGCCATCCTGTATTGTTTTCATGATATTACAAAATAACTACTTATTGTTAATCTTTCTCGTTTCCAGTGTTAACGAAGCTGCTCGACCACTGCAAGGTGGCTGAGAACTGCAGCGATAGCGTCATAGCTGATCTGAAGAACAAATATGAACTTTAAACACAACACATCATTTATTATAGTTGATTAGTTGTATTGCGAATCGATTTAAAAGACATGGCGCTTGCGAAATCACATATTTTTTATTTAAAGATTTTTTTTTGTCTCTGTCGCTGGGTTACGGAAATATTGCTATCCCGCTCGTACAGTCACCATCGTTGAACATGTGCGAGCGAGATGACAATACATTTCGAACGTCTTTAGAAAACATGCCATAAGACACCTGCCTCAATTTAGGGTTCATTTTCCAGTGTAACTAAATGCAGCTAAAATATTTCCCATGTAAAATTGTTCTTGTATTTTAAACGCATTAATATTGCAATAATGAAGAACAAATATGAATAAAAATATGTAATTTCTCGAGCGCACACGGTAGGCCTGGTGCTAGAAACAAGTGGAATTATCATTAATATAACTACGCAACTTTATTAGTCAATTCGATGCAAACACTGCTCTTACAAACTTTATAAGCAATAATGTATGTCTGAAACTGTCATATTGAAGGACAAAGACAGTTTTAGGGCCGTTTTTAGGTCCGTAGTTAAACTCGACCAATTGTTAAAAGTAGTAACTAATGGTTAAATTTGAGCAAAATGTGTTTTTGGTCAATTTTTAGTTTATTTAATGGTTTAATATCATTGCTAATGGTCTAATAATAAAATAACAATTCTACGAAAAACACATTTTGCCAACATTTAACCATTAGTTACTATCTTTAACAATTGGTTGAGTTAACTACGGATCAAATAACCGGCCCTTAGTTAAACTTAATGTAGCTTAAAATATATTAAATACTTAGATATTTTATAAAGTAAATAGGTATTCTTATTTTTTTTTTTTTACCCTCGTAAGATTTATTGATTATTTATAACTGATGAACTCCTTGTCTTTATTTTACCTCCATAGTCTTTTACGGGGCAAGCACAGTTTCAAGTAGATTAAATAATACAAACGTCCAGTATATTTCTAAGGACTCAGACCTCGCGTTTCGCTGCGCGGTTGTCACTGCCAAACAAATATCGACCTTGGAGTAGTTGAAATAAAACAACAACTTGAACGCGATAATGTATTAATGTGCAGTTTTATTCTGCAAGAGTAGTTTATATTTTATGTATTAATTGTTATGTTAAGTTGTTATTTACTCATATTTTCTCCACTTATTTCTAGTATCGATAAAGTTGTCACGTAACTTTTTAAATGATCAGAATTTGGTCTAAGTTAAGACGTGATGCATTCATATAGCTCTGTTTTAGGGCTGTTTGTTTCACCTGAGCGAGGAAAAAACAACGAATTTTTAAAATAGACTTTCCAGTCGCTTAGGAAGACCAGCACCCTCATTGCGTAACACACTTTCAAGCCCAAGCCGATGGATTTTGACTGAAATTACTGATCCATTGCTTCATTTGTTTGAAAAATTCGTTTGCTCAGCCACGTAATTAACGCAATGGATGTGGTTAAACTGTCTCGTCACTTATCATGTCTAATTTGTCAAGGGATAGCAGCGGTAATTCATTCTTGGACGATTTAAGGGAGCTGCATAATAAACACGAATAAGTCACGAAAGTTATAATACTACAAGCCTTGCGCCCGATGGGATTTCCCATTCACGAAGTTCCATACAAACTTTCATCCTCTATTTAAACCCTTTAGGGGGATGAGTTTGCAGAAATCCTTCTGTAGTGCTTACTTTCTTTAGAAAAGAAACTCCCCTCGGTTTAGCCTGTGTTGTCTGTCAGTGAATGAATGAAGGAATTTAAGATTTTGTCGGCAACGCTAAAATTTTACCGCATTCATGAACGTGGATTTCGAGAGACAGTTGTGGTCCGAGTGCTTGTTCTAAGAAACTGCCTAGCAGCAACTTTTTTGTCTGTCTCCAAAACCGCGGACAAAAATGTCTCCCAGCTGTCGCGTCGCTACATGCGCGCGCTTTCATGCAAACCCGTAGACTTGATGTGAGAGACAAATTAGTTGCGGAGACAAAAGTTGCTCGTGAGCGCCCTCTAGTAGAATGAAATTGTAACTATTACTTTACCGAATTCTGTTCACTACAGTTACGTGATATTTTAGATGATTTACTTGTTTTAGTCATTATTGTGACGGAATTATGTTTCTTTTTGTAATACGGTGCAAAGGAGCCTTTGAGTTCTGTGATTGATTTTAAGCCCCCAATAAATATTATGAATTTTTCTACTGTTGTTTCTATTTAGCTTTTAGTACCTTCATCATCATCATTCTCCTGCTTTCTAAACGGGCAATATTTTACTGCAATATGTGGCTGCAACGCAGGGGCTGGCAACATTGCTAGCAGTACCAGTCAGACCGCAATATTGCAGCAATGTCCCGGTCATATAGCCAGGCATGTTTGGTATGGTTGGGTATGGGCCAATGCATTTTCGATAGGTTGCCGCACGATCGATGAGCGATTGTAAATACAGCAAACCCCGTTTAAGACGATTTCACCGGGACCCAACCAAAAACGCGTCTTATGCGGGAAAGGGAAAATAAAACTTACTACATATTATTGTGTATGTTCTAATTTCGTATATGTAGGTATTAAATTATAAATTACATTAAATACACAGTGTAATTATAATTACGTTATTTAAAGTAATCACTTATGGTGGTTTGACAAAAATATTTTGATGCATTAGCAATTACAAGATTTTCAACATAATTTAACTTTTGCAGTGCGTCTGCTTTGATTCAAGAGAGATAATAGGTACGTGTTGTTGGCGTATTAGGCGTATTAAATGGGATGAACTGTACTGCAATATTGCCCGGCTAGTTCTATTGTTGTTTCAGCCAATCTCTATAGTCGTGGCATAGTGCATTTTTTTCTACCGCGGAATGGAGTTCAGCGTGAGTGTCGCCGCGATTAGTTGCTATCTTCTGTGCTAGTTGTCACGTTGTTGTTTGTAGATATATAATATTAATAATTAAAAAAAATACTTGTAATATTATCTACCTAGTAATTACCTACATAAATACTTTTAAAATAATATAAGCGATTTCGTCAGCCATTGTTGCCTGATTGTGTAGCCCGTTTACGAATGTGAATCATGGGCCATAATGTTGCAAATATACAACGTGCCGCTACAATGGCGACATTAATTTAACACACGGGTAGGGTTAGTGGTCGGTAGGTAATCATAAAAGTTATAACAACATAAAAAAAAACCTAACTTGAAAACTTCCACCTGCGCCGCTCGCCGCCATAGGGCTCTCTCTCTTTCCTTCAATTCGCCTTCTATTTGCACGTTATTTGTTTCAATTACATTGATGCGATGTTATGATCCGTGACCCCGGCAAATGACCCCTGCGCTACAGTCCTTTAAGTCAGGTTGCTCTAAGATGCTATTTTAGAAAATAGTTAGTACTTAAATAAATAAATATTAATGTTTAATTGAATTAAAATATATTCATACAACTAAGATGCGACACCGTATACGTGTGTTAAATTAATGTCGCCATTAAAGCGCCACGCTGTATATTTGACTCACTACGTCAATTTGCCGTATTATTTATAGCCATTTTGTACAACTTTCAAAGAATAGTTAGGATTTGAATATACGAGCAATTAAAAGAAAAAGTGTTTTTCCTGACTTTACCTAGATACACTAGACTAGATAGGTACCTAATTAGCGCTTTGAAAACATTATTTAAGTCACAATACTTGTGTGGCTTCATGTCTTTAGTCCTACCTATGGGCCAATAATCTATCAAAATCTCGGAAAAATGGTGCAATGTGCGTTGAAAATTGAGAAAATAACCACCACATACCTAATAATATCATGACTTCCAAAGGAATAACTTTCATACGTAAAAAGTATTTTTCGTAAAGTAAAAACTATCATAAAACATTATAATTAAATGAAAATGTAATGAATTCTATGGTTGTTTAACCAATGTTTGCGACAACCACCAGCTATGGTGCCAAAATTTGTCATTTTATAATGACATTCCAAAAACTGCGTCGCGTTCAAAAAAATATATTAAAAATTCTATCTATAGGTAGCTAACCTATTTAAACGTTTGTAAACAGTAAACAAAAAAAAAAATACCCTCGCGCAGTCAGGTAAAATGACACAATTATAAAATGATAGGTAAGTACCTAGCTACCTACAGCTGGCAACAAACAGAATAGGTACCTACACAGTTTCCTCATGGGATAAAGACACTACAATCAATCAATCTGCCTAGCCTTTTCCCAACTATGTTGGGTCGATTTCACTAAGAAATCAACAGGTTCCACTAATTGATTCCAATCTCCTTCGTCTTGGAGTACCCACCTATACGGTGCTTGATTAGGTTCCTCTCATACCTTATGAGAGGGCTTGAGGAAATAGGTGTTTTGTAATTAAGCATTTTCACGAAGATTGGTTAATATGAAAAAGAGGTACCTACTAGCTTTTTGTGACACGTCGTCACAGGGAAGCAGCAGGGCGATTCTGTAACCATCTCACCGTGAAAACTTGGGTGAATAAGTGAGCTGTCATTCCAACTAATGCTAGGGATTGACACTTGACAGCTCACTCTAAGCTCACTGTACCTAACTTATCACGGTGAGATTTTTACAGAATCGATCGGCAGGTCTCTAAAAATGTTTAGATACGAGAGTCAAACGCTTTTCAGTTTTGTAGGTTGGTACCTACTCACTAATTAACACTTGAATTACGCCCTTACGCGCCCCCATACATTTTGACCGCGTAAGTATTGCAGTTTTGTAGGAAAAATCAGATTATTATTTTAATAACCTACGAATAATTTCAACGCAGTTGTGTCCAGAATCCATGGTAACAGGTTGCGCGACGATGTCCCTGCCACCCTGTACGGTGTTCATATTTAAGTCCCCATTCACCTCCCCACTCAAACATCTCCATGACACAGATATCCCCACATGCACCCTCACACATGCCTACGTCACGTGGCGACTGACACTTATCTCGAAGGCCTCACTAATTGATTCCAAGCGTCTTCATTAAGAGTAGTACGAACGTGCTCTAAGGCTGCACTCATACTGAGAGTCAAGGGAAATTGATATTTTATGAGGAGGTCGGGTGGAATAAGTTTTATAGATTTTAGGATTGTTCATTTGTTGGAAGCAGATGCCATATTATGACGTTTTAATGCCATCATGATTCCAGTGCAAGAGAGCATAAGCGAAATCAGCCTATAATGATCCCACTGCTGGGACACAGGTGTCCTCTCTTTGAGGGGAAGTGGGCCATAATCCTAATCCACCACGCGGGCCCAGTGCAGGTTCGTAGATGTCACATAGGTATCTTCGAATTTTTGGTTCTAGGACATGCCGGTTTCCTTACGATGTTTTCCTTCACCATTTTGAGAGCAATTATTATGAAATAGTTTACACAAAGTAAAGGGCCTCCTTTTTTTTTCTGGGTGGGAAATCATCATATTATGAATTCTCCCCCTCTGGGCGGAGCGGGAGGGCGTGTCAGACTTTTACTGACTAAAACCCACCCGTGTTCCTTCAGTTGCCTATGCCAGGAGCCACGGTATCTCTTTCGAACAACCCGCGGCCCTGGCAGGCATCGGCCCTAGTGGACCCCGTCAGTTCGTGCTGACATCCGCCGTCGACTGGAAACATTATGGCATTAAAACTTCCTAATATGGCCCCAGGGCATGGGTGGAATGGGTTTCTTGTTGGAATCTGTTTGGAATATTTGCAGTTCTCCATTTTATTTCTAAAACTTTTGTATGACAATGGGGGCCCTATTGTATTCAACAGATGAGTACCTAACTTAACAATGAGGCCTTTCATAGCTCTGCGTCCAACTTCGAATATTCGCGTTGATGGAAATCAATATCACGTTGTATCTAGCTAGAGGTTGCCCCAGTTTTCTTCTCTTTCATTTTAAAAAGTAAACATAGAAGTCCGACTTCCTTTGCATTACCTACATTGACACAATGTTCAAAGATAAAAAAAAAACATGTGTTGTTTTTTTATTGACGGTAAAAAAATAACCAAAAATAGACTGTGCGAGGTCAAAAAGGCTCCTGTCTCAGCATAATACTGCGATATTTAATAAATAAATACCGAGCGCTGGTATTCTGATAGGGCCCGCTGTGATCCCACGGATACGGACATCTATCAATCCTTCTATTGGATTAAGAAATAAAAAATGCATAGCGTATTATGATACATATTTTGATGGCTGGTAGCATGCAATAGTCAATTTATATAGGTATCAAAATAAAAATGAAATCAACTTTACCAATGTGAACGAATCCTAAGTCCAAAAATGACGAGGAAAAATGTGTTATGCGATTATATCGTCCAATATTAGAAGACAAGCTCACTTTGTGGATTATGATAATTGCTATATTTGGACGAGGATTTTTATAATGAAGTCTGTTAAATTCAACGTTTTTCTACTCTCTCCGCGGCAGTATTTGTAAAAGGTAATGTGGTGTATACAAGAAAATTGCATTAAGGGGTAAAGGTGAGGGCACGCCGCGATAGCGGCGATAAGACCCCTCTTTGAGGAGTGGCTAGAGAGGCGCCACGGCGCCCTCACCTACCGCCTGACGCAGGTCCTCACCGGACACGGAAGTTTCGGGAGGTTCCTGCACATCATCAGGCGGGAGGAAACGCCCGGGTGTCACCATTGCCAGGATCGTCCAGAGGACACGATGGAGCACACGGTGGAGGTCTGCCCCGCTTGGGCGGAGCACCGCCGTGTCCTCGTAGAGGCGATCGGCAGCGGCGGCGGCCTCTCGCGCCCGGTCCTGGTGCAAGCCATGGTCCGAAGCGAGAGGGAGTGGGAGGCACTCGCCTCCTTCTGCGAAGCAGTCATGCTAGCGAAGGAGGTGGCGGGACGGATGAGGGAGAGAGCCTCCCGTCCCAGCCGCCGCGCGAGACGCTCCGGGCGTCGGGAGCCGCGTGACGACTCCCGGCCACCGTAGGCGCGGGCCTGCGGGCGGAGAGCAATGGGTAGCTCACCGTCCGATCAGGACCAGGCCCGTGCCGGACGGCGCGTAAGTGTTCCACACGCGCCTCAAAGAGTTGTCAGCATAACCTGAGGAGCCCCTTAGGGCCGAAGCCTGCCGGGTCAGCGGGATTGTCCGAAAGGGTTACCGCTACCCCGGAACATAAAGGGCAAAGGAAGGAACATGGAACAACAACACAACTCCACCCAGAGCGGGAGAGGTCATTTGATCATTTGATGATTTCCCATCCGGAAAAAAAGGGAGTAAAGCTGGCGTTAAGAGGGATATCTTTGTTGATTTCCAATATTAAAAGATGTCTTTGATGTCGTAGTAAAGACACGAAACTTAGAATTTTCTACTCAAAGGGTGTGTCAAGGCCCTATTACTACTTATTCGACCTCCACAACCCAGTTACTGGATACCCCTTGACTGTCAGACTTTCGGGCTTCTGACGACACGTAACGACTGTCAAAGATCCACGAATGACCTCCGGCGGGAGGCCGGGACCAACGGCGTAACGTCCTTTCCGATGCACGAAAGGGTAGGTCTTGGTATGTAAAGATTGTCAACCATCCACGGACAAACTGCGGCAAGCGTAGCTTAACATCGTCGATCGAACCGTGCGGCTGTTATTACTTAGCCACAAGCCCCTCAAGTACTCGTAAAGTATCAAACCTTTTCATTAATTGAATACGTCCTTTCCATAACTACATAATATTATAATAATATGCCCGTTTGCAAGTTCACAAATTGGGTGCACAAATACCTCCAGGCCACAACGATTTACTTAAGAAAAGGTTAGCAATAAAAATATTGAAACATCCCTTACAAATCAAATTACGATAAATATTTTCTCGCAGAATGAAACCCGACCTTGATTCCTTCAGCTCAATCGAAAGTAATATAATGACGTTAACATATGTCTTAGGGCAGAGAATAGTAAGGGACTGACCCTTCGAGGCAATACAATTTGTTATAAGATGAATTACGTAGGGCTGACTGGAATCAATTAGGAATGGTCTATGATGAGATGAGATAGCTGCGGACCGGGAGTTTGGATACGAGGTCAGATTACTTGTAAATTAATAATGGTTTCATACTAAACAAAATTTCTTGAACTCACAACTTCTCTGACGTCAGTCTAAGGGTGCCGATGCGTCACTGCGATACCTCGCGATCGCAGCTCGATGCCACCATCCATGTAAAACAAACGCATGCTAATAGACACGCACGCACATGCCGAGGGATACCTCACTGCGATACATCGCGGGCTGCTTGGGGTATAACTCGATGACTACTTGAAAACAAAATGCGGCCGACAGCAAGCACCGATGTGATCTGGCTCGTGATTGGTCAAATCGGTTCAACTTGTTCTTCTGGAGTAGGTAGAGTACAGCATAAACACAGGACTGGGCTACTGAGCTTCCAGATGCGACTGTACCGACGTGTTTGCCGCATGTAGAAATAACGAGTATCGAAATCGAGGTATCGAGATAGCTGCCGCGATCGCGAACATCTTCGGCATGTCCCTTAAGAGCGGTTCTGCACTGCATCTGATCCGAATCCGAGAAATGACGGTCCGAAGTAGCCATAGTACTATTTGTATGAGGGGTTGCGCACTACATGCGAACTCAGTCCGTCCGAATTTAGAACATTCCTAATTCGGATTGAACTCGGATCTTGAATTCGGATTCGGATCGGACGTAGTGGGAAACTGCTCTTAGAGTCACTTACACGAAGTTTCGTGCTTGTAGCATACAATAAAATTTACTCAACAAATGACTTGCATCGTCTAAACACTGTTTAAACGGTGCAACTTTTGCCTTATTTCTACAAAACAGTATTTATCAGTCTGTTGTTGTTTAGGCTGTTATATGAACTTTGACGCAACACTGACATTAGACACACGTTGAACAAGTGTTTAAGTTTTTATGGTAAGGTCCTTATTTGTTGCTTCAACTTTTGGCATGCCACAGGCAATTAAATTGCACCGTGTAAATCGGGTTTAAAACTTCTCAAATTGAAGTCGGTTTTAATACCCTGGTTTGATAAAACAGCAACGATACAAATTAATTACTTTGTGAATCCAGCTCCCGCGCTGGAAGCGGTCGAGTGGAAGGAGTCTGAAATAATAAGGAAAACCTTGTTTTTATTTCATAAAGGATTACTGAAATAGTTTGCATTGTTGTAATAGAAGGTACCTGTGTGTATTTATGTTGTCTTTGGTTAGTAGGAATAACAGTCTTAGAACGTACATGTTCCAGATTATGTAAGAGTTAACTGTAAATTGCGTACCTAATAAAATACATATATAAACTGCCTAATCTTATCGAATTATCTTGTTTATGACTTCTTTCAGACATTTTAGTACGGTACGTGTCTCAGTTTTGACAAAAAATATATAATTGCCTTCTAGTTCGATCTGTCAAAAAACAGTTAACCTAGTGGTAACAGAGTATATGCTAGTTATTTTTTGTCAGTGTTTCATATGGACGTGTGTTATGTTCGGGCGACTCTTTTCCGTTTGTCATGAATCTTTCCAAGTAAGTTGTTTCAGTCATTACGGGGAAGGTTTATCGTTCGTAGAGAAACGCTTTTGTGTTTCTCCCTGTGTATCAACTGTAGGTAATATTAATATAACAACCTTATTGGGAGCTATATGTTTGAGGCGGTTGGGGTTGAAACACTAGGGCCTTGGGGTCCGAGTGCTTATCGAATATTTCGGGACATCGCCAAGCGGTTGGTTGACTCTTCTCGTGACCAGAAGGCTGGCCTTTTTTTTAGCCCAAAGAAACAGCATTGCCATCCAACGTGGTAATGTTGCCAGCTTTTTGGGTACTTATCCCATTGACAGCGATGCGGACGAATTTTTTTATGCCCAATGAGCTCCTCCCTTTTTCTTTAACTTTTTATTATATACTTGTATATAATAAAAAATATAGCGCATATAGCGTGTGTGTGTGTTGTGTTTTAGTGTTAGGTTGTAAAATGTAATTAAGGCTTTTTGTTAGTACTGTAGGTCCAAATGTAATGATCTGATGAAGGTTTAACTTATCGTTACTCATTTACAGAGAGAATTTATAAGATGTACAAACTTTTTAATAATGAGAAAACAAAAACGGAATGTGGTAAAACGAACCATGAGCTCTACTCAGCTAATCGCAGTACAATGCTGGATAAAGGCCTCTCCCAAGCTGCGCTACAACACTCCTCCGTCTTCCGCATCCAGTCTGTCCCAGCCACCTTTTTAAGATCGCTCGGTTCATCTAGCTGGGGGGTGTCCCAGTCCCACACTACGCTTGCCGTAACATTATCAACTTTGTAGGAAAATAAACATGTGTTTAGTTTTTTGAAGAAGCTAGTTAAGTCAGAAATCGAGCTCGATCATACGAGTATGTCTTGGCGTGTATTGTGAGCTTGATCTTCAATGATTTTTGCTTTGAAGTGACATCTAATAAATAAATAAATCTGCTAAAATGATTTATTTATTGACTTTAATTCACACAAAAGACACACGCATTAATTTGATTTTAAGTATTCGTCATGGAACCAATTCACGTAAAAATAAATTCGTCGCGACGAAGTTCGCCGGTTCAGCTAGTACATACAGAAGCTGTTGGTGTAAATAAATAAATAATTCTAGTCTGGGCCAAAGAATGATAACGATGCAAAGCCCCCAATTAATTAAACACCGTATCACTGGACAACCACGCCCTAATAAGAAGGTCCCTAGATCCAAATCACAGATATGAACAAAGTTAATTTATCAAAACTCCAACCAAACGAATACAGCCATCAGATAAGGTGTGGCATGCAATTTTTCACGGTTTTGCCAACGCAGTAGAGACCTAATTAAAGTGCCGTTAGCAACGCCATAAAATATAATTAATTAGTGAAGTTCGTGGACTCTCAATATAATTATTTTATGAATGAGTAAACAGGCAATATTTGTAGGGTGGTTGTGGATTTGTATAGGTGAGAGGTATTTTGTTTTTGAAATTTGGTTAAGGATCTTTCATTACTTAGAAGAATATAGTCCGCTTTCAGAACATATAAAAGAGTTAGTACAGGTATAAAATTAAGGAAAGGTTTCATCGTAAACCACCTCAATGCTTTATAAAACATGATTGATTGGAAAGCCACACAGTTTATTTAGGAGTTGTTACAGGCACAGTTTGATGTAAGTAGATAATATTAACCTGCATCCTCCGGATTAACAATATGTAGGTGGGTGTTTTTCACAAAAAATGACCATAGCAAAATCGGGCTGTCCCACGACTTTAAACATTTTTATTTAAAGTTTTTTATATGGCATGTGTCGAAATGAAATTTTATATGACTAAAGTAAATATTTCTACATTGAATTAAATTAAAAAATACCATAAAAAGTAGACAGTTATTTTTATAATAAAAAAAAAGCAAAATAAAAGGTGAAAATTTCGCGTGTCCCACGGTGGTCTCGGTGATTTCAAACACATCTCACTTAAAGAATATTAGTGTTTGAGTATGTTTTAGTATTTGAACATAGTCTCTGTAAGTCTATAAGTGTATTTTCATTTAATATGTGATAAATTTATAGTTATTTTACGAAATATCATTATTTTAATGTTGTCCTACGAAAACGATAGTACCGGAAAATCCTGTTTCGTCACGGTGAATTTGATATCTTACACAAGACAAAATCTACTAATTAGTATGTTTTCTACCTCCCTGGCAACATTGTGATCGTTTATGGTACTGCTTTTCTTGTTTTAAACGTCAGTTGCGACAAAAACTGAGACGAAAGTGTTGGTGTCTTCGGTGCACAGAAAAAGTTTTCTGGATAGTAGCAGTATTTTAAGGTAAATAAACTCGTTTTCTTTACTTTATCTTATTGAATTTAAAACAATAAACTAACCTATTTTAGATTAGTGAAGGTAAAAACACGGTAATTTAACGAAATATTAGTTATTTTTAATTTTAAAAGTTTTGAGGGATGAAACTGTCACATCCTGTGCGTCACGTGATATACTACCGGAACAAAATCGTGACGAACTTGAATTGTAAAGCTTAGTGTACAAAGAAATATTTAAAAAAAATAATTTATAGTTCACTCATGTGGTAGATACTTACACAACTAAGTTAACTAATTTCGTTAATAGGTATTGCAAAGAGTTAAAATTTGTCGGTTAGTCCCCCTATCTATGCTTGACTCGAAAAATACCTACTTAAAAGTTTCGCAACAATATAAAACTTATTCTATCTTCAAACAAACGGCCGGATCGCGAGTCATACCTACGCGCAGCTTTGTCAATAAGAATATTAAAAGTTCCTATGATTCTAAAGTAATTGTGATAATTATGTAAGTGTAAGAAAACTTTAAAATAACCACCAACGACTAAGTTAGTTCTCGTAATATAAGTTATGTGATCTCAAATTGATATTTTTTTTTTATATCTTTTAATACTTTATGTGTAAAAAAAAAGGTTTAATGACTCTAAAAGTTATTATCTTTGTCAATAAGAATATTAAAAGTTCCTATGATTCCAAAGTAATTGTGTTAATTATGTAAGTAAGTGTAACAAAACTTTAAAATAACCACCAACGACTAAGTTGGTTCTCGTAATATAAGTTATGTGATCTCAAATTGATAATTTTTTTTATATCTTTTAATACTTTTATGTGTAAAAAAAAGGTTTAATGACTCTAAAAGGTTTCATTAATAATATCAAGTTACTTAACCTCTCGAATGTCTTATGTTACACAGTCCGACATAAGCAATTGTCTTTCTATTGTGTCTCTAATTACAACAATCAAAGAGTTAACGCTTTATTCTTTGTAATTTTGTATTTTTAAACAGGCAGTGTAGACACTGCTCAAATTATTCCTATTCGTCACGCAATTTTCGTAATAGTCACTGTCCCATTTTTTAAATGACACAAAAATAGTTTTAAAATATCTTATTTTCATTTTATAGTATTTATTTTGTAATTATCAGCATTTTGTTATTGCCCAGAATTCTTTACTTCATTAGATTGTTTAATTTATAGCACGTATCATTAGTAAAGACAACTTTTCTAGTGCGATGTGGCCGAAAAGTGACGAACTTGAAACTATTTCGCTGATTATTTATTAATGTGATAGATTTATGCTACCTTTTTGTTGATTTTAGAACGATTTTAAGCATATCTTTACGCTAAATATAATTTTATTTTGTTTCAATATCTAGTTGTTTTATTTCTGATTGATTATATTTTGTGACGTTCAGGAATACTTTGCATCATATGCTGACAGAAAATCTTGAATATTTCTGATGTTTATGGTTTAATTTTAATATAAATAGCATATTTAGATACTTAATAATATACTCTTTAATACCAGAGTCAATTTAAACAATTTCATGAAATGAAAAAAAAAAAAATCCTGATCGTCACAGGGTCAATTTTTCTGAAAATCACCCAGGTAATATTCGCTAACTATACCTACGAGTACTTAATTAGATTATTTCGTCTTTTGGAAAAGAAAACTAATTATCTAAACTCATACCTATTACAAAGAGAAAAAAAAAAGATGTTTTGTTTATTACGCTTTCACGCTAAAACGGCTGAATGAATTTGTATGAAATTTGGCACATGGGCAGACCATTACCTGGATTAGGACGTAGGATACTTTTTATCCCGATATTCTTACGGGATCAAGACTTATGTCCCCCGTACCTTGGAAAGCACGTTAAGCCGTGGATCCCGGTGTCAATCGTAGATCTTTGAGAGTCGTTAAGGGTAGTTAGACACCCAAAAACCTGACAACCAGTCTTACCAAGGGGTATCGTGTTACTCAGTAACTGGGTTGTGGAGGTTAGATAGGCAGATCCAAGTAAAATACTGATATTCAGCTTCATCCAGTTAGACTGGAAGCCGAACCGAACATAGTTGGGAAAAGGCTAGGCAGATTTGACTTTCTGCCGTCTCCTTTTTACCAGCCAAGAATTTACCAGCAATATCAATGTCTTCTGAAAATTTCCTAAGACAAATCTTATACTGTTCTTGGCTCACAGCCAGTTATATTCCGGTTAAAAGCTAAAGCCAGGGAACAATCCTAACAAAATATTGAACTACAGTCACTCCAGTTGATATTTGCGTCCTAGTTTTTGTTAAGATAAACAACAGAATGAATTATTGTACTTTGTTTGATCCCTCCATTGTTCTTAGCGGGACTTAATTCGATTGTACGGAAGATAAAAGATATTGGTTCTTTATGAACTTAGGTTGAACCTCCAGTTGTTCTGAAATAAATAATGCGAAGTAAATGTTTTGTTTTTATTTTTCTGTGAGCTTGTTGACTTTTAAATGGCTGTTTGTAGGTACATGCTCTGTACAGTGGCCCCAGAAGTTAGTTGACATTTTTCCACTTCAGCATTTACTCACTCTGTAGTTCATATTTTATGCAATATTTTTATGTGTAATCGTTTATTTTTCCAAATAAATAAAATGAACTGACAATTACACGGCAGTCACTTATTGAGTAACTAGCTGCGCCTCGCGGTTTCACCAGCATAGGTTTCGATCCCGTGGGAATATCGGGATAAAAAGTATTATATATGTTAATCCTGGTTATAAACCACCTGTGTGCCAAATTTCATCCAAATTCGTTCAGTAGTTTTTGCGTGAAAAGGTAACAAACATCCATCCATCCATCCATACAAACTTTCACTTTTATAATATTACTAAATACTAAACTAAATATACTAAATAAACTAAATTGTTGTATTATGTTGTTGTTTATATATATGTATACTAGTAGGAAGGATATTAGTAGCATTAAATGGAAGAAGAAAACTCTCTAAGTATGGGTTCGATCCCAAAAGTTCATCTCATTCTTTGAATCCTGATTTAACAGTAGAATACACACACGTGTCTTGATACGCCCTTTATGTCTGGAGGCTTTTGTGTAGGTATTCAGTTCTGTTTACGTTTTTATTATTTATTTCTGCTTGAGTTTAGTTTCGTAATGTGAATTATTTACTAGATTGTATAGAATCAACCTCCCACTAGGTGGACCGATGACCTGGTGAAGGTTGCGGGAATCCGCTGGATGCGAGTCGCACGGGACCGGTCAATGTGGCGACACTTGGGGGAGGCCTATGTCCAGCAGTGGACGTCTATCGGCTGAAATGATGATGATGATGATAGAATCAAGTTCTTCTAACTATACAGACAGATGTTCTGCTGGGGAGTTTGCTACCACTTCTTTTTCCCAGCTAAAGCACTGGGATGTGGTGAAGGCCAGGCATTTTGGGGGACTGTCTTATGTAATTTTGAAGTTCAAAAAGGGCTGATTCTTAGCCTAGTTTGAATAATACAACACTACAAGAAATCAATCCATGTGAATGTTATAAATTCGAAAGTATCTATGAACAGAACCGCTGAATCGCACTGAATATATGGCATCCTGGGGAAGGACATAAGCTACTTTTCGTCCCAGTAGCACGTTGCTGTGGTATAAATTTCAAGATCCACGCGAGCGAAGGCGCGGGCAGAAGCTAGTCCATACATAAATGCGAATGAAACTGTGTTGGTCCGTCCGTTACCTTTTATAACTAACGTCTGTACGAATTCTGACGAAATTTAGCACACAGGTACTTAAACCATGACCTGGGTTAGGTTAGGATACTTTTTATTCCGGTAGTAGGTACGTCAGGGTACAATTTCCGACCTCCACGCGGTCAAAGTCGTGAAGAAAAGTTAGTAGGGAATCCATATAAATCTAGCACCATTTCAATCAAAATTCGTTCTAAACCTAGAGTTTGATCCAATACTTTTTCAAAGCTTGTACTCTAACCACGTCCAAATCTCGATTGCACCTCCGATGTACAGAATCAGTAAATCCCTCAACGTTTGTGAAATCACACCCTCTTTGTTACACTGGGTTATAACGGTTTTGTGAACGCTCCGCCGGACATAGGATGAATCCTATGTTGTGATATAGTGTCGTATGGAACGGATTTAGGTACAGGTAAACTAAACTACGATTTTTTGTAAAAAGCAGTTTGTTGATGTCTGATCTAGATTTAGTTTAGGTTGGACTTTACATACTTATCTATGAATTTGTAGGTAGGTATGTACCGCAACTCGTAGCGACCCTAATCACAAAAACAAAATCTATCTGCCAAGCCTTTTTCCAACTATGTTGGTGTCGCCTTTCAGTCTAACCGGGAGCCAGCTGAATTCCAGTACCTGGAGCGACTACTTATCTGAACTCCACAACCCAGTTACTGGGTAGCACGCTATCTCTTGGTAAGACTGGTTGTCAGACTACCCGTAACGACTGTCATACTACCATTGGTAAACAAAATTATTCATTTTCAGTGTTCCGTACCTCAAAAGGAAAACGGAACCCTTATAAGATCACTTCGTTGTCCGTCTTTCAAGACCCCTTTTTTCTCAGGAACACATGGAGTTATCGAGTTGAAATTAATATCAACCGCCTGACACTGCCTGAAATTAGGGACTGCCAAACTGTTCCACTTTTTAAAAGAAGAGTAAAAGAACACTATCTGTCCACTTCATCATAGTTGTGTATGTATTTATTATTTTCAGTATGATATAATTATTATCATTCTAGTGATATTTATTTTAGAAGTATGTACGTATGTTTATTTGTATGTATGTTAGTATATTCTCGTAATTTTTGTTTGGTTTTTTAAGTGAATTGTTTTTTATTTTATGTATTATTTTTTTGTCTCCTTTACTATTTCACACGCTGTCTACATCTCTGTATCTGTTGTCCTGTCTCGGGTGTGCTGGAAGAGATTTCTTGTGAAATAAGCATCACCTCTGTACCTGTTTTTTCTGTTCTGTTTTTTCTTGTATGTGTACACAAATGGTAAAAATAAATAAATAAATCAAATACTCAGGGCCGCAATCCCTTGAAGCAGTGCAAAACTCAATCAAACTTCTAAGTGAACGCAATCAAAAGATACGGGCGTTTATGTTCCGTTTACGTCGCATATTTTGACACTCGCAAGAGAATCAAATTCTATAGGGTACTTCCCAGTGATCTAGAATCATGAAATTTAGCATAAGAAAAGGAAAAATTTCGAAATCCGTAAATTTGTAGTTACATGCCTACAAAATTGTACGGAACCCTCGGCCACTCGGTACTTGACCGGTTTTTGTACCATTATTTTGAGAATAGGCCCTCTGTGGCCAATAACTTTTTAAAACTTCTTTAAGATCTGCGAACGACAGCCGGCCCCAAGGGCTTAACGTGCTATCGGAGGCACAGAGGCATCTTGATACAATCACAAAAACATGAAGGTTTTAATCAGGATTTACTTAAACGAAACAATACACCCTGACCATTATCCTCAATCCTAATCAAACAGATTGACACTTGACGCCGAGCCCGAACAAGGAAGTTTGTTTTACGTATTATTAGGTAAAGAGGCTTTGTGTAATTACTTTGTCCAAACAATATGGGGCGGGAGATTATTAGGTGCTGCATGCGAGGATTATTTTGGGAATATTTTGACGCATGTTGTTGTAGTAGGCAGGTTTTGGCGGATATTTGGGTAAACTTGATAACACAGACACAAGTACGTCAATAATGATGTACGATGTCGGGAATCAACGAACATTGCCGAAGGTGTAAGGAATCGTATCGGTTACTATAAACGGACAAAATTGATTACAAATGGGTCATCATAATAAGCGACATGTCACTATAAGCGAAGTCATTATATCCGGAATTCTTACGAAGAATTTTATATGAAAATCAAACTTCGTTGTCTAATCACGTCATAATAGGCGGTTGGTCAATATAGGCGGAGTCATAATAAACGGATTCGTAATTTTTTATTTGTATTTGTTTTGTTTTGGATATTATTATTTCAAAAATTAACTAACTATGGACAAGTAATCAGCTGATCGCTTAGTATGGGGATGTCCTGAAACACAAGTTTTTATTAACCTAGTTCAGGCAGGTCGCCACCTTTTTTACTTTACTTTAAACTTGAATAAAAAAAAATTTATTTTATTTTTATTTTACCTTTCATTGGTAATTAAAAACGTGTAAATTAAACTATAGCTTTTATATTAGTATTTAAGCCAATCTGTTAAGAACTTGGCCTACTAAGTATTTATAAGTTTGTATTACTTTTTAAAAGGACCTAAATACATTTTTTTTTAGTTATACCTACGTGGTTAAGTTAAGTTAACTAATTGTTAAGCAAGTTCTCCGTATATCCTCCTCCGCATCCGTAAAGCTGAACTGATGCGGACGCATTCCATACATAATTGTTGTTTTCTATGGACAAAAGCTGAACAGAGCTGAATAAGTATGGTTAGTCCCTTATTGGTACTGAGGAACAAAACGTCATTAAGAGCCAATTCCTGAGTACCTTTGCATGTAAAGAATTTGAGAAAATTTTCAAGTTATTCAGAAACAACTAACTGAATGCCATACTTAACAAAGTTCAAATTCCATTGCAACCCAAAAGTTATTAGGACCTTTTTGTTACAAATGGTCACTCAAAAATCAACTTAAAATACATTATGCTAAAGTAGATAACTGATTACGTGGCGATGGAATGTAAATTATCTGGGAATATGAACACTGCTGTAGGTATGTCATCCATCTATGTATGAGCGTATATAAACTTTGGAAATTCCATTTTTAAATCGGTTTCCGCGTCCAACGCGATCGCGCTTTCTGTAGAAGATAACGTGGTAAGTACCTATCTGCCAAAAGTAAAACCTAATATTATTATGGATTTCTGGTTTGTCATTAAGTTTAGTAGCTATTAAGTGCTAGTAGAACAGTAGTGGGCCGTGGCCCAGTGGTTGCGGCCCCGACATACGAGTAGTAAGTAGGTCGTGAGTTCGAAGCCAGACAGGCACTTTCCTTTGTGTATTGCATTTCATCACTATTCTCAAATCACTACTCTCAAAACGGTGTAGGAAAACATCGTGAGGAAACCTGCATGACTAAAAACCAAAAATTCAAAGACACGTGACATCTACCAACCCGCACTGGGTCCGCGTGGTGGATTACGGCCCGCCCGTCACAATATAAAGATGGATCCATATTTATACTGTGTCTGTGTCCTGTGTATTTCATTATAATGAAAGTTAGTCGTATTGCATGTAGAAAAAAGTCATTTCATTATGTTTTATTTATGTAGGTAGGTGGCTACGCAAGTTTTTATACACAAAGCGCATTTTTTTTTTATTATTTTTTTTTTTTTTATGACTAATAATAATAATAATAATAATAATAATTCTTTATTTCAGATAACTAAGATCCAAAGTGTTAGTAATTACAACCATGACTTAAGACTATTGTTAGTAAAGTGACACAATATTGGTGATTCTTATTTACTAACTCATTCATTTATACTTACACCAGCTTCTGCCCGCGAGTTCGTCCGCGTGAAATTTCTTGATCCCCCGACCCACCCCGTCGCAATTGCTTGCCGGCGCTATTACCTATTTCGTTTTCGCTTGTTCTTTATAACTTTTTTTCTTTTTGCTCGGTTCCTAGCGGTTCTAGCATGATATTAGCCCGTAGCTTTCCCCAAGAATTGATATCAAAAGCAAAAATATTTTTCAAATCCGACCAGTTTAGTTGTTAACAAAAAAACAAACAAACTCTTCAGCCTTATTATTAGTATAGATTGTTCATTATTGTTGAGCATACTAAAAATACTTTCAAGTACAGTTACCATGTTCTGAGTGTCATCAAACAAAATCACTGGTTCTATCAGGCGGCGCTCGATCGCTGCTCGTTCTCGTGTTAATATCATCTTATTTGCTCGAAATCCTGCTCTTATTTGAGCATACATTGTTACTTGTCTGTGTACCGATTTAATGAGCAATGCTCACGGTACCTTTAGTGTAGTCCCAGCCTATGAGGATATTATGGGGCGAATCGAATAAATGACGTAACTTTTTTTTAAAAACTTGTATAACGAGCTGCGGAAATCCTCAAGCGTCGGAAGTATTATAACCTCATCGGTAATTATATTTTCGAGCTGTTTGGGGTTGAAACCCTCGGGCCACGGGGTCCGGAGTGGTCAAGGCTTGTTCAACGAAATCTCTCAATTGCTGGTTGATACTTCCCGTGACCCAAGGGTTGGATTTTGTGTAACTTTTACTCACCTTGTTTCTTTTGACGTATAGTCAGTATAATTTTGTTTCCTATTTCTATTTCCGTTTATGCAGTTTAACTACAAATTGAAGTTTACGTTCACTCAGCGGGATTGTCCGAAAGGGTTACCGCTACCCCGGAACATCAAGGGCGAAGGAAGGAACATGGGTGGGTTTTAGTCAGTAAGAGTCTGACACTCCCTTCCGCTCCACCCAGAGCGGGAGGGGTCATTTGATGATTTCCCACCAAAAAAAAAAAAAATAGTTTACGTTCACGCAATCTACACCCTAATTGCGTAACACATCATCAATCTGAATCATTTTGAAGGATATTGCTAATCCATTGCTTCACATGTCCGAAAACATTGTCTGCTCAACTACGTAAATAACGCAATGGATATTGTTGGACTGTCAAAACGAAAGCCATTCCCACTGTTAGTGTGTTACGAAACTACTCCGCAGAATATCTAAACTGCGTTCAAAATCTGTCTGTCAGTGTCAGTTCCACAACAATGATGACACTGACAGCTCTTGAACGCGGTTTAGATGAGCTGATCGCGTTCAGTTTGATTGGTGAAACTCGCCCTAAGTATAAATACTCGAAACTCGTAGTAAAATGTAATGTGGGACGCCCCCTTGCTAGATAAACGGACGGCCTAAAGTTGGTGGCTGGGACAGACTGGATGCGGAAGGCTGTGGACAGGGCGTTGTGGCGCAGCCTGGGAGAGGCCTATGTTCAGGATTGGACTGGTATAGGCTGAGTTGGTTGATTGATTGATATAAGCTGGCACTATGACCTATTGTCGCCTGTTACGATAGCCACGATTATGATGACCTAGTTCTTAAAAACGGCACTAACTTGGTACCTTCCTCAAAAAAAAAGGTATTTGGCACAAATAATCTTGTTGACATACTAATAATATAAAACGCTTATCTATTACACTATATTATCATTGGTCAGACAGGGGACATATGCAGTAGACCTTCCATAGTTCAAGGTAACCGATCCACTATAGCCACCCAAACCCATAGCCCGGTATATTTTGTTTCCATGTTCTGCAATAGTCCTGCACCAAGGAAGGGTTGTTCTTGGGTGCACTTGCATAGTGCATACAGGGATAATCGTCGGTTGGTGCCTCCTCATCATTTAAAAACGTCTAAAGGGCCTCTGCGAGTTGGTTTCGGTCCCAGGTACGCCTTTCAAAGGTCCGATATATGTCAAAGACAAAAAATAAAAATAAAATGCCTTTTATTTCTTGCAAAAAGTAACAAACTAATGAACTTAAGACTACTGTAATGTACGAATTTAGAAGAACCCCTCCGCGGATGAAGGCGTCCTCCAACGAAGCCCATTTAGTTCTGTCTTGGGCTGTTTGCATCCAGTCTGTACCAGCCGTTTTGTTAATATCATCCGCCCATCTCGTAAGCGGTCTTCCTCTATAGCGTTTCCCTCTTGGACCTCTCCATGAGGTCACACTTATTGTCCATCGCTCGTCTTTTAGTCTCACTACACGGCCCGCCCATTTCCATTTCAGTTTTTGGGCATATGCTAGAGCATCGGTAGCTTTAAATATGTTTCTTATGTTAACATAATAATTATCATAACATTAACACTGTTTTCCCTGAACGGAAATATAAATCTACATACCTAAATTACATATTACATAATAATGTAATGTATTATTACATTTTGCGCATATTTATAATAATAATACATTTGTACATATTTATAATACATTTCGCCAGTTTAATATTAATTTTTGTTCTTAGGAAAAACCGGCCAAGTGTGTGTCGGACCACGCACAATGAAGGGTACCGTAGTTGAATTGTGATAAATTTATACCAAGAATTGGAAACCTGTTCTCCCAGACATTCTGACTGAAAATTCCCATTCATTCATTCATTTCATTCATCATTCATTTTCCATGTTATTTTAAGACCAAAAGTCTGACAACCAGTCTTACCAAGGGGTATCGTATTATCCAGTAACTGGGTTGTGGAGGTCAGATAGGCAGTCGCTCAATGTAAAATACTAGTATTCATCTGCATCCGATTAGACTGGAAGCCGACCCCAACATAATTGGGAAAAGGCTAAGAAGATGAGACGACTATGAGATTTCTTAAAGGTTTTCCTGTAATCTATTAGTATAGAGAGTACATTTACGTAATACGTCCGCTTTTGGGTCACAGAAATTGATAAAATATGTGTACCTTTCAACTCAATCCGTCCATTAGATTCATAGCAAATTAGCTGTGACAGACGGACAGACACACGAGTGATCCTTTAAAGCTACGTAAGCACTGACAGGTGGCTTGCTTAACGCCAAGAGCCTAATGACTTAAAATCCTTACATACACGCTGGGCGACTAGAGAGGGGCTTGTGGCTAAGTAATAACAGCTGCACGGGTCGATCGCTCAGGTTAAGCTAAGTTTGCCGGTGTTGGTCTGTGGATGGGTGACCATCTTCACATACCAAGACCACGGAGAGGTCTTGGTATGTGAAGATGAAATGAAATGAAATGAGATGAAATGAAAAAATCAACCTTATTTCAATGACCCAAAACTCTTTTTATAAACGCAATAAAAATGTACTCTCCTCTCCGAGCCGGTCTGTGTAATCGGAAACTAAAGGTTCCGATTTTTTTCCGGACGTACCGAACCCTAAAAAACCTAAATAAAGAAGAAACAATAACAACAATCATGTTTTTTGTTCCTTTAGGGAATCAAACAACTGAACAAAGGCAACAGCTGGGCCTTCGTGGAAACGAAACCTGACAGGCAAAGAGCAAAGTCAACTCTAATCCACAAATTTTATTAGAGTCCGTTTGAACAATATTTATTGTTAAATAAGCAAATCTGTTTTTATTTTTTTTGTTGTTGTTGGAAGGTATAGGCCAACTTGTAACCTACTTAAATAGGGTGAATTGCCCAAGCAAAAAAATACACGGCAAACCTGAGAACGGTAGTGCAATGTGCTGATTATTAATTTTATATATTTTTTCTCAACAACGTAAGTATTTCTCTACCTTGGCAAAAAAAATCATTGGTATCTACCCTCTAATATACCCAAAAAAAAAATTACAAAGTGTTATTTTATCATCACGGTGACCTGTCCTGAACCCAATTCCGCTCATAACATACCTTCTCCTGCAAATACATTCGTAATATGGATTTAAATTGATTTTGTTATCATTAAATTATAATATATTCGATCAAATAAAACAATTTTTGTTTGTTTATCTTCTTTCTCATGGATTTGACAGGCAGTCAACTTTTGTCTGGAAAAAAGTTATCATTTCAGAGGACAGTAAGTTTTAGTAGAATAGCCACATCAACATTGCGTTGTTACGCCCCTTTCACCTTTTCTCACTCCGGATCAGTCCGGCTTAAGCTCTCGGCGCGAACGCACCGGTCCCAACGTCTTGCGGTTTCCCGCCAAAAAAGTAAGTTTATCATTTCAGTAATATGGGGACAAAAATAGTTTCATTTCGGTGGCTGTTATAACTCGTGCTAGATTTGTTTAATTTGTTTCAAAATTGTGTATTAAATTCGCAGTAAGTACTGTTTTGTTTGAGTAGTGTTCATATTTTTTAAATAATTTTTTTTCGGAGTTAAATGTAGAACTAACCTCTATTTTATCATCTCAGTGTTATCATTTCAGTGGATTCGGTGGACTGTTATACCAATTACAGTCCACCGGAATTAAAAGTATCTCCGAAATGATAAAAACATAAAGTTTTAGAGATCCTGGTGTCAAATACAAAGTCATAGTTTTGTAATGTACCTACTTTTACCTAGAGTGTCGATTAGATTATTTAGGTGTATTTGTTGTGTAATATTTGTGCTTAAGATATATAATATATACATATATCTATGTAGTTAGTACATGTTTACTATACTTTAGATACACATTTGTTCGGCTCAACGAAAATGTGATGAGTGTGTGGGTCACCACAGTGTAGATTATTATACCTACTAATTGTCAACAAAATAATTATTTCGAGGGTTTACCTTCAATATAAGTCACTTACCTTTATTTTTATATCATTTATTACGAGTAAATAACAATAATAAATAATATTTGATATAATTACAAAATTTCTTAATTTTACAAGATATAACAAATAAGTTAAAGAGCATTTAAACGTTATATGAAAAAAAAAGAGATATACCTATGTGATGAGAAATTGCCTGTGAGAGTGTTTGTCTGAGTCAATGCAAGAGAGCTAGTGTGTGAGCGCGTGGTGTATCTGAAGGTATAGTATTTTATAGGATCATAGTATAGTGTGTATGAATGTATGTCTGTGGATATGAGAAAGAAGAAAATTGAAAAGCGTGTATTTTGATTTTAGGATGCCGCGGCCTAAGCAACAGACTAGAGAAGAAAGGTTGGAAAAAAGGAGGTTGTATGAAAGAAGAAGAAAAGAGAGAATTAAGAGCAATGAAGTCTCACGCGAAGAGTTTTTGAGAAAAGACAGAGAAAGGTATGCCAGAAAAAAAGCAGCGGGATTAATTGTTTCAAGGCATCTAATGACCCCTAAAAAATTAAGAATTCTAAGAAGAAAAAACAAAATAAGTGCTGCTGCTTATTACCAAAGAAAAAAAAATAGAGCAGCTCCAGCTCCTATAGCGGCTCGTGCTAACCCTCTGGATGAGACAATTGGGGATCAAAGTGATGGTCCTGGACTAAGCACTTCCTGTCACAGTTCCTTCTTGCCTACTTTACGGCGCAGCTTACGATTGAACAGCAATAGTATTAGTACGAATATCCAAATCCAACGTTCTAATACTACAGAAGCTAGAAGCTTTCATCGGGTATACACAAGCAGTCCACGACAAACCCTGCTATCAACGCATCAAAATTTTGTAAATTTTGACTATAGCAATCCTGGTCCAAGCACTTCTCGTCAAGGGAATCCATCTTCGGCTCGGCGCTGCTTGCCGATGAATAGCGATAGTACAATTAGTTCCAATATTCAACATCATATTGATGACAATGTAGTAACTGGCACTCATTGTGTACAACCAAGTGGCGTACAACGAATAACATGTCCATCAAATCTAAGTAGTATCGAGTCAACATTATGCCCCAACAGCCCTGTTTCAGACTCATCAATTACATCTGTAGAATTCAAGCGAGGACTTAAAGACAAATTTCGAAAATATCAAAAAACTAAAACTAAGCTAATAACAGAATTACAAAACAAATTATTACAGGTCACTAAGGAAAAAGAAATGTTCAAAAAAAGGTGTAACAGACTACAAAGCAATTATATGATTTTGAAGAAAAGTACCCAAAAAGGAGAAAAACCAGCAGTAGAAGTCATAAAACCTGATGAAAAAAAAAATCGAATTCTCAGGAGGGTGGTGAAATTTTTAGAAGATGATGAAAATTCAACACTGTGTCCTGGAAAAAATGACACCATATCTAGACATGGATTAAAAAAACAAAAAAGACTATTGACAGACACACTTAAAAATTTACACTTGAAATATTTGGGATCAGGAGAACCACCGATAAGCTATTCAACATTTTCAAGAATGAAGCCTTTCTGGGTCACTCAACCAAATGTGAATGCACGAAATACATGCCTATGTGAAAAGCACGAAAATATGAAACTTTTGATTGAATCTATGAAAAGAAACCGCCTTATCAAAGAAAATACAATATCCGACGTTTTAAGTAGCCTATGTTGTAGTAAAGATAACATCGATTGTCTGCAAAGAATATGTTCAAGTTGTAAAAATAGACACATTGATTATCAAGAGTTTAATAATGAAGTGAACATAGCGTATTGGGGTTGGGAGAAGAATAAAAGCATATATGTCAAAAATAATGTAGAAAAATCTGCTATTAAAGTTGAAAAAGTAAGGCGTTGGGTGAAACCACTAGATTTAATAAAAAAATTCGAAGATAGCCTGAAACCATTCCTTAAACATTGCGTCAATAATAAAAATCAAAATCAAGCTTTCAAAACGTTAAAAGAAAATATGACTACGGAAGACTGTATTATACAAATTGATTTCAGTGAAAATTATAATGCCAAATATGGATCCGAAATTCAATCCCTTCATTTTGGTGGTAGCAGACAACAGTTCACTTTGCATACTGTCGTAATATATTTCAAACTCGACAACGAAACTTGCAAAACTCAGTCATTTTGTACTGTAAGTACCTCTTTAAGGCATGATGCTGCTGCAGTATGGGCACACCTCATTCCTGTTTTGCAAGAAATTGAGATAACTGCTCCTCTGGTTCGTAAACTTTACGTTATTTCTGACTCACCATCTGCGCAATACAGGAATAAAAATATATTATATATAATAACTCAGTTATCCTCCTATTGTCCGATGCTGACCCACATAATTTGGAACTATTGTGAGTGTGGTCATGGAAAAAGCGCAGCAGATGGAGTGGGTGGAGTATTAAAGAGAACGCTAGATAAACAAGTCTCATATCAACATGATATTACCAATATTGAATCGCTGGTACAAAACCTACAGTGTTATGTTAAAGGTGTGAAAATTGAAACAGTTGAAGATTATCAGGTGACAGAAAAAGATTGGCTCTTGCCCAAAGACTTAAAGACTTTTCCGGGAACTATGAAAGTTCACCAAGTTGTTTGGTCTAAAGAGTCAGGAAACCGTTTGGCACTTCGACATCTGTCCTGTATTGAAAGAGAATGCCTAAATAAAACTATTAGGTGCCCTCACGGCAAGCATTTAGGTTTTCATGACTTCACTGGGATTCAATCAACGAATTTTGCAAATAATACAAATATAGCACATCTGCGTCCAATTCAACTGTCAGAAAAATTAGTACTACGTCCCAAGCCATTCAATGAAAAGAATCTTTCCAAAAAATTACAAAGGAATAGTGAACCACACACACACTCAATCACAAACATTGAAATATCAATTATTAAGCCCTCAACATCCCATTCCTTTGATGGAATGAATAATCAAAAAGGAGAGAATGAGCAGGAATCATCGATAATACCCAAATCATTGCTCGAAAAATATGAAAACTTCAATGAATTTAGCACTCCATCGTGTTCATTTTTTGAAAACAATGATACTGAAATTATTGAAAAGTATGAACGGACAAGAAATATTGACAGCGAAGAAGAAATCATGATTACAGCCAAGAAGAGAAAAGTAAGAAGATTATCTTCGTCTTCGTCCAGTTCTGATTTGAATATTTTTTGATTTTTGTTATTGTATATTTAGTTTTTTAAATATTTGCTGTCATTTAATGGCATGACTTGTTTTAGGTAGGAAGTTAAACTTATTAAAGAAGACTGATGACTATAATAATTATAGTAAAGACGTGCTGTGGTGTGATAATTAAAGAAGATTTGTTTATTAGGTACATATCTAAATTAAAAACCTATATTTATAGTCATGAAAAGAGGCTGATTAGTGAATTTGAGAAATAATTGTGTGATTTAAAGTGACATGATGAAAAATTAATCTTTAAGCTACATACTTGAACCTACTCGTAAATACGTACCCAGAAAGACTGTTTTATTGGAATAACTATAATTCGCATTAGGTATAAGAATTACTTATACATAATTGCGAATTATAGTTATAGGTAGAACAAAACTTTGTTGTTTTTTGTTCTATTTAGATATGTACGTTTCTCTATTGTTGTAGTAATTTAAGAATAAAGTGATCTCAATCTCAGGTTTCTGTTATGTTTCATACGTTTATGTAAAAGGATTAAAAGTACTAAGCTATTACTACTAAGATATTTTTATAATGTTTCTTATTCATTTATTGTATTTTAAAAATATAAGAGTTGATTTAATTTTAGAAGTTTTACTGATATACCTGTAGAAACACTATTCTCCTCTCGTTACCAATTTAACTAAATTATACCTAGCATTTTTCTCTTAGTGCAATAGGTAGACATTAGGTATTATAATACTATTAATGGCATAACTTACAAATGCAACCATCATATTAATCAGAAACTTTAAGCTTTCTAATCGCGATACGTTGATTCTTTTGAAAATATATCAAGTAAATTAGTATTAGTACATAAACAAGCAAAAATATTTATTTAAGGTTACCAGCATTTACGATAAAGTTTTCCAACATTTTCACACAACAACAACCACAAAAATTACCAAAGGTTATAAAAGTAAAGAAACTATTCATTCATATCATAATAAACATTACATTACATTAATATCATTCTTTGAGGTTATTGTAACCTCAAAGAATGATATATGTAATAATACTAACTGTAATATCTGTATATTAATGATGATATTAAAAAAACTGTGTACTGTCCTGTCTCAGTGTTTATCTAAAATTTGTGGAAATCAAACCTAACAAAGTACGGAACCCTGGCTGGGGGCACGGTTGTTCTTAGCTGTATCATTTCGGTGGATTTATCATTTCGGTGGTAATTTTTATCATTTCGGTGGACACTTTTAATTTCAGTGGACTCTTAAAACTTTATCCTTAAATATTTATGTAAGTTTTGATAATATTTGATGTCCACTCACGCACAATGTTATAAAATAGACTAAAGTATTATTTGTCACTAAAAATATATAGATTGCATTGAAATAAAAAAATCCCACCGAAATGATACATAAAAATCTCTTGTTGAAATTCACCCAATAATGAAATCATGACATTTGAGGGCAATTTTAATTCAAGGCCTTTTATTGTTTTTATTTTGGTTTGTGAGCAGTGGTGGCCGGTCACGGCCGTGACTTACGAGTTTTAGATCGTAGGTTCGAACCCAATCAGACGCTTTACTTTGTGTAAATTATATCATCGCCACTGCTCTCAAAACGGTGAAGGAAAACTTCGTTAGGAAACCGGCATGTCCCAGAACCAAAAATTCGAAGACATGTGACATATACCAACCCACTGGCCCCGCGTGGTGGATTACGGTCCACTCACTCTCACAGAGAGGAGGCCTGTGTAAAGAGACGGACAGTCGAGATTGACCCAGGTTAAAGTAAAATAGACATATCATCAATGACAAAAAAAAAATTATCTACATTCTTACCAAAACGAGCATAAATAACAGATACATAGATATAAAGAGATCCCAACGTATACTACGATGATCTGCTGTTGTGCAACGTATCTACTAATGCAATATTAATGAGTATTGCACTCTGAATAACGGTGACGATGCACTAGCCAAATGAGGATTAGAGTAACGGGTGAGATGGGATGTGGAGGTTACATCGGAATTTTTTTTCGTGGCGTTTTCGTATTTACTATAGGAAGGTACCTACTGCGGGAGTAAGCCCGAAAGTCTGACAACTAATCTTACCAAGGGGAATCGTATAACCCACTGGGTTGTGGAGGTTAGACAAGCAGTCACTTCATGTAAAATACCGGTATAAGGTATTCAGTTTATCCGGTTAGACTGGAAGCCGACCGCAACATAGTTGGGAAAAGGCTAGGCAGATGATGAGGTACTGCGGGAGTAAATGCGTAACAACAGTAGAAATAGCTTTCATTTTGACAGTTCAACAACATTCATTGCATTATTTTTGTTGAGCAGACAAAGGGGTTCGAATATTTTTCTATGGAAGCTGGCATATCCACCCGACGTCATTTTTTGTTTTTTTTTTTTTCAAAGAGCGAACGATAAAAACCTACGATGAAAGTGGAATGTATGGATAGGGGACACCCCCTACCCATATATTCCACTTTCATCGTAGGTGCCTTTACGAACATAAAATGTCCATTATTATACTGTCACGTTTCCGATATAATTGGGGGTCATCGCCATATGAGAACTATGAAAACCATCAAAATAGAAATGTTTAAAATACAATGATAATGCCTTTTGCCAAATCATGCGTTACTAAAAAATATAATAGTCTTTTTTTACAAGTACCTACCTATTTATCTGAGCAGTGGTGGCCCAGTGGTAACAGCCGCGACTTACGTGTTGTAAGTCGTAGGTTTGAACCCAATCAGGCGCTTTGCTTTCTGTAAATTATTTCATCACCACTGCTCTCTAAACGGTGAAGGAAAACATCGTGAGGAAACCGGCATGTCCTAGAACCAAAAAATTCGAAGACGTGACATCTACCAACCCGCACTGGGCCCGCGTGGTGCATTAAGGCCCACTCCCTCTCACAGAGAGGAGGCCTGTGTCCCAGCAGTGGGAACCTTACAGGCTGTTATTGTACCTATTTATAATTTTCCGTGGAAACCGGAACGTGGAATGTCGGAGCAGAGATCAATTGGTTTGTCGCGTGGTTGATTTTTGCACAAAACAAATCACATAATGCAGATAATAATTAGTGAGTTATTGGAAAGATTAGATGAATTAGTTTGCCGACCCCAACATAATTGGGAAAAGACTAGGCAGATGATGATGAGATCTGCTTAGCCTTTTCCCAACTATGTTGGGGTCGGCTTCCAGTGTAACCGGATGCAGCTGACTACCAGTATTTTACATGGAGCGATTGCCTATCTGACCTCCACAACCCAGTCCAGTGACTAGATAAAACGATATCCCTTGGTAAGACTGGTTGTCAGACTTTCGAACTTCTGACGACCCGCAACGACTGTCAAAGATCCACGAATGACAGCAGGGACCAACGGCATAACGTGCTTTCCGAGACACTGAGGGGTCTTGGTATATAAAGATGATCACCCATCCACGGACCAACCCTGGCAAGCGTAGCTTAACCTGATCGACTGTTATTACTTAGCCATAAGACAAAAAAAGAAACGTCGTAGAAAAAGTTTAGTTTGATCGTTATAAGTTATTATGAACGTAGCCTCTATCTCGTGTCGCATCCACTACAGTAATGTGTGGCGAGTCATTAATAACACCATAGAACGCATTGTCAGGTGATCGCTATCTCCTCTCAAATTACTTGCATATAAAATTAATTGTTATTTGAACAAAGTCTCGTTAATTTCCTTTAAATTAGTTCCTTTATTGCGCAAGTAATTAATGTTTGTTAGTACGAATGATCGGAGCTTTGTTACGTCACTGGGGAGACGGATGTTTGTGTATGGGTTTTATTCTTTCCTGTTCTTGCGAGTTTAATCTATTATGTTACATTATATAAGCTAACATTTAAAATAATAATATATACATGTGAAAATAAACAAAAGAATCGTAGGGCACCAAAAAATTCGTTCGCATCGCTGTCAACAGGAATAGTGCCCAAAAGGCTGTCAGCATTGCCACGTTGTATGGCGATGCTAATTCATTGGCCAAGAAACAGGCCAGCCCTCTGGTCACGTGAAGTGTTGACTAACCGCTTGGCGATATCTCGAAAAATCAAGAAAAAAAAAAAAAAATTTTTTTTTTTTTTTTTTTTTTTTTTTTTTTTTTTTTTTTTTTTTTTTTTTTTTTTTTTTTTTTTTTTTTTTTTTTTTTTTTTTGGCATGGGAAATCATCAAATGACCCCTCCCGCTCTGGGTGGAGCGGAAGGGAGTGTCAGACTCTTACCCAAAAACCCACCCATGTCCTGATCGGGCGGTGAGCTACCCATTGCTCTCCGCCCGCAGGCCCGCGCCTACGGTGGCCGGTAGTCTCCAATGGACTCCCGACGCCCGGGGCGTCTCCCGCGGACTCGGACCCCATGGCCCTAGTGTTTCAACCCCAAACAGCTCGAACATGTAACTTCCAATCAGGTAGGAATATTTTCGCTGTTTGAGGTTTTCTGCACCAGCAGCAGCCGCTCCAGCACAGCCCACCGTGCTAGCACGGTGGGCTGCTCTTCCTAGGAAGATGGGATGGCGCAAGGGTGTCGACACATACTGCATCCCACACCAAAGGTCTGCCTAACTTCCAGGGCATTATGGTCATTTCGTCCGGTCTCTTCTCATCGTTGCGTGCCAGGCCGTTGGGTTCTAAAACAGTTGGCACCCCAGCAGTGACGAGAGCACGACGGATGATGTCATTAATGCAGGCGTGCCGTGCTATCCGGCCTGCACTCCTACTGCAGAATAGGCCATGGTGTCCGAGGCAGTCGACAGCTTTTCCGCACTGACAGTGATACGGAGCCCCGCAAGGAGCGAGCCGGAAGGCGGTGTCACCCAACGTAGTGCCTATGTTGTGTGACTGGAGTGCTTGAAGCCAGAGCCCCGACTCCCACTCACCCACAGCCAGCAGGCGGGCACGTTTAGCAGTATTAGTGGACGTATTGATAAGATTATTCCGTACCAACCTGCGGAGCGGCTCATCCCACTGTCTCTGGGAAGATGGGTTTACGGGCTGATCTGTATAGGTTTTAGATTAAATTGAGTCATCATCTGCCTAGCGTTTTCCCAAATATGTTGAGGTCGGTTTCCAGTCTCATTAGATGTAGCTGAATACCAGTATTTTACATGAAGCGACTGCCTATCTGACTGATATAATAACTTTGTCACAAAAACCATTCACGGAAATATTCAACCAACGACAGATGCTTTGAGAGTCAAAGCATTCCAACAACATTTATAAACAAATAATATATTATAATGAGTATATATTCTGGGAGCTCTTTTATTTAGGTATTTATTTACATGCATTGGCACATGCAATATCAGAACGTTGGTACGGACGCCAGCACATCAAGTTACTACAATCAAGTTACTACAGTCAAATTTCTTTAATAGATTTTCAACTTTATCGTTAAATCATTAAGGTTTTAGGTTGATTGGGAAAATTTGACAGTTTTGGGTAGCTTAACCTGCTGGCGTCTGTACGTGAAGAATGTTACCTATAAATTAGGATGTAGGAACAGCACCCTAATGTAACATGTAATGTGTGTAACAAACTATCAATCGCAATTTGAATCATTTTGAAGGATATTTCTAATCCATTGCTTCTTATGGTAGAAAAATTTGTCTACTCAGCAACGTAAATTATTTTCTAGCACTCAAACCTTAGTTGGTCCAATAGAGGTTTTTAATCCTTATGAAAAACAGGATTGATTGGCATCAAAAAAGATTTTGTGAAAATTGCCCGTTTTCTTACTGACTGTATTTTTTTTTAAAACTGTGAATGCAGATCAAAATTTTTCAAAAAGAAAATCTGGTTAGCTATGTAGTCAAACACAAATAAGACAACATTTATTTATTATTAAAAAAAAATACACATAAAGGAAGTGTCTAGCTTGAATTCTAATACAAAATCAAGCAAGTAGTTTATTCTTTAAATGAAAAGGCAAAGTGCGTAAACGATGCAAGTGTATGAAGCAAGAAGGTACTGTAGGAACACATCACTCATTTATAGAGAAAAAAAGTCAATTATACAAGGAGTCGTTTTGCATCCTCTTCAAATTCAAGGAGGTACTAGTAACTATGCTACTGATACTCAACACGAATCAATAATAAAAAGTAGGTATCTTTTTGTTCTAATTTTCGGAAAACGATATGTGTGGACTCGCATTTTAAAAACGCGGCCTGTGTGAGACCGCACTGTAACTGACCTTTTACACACACATAAAAAAGCGGCCGCTTATACGATACCATAACGCGATTCTGTTCTTTGAAAGTGGTGTATTCCGAAATACTGTCAAACTTAAATAACTAAAGAAACAAGTATGTATTCATTATTTACCAGGGGTCGTAATTTTATTTGATTATTTATGTCCTTTCATAACAGCCTCCTGACATTTGACGAGGATGTAATACAACAGCTTGTATAGAGATGTCGTGGGACACTCGGTTGGAACGAAGTTAGTTTCGCTGTCAAGCGTAATGAAATAAATTAACAACGTTTAACAGTAGAAAATCTGCGTTCACGTATCCCCCACGTCTATACTAATAATAAGGCTATAGAGTTTGTTTGAACGCGTTAATCTCTGGTCGGATTTGAAAAAATATTTTTGCGTTTGATAATCCAATTTTCAAGGAAAGCTAATAGACTATATAACTTTACGCTAAGCCTTAGGGGCCGAGCAAAAAAAGGTATGAAATAGCGCGAAAACGACGCAATAGCGCGGGCAGGCGATGCGATGCAAGGCAATAAGAAATTTCATGCGGACAAAGTCGCGGGCAGAAGCTAGTAATATATAGGTATACTCTTGTAAACTACTATAGCAAAAGTGACGTAACGGTCAAAATGTAGTTTTTTTCGGTCTAGCACTCAATCGCCAAGTGAGTAGAGTGTATCGTGCGCTAAGGAACTTCGTTCCAAAAACACGAGTTTATGCTGTTTAGTCCAATCACATCAGAGACAAATAGTTTTCAGCGTCCATCATCATTTCATGCTTTGCAGCAAAATAATGGTATAAGTAACCACAACAGAGGCTAGAGAAACCAGGAGGGTGTACTCAAAGGTGAAGAAACGCATGGCGTGAAACTTGATAGGTCTGGTGATCAGCAGGTTGCGGAATTTAACCAGGGTGGTCGTCAAGATGGCAGCTGTGAACAAGATAAAGATTATTTGTGAATAAGTGGTATTTTTTTTATTCTTCATTCGTTGGTTGAAGAAACGAATAAGAGAGTGGTGGGTGATGAATATGATGTGCTAATGGATGGCGGAGAAAAAGGAGACTGAAGAAAAGACGGATGGAAATTGTGTGACAGATGATTATAGAATCTTTATTAGCAAAGTTCATCATCTTCTTGCTCCGATTTCAATATATTTAAGGCTCGGATTTCGGTGCAGCACGTCGATTTCTCCCATATAATGTCCTACTCTATTAGCCGTCATTTCGGTATTCGCTATTTTTCTAGACAAATAATCCTTCACCTAGTCCATCCATCTTTTCTTTGCCTTGCCTCTTTTCGTAACACTCGACATTCTTTACTATCCTACAACAAAGAGGTAAACCTACACAACAACACCAATCATATAAATGACAAATAATTTTTAGCTTCCATTATTTGATACTCTGCAGCATAATAACGGTATAAGTGAGCACAGCAGAGGCTAGAGAAACCAGGAGGGTGTACTCAAAGGTGAAGAAGCGCAAGGCGTGAAACTTGATAGGTCTGGTGATCAGCAGTTTGCGAAAGTTAATCAGCGTCGTCGTTAGGCTGGCAGCTGTGAACAAGATGAAGATTATTTTTGGTTAAGTGGTAATTTTTACTAACGTTCAATCGTTGGTTAAAGAAACGAATAAGAGAGTGGAGGGTGATGATGAATATGCTGTGTTGATGGATGGAAACCAAAGGAAAGATGGGTTAGTTGGTGTTAAATTATTTAAATTAGAAGCAAGAAGTGAAATGTATTTCACCATATAAATACTCACAATTATTCTTAGTAACAAGCAAAAGATCAATGATCCCCAGAATCCTCTCACTCTGTCTGTAAGTACTCTCACACCGATACACCATGATGATACCAATCATTGCCCAGTTCAACAATCTGATGAGGCTGGATATTGATGGTAAACGGCAGACGCCGTTTGGTGCTACCTGCAGGAGTACGTGCACAGCATTAACACTAGGAAACTGAAAGACATTAGAGGCTTTCCATTGAAAAATACGCATTCTTAGCCTTTTTTACCCGATTTTGGCGAACCTCATAAAGAGCGCAATATTTTGTGTATTATAAAATCTTACCATTGATCCAGTGAGAAATCTGATGGCCATGTTCAACAAGTTTATCATATTGACGAGAAGATTTATGCAAAATATTAAAATCTGTAAGATGAGAGAGTATTGACCGTAAGCATTATAAAAATATTTGCTTTTCTTGCGTCGTAATCTGAATATACCAATGATTACGAGTTTAAACCAAATATGAATCAGGGATACCATTAAATTAAAGTTTCTCACCCGAAAGCCAAACTTCGAGTTAATGTAATCAATTTGCTCAAGCAGAAGAAGGTAACATCGATTGAATCCAATGACTTCGATGAACCGGCCATGGCTAAGGGTTTTCAGAGATTCTAAACGTATATTTCCATTCTCTGTTCTCAAAGCCCAGGTTTTGTTTTCATCATCATAAACGGATATCGTACTATTCGGCGAGGTGTAGTAGCCCTATTGAGAAGAAATATTTTTTTAATCGATGTTGTTTGACTGTTCTGCTTTAGATAATTTATCTTCAGTCAAAAGTTCAATGTTAATTAGAAATATAGAAATACGGAGTGTACCCAGTTGTACCTAAGATAGACTATCCTATCACACCATAGTATTGATTAGTAATAGATTATTTAACAACTTTCACAAGCGGGTTAAATAAGCAACGATAAAAACTTGAGTAAATGTGCTTACCTGAAGAAGATCTTTTATCAGTTTTAAACGATATTCCAATTGTATAACATGAGAAAAACCGTCAAGTATTGTTAGCATATTCAGAAAGAAATAAAAATAATCCAAAGAGTACAAAGTCGGAGAAATCCAGCCGAAGCCTTCGATCCAGCTGGCATAGTCAATAAGAGAAGTCACCATAAAAATAATCACACAAAATCCAACAGCTCTTAGGATAATCTTCCGAATGTCATCATAGTAAGTCATGCCCAAAATCTGGTCGACATGTTCGAAGCGTTTGAAGTACTTCAGGAGGAGATCTCTTCCATACTTGTACACACAGATCAAATCGATAGTATATTCAAAATATCCGATCAAATAGGACATTTGAATAGAGTCAGAAAACGTAAAATTCGTATTGTTTCTGATGATATCCAACCTTTCAACCTTGTTGAGTAAGAAGAAGAAATTCAAAAATCCAAAGAGTAAAACGTAGATGATACTCCTGGCCAGAGACCATGACACTTTTAGTTGATTCCCTTTCCGGTAGATGCATGATAAATTGAAAACCCTCAACAGCCAATTTAGAGGCACTAAGGTATAAAATGTATCCTTCGTGTTTTTACTATTGACTTTTATTTTCATATTGTCTCCGTTTTATGGGTTGACGTTAACTGGCTTCTGGACTTTCAGTGAAATTAGTTTTACAGTTAAATAATCAATATTGTCAGCACTTTGAACTATCACCCTAATTACTTATAGTCGTTCAATTAATTATTTGTTTTGTTCGTTTTATTTCGTTCTTTTGTTCTGCGTTGTTGGCACCGTTTTGTTCAGAAGTTCTATTAATACTGCGGAAATACTACCAATAACTTAGCTGTCCATTCACGGTGGATATAAGTGTGCGTGTTTTATTTTCATTAAGGAATTGATGTTAATGTTAATAATTTAACCTCAAGAAGCTATGATTAATTTTCTTTATGTTACTTTTTTAAAATACATTTTTAGCAATAATACGTTTTATATAATATTTACATAATGTAAGCTAACACTTAGAATAATAATATTATGTACATGTACATGAAAAAAGTAGCAAAAGAATCAGGCATCAAAAAATTCGTCCGCATCGCTGTCAACAGGAACAGTGCCCAAAAGGCTGGCAGCATTGCCACGTTGTACGGCGATGCTAATTCTTTTGCCAAGAAATAGGCCAGCCTTCTGGTCACGTGAAGAGACTATTAACCGCAATAGCAATTTTTTAGAAATAATTTTCTTTAATTATGGATCATTAGGTCAGGAATGACGCAAAGTAAAAAAGAGTTACGAGAAAGGAATCTCATACCCTGAAATGGCTAGAAAAGGATGAGGTAGACAATAAATAATATTGTTAGATAACAGCACTCTAATTGCGTTACACAAGAACAATCACAATCTGTATAATGTTGAAGGATATTGCTAATCCATTGCTGCATATGTTCGAAAAAATTGTCTGCTCAACAATGTAAATAATGCAATGACTGTTTTTGAACTGTGAAAACGAAAGTCATTGCTACTATTAGCGGGTTACGCAATTGCCCCGCAGAACCTAGGCAGTCTAACAGACATGATTAACACATAACATAACGCCTGCATTTCCAAAAGGGTTAGGCAGAGGTGAACTAATAGTACAACAACCACATTTTATTATATCTTCGATAGTTCCATTCGTTATGTTTCACATAACCTCTACACTACCGGATTAACATCACGCATATTATATTATTTATTCAACGGAACTGCCACATATGAGTATGAAATGATTAATTCAATTTATTATTTCATTATTCTTCCATAGTGAAAATTATTTCACCACCATTCATGTTATATTTTTAAAAGCAATTGAATGGCTATTTACGTGACTTGGCATTTTATGAATTATAGTAATTCATTGGTATTATTGAGTACCTACTTCTTTTTGTACATATTTATAAAATATTTAGATTATATTCATCTGGAATAATGTACCTTTCGATGATGAAATAATTTTTCAAATAGGAGCAATCGTTCCAGGGATTACCCTCCACATATAAACAAATTCATAAGATTTGCTCTCTCTTTTAAAATACTATTTATTTATATGTTATTTACATAATATAAGCTAACATTTAAAACAATAATATGTACACGTATATGAAAGAATAAGCAAAACAACCATAGGGCATCAAGAAATTCGTCCGCATCGCTGTCAACAGGAACAGTGCCCAAAAGGCTGGCAGCATTGCCACATTGTATGGCTATGCCAATTCTTTGGCCAAGAAATAGGCCAGCCCTCTGGTCATGTGAAGAGTTGACTAATCGCTTGGCGATATCTCGAAAAACCAAGTGGGCACTCGGACCCAATGGCCCTAGTGTTTCAACCCCAAACGGTTCGAATATATAACTCCCAATCAGGTTGGAATATTTTCGCCGTTTGAGGTTTTCTGCACATGCAGCAGCCGCCCCGGCACAGTCCACCGTGCTAGGAAGATGGGATGGCACAAGGGTTGTCGACACATGTTACACCCCACACCAAAGGTCTGCCTAACTCTCTGTTTTTATAATGTTAGTATATATTTTGTGTACGTGCCTAATTTGGAGTTTTTGGCATAACATAACATGGTATGAGATATTTTGTGCCAAATATCAAGTCACACACAGTGAGAACAGTTTCTTACACAAACAAATTCGTGTCGAAAGCTAGTGTTGTAGAATAAATCAGTTCCGTCTTCACACACAGACGAAATTCTGTTATATCCTTTATCCGACAGAATCCGGATAATACAAGTACATATGTCACCTCTAGTTTATTGAGACAACATGTGCAAACAGGTTCTAGCAGTTAGCTTAGTTCGACGTAGTTTATTTGACGAAATACTAGGCAGGTATACAGTGTGACTTGTGATTTGACGTATTCCTTCCAGGACGCGTGATAGTGTGATCCATTTGCAACAATTAAGGACCCCATAAATCAGCCGAAGTAAATATGTTCAAAATTTAAGAATTTGTATGTGCGCAGTAGTTTAAAAACACGCGAACTAAGCGAGAAGTGTAATCACTTCTCGCTTAGTTCGCGTGTTTTTATTCGCGTGTTATTACTCGCAGTCGATGAGCTAATGCTCATCGACTGCGAGTAATACTAACTACTCGAAAGTGGCTTCTAAACTTTTAACCTGAAGACTCGTAATTCAATTCGTTCAAAATCTAGTCGCAGTCTCATCTCGGCGACAAACAAATGTCAATAACTTGTCAAAAATGTAGGGAAATTAGAGGTATTTTTGACAGATTAAGACAAATCAGGCTGTGAACGCTCTTAGAATTACGAGATTTACCCCTCTGGTTGCGACGACCTGTCTTCATAACGTAAGAAGGATTGATTGACAGTTAATTAATTCGATTACGACGCAATTTTCAAATATTTTAACAATTTGCAAATTCGACCTTTGCCAGCATTATCGACTGTTTCATGGGGCAATCATTCTGATTATATTTTAAATATTTGTTCTTCGTTAGATAGCTGATTAAATTAAAATGTCTTCCCCGGAATTTATACCTTTAGTGGCCCACAAAATTGAGATAACTGGCGTCGAAGTTTATGTACGTAGATGATATTTGAAAATGGTTATTAAACTTTAACTGTTTGATTTCTTAGAAAAATCAGAAGGTGTGTTAAAGTATTAGGTATCCATTGGAATAGCAATGAAGGCCATTCAATTTGAGAGTGGTATTTAGTGACGAATTCTGGGAAATTTTCAATAATGCATGGAAATTTGGTTTTCTCGAATCCCATGAATTTTTGCCTAGGCTGATATGGGGTGCTTAATTATAATTCAGCCTGTATATTATTTTTTATTATTATAAGTGAATATTTCTTCATATTTTGTGGTTAATGATAAAATAAGAATTATTATATTATAAAACCATTAAGTATCAAAATATATATATATATTATCTTTTTTTTAGAATCAATAATGATTCTGTACAGCCGAAAATCTTATGGGAGTAAAAAAAGTGTTTGTGCGTTTTATTTTATTTTTAGGCCCAAAACTTTTTAATGTTTTATAGTAAGTCACATTACACAGTCTGGCCATAAATACTGTCACAATTAAAAATAAGAAAGATATTACATTTGAATTATTTGGAATCTGTCATTTTTATACGATTGTTCACTGAGTTTTCTAATTTTGGCGCCAATACATTGTACAATATTTTGCGATATTAAAATGGAGTGGGTTGATAAAGAGAACCGAATCGCTGTGATTGCATTAAACAAAGTTGGTATGGAGCCAAATGCAATTTTTAAAACTCTCCATACGCTTGGTATTAGTCAAATGTTTGTGTACCGGGCTATTAATAGGTACAATGAGACCTCCTCTGTTTGTGACAGAAAAAGATCTGGCCGTCCACGTAGTGTTCGTACAAAAAAGGTGGGCAAAGCAGTAAGGGAAAGAATTCAAAGAAATCCTGTCCGAAAGCAAAAGATTTTATCTCGGGAGATGAAGATAGCACCCAGAACCATGTCGCGTATTTTAAAATATGACTTAGGACTTGCAGCCTGTAAGATTCGCACTGGTCATTTTTTAAATGATAATTTAAAAAAGAATAGGGTGGTAAAATCGAAACAACTACTGAAGCGGTACGCAAAGGGAGGTCACAGAAAAAAATTGTTTACGGATGAGAAAATCTTTACAATTGAGCAACATTTTAACAAACAAAATGACCGTATTTATGCTCAAAGCTCTAAGGAAGCTTCCCAATTAGTCGACAGAGTGCAACGTGCGCATTATCCGACTTCAGTGATGGTTTGGTGGGGTGTTAGCTATGAAGGAGTGACTGAGCCATATTTTTGTGAAAAGGTATCAAAACATCGGCACAAGTATATCAAGATACCATTCATGAGAAGGTAGTTAAGCCCCTTAACAACACCATGTTCAATAACCAAGTATGGTCCTTCCAAGAAGACTCGGCGCCGGGTCATAAAGCTCGGTCCACGCAGTCTTGGTTGGAAGTGAACGTTTCGGACTTCATCAGAGCTGAAGACTGGCCGTCGTCTAGTCCCGATCTTAATCCGCTGGATTATGATTTATGGTCAGTTTTAGAGAGTACGGCTTGCTCTAAGCGCCATTACAATTTGAAGTCCCTAAAACAATCCATACGATTGGCAGTGAAGAATTTTCCCATGGAAAGAGTGCGTGCTTCTATTGATAACTGGCCTCAACGTTTAACTGTATTGCAGCCAGTGGAGACCACTTCGAATAAGCTTTTTATATTTTAAATTGTTTTATATTTATATATTAAACTAACACACTGTGAAAGTAATAAATCTTATTTGCACTAAAAAAAAAATTTTTTTTCTTCGTGACAATATTTATGGCAAGACCTACAATGTATACCTACCTAAGGTATACATGGTTTATTTTAGGAACAGCAAAGCATTGTGTTTATTATCTGGCCAGTGTTAATATTATAAAAGTTAAAATGTTTTATTGTTACGCTTTCACGCTGAAACGGCTAAACGAGGCACAAGGGCGATGTGAATGACCTGGGTTAGGACAACGGATACTTTTTTTCGCAGTAGTGCGTTCACGTGGGATAATTTACGACGTCAATGCGGGTGATGCCGCTGGCAAAAGCTAGTATTAGTAATAAAACTACGTAGGTACTTAATATTATCCAGGGGTACCCGGGTGCAGAATCTAAACGGTTAGTCAGCGTTGAACTGGAAACTTACGATAATTATTATAATGGATAGAAAAATGGCATAGGAAGCTAAAAATAAGTGTGTTCTTTCTCTTTCATACAGAGGATGAAAGAGATGGAAAAGTTTTAATGCTGTGTAGTTATAGTATCTTCGCTAGTAGATTTTAATTATGACATAATTTTTGGTTTAGAATCTACTTAATAAAAATCTTAAATTCATTCACTTGCACACCCTTAGGGCTCATACACACGACCGAGACGCGTCAACGGCAGAGACAACTGCAGCGGCCAGTGTCGACTGCTGCCGTCAACGCGTATCGGCGACAGCATTCGACAACATGCCGCTCTAGTACGGTAGTACAGTGCTTAAATACGACGGCTGCAGTTGTCTCTGCCATTGACGCGTGTCGCTCCGGTGTATACACACTAAACCGTTGTGTCTAGAAGCACAATATTAATAAAAAAAAAAAAAAAAAATTTTGCACAAGAGTTCCTTTTATAACGAACGTAAGCATTAAGGAAGGAATTTGAAAATTCATCCCCTAAAGGGTTTAAATAGGGGATGAAAGTTTGTATAGAAGTTTGTTGATGAGAAATCCCATCGGGCGCACGGCTTGCCAAGAATTTATTCAAACATATTAATTACATCTTTGTAATCTATATCATTCTTATAATAAAGCTAAAGAGTTTGTTTGTTTGAACGCAATACTCTCTGGAACTACCGGTCGGATTTGAAAAATTCTATTTGCATTTGATAGCCCAATTCTTGAGGAATGCTATAGGCTAACATCAGGCTATAGGCCCTTAAGTGCTGAGCAAAAAGAACGCTAAGCAAAACCGAAGTAATAGTGCAGGCGATGCGATGCGACGGGGTGGGTTGGAGAACAATAATTATTATAGACATTTTTCATTTGTCGTCCAACAAAAGGAAGGAACTAATTCAGGGCCTTTCCTCATAACTTTACGATCCTTTTCACATTGTCTTTGTATTCAACATTTTTAATGTTAATTATCTAATTTTTAGTTTTAATTTTTTTACATGAATACTTACTTACTTATATACTATATATTATAATATTATATAATATATTTTATATTATATACTACTGTACCTCTGTCTTGTTTGTATTTACTGCGCACTGTAACATATAAGTAGTAATCTGTGGAAACGTCGTTAATTGTTCATAAACCACGTGATGTAATCATACTTTGTTTGTATTACCTAGTGTTCAATTGTTTGTTTCCCTAATAAATAAATAAAATAAAATCAAGACATTTCACGCGGACGAAGTCGCAGGCAGAAGCTAGTGTTGTATATAATAGAAAATAAATTATCGTCTATGACGTCAGTAAGTTATTACGTTTCACTGGAAATAGAATCGGTTCAAGTGGCCAGAGACAAAGAAGAGTACCTAGTAAATATCAAATGTCTGATATATCAATTTGTATGTATTTGTTTTCATGGAAATGCTTGTAAGTATTAAGTTCCCGTTAAGTTCTCTTTGTCTTTTATGTCACAAATTCTTCCCATTCTTCTTCTTTATTCTTAGGTGGAAACTACAGAACCCCATGTCCTACGGTCAGGTACGTAGTACTCGCAACCGCCGTGCGTGTATGACCAGCAGTGCGATTCTGTCACCATCTCACCGTGAAAACTTAGGTGTAGTGAGCGTGGAGTGAGCTATCATTCCAACTAATGCTAGGGATTGACACTAGTGACAGCTCACATCAAGCTCAGCCGATCGATTCTGTAAACATCTCACCGTGAAAAGTTAGGTGAAGTGATCTTAGAGTGAGCTGTCAGTAGTGTCAATCGCTAGCATTAGTTGGAATGACAGCTCACTCCACGCTCACTTCACCTAAGTTTTCACGGTGAGATGGTTACAGAATCGCACTGCAGTTCACTTGAGTTTCCACGGCGAGATTTTTACAGAATCGACCGGAGGCACCCTTATCGCGTACCACACTTTCAGCCACAATCTGAATAATTATGAAGGATATTGGCGCCGATTCTCTTGTACACAAACTAAACAAAATTTAAGTTCAGTGCATCTTTTTCTTTCTATGTCATTAAGAAAAGGATAGAAGATAAATAGTAGTTTAGTTCTGTAAAATTAGTCAGCGCCTGACGTAAATCGACGTATTTTTCGTCGCCATGTTTTTAATCACGTCTAAACTTGCTATGGAGTATCTTAATTTGACAGGACTAAACTAATATTTATCTTCTGTCCTTTTCTTAATGAAATATAAAAAAAGATGCACTGAACTTACATTTAGTTTAGTTTGTGAACGAGGGAATCGACACCATTGAGAATCCATTGCTTCATATGGTCAAAAAATTTGTCTGCTCAACAATGTAAACGTTGTTGAACCGTTAAAATGAAAGCCGTTGCTACTTTTACTGATAATTATATCGCAAATGTATGAACTTAAACGAAACAAAAATAGTGTGTAAGGATCGTAACAACCTTTTACTGTAAAATTAAAGGTATATTTAAGTAAAAGTAATGTTCCAAAATTTCTTCAACATTTTCACAACAAAATACGTAATAAGGAGCGCTCGTCAACCTTGAGTTGGTCATAAAATTAAAACAAATACAGCCGCAAAACTCCAGAGACTGTATAAACCGGAGATTACCAGTGAGAACCGCTGAAAACCGACGAAATCCGGTTAATATAATTACGCAGAAACTTGGAGATCATGCCGGCTTATGTGATGTAAGTTGGCGAAAGTATTCCATCGGTATTTTGAATATAATAGAGGGCAAAGTTTGTTGTCTTTCTTAAACTTGTCGGAATAAACATGAGCTCTAAAAATAACTTGTGACAAGAGTGTTGGTTCTTCCGTTTTGTTGAAATAAAACACAGAGAGAAAGTAAAATATGGATTTCCCTTTCACCTATTTGATTATACAGAAAAAGCAATGGCGAGTTACACTCAAAAGGTTTCACAGAAGTTACAATAAAAAAGTGTGTGTTGCCACACTTAAAAAATATTTTTAAGGCACATTAATGTTGCACACTTAGAAAACAAGAAAGAACTAAAATATTTCGTTTGATTCTAAATTATTACAAACTAGCTGTGCCCGCGACTTCGTTCGCGTGGATGACGAAACTTAACAATGAGTTTTTTGTGTAAAGTGCTATTTGTGTAGAACGTTATCTATCGAGCATACCGGTATTAATACTTCTGTCCCGGCGCGGGCCCCTACCTATACTTGAAATAAAATACACAGAAAATAAAACAGAAAATAAAATACCTACCTACCTAAATAAACCTATTTCTGATTATAACTAACGTAAACTCAATAAATAAGCAAAATCCCTAAAAACTAATATCTATACGAATTACTAATACTACCTAACAGTATTATAAAATAACCTACGGTCACTACGTACACTATCAAATATAAGTATTTATTTCAATTAAACCAATTACAGGCACTTTTGAATTGTCAAGGGGTCGGTCAGTCAGAGAAATGAAGCTAGTTGCCCATTCCAAAGCGTAGTAGGTACCTATGGAGAAGAACGGGCAAGAAACTCCATGGACACTCTTTTAAATCAAAATATGGTTACAAAGTATTAGTTACATCATTCATGTTAAAAATTATGCATGTGAGAACGATGCAGAACGTTAAAAGCGTCCGTAATGAAAAGCCTAAAACAATCCAAATATTAAATTAAATTAAAATAAGCCACTACTTATACTTTAAAATTAAAATCTATCCCTACGACTTATAAAAATAAACCTTAATAACTCTACCTTAAACTGTACTTAGTAAAATCTAAAAGGAATAAAAAGGTCGCACTGAAAAGCACGGTTAAGAATTGCAAGTAGCAGTTAAAACATACAATTTGTAGAATGCTAATAAGAACGAACGCTCGCCACTCGACACGTCCGTTCAAATCAAAGTTCAAAAAATTTATTTATTATCTTCGTCGTGTGTGATAGTCCATTGAATTGTATGGCGAGCGATATTGTATCTTAAGATAAAATATTATAGTACCTTAGCCGCGTGCAGCGCCCCTTAGTGAACTCCACTGCGGGTGACGTAACCTACGACAAACTTATTATTTGCGGTTGGTACAGTAATCGGGTCTAGGGATCGAACCGCAAAATTAAGTTTGTTTTTACTGTATATACTTTTCCGGGTTAAAAAGTACCCAGTGTGGTGCCCAGGATATTAAAGAATAATTATACCAAGTTTCATCGTAATCGAACCGGTAGTTTTTGCGTGATGCCTGAACAAACAGACAGACAGACAGACAGACAAAATTTTTTTTAATCACATTTTTGGGTTCGGTGTCGGTCTAGTAACACCCACTGCCATTTATTTTTTTTATTTTCAATGTACAGAATTTTCACTTCTACAGATTTATTATAAGTATAGATCAATTCAATTACTTAATTACGTGAATTTATAATATTTCAGAATATCAAAATATATGTTCACATTGTATTGAACACTTTTCTTTTTTAACGTTTTTTGTGTGGACTGCAAACAGACGGCTCACTCGGGTTAGTAGTCACGTCCGCTTATCTTTAACTAGCTTCTGGAAGCAAATTCGTTCGGGAGAAATTTCTTGTTTTCCCACAAATATATTCGTTAATACTTGGGAATTCTTTAGCTTCCCATTAGTGAATGAATTACATACAAACTCACAAATTTTCCTCTTTCAAATATTAGTGTAAATAAACGAGATATTAGAAGTGCATAATATAACCCTCTTCAGTGTTTACTGTACCCGGGAAATTTTAGAGACAAAGTTAAAATGCTTTAAGTGCCGGTAGTAACACCGACACTCGGTTTACTATTTTTTTTTATTTTTTCAATCTGAAAATGAATTGTGTACTTGGTTCCCAAAAAAGTCAAAAGAAAACGAGTGGGCCCTTCTTACTAATGAATGGTCTTCGTATTTTTGAGGTTTTGGTTCTTGACTTCTTATCCACTTCCTTTTAAGTCTAACAACATTCATTTCATTTCATTTCATTTCAACAGCGATGGACAGCAGTGATGGTCCAGTGGCCGGCCCCGGCTTACCCCTTACTCATAGGTCGTTGGTTCGAACCCAAGCAGGCGCTTTACGTCGTGTAATTTATTTCATCACCACTGCTCTCAAAACGGTGAAGCATAACATAGTAAGGAAGCCGGAATGTCCTGGAAACGAAAATTTGAAGACACGTGACATCCACCAACCCACACTGGGCCCGCGTGGTGGATTACGGCCCACTATCTTACACAGAGAGAAAACCTGTGACCCAGCATAAATATATCTAGACAAATATATAATATGTGGTATATAATGCATAATTCTAAGCCACGGATCTGTTATCTTAGCTACAGCAATCTTTATCCCACTCCTTCAATCTCCCCGGAATAGCCGCAACATGCTTATTATACATGATACTTGTAAAGTATGGCACAGGCTGTGATGCAGCAGCCTCACAACACCGGGCAATGTGCCAGTTCATATAGATACGAGATAAAATCATACTTGTTTTGCATAGAGGTGGCCAGGAAATTAGCGGGTAATGTCTGAATAAAAATATAAAAAACATTTATTCAAATTCCCGCCCCCGACGTCCCCCAAAATTCCCGCCTTTAACCAGCTTCTAGTGTTTTAGCTGGAAAAAAGACGTCGCAAACAAACAGCGCAACAAAATCCAGCAGCACAGCTGTCTGTGCCCATGTCTGTGTGTTAAGTTAGAAGAACTTGATTCCATACAATAGTATCTAGGATTAACACCATCTTAATATAGGGGTACTTTCTTCATTGGTAGCGGTCAATAAGATTTACATAGTTCTTCGCTTAGAATTTACCTACGTATTTACCCACCACCACAGTCTAAGGCAGCGAGTAGAACACCCGCAGTTATTAGTCGGTAGGAACCTGTATTAAGATCTAAGCACCTTTTTGAATTTAGGGAATCGATTATAGCGTCTATGGCCCTGCTAATTGACTTAAATATCAGTGCCTTATTTACGTCACGATTCTTACGTAAGTTGTCCGATTTATATCTAGCCTCGTAAAGCTTTACTACTTTTTACAAAAACTTTCAGTAAATTGAAACTTTACTAAAAATACGTTTTCCTAGAAAAGCGGTGGCCGTCACATAGCGTCCATAATTTACCGGCGAAGAACGTCACAAAAATGTTATTTTTTAGAGTCAATTGCTTTGATTGTCTTGAGAGCGTTTTTTGACATAAAGTCAAACCCCGCTCAAATAATTTATATGACAGCTGTCACTGCAGCCGCTACGTGGTGGCCACCGCTTTTCTAGAAACCGTAAATGATAAATTATTTTATTTCTGTAAGTAGGTTTGTACAAACAATTTTACACGACAATCAAACTAGATGAGGTCGAAATAAAGGCCGACACGAACTGACATTCAACCTTACGGTGGTAAAGGAATTACGAGGTCGATTATACTTTAGACTGTTAACTAAACCAACCTTGTTTTGTATATTTTTATACACTGGTATGAGCGATTCTCGTACAGCTCGGGCCGACACGAAAGTAGGGAAACAGCGGATTTGACAGTTTTGGGTAGCTTGAGGTGCTGGCGTCTGTACCTTAAAAACTTAATCGAAATAAATCAAATCAAATCACCCGCTTATTCCACGGCCCAACACGAATAACTTCTTACATTGTAATCTTCATTCCGAAATCGTTTTTCCTTTTTAAGCCTCATTTTTCGCGTATAAACTTACAATTGGAGCAAATTTTATTCATGCTATTTCAGCGCTTTGCATTTTCAGGGAATATGTTTTCAGGCTCTACAAATGGGTTTGGAAGCAAAAAGTGCAATTATCGTTGGAATGGGGGCAGGATTGTCCTGTTCAATGGTACAGCTTACTCCAAATGCTTTACTGATTGGGATGTAGATAGATACAATTATGTGTAGGAAAATACTGGCGAGCTTTTAGATAAACACGGGTTTTGATAAATGAAGGGAGATTTTTCTACGGCACGCATTTGAATTAGTTTTCTGTGAGAGGATTGTCTTGTGAAATATTACTAACATTCTTATTTCCTGTCGTCAAGCAATATGGTGATGATAGGGTGCTGGCAAAATTAAAGTCAAATGAAAGGAAAGAAAGAAAGAAAAATATTTTATTTGTACCGGAAATAAAAACAGTAAAAAAGGAGCATTTAAAATTAAAAAAACTAACAATTTTTTTTTAAATAAAAAAATAAAAAAATAACTTTGTCAGGTCAAGAAGTCTCCTATACTGAGACATTGCAATTTCATTAACGCAATGCATCGGCGAATCCCTTTTTTTTTCTGGGTGGGAAATCATCATATGACTTCTCCCGCTCTGGGCGGAGCGCGAAGGCGTGTCAGACTTTTACTGACTAAAACCCATCCGTGTTCCTTCAGTTGCCTATGCCACCGGGCCACGCTATCTCTTTCGAACAACCCGCGGCCCCGGCAGGCATCGGCCCTGGCGGACCCCATCAATTCGTGCTGACATCTCTTTGAGGCGCACATGGAACACAACGCGCCGTCAACCTGGGCCTGGTCCTTGCCGGGCGACGAGCTGCCCATTGCTCGCCGCCCGCAAGCCCGCGCCTACGGTGGCCGGGAGTCGGCTGGTGACTCCAGACGTCCAGGGCGTCTCCTGCAGCGACTAAGGGCGTGAGGGCGCAGAGATTGCCTCTCCCTCACGCGCTCTGCCTCCTCCTTTGCGAGCATTACTGCTTCGCAGAAGGAGGTGACGGCTTCCCATGCACTCTCGCTCCGTACCATGGCCTGGACCAGGGCCGGACGTGAGAGATCGCCGGCGCTGATCGCCGCCATGAGGACGCGGCGGTGCGGTGCTCCGCCCAAGGCAGACCTCCACCGTATGCTCCACCGTGTCCTCCGGGCGATCCACAGTAGTGACACCCTGGCATTTCCTCCCGCCTTATCCTGAACAGGAACCTCCCGAAACAACCGTGTCCGGTGAGGACCTGTGTCAGGCAGAAGGTGAGAGGGAGTGGGCCATAATCCACCAGGCGGGCCCAGTGCTGGTTGGTGGATTTCACATATCTTTCATTTTTTAGTTCTAGAATATGCAGCGGCAGATCCTAGAACAAAAAAAATACACAAAGTGAAGTGCCTGTCTGGGTTCGAACTGGGCTAATGTGCCCATATTTCCACAACTATTTTAAAGTTCTGTTCTTGTTTTATAAAGCTATACTAGTCACCAAGGAATATAAAAGAAGAAAACACCTATTCAACTTTTATCAACAAACTTTTTACACAAGAGACGAGGAAAAAATACAGCAAAAACATAATTTCCCTATTAAAGAAAATTGCAAAAACCGGACTACCGTCATAACATCCTTACTTACTCAACATCAATACCCTGGAGCTATAAATTACTTAAATCATGAGGCCGGGCCATTACTGACGTCATCATAACGAGAGGATCCCATGGGAAATTACAATACCGTGTTAGCTTCAACTTTGAGTGTTAAAAAAGATGACTGTTTGGCTGGTATGGGTAGGGTTTTTGCCTCGCAGTGATGATGCGTACTTTATTAAGGAAAACAATCATGTTGAGTGGGATTTCCGGGTTACATTTTCCATGACAATAAAAGATATGACGATATATGCACTTTCAGAGATCGAGTCCAAATCAATTAGTTTGTTTTACGTTGTCTTTAAAAGTCGGTTTTTGGAACAAGAAATTCACGCAGACGAAATATTTTTACCTAGTTTTTCATTCTACCAACACCGCCCCGGAGATTTTTTTTTTTAGGATTTATATGACAATGCTTATTGTCTTAAAAATGATGCATGATTTCCTTAAAGTTAAAGCGTCATCAGATTTATAAACTCCAGGGACAATGATATAAAAATTTCCATTTCCATTCTATTCCCAAATTAAATTTCTACGACTCGTCGACTTTCTCGAGACTTTATACGACTTCCTGTTTTCAGTGGGTTCGAATTTCAGACGGTCGTATAACGTTGACGATTTTCTTTGACGGATGTAGTTCGAAACAAGGAAAGCGGGGCTTAAATTGCAAGTCAGGCTTATGATGGGTTCTGTGCTAGAATTTTGTTAATAAGCAGTAATTTGAATTACCTACTTATAAAATTATCTTGTCATCGCCTTTAGAATCCACTTGCTTGCTACGCGACCATGGGAAGAGGATAGACGAAATTACCATAATACCTTGGAAGTTGGGTAGGCCTTTGGTGTGGGATACAACTTGTGTCGACACACTCTCGCCCTCCCATCTTCCTAGCACGGCGTTCTGTGCTGGGGCGGCTACTGCAGGTGCAGATAACACACCACTATATGTTTAAGCCATTTGTGATTGAAAAACTAGGGCCGTGGCGCCCGAGTGCTCATCGAGTAATTCGGTACATCGCCAAGAGGTTGGTCGACTGTTCGTACCAGGTTTTTCCATCAGGATTTTCTCGGTAGTAACTCAAAGGTTCTTGCCCGGTTGATACCCTGCCACCTATTAAATAAAGTTAAACATAACTGCCAGAATATGGATGACCACTCACTTTTATGGGACTCCTTCAGGGAATACAGGCGTTATGTAACTAAGATTATATTTCAGTCAGCGAAATGAAATTCCACCATACACTTATAGTATATGGAGATCTGTCATACAGGTTCCGAGCCTAGTTCAGACTCCAGCTCTCACAAAGGTTCTAGCATAAGGCAAAATTGTACATACACACTACTGTAACAATGTACCTACCTTTATGAGAGAAATAAACTGTATTATTATTATTATTATTATTATAGTATAATCAGCCTATAATGTTCCCACTGCTGGGACACAGGCCTCGGTAAGAGAGAGTGGACCATAGTTCACCAGCCGGGCCCAATTCGGGTAAGTAGATTTCACATGTCTTTGTCTAGGACATGTCGGTTTCCTCATGATGTTTTTTTTTCATCTTTTGGAGATGAAACAATTTACACAAAATAAAGCACCTGTGTCTTCAGTTTGGTTCTAGGACATGCCGGTTTCCTCACGATGTTTTCCATCACCGTTTTGAGAGAAGTGGTGATGAAATTAAATGCACAAAGTAAAGTGCCTGCCTGGGTTCAAACTCACGACCTGCAACACGTAAGTCGGAGCCGATAACATTGGGCCACCACTGCTCTCTTCTTACATACACTTATGCCGCCCCTTAAATGAACATGCTCGTAATAATATTGTTGCGCGCCACAATTAATGGTGTCATTAGTTACCACTAGCGCCATCTAGTATCGAGTAGCAGAACTAATAGAGTCAAGATGCTTCTAGAACTTTCGATGCTAGAACTTTCTAGAACTATCGACTACTGGTCAGTCGAGGCCGGTATGTACTCGAACATTCTAGATGTTTCTACAATAGTAGGTTCTAGAACTATCTGCGGCTCTATATAAGGCCGGGATAAGACGACCAAGACACAGAGTTGGATAAGCGATACAAGCGAATACATCGAAAGCGATCTTCAAGTGCGATTGTGTTTTATAATTAGTGTGTTTGAGTTGTTATTAGTGTTGTTTAATTAAAGTGTAATTTTTGGTAATTTTTATCGGCAGTTTTAATTGTCACGAACCCCGAAGCTCGTAACAATGTATTGTTCTATAATAATAAACCAGTCAGTTTAACAATAAGTAACAACAGCTTTACATATAAGGTGGTGAGAGTTGACTGGCTAAATTCAGGAGTACTAAAATAGTCCTTTGTCTGAAACTTGTGTGGCATAACAAGCGCTAGATAATTACCGTCCCATCTTCGTGAGAGTTTCAGTACAGACGACTGAGGTAGGTATGAGTTTATCTTGCGGGGTTTGTTTAGGGTATTTGTTATTATAACTACATTCGAACACCATCTTGAAACACTACCTTGTTTTGTCGAAAGTTTTCGTTGATTGTGAGTTCTTGGGTAAAGAATTTTATCTTCTTCTTGGTCGCGAACTTCATTACTGAAGGTCGTGAGCCTGAACGGCCTTCGTGGTTTTATGTACGATGTTCTTCACTTCGTTTGGCTTTCGGCTTCTGCCAGGGCGGTCGTAACAGAGAGTTCAGTGTCATTCGGTTACTTGGTCTGGCCAGTTAGGGGACCGGCCGCGAGGTCTTTGCCCATCACCACCAACTTTTTAAGCGTATCTGGTTCCCGACGAGTAATGTTACCAGAATAACGGAATAATCCTTTGGTCCCTGGAAACTGATCGTGGATAGTCTATGTTTTATGCGTAGTTGTTCGAGGATGAATTTGTTAGTTCTCTTGGCGGTCCATGGAATGCAGAGCATGATGACAGAGAACTTGATAAGCTGGCAAAAATTATAAGATGAGAGGATCGGTGTAATGAGTAAGGTCCTAAATGAATTTTCTATGACTTTCCTGCATTCTATCAATATTGATTTTACTAAACACACGTACCGAAATAATTAGGTCATCTTAAGTTTTCACCTACTGTTGTTTCAATTAAGAAACTTTGCTCTTGAACATAACTCATTCACTTGTTACTCTGCTAATTAGAGATCTTGGAAAATATTGAGCAGACACAGTTAGTTCTCTTCAAAGTTATGCCACAGCTAGAAGTTTCCCTGGAGCGTATAAAGTAGTTATTGTAATCAGTAAATCTGTGGTGCTGCCCTACCCCAGCCACGTCCTAAACCGAGTTTCGTACCCCACAGGGGGTGCCCTTAGCGTGAAGTTGCTTAGTTATTTAAGCCCTGGTAGGTGGCCTTAATTTTTTTAAACGTTGCCCCGCACTAGGTATTACTCCTGTATCGTGAGTGCGTTTACAAACATTTAAAGTCACATACACAAACAGCCAGACCCGGAACAACTACCTGTAGGCAATACAAATATTTGTTCCGTGCAGGAATCGAACCCGCGACACGCAGGGCAGCAGTCGATCGCTCAGCCACTGTGCCAACCGTATCGTCGAAAATAATTTATTGAGGCACCCACGGGCAAGACCGATTAAGTAATGGAAATCCCATTGTGGTTGACCAAAATAACAACAAGCAATCGTACGCGTGAACAAAAGATTCGACAATCAATCGGCCTATCCTTTTCCCAACTATGTCAGGGTCGGCTTCCAGTCTAACCGGATGCAGCTGAATACCAGTATTTTACATGGAGTGACTGTCTATCTGACTCCCAGAACCCAGTTACTGGGTAACACGATACCCCTTGGTAAGACTGGGTAAGACAACTGGGACCAACGGCTTAACGTGCTTTCCGTGGCACGGAGAGGGTCTCGATATGTAATGGATGGTCAGCCATCCACGAACAGACCGGCAGGCTAGACGCTAGCGATAGCGAAATTTGCGCAATAATTGCTCTTATATCGCAAATCCGTATTATGTATCATCGATAGCCACACCATAGCAAAATAGCGATAGTGCTGCCTCTAGGGAACAATTAGTTAACAAAAATGTACAGTGATCGCGATTATTTCGTATTACGTATGGTTTTTGACAGCAGAGTGACAGCTATCGGCGAGCAATTGTGGCTGTCAAATTGCGATATTGTCCTCTTCCCTTGTTGTTGATCGCTTGCTTATCGCTCGCCAATTACTAAGTACCTACTACGATCGATCCGTGTGGCTATCATCATTTATCCACGAGTCAAAAGGTTTGACATTAGATTAAAAGTTACTTCTGAAATCCAGAGGTCGTCAACTCCAATCATTGTGAAAGTACTCATTCATCCGACTCCAAAATACAAAGTTAATGAATTAAACGACGGAATTAAGAAAAAATACAAATAAGTTTATTTTGAGCTTCTTTTTTCCTTTTCAGTCGAGTTTATACTATTATTGTTACGGCCACATGTTTTTGTTAATGAAAGTCGATGAAGAATCTATTTTTGTACTATTTATTATGGTCTTGTTGTTACTGAAGGAGAAGAGGCTTCTGGCTAAGTAATAACAGCCGCACGGGTCGATTGATCCGATTAAGCTACGCTTACCGCGGTTGGTCCGTAGATGGGTGACCAACTTCACATGCCAAGGCCCCTCCGTGGCTCGGAAAGCACGTTAAGCCGTTGGTCCCGGCTGTCATTCGTGAATCTTTGACAGTCATTACGGGTCGTCAGATGCTCGAAAGTCTGACAACCAGTCTTACCAAGGGATATCGCATCACCTAGTAACTGGGTTGTGGCGGTCAGATAGGCAGTCGCTCCGTGTCAAATACTAGTATTCAGCTGCATACGGCTAGACTGGAAGCCGACCCCAATATAATGGGGAAAAGGCTAAGCAGATGATATGATGGTCTTGTTCGTACTAGAGTTTCGTGGTTCCTTGCTTATTTCTTTTGTTTATCTTTCATTTATCACTACGGTATATTGGATCGATATGCAATTTAAACTAAATACCGGAGTGGGTTTCTTTTATGGTACTGTTATTTTTAGTCTGCTTACTGTTGCTGCCGGTATTGGATTCGATTCCCAGGTCGGGCAAAGTTTTATTGGGTTTTTCCATTTGGACTTCGGTGAATCGGTGACGGTGACGCGCCTCGCTATTGTTTGTCTTGTGACAAGATCTGACGCGCACGTTTGTGGCTTTGTCGTAAATAGCCAATCACAAGTTTATTACTTTTTTATTGTGCTTTTTGTTAAAAAGTGTCATCGCATACATGCAACTGTATTCTTTACGTATTAAGTACTACGTATTACATAAACATATTGTCGAAAGGGTCGAACTACATCGTCGCTAAAAAATCATCTAAAATCAATGCACCCCGAAGAGTTTAATTTCTTTGAAAACGCGAATAACGAAAAGCAGCTACAGAAAACAAAAACTGATTCCGGTAAGTTGTATTTTAGGCAAAATTACCTAATTTAGCCTTTTTTTCCTTACTTACTTATAATTAGCTTTTGATATTGCAGTAGTTTTGGCTAATTATACATTAAAAAAATATATAATTTGGCTAAACGTAATTTCTCTAATAAGGCCCGATCCCACCAACTCGTAAAACTGCGTTTTAAATCCGAAAACTTAGATTTGTCATATAAACTGGAATTTAACTAAAAGTATAGTACAAGAAAGTTTGTATTTATTTTATAGTGAAATTGGTAATTACAGTAAAAAAAAATTACAAGTTTTGTTGTTTTGAATTGAATTTACTTTATAGCGGTTTGTTTATATTTAAATAAAAGCTGTTCAATATATATATATATTATATATTATGTTTTTTGTTTGTTTTTAGACAAAATCCTTACGCCTCTTCAAGAAGCAAAGAAACAGCTTTCGTTAGAAGAAGTAATACAAAAAGAAAAGAAATGGGATGTCAATAATTAAAACTCGAAAAAAAAAATGATAAGCTAATCGGAGAAATAATTGCGCTTCAAACTTTTAATTTGTGGAAGGACTTGGTTTTCGCACACATCAAACAAAAATGTAAAAAAATTACGATGCATTTTATTGGTGTTAACTTGGATAGGGTGTCGCAGTTTAAGTACCTCGGACATTACCTTACCGACGACCTTAAGGACGATGTTGACATAGAGAGGGAGCGCAGGGCTCTGTCAGTCCGTGGCAACATGCTGGCCCGTAGATTTGCCCGTTGTACGGACCAAGTCAAGATCACGCTATTTAAATCGTATTGTCAGGGTCTGTATACGGGTAGTCTATGGACTAGTTATACCAAAAAATCCCTGGACACACTGCGCGTCCAATATAATAACATTTTCAGGATGATGTTGGGACTTCCTCGTTTCTGCAGTGCCTCCGAGATGTTCGCGCAGGCTCATACTGACGGTTTTCATGCCGTCGTTCGGAAAAAAGTCGTGTCACTTATGAGGAGGGTGCGGGGGAGTCACAACAGCATCCTGAAAACCATAGCTGAAGATGTGCGTGCGCCTGTGTTGAGGCATTTCGTTCGTCTGGTGATCTATTAGGGAGGTATCTCCCTGTTGGTTATTTTGATGGGGCGGGGTGTCTCAGCACAGGGGTATTTTTGTGATAGTTATGATGAGCGTTGTCCTTTGTATTATATTTTAAGTAGGTACTAACAATAGTTTCTAAGTTTTGTATACTAACCGGTGGATCTAGTTGTCCCAAAATAAATAATTTTGAATTTGAATTTGAATTTAACCATTCCACTATAGCCCAAAAACAACTGCAAAAAATCCAGGACAGGCTCAACCAACCACATCTCAAAGTTTTTCATGTTTGTGTTACGCGTTGGAATAGTAAATTTTATATGTTTGAGCGTTTTTTGAAAGTAAAAGATGCCTTAAGCCTTTACATAAATGACAGCGAGATTGACCCAGAAGCTGATGATTTTCCACTAATCATAGAATATTGTGTTGAGCTGTTGAAGCCTTTTGAAGAATCCACACGTGAACTTAGCAGCTCTCAGACTCTCATTTCATCTGTGATTCCAATAATTCAAATGCTGACGCAAAAAGTTAGTGACTATTTGACAGCTTCACCGGAATCTCCAATTCACCATGCACCATGCATGCATTCAAATCACAACTTTAAAAGCTGAAATTTCAGGAAAATTTTCCACTTAGTTGGAAGAGGATAACTTATATGTCATAGCCACCTAGATCCTCTTTATAATGAAGATAATAAGAGAATATTGAAGATTAACAGAAACACCGAAGATATCTTGGATTCTCGAACAATATCTCCAAGTACCGAAAGAGCGAAGAGAATGAGAATGACAGATTCTATGGAAACAGATACGGAACGACCAGGGACCTCAGGTACAGGACGTCAGTCCTGTTTAAAAAGTGATCTGGCCATGATGCTCGATTCATCAAGTGAAGATGAGAGTCAAGAAACAACAGAAATTATCAGCCCTGACGCAATTCTCAAGAAGGAGTTACTCATTTTCCGCAATAAGAAACGAATTAATTTAAATGAGAGTCCTCTTAAATGGTGGAGTGTTAATCAAAGCGGGTTCAAACTGTTATCTAAAATAGCACGCGAATTCTTATCAGCTCCACCAGCCAGTGTTCCAACTGAACAGTTATTTAGTATCGCAGGATTAATATACGAACCCTTGCGAAACAGACTGGAGTCCTAAAAGGCGGCCAACCTACTTTTCATTAAATATAATGATCGAATATTCAAATTTAATTACTAAAATAATTAATTAGTAATAGTAATTCACACACTACTTTATTATTAAATAAAGAAAGGATAAATATTACTGTCTTTTTTTTACCCTACTCCCACTTAGGTTTTTTGTACAGATCCGCATCGGCATCCGCGGATGTGAGGCTCTTAAAATCCGCATCCGCTGATGTGAAAAAATCTGCATCCGCAACATCCCTGAAAATTAACCCTTGTTAATCTAGAATCATGTTCTGAATTCATAGTAATAGTTTACGGGACGACGTCTCTTACATTCTGTATATATACTCGTAGATAGTACGAACTTAATACTTAAAGTACTTAATACTTAAAAAAAAACATTTCGCAGATAGTAAGTAAAACAGACTTTATCAAATAACTACTTACAGAACGTTTCCTTTCTCTGATCAAGTAGAAATACACTACAAAACTACCGAGTTCGTAAATAAGAAATATGTCTAGTAAATAAAGCCTGTGGGTGAGTTTGTTTCTGACGTAAACGGCTTACAATGTCAACTACTGTTACCAAGTTTTTGACAAGAAATACGTAAAATTAATCTGTCTTTCGTTGAGGCGTATTGTGAATAGTTTAAAAGTCTAAGAGTTTGTCGAATATAGATAGTGCTTAATTATAGAAGCATATTTCTAGCTATTATCATGAAGATAATCATATATTTTATTTTATTGGCGATGATCGTCAACAGACTGGATTGCCCTTAAATCCGGCAATGCTGCAGCAGACATATTTTTTGTGAGTGTTCGTTTTGTCTGTGCTTGTTATCCTGTTTGTATCCTTTTATGTATCTGTTTGTATATGAGTCTTGTTACTTGAATTAAACTTATTTTATTTTATTGTTTATCTGTATATATTTATTATTATTTAAAAAATATATACCCCTTTATTCATAAACGTTGCTTAAAGTTAAGTAGAGACTAGCGACTGTTTAACAATATATTTTTGACGTTTAAACTTAGAGTATAGTCCAGTCTATGGACTGGACTACGAGTATGTGGTCTGGTGTATGTGTGTGAGGTCTATGTGTAATGGACATGAGAATGGAGAGGTATTGCAGTTACCACCATAGCTCTAAGTCCTTAGATCTTGGGTTCTAAGGATCATTTTCGCATGGATTTTCATTGTGCTAAAGACACTTTCCGATGTATTTTCTAAGTGAAAGAAATCATTTCGGGAAAACCTGCAACCCAATTGCGTAACACACTATTTGTTCACAGTCCCAAGGGTTTTGGAGGAAATTCCTAATGCATTGCTTCATAGGTTTGAAAAACTCGCATGCTCGACAATGTGAAAAACGCAATGATTGTTGTCTAATTCTCAAAATAAAAGGCATTGCAATCGTTAGTGTGTTACGCAATTACCCCGTTGGTCTTACTGTACCCTAATTGCATAATACACTATAAATCACAATTGGAATCATTTTGAAGGATATATTATTCTTATGCTAATTAATCCATTGCTTTATATGTTCGAAAAAATTGTCTGCTCAACAATGTAAATAATGCGATGAATGTTGTTGAGCTGTCAAAATGAAAGCCATTGCTACTGTGTTAGTGTTATGCATTACCCGCCCTGGTCTGATTTCGTGTTGTGGCATTATTCAATTCTGGTGTTCAATGTTTTTAACGTATTTTGCAACTACAAATTTAAAGGCCGAAAAATACCAAAAAAAAAAATTATAATAATATCCACGAGCGTCACTACGCTCGTTCCATCGTAGACCTCATCCATCGCTTTCCATCAGGCGTGATCGAGGTCAAGAGTAGTCCCATTCAGAAAAAAAAAAAAAAATAACAAAGAGAAGAAAATCATTCATTAACTCACAAATAACCATAATCATAAACATAATCATTTATTTATTTGCGAATATGGGTACAAATAAAAAAGGTTTCATACATACGAGTACAATAGTGTCCATTAACCATATCCTACACAGGAATCAACGAAACTAGAATTTAACAATAAAATACTTTATTTATAATATCGTATGGAGTAACATTATATAATATGCTTTTTTTAGTAACAGTGTTTTTATATTGTTTTTAAATATAATTATATCACCTATCTCCAGAAGTGAAATTGGTAAATGGTTATATATGCGTGGAGCCATACATAGTATAATTTTTTTTTTATAACGCTGTTTTATTGCTTGGTAAACATATATTGAATTTGTATGTTTTGCTATTTAACTTATTAAATTAGTTTTTATTTTTCCTAACGAACATTATAACCTCTAATATATTTAGACATGGTAACGTAAGAATATTTAATTAAAAAAATTATGGTCTGTAGCTGTCAGTTACTTACACAATACTTTAGAATAGGTGCAACATAGCCGTTGAAGGTTGTAGGGACTGTAGAAGTACTGACAGTTTGTTTAAGTTTAAACAATGCATAAGAGAAGGTATTTAATTTAGTGCGTAATGTATGGATATGTTCTTTAAAATTCATGTTATTATATATCTTCATACCCAGAAATCTCGTAACGTCAACTTCTTGGATCTTATTATTTTGGTAGTGTAGTATGTTCATGTTTTCTATTTTACTTACTCTACTTCTGAATATCATGAAGTTTGTTTTGTTGAGATTAATGTGTAAATTGTTTGATGCCAACCAGATTATAATGCTAGCCAAAGTGATATTTATCACAGGTTCCATGTGTGATTTGTATCTCCTGTGAACACTACTGTACTATCATCAGCAATTAGGAATAGGTTGTATTTTGTCACTTTTGCAAGGTCATTGATGTATATTATAAAAAGGAGCGGTACCAATACACTTCCTTGTGGAACGCCAGATGCAACTTGTCTAGATGAGGATGAATAAGTTATAATTTTTTCACATAGGGACAAATCTTTGTTATTTGTGTTGTTTGTGTTGTTTTCTCTGACACCATAGGCGTATAATTTATTTAAGAGTATTTTGTGGTCTACATAATCGAAAGCCTTTTTGAGGTCCATAAATAGTGCACACGTTTATTTACCTGTATCCATGTGAGTTAATATGTCATGGAGAAAATTATATACTGCTAGGTATATGAATTGATTTATTGTTATGAAAGCCAATCTGTTCTTTTCAAAGTAATTTTTTTCTTTCAAAGTAACTATAAATACCATCATGCATCCTTTTCTCGAATACCTATCTTCGATATTACGGGTACAAGCGCTATTGGACGATAGCAGCTCATGTCATTTGTATTAGTTTTTTTAAATTATAGGTTTTATTAGAGTTAATTTTAACTTTTCTGGGTAGACTCCATTTGCTATACTTAAATTTAGTATATGACCAAGTATATATGATAACTTAATGGGTACGTGTTTCAAAACTTTTGTTGATATATTATCATATCCATATAGTTAGATTATCATATCTATTTGTGTTCTTTAGGGCTTTAATTATTTTGTATATATGTATCTTCTGGTATAGTTGGACGCATAAATATTGAGTTTGGTTCGAACGGAATTCGGCATTTTGAATGGTATGGAAGTTTTAGTTTTATCGATGAAGAAATTATTAAAATAGTTTGCAATCTGCTTAGGGTCAGTTATTATATTACCATCTACAGTAATCTGTTGTATTTGATCCTTTGCTATATTTAGTTTATTGGTATTTATAATCATCCAAATGGCTTGCTATTTATTTCTGGCAGTTTTTATGTAATTATCATTGCGAGACTTTTGCGTTAACTTAATGATCTGATTTAATCGTGAGGATAAATTCAAGAATTTAATTTTATTATTTTGTGTTGGTTTTTTTCTATAGTCCCATAGAAATGGTCGCTTACGTTTACAGCACATTCTAAGACCTTTTGTAATCCACCGAGGGCAAGATCTTGTTGATATTTTTATTTGTATAGTGGGGAAGCAAAGATTATAGAATAGATGGAATAATTCACAAAACTCATCAAATGCTTGGTTTCGATCTGCTTTGTCAAAAACGATATAGAAATGAAGAGAATTTATGCATTCATTGAATTTACGAATGTTCTTTTTAGAGTAGTCTTTTTTTTCTATGTTCCATGATTTAAGGAGGAAACTAGATTTGACTGGACATGTGAGCAACTGAGTAGTGTGAACAGAAATTGCAGATTCAATAACCTTTGCGGAACATCCCTTAATATTAAATATAATATTATCAATGCATGTTTTGCTTGATAACCGTGTTGGTTCGTTAATGCCTAATTTTAAGTTGTAACTGTGTAGAATTTGCATAAATTGCATCGTAAGATTTTTTAATCAAATTTACAAGTCGCCGCAAATTACAACTTTATTTTTACTGTAACAAAATCGACGAAGAAGGGAGTCTAGGTTTCTAAAGAATATATTTATATCATCTGTATTTGGCCTTGGAGGTCTGTAGATGCAAATGACGTATATTTTATGGTCTAGTAACTCAATACCAGAACATTCGATGATATTTTCAACTAGTAATTACTGAAATCATTTGTTGGTGCATATTGTAGCGGTTTTTCTATTAAGATACAAGACCCACCACGCCGGCTCTTCCTACAAAAACAAGCAGCCAGTTTATAGTTACTAATATTTAGTATGCTTTTTATAAAATCAGTTGTTAATTAAACCACAGCAAAAATTGTACCTAATTCCGACCTATTGCAAGATAATAGACTGAATAATGTACAGACGCCAGCACATCAAGCTACCCGAAACTGTCAAATTTTCCCAATCAACTTTGAACCTTATGCTTTAGCATTAAGTTGAAAATCTACTAAAGAAATTTGACAGCTTGTACCTGAGCACCTGTAGCGGTAAAACTATAAGTACAGACGCTAGCAAGCTACTACAAGCTGTCAAATTTCTTTATGTTCTCATCGTGTTTGTTTTGCAGTGTATTTATTTAGGTATTTCTTTATTTGGGATCTTCAACAAAGGATCAAGAGATACAATAGAAATCACAATAATACAAAAGGTTCTTTTACGTGCGCTCCTTTAATTATAAGAGATTACAGTATGCTTATATAACAGGATAAAAATATCGTGAGGAAATCACCGCATCATCGCTTTTTCGGCGAATAAATGTCTTTGTCTTTGAAGAAAAAAGTAGCGTGCACGGCATTGTGCGATTCACCAATCGAAGTTGTTATTGCACATCGGCGTGCAAATTACTGTTTTCTTCAATGACAACAATTACCTACATGATGGGGCTTAAACATAACTGGCGAAATGTAGGTGTAGGTACTATGGATGTAACTCTGCGCAACCCTCGAGAAATGTAGGTGTAGGTAGTATAGATGTAACTCTGCGCAACCCTTGAGAAAACAAGTCGTGATGTTATGTTTTGATAGAGATAAAATAAAAATGCAGATTTCGAATGGTTGTCTGAATTTCAATCACGATAAAAATGCCTACAAGTTCTCTTATAACTAAACGTATTTCAACATAGCGGGGTTCAGAATCATGCACTGAATCCATGGTAACAGGTTGTTCGTCAATGTTGCTTGCTACATGTATTATTTCTACTGACATTGTTGGCTGTTTTGTGAATGAAAATCCAAACCTATTTACTTTTTGATCAATGGAGTTATGTTTATTGATACTCGAATCAAATGCACTCTCATTCGGCCATCAAATAATTAAACAATCGCAATAAACTCATATAGACCTAAAAAAACTGTTAACATCCAGTTATAGTCTCACAAAAACTAACAAACAAACGCCAAACGCATTTATGTTTCATCGTGTAGTTCAATTTATGATCGCTCTCTCCAATAGCTTTTGTAAATTATATTCATTTCTCTAAAATAAAAAAACACTTTTACACGTCAAACATAAATTACGTTTAATCTAGATGAGTTCGGTGTTTACTATATGCCTACTCTGAGCGGAAAGACCGAAACAAACTCAGAGGCCACAGTTTTTTTGAAAGTCCAGAAATAATCTTGTTATGAGGACCGGAAAAATTAGTGTGCATTTGAGATGGACCTTTGAGGAGAGAACGACACAAATTTTATTGGGCCTGTCCAGTCAGTGCATGCATTGTTCAGTAATATTATAGTTAATAAATAATTTAAATACATAAAGGTTTTGTAGTACATGATGAGGGCTTTACAAAGTATCTATTATTAATTACATGGTGTAGGTACAACGAATTGTTGGGTGAATCGCTGCTCTTCTCGCCAGATCACTGAGTAATCTGTATTTAGGAAAGACAGGTTCGAATCCGAATTTCAGTATCGCATTCATGTTATAAAGTAAAGTCATCGTGTAGCTTGCTTAGAACTTAGAACTTTAAGAGCTCAACGACTCGACGTACAATACCAAAGAAGGGATATTTGGATAGGCCGCTGACAGATAACCGGTAAAAATGAAATGAAAAAATACTACCCCTATAGTCCATGTTCAGTAGAAAAAAATGCTACCCGCTAACATCAGGACCAGGGTCCAAGCCACCAATGTTTAGGCCTCTAGAGAGATAAATAGTTACCATATAACTACTCACATACACAATTTTTTGGTCTATATTGCCAAAATATCTTTCTTAAAAAAGCAAAAATAATACCAAACAAAAATACTATTATAACGTTAAACCAAGTCATATTAAACCACTTTACGCCAACAGTCACGCTTTTATTTCCATCGAAAATCCGTGAATTCCATCCATAGCCTAGGTTCCGTAGTGGCATCGGGGCGTTAATGTTTTATAGTGTGTTATTTTCGAGCGGCCAGCGAGGACATGTGCCAGATTTATGACGGGACAAAAGCGCTCAAAACATGTTCTAGGTCTGTAGGATTGCTATAAAAATGTGGGGCAGAAATCTGGGTGAAATAATTTTGGGGTCGAAATAGCTAAAATAAAATAAAGCAGTGGTGGCCCAGTGGTAACGACCCCGGCTGACATTGTAGGTCGTGGGATCGAACCTAGGCAGGCGCTTTACTTAGTGTAAATAATTTCATCACCACTGCTCTCAAAACGATGAAGGAAAACATCGTCATATATCAACCCGCACTAGGCCCACGTGATGGATTACGGCCCACTCCTTCTCACAGAGAGGAGGCCTGTGTCCCAGCACTAGTGAGAACATTATAGGCTTGGCATTATAGCTAAAATATGTTTTTCTCGAATTCGTTGAACGAGAAGACACCTAAAATTACTATGAGCAAGAAATGTGGGCTATAAAGTGTGGTGCTCACTATCAGGCTCGAAGAACCATAAGGACTAAAGTGGTGGCAACAAAAATCCTAAATAAACATACAACATGCCAAAGACTGTCGGTATACACAATACTTTTAGGCAATTCATTTTAATTATACACGCAATTAAGCACATGTACTAATATTTAATTGTTTAAATTACCACTTAGCTCTCTTCCTCTCTCCTAAGTTTTTGCTGTGCCCGATGGGGTCCATATTGATCTTTTACCTTGTATATACCATCTATGTAACACGTATGAAATGCAATAAAGATTTGAGTATTTGCAGTTTATTACGTGTCATATTACATACCTATTTGACGTTACGTCTGTGTTGCTTATTTCAATGAGCCATCACTCCTGTACGTGCCAAGTAAGTGTGCGTACACACGAGCGGCAGATGCTGTCGACATCATATCGCTCGTGTGTTTGAGCACCGTACTGAAATACACGAGCGACACGTTGTCGTACCAACCCGCACTGGGCCCGCGTGGTGGATTACGGCCCGTTCCCTCTCACCGAGAGGAGGCCTGTATCCCAGCAGTGGGAACGTTATAAGTGGGAGTGAAGTGACGTTGTCGGCGGTAGCAGATGCATTTGTCGTCGACGTCTGTCACTCGTTTGTATGACTAAGAGTAAAGAAGAAGAAAACTACGAACACAAGAAGAATATTGGACTTTCCATGTCTACTTAGTAGTCTCTAACTTTGTGATGTGATTATTGATAATAAAGCTTTTTGGCAACTAGCAATCGGCATTTATTGATATATTAATTAGTCGGCTCATGACTCTGACACGTTCAAAGCTTTTCGAGAGTCTAAAATTAAATCCTCTATAATCTATTTTCACTTTTATTACAAATCCAATATATTTTGCAATACCTACACATATTTTGGCCTTACAATTACAAGTAAACACATACGCATGACGACATATCAAGCTATACTTTTCCAGTATCAGCTGACCTCTCATTGAACGAAAAGCATATACAATCCAAGGTCAGCTAAAGCTGGAAATTTATAGGTTGAAATGTCGCCGTGTCATCGTGTGTCACACGTCTTTTAATAACGCTTTGAGTTCTTTGCGACTTTTTCTCATCATCATGTTTATCCCACCTACGTGATTATTTTCCAACGTATTGATCAAAGCATGCGTTTCCTCATCATCTCATTTTCAAACCCAATGAAGCGTCTGAAGCGTTACGTCACATGAAGTGTCGCCGCCAGTTACAAAAAAAAAAGACTCTCGATGCACACCATATCCCCGCTTTGTTAGTGCCCGACTCGCGCTTGACCGTTTTTTGCTCTCATATATCCGACGAAGTAAATGGCACGGAAAAATGTTTGTGTAATTGAATACCGTTCGAGTTTTTTTCCGTTGTTGTTATTTTTTTTATTTTTTGCGTATGGCCGTAACGTTGAGGTACTGATTTTTTTCTTCTTTCATTGTCGTATAAAGAGCTCTGAAAGCTTTTATCAGTCTCAGTAGATACGTTATTTCTTCAATAATTCATCAAAATGTAACAATTTGGTTCAAAACAGTGTTGGAAAGTAGCTAATCATTTCAAATTGAAACCATAATTAGACAGATTCTACTGCTGAAGGGCTGATTTTTTCAACGCCAGATAATTTTATCCTAGGAATAAGTAGTTTTGAATTTTTGACAGTTATTCCATGCAAAATCTGTCAGACGACAATTTATTATTCCACGAATAAAAATTATCTGTCGATTGAAAAATCAGCCCCAAGTCAAACAATTTAAAGTTGTAAATACTGTCAATGTCAATAAGATCACACTTTCCGACTCGAAGTACCAAGTACCGCAGGAAAAAAAAAAACAATTCAACTTAACGAAATCTCATTCTTACCATTTGGCACATAAAAGGTTTTTTTTATACATTCTCCCTTTCCCCAGTATTATACCGTAATGACCACTAATGATACCCTAGAGGATGCAGGAAAGCTTAATCGCAAGCACTGACCAGTAAAAATCTACAATTCTTAATCCCCAAAGCGATTCAAACACAAAATTGTATGAAGCTTAAAAATATGTTTTTTGCCGGCAGTACTAACGATGCTGACCGTACATCGCTTTCAGCGCTTAAAAAAGACGTTAGTACAACACATTACCGCTTTTGTTTTTTGTTTGGCAGCGAAGTTAGAATGATGTAAGATATCAGCGGGCATCGACTTCTGAGGGGCAATTCTCGTAGTTTTAAGAACGTTCACAGTCTGATCTCAATCTCGATCTGTCAAAAATACCTGTACTATTTTCCCCTACATTTTGACAAGTTTTTGACATTTATTTGTCGCCGAGACGACACTGCGACTAGATATTGAACGTTTTTTTAAATTACAAGAATTGACCTTCTGGTCATAAACGCATGCGAGTTCCGAGAACTGCGTACCTGACTTTACTGAAGAATATCATCAATAAGTAAATCCTGTTGAAAGTAGTTTTAGAATTAATACGAAAAGTTTTGAAAGCGATAGCTTCTTATCTAGGCTATCTGGTTAGACATATTAAGGCCATCGGTTAGACATAATTATCACACAAAGATAAGTCTGAAAAAATCTAAGAAGCGATTGCATGTGTTTAGTTTGAAGCAATCTATGTTAAAACAAGCAATTTTCACAAGTTGAGGAAAACATATTCTTGATCACAGAATTTTTAAGAAGTAACATCGTTTTACTAAAAAACTCCACGTCGTCAACGTAAGTTAGTTTGCATTTCCCCCGTTACAATTAGTACTTTCGTATGCATGTGTGCAGTTTGGGAGCAATTAATGCTGAAACTTCAGTCGCACAGTTTGTTGAAAGTACGTACGTTTCGATAATAGTTATAGTTAGTAATGATATCTGGATACTAAACTCTGCAGTTTTTTTTTAAATTATTATTCGACTTAGTCTGATCTTTGAGCAGTGGTGGCCAAATGGTTACGGCCGCGACTTCTAGTTTCTAGGTTGCGGGTTCGAACCTTGTCAGGCAATTTACTTAGTGTAAATTATTTCATCACCAACGCTCTCAAAACGGTGAAGGAAAACATCGTGAGGAAACCGGTATGTCCTAGAACTCGAAGACATGTGACATTCACCAACCCGCACTGGGCCCGCGTAGTGGATCACGGTCCACTCCCTCTCACAGAGAGGAGCCTAAGTCCCAGCAGTGGGAACGTTCTAGGTTGATTATAATGCTATCAATAACTGGCGAAATGTGGGTGTACGATATAGTTATACCTCTGCCTAACCCTGCGGGCTCTATAGCCCGCAGGGTTAGGCAGAAATTTGATGAAATTAAATGATACATAACTCGCAGGCGTACCTATGTACGCCTGCGAGTTATGTATCATTTAATTTCATCAAATTTTGTCCAGTTTTATTATGTGATATAACCTAATTTTATGATTGTATGACATGTGTAATTACTAATATTGTTTGATAACTTGTATGTGTGCTGCAAACTGTTAATATAAGATGGTTATTAATAAATAAATAAAAAAAATGTTAAACTATGCAGTATTTTGCTCTCGTCTTCTCCATAGGAAACGACCAATTGGAACCGTGTACCTAGCTTCTGACGTATCATAGGTGCCCATGTAGGTTTATGTAGAATAAAAAAAAAAAGATTTTTAAAATGTTATCTGGTCATTTGGGGTTGACGACACGGTTGGCGCAGTGGCTGAGCGATCGACTGCTGCGCTGCGTGTCGCGGGTTCGATTCCCGTACGGAACAAATATTTGTATTGCCTACAGGTAGTTGTTCCGGGTCTGGCTGTTTCTGTATGTGAGTTTAAATGTTTGTAAACACACCCATGATACAGGAGTAATTACTAGTGTGGGGCAAAGTTTAAAAAAAACAATAGATTTTTCATTTAGGTGCTATGTTTAAAGATATGATATATTGCACTCATAGTTAGTTATGGACCTTCTAGGCGATCAATTTTCAGGGTGGTTGAGAGCTTAGATATGCTACTCTTTCATGTACTCTCATGTCGGTCGCCAAAGGAGTTAAGTAACCAGGGGGTCTACTCCGAAGTGGAACCGGCCGAATGTTCGGCCGTTTCCTGCTACGAAGTTACTATTTGGTTCGGTCGGCCCCGATCCTACACTCCTACACTCTTTCGAATATTGACTATGGTCCCGACCCAACTAAGCCGATCTGCAGTGCGATTCTGTAACCATCTCACCGTGAAAACTTGGGTGAAGTGAGCGTGGAGTGAGCTGTCATGCCATATAATGCTAAGGGATTGACACTATTGACAGCTCACTCTAAGCTCACTTCACCTAACTTTTCACGTAGAGATTTTTACAGAATCGATCGGCTGAACGTTTTTTCGCATTTTTCAATAATATTCGGTTCGGCCATGTGTCGGTCCGATCCGAATATTCACACTTTGCACTTCGTAGTAGACCCCCAGGGTTATCGGATATAAGTAGTTGAAGTTTAGTAAGAAACCGGTGAATGTTTTCGAATGAAATTTAATTTGATAATTGAACTGTTTGTTTTCTAGTAATTAAATTAAATTTTATTCGAAAACATTCATCGGTTTCTTTCCAAACTTCAACTATATAATAATAACAATAAGTAATCAAGTATCTTGACTTGGCTCGCGAGGTTGTCGACATGTGGGATGTGGACTCAGCGAACATTGTGCCGATAGTCGTGACAGCCAATGGCTTAACAGCCAAGAGCCTCGACCAACACCTGAGGAGGCTCTCGTTGGGCAGCTGGATCAAGGACTTGATTCAGAAAGCGGTACTTCTGGACACGGCTCGCATTGTCAGGAGGTTTCTCTCTCTGGAGCCCTGACCGCCGGTAGCTTGGACCCTGTTCCCGATACCGGTGGGCTACTATTTTTTATATTTGTAAATGATTTTTTATCTTTTTGTTTATAAAAATATTTTAAAATATAATTTGTAAGTATGTAAATGAAATAATGGAAATAATAATAATAATATGTTTATTTCCCAAAAGAAAAATACAGATAGTTTAGTACAAGAATAGCAATCAGTAAGTTGTAGATGACATATTAGAAGCCAAATGACATTTAATATTGCAGTAATCTGTACATAGTTTTTTGAGACGACGACCCTGGTTACTTATCTCCTTTGACGACCGTACCTACCATAAATACAACTTTGGTCGAGAAACTCCGATCACAATGATAAAGACTATAGAATATTCAACATGGCCTTGATAGAGATGACCATTAATTTATCATTTGAATGCCTCGTTAGTCTAGTTTTGCAAAGCGGGCCTCGTTTTCAAAATCCTGGGCTTAATCCCCGTCAGGCAAAGCTTTTTTGGGATTACCATTAGAATTCCCCAGTAACTGCCCTGCGTTTGAATTTGTACCCAGTTGATGAAATAAGGCTTGGCAGGTTGTATAGTCGAAATCGTAATGATTTCTTTATCATCCTAATGTTGGGGCTTCTGGCTAAGTAATAACAGCCGGAAGGGGCGATCGACCAGGTAAAACTACGCTTGCGGCGGTTAGTCCGTGGATGGGTGACCATCTTTACAAACCAAGACCCCTCCGTGCCACGGAAAGCACGGTGAGTCGTTGGTCCCGGCTGTCATTCGTGGATCTTTGACAATCGTTACGGGTCGTCAGAAGTCTGAAAATCTGACAATCAGTAAGGGGTATCGTATTACCCAGTAACTGGGTTGTGGAGGTCAGATAGGCAGACGCTCCATGTAAAATAGTATTCAGCTGCATCCAGCTAGACTGGAAGCCAATCCCAACATAGTTGGGAAAAGGCTAGGCAGATGATGATCATCCTAATGTTGAATGCCGCTTGTAGTTCATAAACCGACAAGCTTTATTTTTCTATGTGACAGACATCATCCTTACTGAAGTTTCAAGTTACTGAGAATTTTTCTCAAAAGTGGTTAATCTATTACGAGGCCGACAATACTGCCTAAAGACCTCTGCCCACTCCTTAGGGAAAAACACTCGTAGCATTATATTCTATGTATTCTACACAAGCACTTTAACCTATTTCGCAGAAAATAAGCAGAAGGCGTCGCTCCAAAATCACATTACAGTATATAAGTACCGAATGCCAAACTATAGATCCCTAGAGCATGCTAGTTACAAACTCTGACGAAAATTAACCACCATCTCTCATGAATAATTCAGTTATTTCAAAACGTTTCGATCAATTCTTGCGATAAATTTTGCTAGAAGCCAGGAGATGACCTATATACCTGACTATGATGAAAGCATGTTGTGCTAATCTTGCTGGGAAGCTAACATGAAGTATAATAATGTAATAAGGACTTCCTGGCTAGGGGTACGTGGCTAAATGGTCATCGAAGGTTAAGGCACGCTTGCCGCGATCGGTTCGTGGATGGATGACCATCCATTACAAATGGAAACCCCTCCGTGCCTCGGAAAGCACGTAAAGCCGTTGGTTTCGGCTGTCATTCGTAGATCCTGGATAGTCGGTACGGGTATTCAGAAGCTCAAGTCTGACAACCAGTCTTGCTAAGGGGTATTGTGTTACCTAGTAACTGGGTTGTGGAGGTCAGGTAAGCAGTCGCTCCATGTAAAATACTGGTATTCAACTGCATCTGGTTATACTGGAAGCCGACCTCAACATAGTTGGGGAAAGGCAGGCAGATGATGAATGCTCTATTAGTCGTCATCTCGGTAGTCACTGGTTCCTTTCTTGCCAAATCATCTTTCACACAGTCCAGCCATCTTTTCTTTGGTCTAATCAATTGTTTACTGTGCCCGCAGCTAATGAATCACTGCATTATGTGATCGGAGTACAGCAAAAGAACGTCTTTGTCTCATAGTTTATGAGGCATATGACATCATATGGGATGTGGGACCCCACATCATGGAATTACGGCCCACTTCCTCTCAGAGATAAGGGGCTGTGCCCAGCAGTGGGACCATTATAGGTTGACTATGCTTATGCTTGGTACGCAGGTAGATTTTGCTGTTATTTGTGTGTCCTGAATAACAAATATAAATTTGTTATTCAGGAGACACGAATAAAAAGCATTTATAAAAGATACGTACCTTCTATAAATACTTTTTACGCCAGAATAAGTTTCCAAACGGATTCTAAAGTTCCAAATAATACAAAAAACTTCAATACACTTATCTACATAACTACAGAAATACAGGTAGCCTATACAAAAGTTTATTTTCCGTAGAGAGTTTTAGTTTTGAAACTTAATTATTGTCTCAGCGATTCTCGAGTTGTAGAGGGAGATATAATCAGCTAAGAGCAGCTCTTATAAAACTTGTTTTATTATGTAATCGCAAGGTAGCACTTCGTATTTTACTTTCGTCATTGGAATGGTAAATAAAGAAAACCGGCCAAGTGCGTGTCAGGCAACGCATAGAATAGGGTTCCGTAGTCACCCATAATGGCACGTGGATTTAGAAGGATATTTTAAATGTTTACCTATTATTTCGTTATTTTTGTACGAAGTTTTCCAGGTAAGTGCATTTTACAAGTTGGGCTTGTAAAATGCGCTTACGACGACGACTCCTGAACTAACAAAGTTATCTGAGCCGTTATAGTTTTCCTTAAAAGTTCATCACATGTTTGCACTTTAAAGTTTAATATTTCGTAAATGGAGCATTAAATCGAAACATAATTTTAGCATCCCCAAGTCATTTTAGAAGACCTATTCAACTATACTCCGCACGATGGGGTAGACGACGAAAAAAATATTCATCCCCACTTCTTCAAATGTAGGTGAGCTACCCTAAAAAAATATTTTCCAAAATTTTATTTTACCACTTTGTTTTAAACACTCCTACATAATTACAGCTTTCTTGTACTAACGGTCTCTTAGCTAAACCTCGGACAGACAGACAGACGGACATGACGAAACTATAAGGGTTCCTTGTCAGAACTACGGAACCCTCAAAAGTACTTCGTGGTCGTGTCGAAGGTTCGTTTTATTATTAAGGTTGAAAAATCCGCTACGTAGATAGTTAGACTCGCTATGGTCTTCAATTGTACACGAGTTAGAGCATTCAGAATTTTTTTTAGGTAAAGTTAGATACAATAATTAGGATTTTAATTAAAGTAAAAACATTAAATGATGAGATGGGCGGATGATATTGTTCACATCGCGGGTAGAACCTGGATCAGGCTGGCACAGGAGCGTGGAGATTGGCACAAGAAACTACAGGCCTGTGCTCAGCAGTGTGTGAAGTCGGGCTGGTGATGATAATGAAAAACATAAGTCAATGGTATCTAAGAGGACACTGAATCGGTAATACCCCTGTTGCCATAAAATTTTAAGGCATAATATATTTTGGCATAAAGTTTTCGCATAACTTTTATTAACACAATAATACTGCTGCATAATAATACTTTGGCATAATGCAAAGGTTAGCATAACAATCATTTAGTCTAATATGTTTTGGCTTAAGTTGGAGTCGCATAAATTTTAAAGGCATTTAGCATAATAGTATTTAGGCATACAATTATTAGGTATGATGTTTCCTGATATCTACGAATGTTATTGAATCATATGGGTTAGGTTAGGTTAGAATAGTGACCATTAACGCCAGATCCCCTCTATTGTTGGTGTTGTGGTTTGGGTTAGAATGCGTTTTTAACATTATGCTTCATTATTATTATGCTAGCAGTATTTATGGCAACAAGCATTATGGTAAAACATTTATGCCTAATAATATTATGCGTAATGATCATTATGCTGAATTTCGTTATGCCAATGAAATTATGATAATATATTTTATGCTTATCATTAGTAAACCTACTGAATCTAGGTGTCTGCAAGCTCTCCTTTCTCTTTAGGGGCATTCCCAATCGTGTCCAAAGAGCATAACAGAGCCAAAGAAGAGAGAAGCCATAACAGAGCGCGGGTGGTCCCAGGAATTAATTCTATATTGTTCCATCGGTTCTTACCAGAAATTGATTTTTTGTCCGCGTCTCTTCTTGCAGTACATAAATGCTTATGAAGTCGACCTCCAGCCAGCGAACCTGGAACCACCCGCGCTCTGTTATTGCACGAAAGCCGCTGGCTGTAGGGACACGTTCCAATCTTGTAGTTATTATTTGCAAACCATACACAATCATCTGAGGGGCAATTCTCGTAATTTTAAGAATGTCCACAGTCTGAGGGGCAATTCTCGTAATTTTAAGAACGTTCTCAGTCTCAATCTGTCAAAAAATACTTCTAATTTCCCTACATTTTGACAAGTTTTTGACATTTGTTTGTCGCCGAGATGAGACTGCGACTAGATTTTAAACGTTTCAAATTACGAGAATTGGCCTTCTGATCTGTGTCAATCTGGCAAAAATACCTCTAATTTCCCTTCATTTTTGAGACTGCGACTAGATTTTGAACGTTTTAAATTACGAGAACAGAGGGGCAATTCTCGTACTTTTAAGAATGTTCACAGTCTGATCTCAGTGTCAATATGTCAAAAATACCTCTAATTTCCATTCATTTTTGACATTTGTTTGTCACCGAGGTGAGACTGCGACTTGATTTTGAACGTTTTAAATTACGAGAATTGGCCTTCTGATCTACTTCTGATCAATTAGAACCTAGCTTCTGATGTTTCATAAGTGCCCATGTAGGTGTATGTGATATATAATATTTTGATTTTGATCCACACACAGATCGTAGCCGCGATCCATATCCATAACTCAGAAAGCTCAGTTACTGCACCGATCATACCAACAACGAGTTACATAGCCATAGTGAAATGCAAATACCAGTCTCAGAATTCAAAAACCATTTTCCCGAAGACTTCCCACAAGACTGCAAGATTTTCCATCAAGAAAAACTCCTGAAACTTCAAGCTATCACAAATATTTTAATGAAATAAAGTTTTAAGCCTCTTTTGTAAACACTGATGCACTTCATTCTACTTCCATCAAGCGAGTGAACTAACCAAGTTGCTGCTTAAAATGCTGCTGCGGATGTGGCGTAAGGCACAAGCTGTTTCTGTAACTACGAGATTTCTGGTAGGTAATGTCAGGGAATTTAATTATGAAACAAATCGACTACCAATTTAAATTGTCCGTTTATTTAACTGTCATTCTTTCACAGTTTTATTAAATGGCTATAACACGACTAATTGACGCAGGGTGTCAATTTGCTTAGTAATTGATTTCCCTAACTGTACTTAAAGGAGATAGTTATACGGTTCTTGTAAAGGGGTCAGTTATAATTACTAGTAGGCATACTATGATCATCAACCCCTTTGACAAAAAGAAAAAGAGTAGAATGAACCGAGAATAGGTCATGGCCTGTTCTCGGTTCATCGTTTACCATGTACAGACGCCACCACATCAAGCTACTACAATCTGTCAAATTTCTTTAATAGATTTTCAACTTTATCGTTACAGCATTAAGGTTCAAGGCTGATTGGGAAAATTTGACAGTTTCGGGTAGCTTGACCTGCTGGCGTCTGTACCAAGTACCATGGTACTTGTGATGAAATGTTAAGAAACCAGCAAGGTGCATCAGACTCTCTGGAAAAAATGTCACGCACGAAAGCATGTCAGGTTTTTTGAAAGTATAGGACTAGGATACCGTACAGTACAGGTCGGTACAGTACGTTTTTAGAAAAAAAAAAGAAAAGAAAAAGACAGTAATAACAGTATTTTACTGTTGCTCATTCGTTTGCCAAGAATGGTAACTTTGATGTTATTGTAACAGAAGTTGAGACAGGTTACAACTCGAACTCCTTTCTTTAACAAAATCAAAAGACACGGCATAAAATTTAAAATCTTCAGAAAGTTCATAACTCAGACCATAAAAATCCGGCCCAACCAAGTTGTGAGCTGATAAACGAATAGTTTTGTCTCAGTTGCGCATACTTAACTGCCGTCTCCGTCGTTTAAATGCCGGATGAGTTTAAATAAACTTTATCTACTTATTTATTTTTGAATAAAACATGAGAGGAGCTTATGAATTTGTAACGCCATCTCTTATTCAACATGTGAAGTAAACTCCGAAGTTTTGGACACAGATGGCGGTAAATAAATTTGAATTTCTTATTTGCTTTTTGGGAGGAAGATAAATTTGGTATTGGTTTTTCTTGGTTCTATTAAGAGTCAGTTTTGAAACGTGAAGGAGTTGGTTAGTCAGACAGATGAAGCTAGTTGCGCATTCCAAAGCATAGTAGTTTCTCCATCTAAACTCTGGTTAATTGCAAATGATGGCATTTTAGCATAATATGCAATTGTCGGCCACAGAAATCCGGTGGATGCGAGAAGCACAGAACCGGTCGAAGTGGCGACGCTTAGGAGTCCAGCAGTGGACGTCTTTTGGTTGAAATGATGATGGTGAGGATTGTTGAAGAGCAGTTCCGGCGAAGAACGCGCGCGCGGCGTGAAGGCGGTTTCACTTTCGATCTCACACTCGAGTGAGTCCGACTTTCTATTTTTTAAGCTTTTGTTGCTTCTTTACTTCTTTACTCATGACTGAAGTACTGAACCTACTGAATATTTTATTGTTTTGAGATCGGTACTATCTATAGTAGAACAAAAGAAACTGTTCGTGATCATCAGCCTATAACTTTCCCACTGCTGGGACACAGGCCTCCTCTCTACGAGAGGGCCACGCGGACCCAGTGCGGGTTGGTAGATGCCACATGTCGAATTTTTGGTTCTAGTACATGCCGGTTTCCTCACGATGTTTTCCTTTATGGTTTTTAAAGCAGTGGCGATGAAATAATTTACACAAATTAAAACTCCTGATTGGGTTCGAACGACCAATTGTTGCAAATAAAGAACTACAGCGAATTAGGTATATACAAAGAATTCTATTGCAAGTCAATTTTAATTAGAACAGAACGTTAATTAAAATAAGTTCAGTATTATTTTAGCTTCTATTCCAGCCAGCATTAGTTACCTAAGTAGCTATAATAATATTGTGTAGTGCCTAAGTCAGCTCACTTTACATTAAATTTTAGGCTGATGAATATACAATGTACAGACGCCAGCAGGTCAAGCTACCCGAAACTGTCAAATTTTCCCAATCAACCTTGAACCGTAATGCTTTAGCGATAACGTTGAAAATTTATTAAAGAAATTTGACAGATTGTAGTAGCTTGATGTGCTGGCGTCTGAACGATATTATAGAAACTGTACGATTATTAAGCCAAATCCTCTCAAAACATAGAGTAGGTATTATATTAACTAAATCGGATTCTTGTTCAAATAACTATACCCTGACCCTTAGGTTAAACCGTTTTTTGACAGCTGTCTCAGAACGTACATATTCCAGATTACGTTAACGTTAAAATGCGTAATAAAATAAGTATATAAACTGCTTATCTTATTGAATAATCTTATTTATGGCTTCTTACATACATTACAATACCGTACGTCTATCAATCAATGTATTATGTGTTGCTGCAATCACTAGTTCCATCTGTCAAAAAACGGTTTACCTAATGGACAGGGTATATTTCATTTCTTATCTATTTAACTTAGAAGCTCTTTAACTTTGCATATGAAAACAAATTCAAGTGCTAAAAGCTAACTATACTTAGGAACTCAAACTCAATTTAGTGCATTAAGCACTAAATTGAACCAAAAACTTGTGCAATATATTTAAGTCTTTGCTTTACCAACACCAAAAGGTGCTGGCTCCATCTATCTTAAAGTGGATGCTAACTCAAATGTTTGTAGTACAGTCAGTACAACTTGCAGTAACTCCACTTTAGTTTATTTATCTACAAGATTTTGCTAACCTCCGAATTCGTTTGTTTATCTTTACTGTGAGTGCCTATTTGGCGTCTAATATAGTTTGTGAAAACATGAACATTATTTCACTGTACTTAAATGACCCCTCCCGCTCTGGGTGGAGCGGAAGGGAGTGTCTCTTACTGACTAAAACCCACCCATGTTCCTTCCTTCGCACTTTATGTTCCGGGATAGCGGTAACCCTTTCGGACAATCTCGCTGACCCGGCAGGCTTCGGCCCTAAGGGGCCCCTCAAATTATGCTGACAACTCTTTGAGGCGCGCGTGGAATACTTACGCGCCGTCCGGCACTGGCCTGGTCCTGTTCGGACGGTGAGCTACCCATTGCTCTCCTCCCGCAGGCCCGCGCCTACGGTGGGCGGGAGACGCCCGGAGCGTCTCCCGCGGCGGCTGGGACGGGAGGCTCTCTCCCTCATCCGTCCCGCCACCTCCTTCGCTAGCATGACTGCTTCGCAGAAGGAGGCGACTGCCTCCCACTCCCTCTCGCCCCGGACCATGGCTTGCACCAGAGCCGGGCGCGAGAGGCCGCTGCTGCTGCCGATCGCCTCTACGAGGACACGGCGGTGCTCTGCCCCGCTTGGGCGGAGCACCGCCGTGTCCTCTGGGCGATCCTGGCAATGGTGACACCCGGGCGTTTCCTCCCGCCTAATGATGTGCAGACTTCATGAACCTTTGTTGTATTTACTGTGTGTACCTGCTTGGCGTCTTTAATAGTTACTGTTACTGTTAGCCTGCATCATCCCAAAGGTGGGCAAAAGCCTCTTCCCATGACTTCCAGCTCTTTCGGTCCAGGGCTATAGTGGACCACTGGTCGTTTGTTTTGTCCAGCTCGGCACGCCATCTTCTACGGGGTCTTTAATAGTGGAAACGTGAACATATTGAACTGTCCCAAAATTATTAACCTGTGTTAAATAAAGGTTGAGCTGAGGCGTGTAAATGAACTGCTATTTGTAAATAGTGCTGTAGTTCAGACTCTGTTGAGAAACGACTACATATTAATCCTAATGTTTATAAGCACCTGATCTGCCTAGCCTTTTGCCAACTATGTTGGAGTCGGCTCCCGGTCTAACTGGATGCAGCTGAATACCACTATTTGACACGGAGCGACTGCCTATCTGACCTCCACAACCCAGTTACTGTGTAACACGGTACACCTTGGTACTAGTTCTCAGACTTTCGGGCTTCTGACGACCCGTAACGACAGCCAAAGATCTACGAATGACAACCGGGACCACCGGCTTAACGTGCTTTCCGAGGCGTGGACGGCACGGTCTTGATATGTAAAGATGGTCACTCATCCACAAACCAACTGCGGCCAGCGTAGCTCAACCTGATCGATCGATCCTTACGCCTGTTATTACTTAGCTACAGCTCCTAGGTACCTAATGTGTTTATAACATAATGTTTAATAATTGTACGAGTAAAATAATATCACCTATGTCCTATAAACTTCACCTAAACGTGGAAGCCACAATAATTCGGCTGAAGTGGATTCAAATTCAGGGCATTCCACCGAGATACCGCACCCTAAATGAAGCCTATATGTTTGATGGATATATTATGTGAACATTATATAATGGCTGACGTTATTGGGGAAGGACAATATGAATGATGTGTTGGTTGTTTATGGTATATTTAGTCTATTGAGACTAAATATACCATAAACAACCAGCAAATCATCCATCAAAATTAATTATTTTCGTCGTTCCGAAATCATGTCCACTGTTAGTGTAGTGGACATGATTTCGGCTAAAATGAAACATAATACAAACATAATAACGGAAAAACATAATAATTACGAGTATTATGACTACATAATACTCGTAATTATTATGTTTTTTCCGGGTTCAGCATAATCAGCCTATAATGTTTATTTATTTATACAGGGGGACAGGAAAACTCGAAGTATTCCTTAAAATGCGTTATACTAGAGGTCATTAGTAACAAATTTATTCCAGTTAACTAGGGTTCAAAACTGGATGGTTACCGAGCTGTGTCGGTACTTCGATTTTTTTGAAATTTACTGACTTGTTTTCAAAAGAAATTAATTATGAGAAAAAAACTACTCCACTCCAAACATTTAATTTATACTTTTCTGAGAGTTGATAAATGAGTGGTCATTTAAAAAAAATGCTTGCAAAACTTACATAATCTCAGAAATAAAAGGTCTTTAATAGATAAATTTTTATTTTTTAATCATCCAGTTTTGACCCCTAGTTCACTGGACTTAATTTGTTGCTAATGACCTCTAGTATAAACCCTTTCAATACGTCAATTTTCCCTGTCACCCTGTAGACACTTTATTGCATATAATGAAATACGTAACAAAAACAAATACAATTTTTAAAACAGAACATACATTGTTCCCACGGCCGTAATAAACTACGCGGGCCCAGTGCGGGTTGGTAAGTCACGTCTTAGTTTTTGGTTTTAGGACTTGCCGGTCTCCTCACGATGTTTTACGTCGTCATTTTGAGAGCAGTGGTGATGAAATTGAATACACAAAGTAAAGCGCCTATGGGGATTCGAACCCACGCCACGGCCTAAAACTCGTAAGTCGGGGCTGACACTACTGGTCCACCACTGCCCCCGCCCAAGGGGGGCGTTACTTTACTACAAATTAGATATATTCATTCTAGAGTTAGTCTCGAGTTTTAACTGACAATGTGCCTTAAAAATAGAGCCAAATTTTTCTAGTAGACAACGGAAAACCATACTAAACATCCACACTTATATGTATTATAGGTAAATGCAAAAATAACTGTCTGTTTCTTACCATTTCACACCTTAAAGACTGAACGGACTTAGAATGAATTGGAACACGGATAAACCATGACCTGAGTTAGAAAAACCTACCTATGATATTTCTTATCTCGGTAGTATGTTTAGCACCCAGACGAAATCGCGAGCAAAAGCAGAAAAAAGCTTCGCATATAAAATATCTAGCTCAATTTCGAATAAGCGGTATTCACTCGACCAGTTTGCGAAATACCCATTTCTATGTCCATAGTTTTCAAAATATTTTGAACCCGTTTATTGCTCTTGGCTATATAAAAGTCTTTTACATCCAAATTTTTATTGTTCACTTGAAGGAAACAATTTTTTAATTCCAAACGGAATTTAGTAGCTAAAAGGATGGTATGCACAGACAGAAAAACTTTCAACAGATTGGGGTTGCTATAAAAGGTTTGTTTAGGCCGAAAATAACATTCTTTTTTACTTTGTTTTCTACACTGTAACCTGATGGGAGTAAAAACCGGCTAAATTCGAGTCAGGCTCGCACACGAAGGGTTCCGTACCACCCCCGTAGAATTTATATTCTTTTTTTGTTTTTATAGCGGCTATAGAATATAAACTGTGAAAATGCCAACTGTCCTAACCTACATATCTTTTTTTTTTTTTTTTTTTGTTCCGGGGTGGAAAATCCTCATGGATGTCCGCCGCCCTGGGGCGGGCGACGGGGTCTGTCAGACTCTTACTGACTAAAAACCACCCCAGTGTTCCATCTCTCACCTACGCCGGGGGTCGCGGGAACGTAAGATCCTTCCGCAACCCCCGACTGGTGCCGGCCCGCCACCGCGGGCCTCCTCGGGTCAGGGGGGGGAGTGAGGTGTTTGACTCCCCCCGCGACGTCTAAGAGAGGCGCGCGTGGAACACTACGCGCCGCCATCTCGGGTCCTGATGTGTGGGGGGCGACGGACGTCCCCAAGTCCGTCGCCTCTGGACCCATTTAGGGGGGCTGGAAGAGGGCGTTATCCGCCCTCCGCCGACGCCCAATGCGCCTGCTGCGGGCCGGGTGAGAGGACGAGATCTCCCTCTCCCTTTCCGCAGCCTCCTTCTGCGAGACGACCGTTTCGCAGAAGGAAACCACCGCGTCCCAGGACTCTTCGCTGCCGACCATCGACTCGACCACGGCCGGCAGCGACAGGTCACTGCCTACTTCTGAGATGAGGGCACGGCGCGGCTCCTCCCAAGCGGCACACTCTGCCAGCGTATGCCGCGCCGTGTCCTCCCGACAGTCGACGCAGTGGTGACACCGGGCGTCCGGCTCCCTGTTTATGCGACACAGGTACTTCCCGAAGCAACCATGCCCCGAGAGCACCTGCGTCACCCGAAACGACAGGGAGCCGTGCCTCCTCCCGAGCCAGCGCTCGAGCACCGGCCGGACCGCCTCGATGGTGACGAGGCCGGCGGTAGGGCGTGTGAGCCTGTCCCGCCATTCCGCCACCAGGACCTCGCGAAGCTGAGACCGACGCAGCTCCATGTGTCGCTGCATCGGTCGCTCGCCCCGCGCCCTCGCTTCCTCGCGCCACCGAAACAGTGACGCGAGTACTTTCGCCTCTAGGTCCCAGGGCGGGGATCCGGCCAGTGCGCAGGCCGCCTCGTAGGAGATCGTGCGATATCCTCTGATGACTCTGACGGCCATCGCTCTCTGCGGTTTCCGCAGTACCGCGATACTGCCGGCCGTCAGGTCAGAGGCCCACACCGGGGCCCCATACAGGGCCATCGATCGCACGACCCCCACGTAGAGCCGCCTACAGGCGGCGCTCGGGCCCCCCAGATTGGGAAGCAGCGTTGACAGCGCCCCAGCCGCGCCCAACAACTTGGGCGCCAGCCGCCGGAAGTGGGGGCCAAAATCCCACCGGCTGTCGAGCACCAATCCTAGGTACTTCATGGTAGACTCGACAGCGATCCGAGCCCCCCCGACCACGATGTGTGAACCGGGCGGCGGCGCCCGCCGGGGGCCATGAAACACCATGGCCTCCGACTTGCTGAGGGCCACCTCCAGGCAACCTACATATCTAGACTAACCTACATATTACGGTTCATGAACCGCATCGTCGTCTGTACCATGTTGTCTCCTGAGATACAGCTCACTGACAGATAGACGGACAGTAGAGGCTTAGTAATAGGGTTGCGTTGGCACCCTTTGGATTCGGAACCCTAAAAAGAAGTTTACCCGGTCAGAGTTCTAAATACCTATAGCCAGTACAGCCGTATGTGGTACACACACACAACTATACGAATATTTGAATGTGACCCAAACATAAACATAAAGGAATTTTCCTCTCCAAGAGGCTCGCTATCCGACACATCCCCAGTGTAAGGGATACATAGATACTTAGACGGTTTCTAGAACACGTGTAACAAAAATCCTACTAATACGAATATTATAAACGTGAAAGTTTGTATGGGTGTTTGTTACTCTTTCACGCCAAAACTACTAAACGGATTTGGATGAAATTTGGCACACATAATAGTTTATAACCAGTTTTTATCCCGATATTCTTACGGGATCGAAACTTATGCGGGTGAAACCGCGTGGCGCAGCTAGTACTTGCATAAATTGGAATGAACTGTAGTAGAATCACGGCAATGTCTTCACGCCGAAACTAACGAATCGTTTTGATCTTATCTTGAAAATGAAACGGTATGCTGTTCGCTGTCGAAAATAGAAAACTAACTAGAAGATTAAATTCAGTCAGAGCAAGTACCGCCAATCTATTCTGTATATCTCACCGTGCAAACTTAGGTGAAGTGAGCTGTCAATAGTGGCAATCCTTAACAACAGGTGGAATGGCAGCTCAGTTTACCTAAGTTTTCATCATCATCAGCCTATAGCAGTCCACTGCTGGATAGGCCTCTCCTATTGCACGCCATTCAACTCGATTTTCGGCAACTCTCATCCAGCTGCTACCAGCCGTCCTGCGAAGATCGTCGCTCCAACTAGCCCGAAGGCGTTACGTTTACCGATTCGCGGTCTCCACTCAAGAACAAGTCTACCCCAACGGTCATCGGTTCTACGGCTAATATGGCCGGCCCATTGCCACTACAGCTTGCTTGTTCTGTAAGCTATGTCGACAACTTTTGTTATTCGATCCCTAAGTTTTCACGATGACATTATTACAGAATAGCAATGCAGGTACACACTCCCTGGAATTCTTCACACACATGCAGAGTGCAATTTACTCAATTGCAACGAATAGGCCAATTTAAATGAAATAGTGTTATATTCCTATCTAACCGGCGACCTGTTGCTATGTACTGCATTAAAAACGAACAGTTTTACGTTAACATGTGTTTTTACTACGCAAATGTTCCAGTTTGAACCGGTTGAAACTGGATCTCGCCATTTTTGTTTAACTTCAAAATTGAGTTGCAAATGCGTGAGTTCTTTTTATTGTTGCAGCATTATAACGTTAGTCTGGATGCTGCAGTTGGCTAGTTAAATGTTGTCTCTTTATTTTGTTAAAAAAGTTTCGAGTTAAAAGTTTTGTTGAATTAAATACAACTGTTGGCGTGCACTGGCGACACGACGGGAGCAGACGCATATTCAATGGTGACTATAGAAAATTTGAAACATATTTTAGTCTACTGGTTTATAAATGTGGCATAGGTAGGTAGGTGCTGGGTTCGATTCTAAGGTTGGGAAAAGTGTTATTGGGTTTTTCAGTTGAGAATTTCTCGGTAGCAGCCCAGTGTCTGGATTTGTGGCCATAGCATAAGCATAACCAACCTTTAATGTTCCCATTGCTGGGACACAGACTTCAGCCCACTTCTCTCTTCGAAAGGAGTGGTAGTCTACCACGCGGGCCCAGTGCAGGTTGCTAGATGTCACAATGTCTTTGAGTTTTTGGGTCTAGGACATGCGCGTTTCCTCACGATGTTTTCCTTCACCCTTTTGAGACCAGTGGTTATAAAATTTACTCAAAGTAAAGCGCCTGTCTGGGTTCGAACCCACGACCGACAACTCGTAAGTCATATGACTTTGACTTTTTTTAAATCTCATAAAATTGCCCCTTATGACAAGCCTATATAGACTTGCCATAGGGGGCAAGCATACAAGATTAAAAAAAAAATCCCCACAAAATTAATGATAATCACGTCCACTATTTCACATTAGCATCTAAATCCCATTCCACACAAACGAACAGTAATAAATTGTTAACAATTTCTATCACGAACTATTCGTAAATAACCAAGGGAAAGATACTCTAGGCACGTTATAGTTAATTTGTGAGTATTGTGACAATTTGTGACTATTGTCACAATTTATCGCATACATATTCCAGCATTCATTTATATGTAGATGGGAAAGAAAGAAATAGTGTGTTGTTTATTCGTTTGCGGTTCAGTGAATCGAATTCGATTGTTGGAACATTAATTTTTTAGGGTTCCGTACGAAAAGGGTGCTAACGGACGACCGGTCGGACGGTCTCTTGGACTCTAATCTAACAAAACGATCTGTTTGCGGAATAATGGACGAAGATTTTGTCGGCATGTCAGAAATACTGTGAGAAGGATTTATGAAAGTGTTGTTAACTTTTTACTTCATGATTTTATATTCTTTATTTATTTATTTTATTTTACTATTTATGTATACATGGTACATAAATCGAGAAGAAAAGAAGAAAACAGAAAAATAGGTATAAAGGTGATGCTTATTTCATAATAAATCTCTTCCAGCATTCCACTTCTTCTTCCCAGCGAAAGCACTAGGAAGTGGTGAAGGGAGGGCGTTTTGGGGGACTGTTTTTTTGTAATTTTGCCGTTCGAAAAGTGCTGATTCTCAGACTAATTTGAATAAATGACTTACGTTTTGATTTCATACCTGCGATAGATTTTTTTCTTTTATGTGTCTGTGTAATATATATATATAATTTTTGTAATTGGTTTTAAACCGTTTTAATTAAAGAAATACATAAATAATAATAATAACCCCACCGCCGAATCTACGTTGACGTCGTGGTAGGGCTTGCGTGCTTTTGAACTCTGGGTCTGTGTCGTTAGAGTTTACTTTGCCGGAACAGGTCTGGGGTGAGGAGCCAGACCAAGAGAGATACATAAACCCGCAGGGCAGCATGTGGCGAGCTGTTGGGCAGTAGCTACCCCACGGACCCTATCTCCTGGGAAAAGTCTTGTTCCTTACCTTTGGCTTACCTTTATTGGCCGGCTGGAGTGAATACTGACGAGGGACAGAGCTCTCACCTCATTCTTGCCTTTATTTGCCGGCTTGAGTGGAGATTCGCAAGAGCAAATATGCTTGGAGGAAGGAAGTATTCCAGTAAGTGCTCGTAGGGATCTTTACCATCTTCCGGGCTCTGGGATTGTGCTGAAAGCCGTGAAATACCGCTTCACTCTTGAAACACCTCAGGAGATATTGCCCTTGTCGCAACGTCACTATGTGCTAAGGGCGGTTTCCGGGGGCCTATTATTGAGTTTGCAAGTAGCCCCCTGCCATGTTCTCTGTAAATATTATATAATCATTGGTCAAGCAGGGGACAGTGTGACTTTCCATACAAGAAATGTGTTTTTTTTATGTTTTAAATACTGTACCGTGGTACTGCGAGTCTGACTCGCACTTGGCCAATTATTCTATTTCATGGGATGGTAACCAGAAATCTCTTCATATAATTCGAAGTGTTTTCCGAAGTTTTGACAACCAGAGGTGAAGTTGAAATTTAAATACACCCTTTAAAACACATGTACATGGCATACGTGATCAAAGAAAAAAATTGCTTCTTTACCGATAGAGGAAATCATACTTGTTCAAAGATTGTGTTTAAAAGATCGCTTTCAGCGATAAATCCTTTGTGAAATTTCTACATTTAAATTACATACACACAATGTATATGGTGTATGTAATAGAGAGTGCCTCGGAAAGCACGTTAATCCGTTGGTCCCGGCTGTTATTCGTGGATCTTTGACAGTCATTATGGGTAGTCACAAGCCTAAAAGTCTGACAACTGTCAGTAACTGGGTTGTGGAGGTCAGATAGGCAGTCGCTCCATGTAAAATACTGGTACACAGCTGCATATGTAGAGTGGCTACTCTGGAATTGAGAATAGAATACTCTTTATTACATCATCATCTGCCTGCCCAACTATGTTGGGGTCGGCTTCCAGTCTAACCGGACAAAATAATTTTAGTAGCCACTAAAATTATTTTTACAACACAGGAAACGAACTCACAACACTATGCCGCCCTCAGCCCGCGTTCACACGAACGTGAAAATATCGCGGCGGAATTTTATTACGCACTGGATTTTCAACCTTCGGTGTTGAGCCGAACGTTGAGAATCCAACAGAGCGCATCCCAGCGCGTCAGAAAAACACAGTTTGTTTTTCAACTCTCGGCGCTGAGCAGTGCGTTGAAAATTCAGTGCGCGAAAAATCGCCGAGGAAAAATGCGCCCCTGCGAACCTGGGCTTACAGTTAGGAAATAACAAAGAAATAGGCAGTTTTATGCTGATAAAAACATTTATTTAAAAATGTATACCTTTTGTACCTAAATACACTCTTATCAGAGCATGACAAGGCAGAATATTTTATAAAAAACAATTTTGCTTACACCAAAAACATATCTAATTTACCAAAACAAAATACGATATCTCGGGGCCCGGGGCCCATTCATAACTAAATCTCATTCACGCTCTTCTAATTACTAAAACGGGGCCCCATTCACAGCAACATCTGTGCGCTAAGATAAAAGACGGAGATTATATTAATTACTTCTTCTTGGCAACATGAATAGATTTTGGGTCAAAAAAATTGGCCTGAAATTATTGATAAGAAGTTGTATGGAAAGGAGAAAAAATTGGGAAAAAGAGGTTGGATATATGTTTTGGTATATTAATTTGCAAGGTTCAGTTTTATTACGAAAGTTATTTATGTGTTTTACTGTAATATAAAATGGCCGTCGGCCATTAGTTAAAGTTAAAAGTATATTTGCTGCAAAAATAGCTAGTTTTTTTAATAAATATTTTTATTTCGACTGTCCGAAATCTGATATATTGACAATCTGATATGTTGAGAATATGGTATTTTGAGAATCTGGTATTTTGAGAATCTGGTATTCTGAGATGAAACCTAAAAATCATGCCCTCTTTCGTAGGTAATGTATAGGTTGTCTGAAAAAGCCGACCTTATGTTGTGAAGGCTTGCAGAAAAATACTCTGCGGAGTATTTACGTAACAACTATTAGTAGAAATGTATTTCATTTTGACAGTTCAAAAAAATTCATCGCGTTATTTCCGTTGTTGAGCAGACAAACTCTTCGAATATATGAAGCAATGGATTAGCGATATCCTTCAAAATGAATCAGATTGAGGTTGATATCGTGTTGCAAAGGATGCAGGCTGCATTCGAATATTCAAGTGAAATTAAAATTAACTTTAATATTATTTCTATTTGGTTTTTTGTTTCGAAAAACAGTGATTGTATAGCCGCGTTGATTTAAACACGTTCGCTTGGAATAAACTTAATAATTATAACGTTGTATCATTTTATAGCCTCCACACTACACTCCGGAGCCAGCTATGAGCCGGTACCGGAGTTACCGACATAGCTTGCAGAGTAAGCAAACTGAAGTGGCAGTGGGCTGGCCATGTTTGTCGAAGGACCGATGGCCGGTGGAGCAGACGAGTCCTGGAGTGGAGACCGCGAACAAGCATAGTGTGGGACGCCCTTCAGCTAGATGGACGGGCGACCTAAAGATAGGCTGGCATAGACTGGATGCGGAAGGCGGAGGACTGGGTGTTGTGGCGCACTCTGGGAGAGGCCTATGTCCAGCAGTGGACTGCAATAGGGTGAGTCGATTGATTGACACTATACTCATCACAGACCTACATTTATTATAAAAATCAAGAATGCACTGCATAGTAACTATCTTGAAAAAAAAAAACGAAATACTAAAGTAAGATAAAAAGCTATATAGTTTTAAATGAAGGCAACCCTTTTTTAAAGCATTAATGTTTTTAATGCAAATGGGTATTTGCTCAGACTCAGCTTTTAGGATTAATCTAGTCTGAATACTCGTACGCATTAGCGTGAACCTAGCTTACATTATATAAAAGATTACGTTATAAATCTTACACTGAAAATCCAACAAATTCTAGCTACGTGCCTTGTTAAAATCTTGTTAGAATACTCCAAAACATTTATTTTTCGGTTTAACAGACAAAAAGCGATATAAATTTGACAAAGACGTGTAAAAAATAAAACAGTTAAGCTGTCTTCTCCCATTACTAATAGAAATAGGATAGCCTTTCATTTAAGTAAACAGCATCAATTACTTTGTTTTTCACCGAGGCAACAAGGTCAATAAAAGATGACAAACAAAAACAATACTAAACAAAGCTAAATACAACAAAACATAAGCATAATCAGCCTGCATGTTCTACTGCTGGGACACAGGCCTCCTCTCTTGGAGAGGGTGTGGGCTGTAATCTACCACGCGGGCCCAGTGCGGGTTGGTAGATGGCACATGTCTTCAAATTTTTGGTTCTAGGACATGCCGGTTTTCTTACAATGTTTTCCTTTGACCGTTTTGTGAGCAGTGGTGATCAAGTTATTTACAGAAAATAAAGCGACTGCCTGGGTTCGAAGTCACGCCTCGTAAGTCGGGGCAGTATAAACATACACAAACATGTACAAAACATATACGACATAGTAAACCCATAAAAACTACTTACCGAACAATCTGCCCCAAATGGTTCTCCACTAAATTCCCAGATTATTTTTCTAACACTATCTTCGCGCTACAGTTCTGAAAATCCAAATGTTCTCTCCGAAGTAAAGTTATTCTCCGGAGGGCACTTCATTAAAGAAAGAGCTTGTTAAAGTGGATATTTGTGATCTATGCCACTATGAATTATGTTAAAAGTGGGTAGGTAAGGCTTTTTGAAATTCCAGATTGTCTGCCCAAAGATTTAGTAAAGAGCTTTATAATATCGGCTTGGATGTGGTTGGATTAGGCTTAGTGCTAAGGTGCTTTAGATTTTTGAGTTTAATATTAAAACTTGTGAATTTTTAAGGTGGTGTAGAAGTGATTAGGTTGAAAAGTTTTTTTTTAAATAGATGTTAAACCAGCGCTGGGGCTCTGTCTCGTATAGGGTCTTAGCATAATGCTGAGCGATGGCCGTTTTGCGTGAATGTGACGCATGTTTACCCCCCAACTTGTTATATATTATATATTTTTATGTGTCATGTTTGCCGCAAATAAATGCATTTTCTTTCTTTCTTTTCTTTCTGTCATGTTGTCAAAAATGATTTAAAAATATAGAGCTACGTTTTATATTGAAACCTGAAGGCGTGGTAATTTTTGGACCCGTATAGAATAGAATAGAATGTTCTTATTTATGTTCACCATAAATGTTACTGATACAAATGTAGAAATTTTACAAGTATATTTCAAACCTATTAGATTCTTTATTACAACTCGAGTAAGCTTTTTTAATACAAGAAGAAACTGCTAATAATTGTATCATTTAACCTTACAAAATCTTAAAAATAAACTATTATTTGCCAAACTATACGGGAATTTTAATAAAGTAGCATGTAGCCTGTATGAAGATTTATTTATTGATACTGGCTGTAGGTATTGTATGTAGATATCTTAAAAAAAAAAAAAACATAAAACAGGAATGAGTTACATTTGAAATGATTTGACAGAGAGTAAGATGACATAACGAGCTAAGAAGTGTATTTTTTATTTATATTTTATTAAAAGAAGTTAAACGAATTTTCAAGTATAATTTCGATCTGCACCCCTACAATACGTATATTCGCTCTTCGACACGCTCTATGCCTAATTCCTAAAACCAAAACTAAACAAAAAAAATCACTAATCCCATTGTATTCTCTGAAAACCTTGCTTACGTTTACACAACCTTACTAATATATAAAGACCATCATTTGCAAAAGGACTTATCATCCCCTAACATAAACAATACCACCCTTAAATCATCGTTATCAAGGTGTACACTAAATACACAAGGGTTGTAGATTATATATGTAATCAGAATGCTAATGCGACCCTATCTTGGCTCCCTAAGCTGGTACGAACATTTATTTTAGTACATAATCTTTAAAAGGGACGCGTCTTTGCTAGACCTTGTTTTTGAAGCAGGTAAAATAAAGATTTAACATTTTTTTGTTTTGTGTACCTAGAGGTACCTACTGGTAAAGAAACTATCTTTTGTGCTCGAAAGTATGCTAAATGTTGCCCATCTTAATTGATCATTTATAAATCTCTAAGGGCTGACGGACAACGCCACGTAATTTTATCGGAGGAATAATTTTGAATTTTTGACTGTTCTTCCATAAAATAACTGTCAGATGTCAATTTTATTCCTTGAAGAAAAGTTATTTGTCGGTAGAAAAATCGGCCCTAAGTGAATTAACTTGTTTGTTACGCTTTCACGCTAAAATGGCTGAATGGATTTGAAAGAAAGAAAAAGTATTTATTGCGACTCGTACAGAAAGATCACAAACTAAACTAAATACAGTAAAAAAAAAAAGAAAAAAAAAACGAATTGCATATATAAAAAAAAATAACAAAAAGAAAATGAAACAGTAAGTCCTATACGAGGCCAAAAGGCTCCTACCTCAGCATGATGCTGCGACATTTAAAAAATAAATGTCGCAGCGCTGCTATTCAGATGAGACTTGGCACACAGTTAACCCATGACCTGGATAAGGTCTTTAGCTACTTTTAATCCTGGATCGTAGACAAACTAGCTGTTGACATCGCTGGCAAAAGCTAGTTTGTCTACATTCTGTTTCTTCGTATATCGTAGATTACTTTCTCAGTAACTACTATCAATAATACTACAAAAACATTTTTCTTTCTTAATTATTATGGTAACAAAATCAGTATAAGCTGTCCAATTAGTCTATTATAATTCCGTATTGCACTAGACCAGCTTAAGACCAAAGTGCTACAACGACGTGCTGTCTATTGTACCTATCTATTATAATTATATTTACAAATTCCCTCATTAAAAAAATATATTTCTTCAACCTGTATTTTCTCACTAGTGGTGGTGTTCCCATAACTTCCCACTATTCTTTGTGTGTTGCCTTCTCCATCCAATCTCCCTTAATCACATCTAAGGGTCAGTTCACACCGAGACGCGACGCGACGTGACGCTGCGCGCACACTTTAAAAGAGTGACTCAAAATATACTTTATTTTCTACACGAAAAGGTACACATTGCATTGTGAGAGTTCAGAATACGTTGCGCGGTGCAGTAGTTAAGTGTGCGCGCAGCGTCGCGTCGCGTCGCGTCTCGGTGTGAACTGACCCTAAGTCATCACACTAGAATTTCCTTGGCTTTCCTCAGTGACGACGCCTGACTTTTAGCGCACACCCACTGTGTGACGACTCTGCTGTCTCGATGCATCCAACATACATGGCCCATCTCAGCCTAGCAGACTTATTGCCCACATCAGCAATTCCTGTTTTGGAGCGTATCGCACGTATGTTATACCCAACGCGCTACGCTCCATCGTCCTTTGGCAAATCTTGTGTTTGGACTTTGAGACTCGATCCAGGACAATGGACGATGATTGAAAACCGTAGGTTAGGATTCTAAGTACCGTAGGATTCCTTTAATTAACTCCCCGAAATAAAGCCTCCGTTTGCACTTAATATTTCACTATTACGCCCTATCTTTCTTCTATAAATAATGTTCGAGAAAGACGTCCATTACACACAAGCACTCGAGACACTCTATGACTGTTCAGTCTAGTGACTTCATAAGTGTTCTACCAATTCAAGGACGAAAAATTCATTTAATTTTATTGTTTTTCTACAATTTGTACTAAAAAAATACGCGAATGTACGAATCGAACAAATTAGAAGTGCACTCAGTTTACAAAACCGTTGCGTCCTTTTGCTGAAGCGACGTAAAGAGGGGGAATGAGAGAGGTCCTGTAATTATTTGCGAAACTTTAGAAAAAAATACACCTTTGTCAACCTAGCTTTGACGGTTATTTGACAATGTATACTGTAGTTGTAAGTTTTTTACTATCTCTAAAATGGTACTAGCTACTACTAGATAATGGTAAAGCACTAGGAAGTGGAGAAGGGCGGGCGTTTTGGGGAACTGTCTTTTGTAATTTTGACGTTCGAAAAGGGCTGATTCTCAGCCTAGTTTGAATAAATGATTTTTGATTTTGATTATAGTTTTTGACTACCGAGATGATGACTATAGAGAGATATGAAAGAAAAAGACATGTTGCGCCGACCCCAAATAAATTGGGATAAGGGCAGGAGACTGGTGGTAATGGTACTAGTTATTGTCCGGGACTTTTCCCGCGTTGTAGTCAATTATAATATACTACATACATACCCCATGGCATTCAGAAAAACTTGTGTAGCTTGCTATCAGTGACAGAATTTTCGAAATCGCATCAGTTCTTCCAGAGATTACAAAATTTTGTCAGTTTGGATGTAGGAGACAGACTTGTTGCAGCAAAAGTAAAGATCCCTGTGATTTTGACAGTGATTGAAAAATCATAGGCAAATAACTGTGAATCACTGACCTTTAATAAACAAGTACGCTGGATTAAATATACTAGTTGTTGTTTGTTTGTTTGTTGTTGTTGTTTTTTGTGCCGATTCAAGCGTCTCAGGAACAAAAATTGATACATAGTTGCAAATGGCCGTCGTGTTGTTTTGGTACGACTCTGATGATTTAGTTCTAAATCGTGGAATAAGACTTTTTTGTGTATTTTGTGTTTACTGCGAGATATTTAGAATATTTTTATCATATCATGAGAGTATGCGCATTTTGTAAAACTCACTATCAAAAACATTAGTTCTACAGACGCTCACGTTGTGTCTGTCAGCGTCAAAATGGCGAAAATCAAATGTCTTCGTTTTGTAATCGATAGTATGATGTCTAGCGTACTTGTATATAGGTCAGTGCTGTGAATGGATTGTAGTTTTCAATTTCAACGCGAGCACAGACAAGTCTGCCTACACCATGGAATTAGTAAGTACTATATATTACCCTACGCAGTAATTAAAACAATTAACGCAATGAGCACACGAGGGATTTCACTAACAAAGGAAATAGACATCGCTCAAATAGATAACAAATCAAAAACCCTTATTAAACTTCCCGCCACGGGACGCCATACATCAATATGATAAAGTTGCGACAAGATATAATCCTACAAAGCCTTCTATTTTTACCCAAAAGGAGTCCATATGGTCAAACTTTACCAATTATAACATTACTAATAGAACGAGTTGGAAACCATACGAGTGCCGGAAGTTGTTACTGTAATACAACTCTGAACGTGTCCCTTTGAATTAAAATATGTTATATTTATTTCAAAGTCTAATTTTATTAGTTCATTAGAGCATGTTTGTGGTGTAGATTGGTTACTGAGTTTATAATATAAATACTAAATAGTATTTCATATAGGCTTCTGTCTGCATAATCCGCCTGTAACGTTCCCACTACTGAGACACAGAGCTCCTCTCAGTGAGACGGAGTGGGCCGAAACCTACCAAGCGGTCCCAGTGCGGGTCGGTAGATATCACATGATTCCTGTTCGAAATTAAATACGTTCAAAATCTAGTCGCAATCTCATCTTAGCGACAATCAATGTCAAAAACTTGTCAAAAATGTACGGAAATTAGAGGTAATTTTGACAGATTGTACGTTCTTAAAACCACGTGAATTGCTCCTCTGGTTGCCGACGCACCTTCAAATAATTAGTGGAAATATACATAGGAAAAGTAGTCATCAGATACTCACAGATAGTTTATAACCAGGATTAACACATATAATATTTTTTATCCCTTAGAAACTTATGCGGGTGAAACCGCGGGGCGCTGCTAGTACTTTATAAAGATTTGTTACTTATAAGTAAGGCTGCTATTAGTCCCATAAAAGTCTATTTATGTTGATATCGTTGTAATGACGGTTTATTCCTTTCTTTCTATTTGGGATACTCGAGTACCGCTGGGTACTTTTACTTAAGTTCTTTTATGGGTACGGGTTTAGGGTTAAACGCAATTTTTCCAATATAATACTGATATGTCATTTTAATCACTTTTATTTTCCCATTCTTTTATTTCCAGTAGAGTATTTTATAGACGGGAATGGAAGGGTCGGTTGGTATGTGGGCAATGTAACAAACATTGCCCACATACCGACCCTTCCATTGTTAGACTTTAATATCGGTGTTAGGTTCAGACACAAATATTTAGTTCTCGACCACTGGATCAAAGGATGTGTAGCCTCAATACACACCCATGTTTTACTATCTACATATATTAAGGCTGTGTCAGAATATGTTTGCACTACTCTGGCGTAGTGTAGAGTAGTGGTGAGAGCTTGAGAGCAGTGGTGGCCCGGTGGTATCGGCCTCGGCTCACGAGTTGTAGGTCGTGAGTTCGAACCCACTTTGTGTATGTGATTTCATCACTGCTCTCAAAACGGTGAAGAAAATCATCGTGAGAAAACCGGCTTGTACAAGAACCAAGGAAATTCGAAAACATGTGACATCCAACCCGTACTGGGCCCGCGTGGTGAATATGGCCCAAAGTCAAAGTATTTATTAGTGCGATTTTTGGTGATATAAAATGTCTTACAGATATTTTATAGAAACTCAAAAATCTACCCTTTTAATATATATTAATTTAACAATATTAGAAATGAAATAAAACATCATATACGATACAATTCAAATAAATTAAAAGTCTTCAGATAGGAATAATAATAAATCATAAATACAGGATCAGTCACAAGAAATTTTGTCAGCAAGAAATTCATCAATGGTATGGTGGCATTTGTCTAATAAAAAAATATTTAGGGTGCGTTTAAATTGAGTCAAGTTTAAATATTTTATGTCATTTGGTAGCTTATTAAAATTTTTCGGAGCCATGCAAAGTATGCTCTTGTACATAAGAGCGGTTTTTGATCTTCTTAGGCATAATTCATGTCGGTATGTTGGTCGTATAGATCGATAACTTTGCTCTGAAACTTTTTTAAATAGATCACCGTTTTTTTACGTACAATGCGGTCTCGTAAATGTAAAGACAAGGCAGCGTTAGTATTTTGAGGGAAGTAAAATGTCTGCAACTTTCTATTGATTTAAGATTGCATATAGACATAATGCACCTCTTTTGTGCTTTAAAGATATCACGTTTTTCGCATGAATTTGCCCAGAAAATGGCTCCGTGACGTAGTATGGAGTCTACATAGCCATAATACGCGGTTACGACAGCTGCATGATTTACTATTTTTTTTAATTTTTGAAGAGCAAAGGCAAATCTGCTTATTTTTTTAATTAGTATGGATACATGTTCTTTCCACGTCAGTTTAGAGTCTATTGTCAATCCTAAAAAATTTATATGTCCTACTTCTTCAATTATATTATTATTGAACGACCCACAGAGAGGAGTCCTGTGTCCCAGCAGTGGGAACATTATAGGCTAATTATGCAGCTCCTCTGGTGTAGCATACCTAACCCTGCACGGAAATTTTATCCTATTGTCCTTATCTTAATTGATTTGTACTTTAATCCATCAATAATTTTTTTTTTCCTCTTTTTATTTATCATATTTATATTCAGATTCATTCCTCACGACAATGTGTTCCTGACTTCTTATCATGATCATACCACGACCACAACCGATGTTCACACGAATTTTCAATCACTGACGCTACTTTCACTTGATTTTAGTTGAATCCCATTCTATATCAGTGCCTATGTAAGCTTTCAGTACATTGTTGAAAGGAATGACACAAATTCAGGTACAGCCTGTAGATCCATGCACAGTATAGCACAGCTCCGTGCAGGTATTGTCTAGATAGAACCTATATACACTTTAGAAATACGATATACATAACCTAGCTAGCCTTGTATTCAACGGTGGTCGTGGGCGTATATTGTCCGTGCGGTCTGGGATTGAGCTAGAACAAATATTACCTTGCTTGCTTTAGGCGACTCAGCGATGATTCTAGAGGATGGGCAGCAATACACACTGACCAAATATATTGATTTAAGACTGTAAAGCTGATCTTTGTGAAGGGGTTCATCCGGGAAAGTCACAAACATCATCAGAATTAGCTTATCTATCTATCTATGTATTAGTATTTATTCTTATATTTTATAGTCATTTCCTAGCTATTTATCCCGTATGTTGCACCTGCCATGTTTTATCTCTGCATCCCCTAAGGTTGACTAGTAGAAAATGCCTCAGGCATTAAGTCCGCCTTTGAACAGTATTTTTTTTAGTTGTGCATAAAGTTTTATTAAATAATTAAATCACTATTTCAGTTAGGAATTCCCCACTGCTATATTATGTAGGCCTTTTTTTCTTAATATGCCCCATCATCCAGAGTTTTCTAGCAACTTTGACGATGTCGTTAGCTCAACGTGCTTACGAACCTTCCAAAGCGACCAGATTTCCTCGTGATGTTTTTCTTCATTGTGTATAAGTCAGAAGCGTCTTTAGACTGACTGAAAAGCTACACATAGTACTTACACTTTATCATCACTATTATCAAATCAAATCAAATCGATCCATTATTAGCCTACATCTGGGGGTCTACTCCGAAGTGGTATCGACCGAATGTTCGGCCGTTTTCTGCTACGAAGTTACTATTTGGTTCGGCCGGTCCCGATCCTACACTCCTACACTCTATCGAATATTGACTATGGTCCCGACCCAACTGAGCCGATCCGAACTTTTTTCGCATTTTTCAATAATATTCGGTTCGGCCACGTGTCGGTCCGATCCGAACATTCACACTTTGCACTTCGTAGTAGACCCTCCGTACTTACATTTAAATTGTCCCAATTGTACCTTATGTTTTAAACCCGCCACCAACTTTTAAGCCTCCAAGCTACCATGAGCCAACAAATTACAAATCAGCGCAGTAAAATTTACAAGTACAAATTGTTTGTCTTTAAACGCGAGCAGTGTTTTGAAACCAATTTGCCGTTCCCTCGTAATAATGTTAGGCGCCCAATAGACTGGCAATCTGCCAGATACCTGTACGTACCTGCCATGTTTAGAAGCAATTCAGACGGTATACAATTTTACTGACAACGTGTCCTTAATTTCGTGCGATGTTTGAAGAAGTAATAAAACGTTTGGAAAGGTCGGTTTGTGAAAGTGTTGCGGGCTACGTTTGTGTTTATTCTTTTTCACTTTTATTAACTTTGTGTCCATTTGACAAATTGACATTCTTTCTAAAGATGCACTACATATAAATTTTTTCACGCCTTTTCCCATGATGGTAGGCAGTAACAAAAGAACGCCACCTGGCAACAATCCTTACATACTTCTTTGGTCATACATCTGGTCATACATGAGGTCAGTACACATACTGACCTCATGTATGACCAGATGTATGACCCAGCCCTAGAAGGACACATCCTTCTAGGGCTTTCTAATAAATAAACAGTCTAATAAAACAACAGTTCAAATGACTTTCTAATAAAAGAACAGTTCATTGTATTTCTATCAATCCATCCAGCATTAAATATCGTGACTCTATTCTCTAAAATCATGCATTATTCTACTATCCCAATATAATCAGCCTATAATGTTCCCACAGGTGGGACACAGGCCTCCTCTCTGTGAGAGGAAGTGGGCAATAATCCACCACACGGGCCCAGTGCGGGTTGGTGGATGTCACATGTCTTCGAATTTTTTGGTTCTAGGACATTCCGGTTTCCTCACGATGTTTTCCTTCACCGTTTTGAAAGCAGTTGGTTCGAACTCACGACCTTCATCTCTCACTCATATCGGGGCCGATTCCACTGGGCTACCAGTGCTTATTCTACTATCTAATGCATCAAATATTCTTAGCATAATAAAACACAAGCTATCAATCTAAGCAACATTAACTAATCCATCGCAACACCAGACTCGTAATTAATTTTCGAAAAAATTGAGGAAAGAACACGATGATATCTGAAGGCCGAAGGACGAAGGACGAATGACGAAGGAGAGCCGTAATCTCAGATCCGAGTAATTAAATTAATCTATTTAATTAAGGCGCTTGTGATTGACGATAATTGTCGTAAGAAAGGTACATATTGGACGTTTTATGTCAGTTGTTATATGTTCCGAAATGTTGGAGAAAAACAAAGACTTCTTGTGTATATGTAACTAATGTAAACTCAATCAATTTGCCCCAACTATGTTGGGGTTGGCTTTCAGTCTAACCGGATGCAACTGAATACCAGTATTTTACATGTAACGCCTGCTTAGCTTACCTCCACAACCCAGTTACTGGGTAACACGATACCCCTTGGTAAGACTGGTTGTCAGACTTTCGGGCTTCTGACGACACGTAACGATTGTCAAAGATCCACGAATGACAGCCGGGACCGCCGGCTTAACGTGCTTTCTGAGGCAGGAAGAGGTCTTGATATGTGAAGATGGTTACCCATCCACGGACCAACCGCGGCAAACTTAGCTAACCTGATCGATCCACCCGTGCAGCTGTTATTACTTAGCCATACGTCAAAGACAAATACATTTATTCGTCGGATTTGGTAGGCACAAAGATGGTTGGTACATATGGATAAGTTCGACACATCTAACGTGTATGTAAGGATTTTAAGTCACTAAGCTCTAGGCACTAAGCAAGCCACCTGTCACTTACGTACACTTACGTACATACCGAAACCCCTCGGGATTTCGGTGTGTTAAGATGGTCACCCCTCCACGGACCAGCCCCGATAGGCGTAGCTTAACATGATCGATCACAGCCCCCTTAGATTGTAAAGTCGAAGTTATGTCGAAAATAAGGGCAAATGAATAATAAAATATTAAATTCTCAAACATTTGAGCCAACATTAGCACAGTACAAAATAATCGAATTAGAAAGACTGCTTTTAATGAAGGAACGATTCATTATACTATTGTTTCCCAAGGATTTGTTTGACTTAGTTGGAACTGTTTAAACTGTATTTAATGTTGTTATCCAGATATTTCCCGGCGCTCTAGGTGTGATGGATAATATTTAAATGAGTTATTACTACTTTAGTTTTGTGGATTTTGTAGCTGTTTGGTATAGTATAGTCAATTTTCATCATCATTTCAGCCGATAGACGTCCACTGCTGGACATAGGCCTCCCCCAAGTGTCGCCACATTGACCGGTCCCGTGCGACTCGCATCCAGCGGATTCCCGCAACCTTCACCAGGTCATCGGTCCACCTAGTGGGAGGCCTTCCAACGCAACGTCTTCCGGTTCGCGGTCGCCACTCCAGAACTTTTCGGCCCCATCGGCCATCCGTTCTGCGAGCAATGTGCCCTGCCCACTGCCACTTAAGTTTGGCAATTCTTCGGGCTACGTCGGTAACCTTGGTTCTCTTGCGGATGTCCTCATTTCTGATTCGATCACGCAAGGAAACTCCGAGTCAAATAAATAGTCAATTTTAATATACATAAACTCACACCTTCTTGCCATGGGGGTAGGCAAACATACAGAACGTCACCTGCTACGATACTTACAATCTCCTTTTGATTCGTTTACGTTCATTCATTTGGTCGTAATCGCACGCCGTTTACGAGTACTACGCACCTGAACTTTCTGAAGAACATCACCAGTAGAGTCCGTTTCCCGAAAGAAGTCCCGCGGCAATAAGTGGAACTAATTATTATTATATAGTTAGCAACAAACTGGTGAAGGTTGCGGGAATCCGCTGGATGCGAGTCGCACGGGACCGGTCAATGTGGCGACACTTGGGGGAGGCCTATGTCCAGCAGTGGACGTCTATCGGCTGAAATGATGATGATGATGATGAGTTAGCAACATTCCAATACCCCAGACACCTTTCTCTATTTAAGAATGTGCATTTTATTAACCAATAATCAAGCCTGCTACTCATATATGATGTCGAGATAAATAAATAAATCAATATTTATGATTCCGTCCTACGACAGTGGCGCCGCGTATATTTTGACCAATACATTTTTTTTTATAATTTATTTTTATTTTTTATTCAAGTATAAAGTAAAGTAAAAATATGGTTTACCTACATTAATTACAATCGTGGAAAGTTAAATTCTAACTGTAACGTAGACCTGCCTGATCTAGGTTTATAAAAAACCTGTGTTTCAGGCAAAAAAAAAACATGCTTGTGACTTTCTGTCAGAAAGTTTAGGTGTTCTAAAATTAATGCTGCATCGATTTAAACACTCAAGTGCCTCACACAATGAACATTAAATCAGCTTAAGTATAAACAAAACGCACCTTAATCATTAACAGACAGTCATCCAGAGACTATAACAAATCTCTAAATGTAATTATTCATGAAATCCCACCATTGTCTTCATTCATCCAGAGAAGAAAATGTTGATAAGACTCGGGACGGTATAAGAGATATTTCACACGAACTTTATGTGCGTTTTACAGACGTATATATTTTTTGTGAAAATAAAAGAGGAATGCCAAAGCTACTTGAAGTCTTATGTCTCTTATTTTGTTAAGGCCTCGACAGAAAACAAAAGGTCTTGCAAGCTTAGACAATTTCTACAAGAAATACAAAACCTGGCTTCTTCATCTTCGTGTCGCTGGAACGACTGTATTTCAGATCTTGTTGGCCTATAACTTCGCCAATTCCACGGTGTCATCGGTGGCAGCTCAGACGTCACTTTGGCTGTCTGTTTTGGGACACAGAGGGTAAGATAGAGGGTGGAGCATAATTTGCGACATAGTTCCACATCCACACCCTACGGCCGTTCCGTGGAGGTAGCGTCACCTTATCAGGACCCTAATTCACTATGACCACTTAACGATTCCTTCCTTCGAAACCACGTCAATTCCTTAGCTATTCCCGCCCATCTTGCGTTCAAATCGCGTGGTTTCGTTCATTGTGTCATAGAGAATAAGGCCCCAGGTTGGAGTTACATCTTCCCACTTGTGTCCGGAGACGTTTCAGGGACTTCCAAGTGGAACAAGAAAGGCTAGATTCTTCTTAAGTCAAATAAATCTATGTATCTCCATCCTAGATGGAGTCAAATAAATCTATGAAGCTCATTCACGGTGATAATAATGAAAAAGCAAACTACATGACCAAAGTAAACAAAATCATTTAGCAAAACTCAACGATCTTTGTTGTTTTTTTAACCTTAAATAACTAGCAAGTACGCAATCTCACTTTATCATAGCTATAGTTAACGTACTCACACTTATAACCCTGAATCAGAATCAAAACCAACAGTCATTTATTTAAACAAGGCTCAGAATCAGCACTTTTTGAACGTCAAAATTACATAAGACAGTCCCCCAAAACGCCCGCCCTTCCCCACTTTCCAATGCTTTAGCAGGGAAGAAGAGGTGGCACAACAAACTCTCTCAATACTGTCTTGTTTATAAACCCCTTTTATAAAGCACTACCTTTTCTCCCTAATTCCCACATTAACATTCAACCTCTCACCGAGCTTGTTCCCTAGATTCAAACAAGACACTCGACGTAGCAATTCCCGAGTAATTCCCGAACAATTCCGATCAGACATAGTTACTACTATCTAATACAAGGGATCCTATCTTTAACCATAACGACCCCGCTTCTAAATTGCCATACTCCTACTACGGTTATGGGCAATCGATATGTACCTAACCAGATTGCCTGAAATCTAAAATTCAGTCGCGTTTTTAGTCTTTTATGTTATAAGACTATTGCAGTTTCAAGTGGATTTTCTTTATGCTGCCGCTGCTGGGATACAGACCTCTCTGTGAAAGGGAATAGGCCGTAACCACCACGCAGGCCCAGTGCGGTTTGGTAGATGTCACATGTATTCGATATTTTGGATTTTGGACATGCCGGTTTCCTCACGATGTTTTCCTGCGCCGTTTTGAGAGCAGTAGTAGCAAGTAGCAAAGTAAATCGCCTATCTAGGTTTGAACCAGCGACCTACAACTCGTAAGTCGCGGACGTTGCCTCTGGACCACCACTGCTCTGTGACTTTGAAATTTCTACCTAATATTATCATAAAAAATATTGAAATGACAAGGATAAATAATTAATACAACACCATTACACACATAAATGGACTTGTTTGGCACACACTGTTGTAGTCAAAACATTTCACTTTTTTATTTGTATTTTGTGCTCATGAACTGTTGCCAAATACACGTTACCTATTCTTTCTTTCTTTTCCTTCTTAATAACCGCTGCGGTTCATCGTCAGTCTGACATCACTCTAAGAAGCCAAAAGATATATAAGGAAAGGAATAATTCTCGCGGGGACTCGTTAAGACCCGACGCAAAGAGTTCGCCGGCGCGTGAACGTCGATTGTGGTAGCTTTTTAACGTCAGCGCCAGCGGTGTCGGGCAAAATGATTATATGCTTAAATTGTTTGTACCATTGCCTTTCGTGTGATAAGGTGACACAGTGTAATGAAATGTATTTGATGGGTATTTGTGATTTCTTTCTCAATGTTTGGCTAAAGAATTGTGTAACTTGAGCGGAAACTTTTTGTGCAAATGTGTTCTAATCTAACACGGATATCCAACATCGTATCTAAGTAATGGATTTAGATAATGAGGGGGGTTGTGGCTAAGTAATAACAGCTGCAAGGGTCCATTGATCAGGTTAAGCCAGGATAGCCGTGGTTGTCCCGTGGATGGGTGACCATATTTACATACCAAGAGGCACGGTGGAGCTGTGCCTCGGAAAACGTGTTAAGCCGTTGGTCACGGCTATCATTCAACTTTCTTTGACTGTCGTTAAGGATGGATTCAGCGGGATTGTCCGAAAGGGTTACCGCTACCCCGGAACATAAAGGGCGAAGGAAGGAACATAGGTGGGTTTTAGTCAGTAAGAGTTTGACACTCCCTTCCGCTCCACCCTGATGATTTCCCACCAGAAAAATAAAAAGGGTGGTCAGACGCCCGAAAGTCTGACTACCAGTCTTACCAAGGGTCTGCCCATTAAATGGGTTGTGGAGGTCAAATAGGCAATCACTTCAAGTAAAATACTAGTAATCAGCTGCATCTGGTTAGAATGGAAGCCGACCCCAAAATAATTGGGAAAAGGCTAGGCAGATGATCTAAGTAATGATTAGGATGGTGATAAGATGGATGGATGGATGGTGGTTAAGATGTTCAAGATGGTGATTTAAGCTTATTAAAAAAGGAAAGAAAAATAGTTTTACTGTGTGTGTGCTTGTCTTGGGTAGGTACACTTGCTGCACAAATCACTAAACGCATTTAACGCTAAACGTATTTATTTAAACCATCATTTTCTCTCTGTCATCTTCAAACGGTTGACAGAAATAGATCGATATTAAAAACGTTTAAAGCTAAATGTATTTTGTGATTTGTGATGCATGTGGGCTGTTATCTATGTTTACAATTAAAGACGCGTTATCTATATTAATACTCGTATTATATAGAGGTGTGGCTTTGTTTGTAGGAGGTAATCTTCGGAACTATTAATCCTATTCCGGAAATCCATTCACTAATAGGAAGCTACAGTATTACTGAGTGTCTGAGGATAATAATATAGGTATTTTATGCTAAACCAAGAAATTTCAAGTTGACGAAGTCGTGGGCAGAAACTTATCAAAAATAAATGTACAATATTGCCCAACGGGCATTATTTATTTATTTATAATATGCACACCAACAGCATAGTCACTTATAATTCAAATTAAATATCACCTAAAATTTGCATTTCAGTAACCATGCAAATAACGGACGGGAAATTTTCGTAATTTTAAGAACGTTCACAGTCTGATCTCAGTCTCAATCTGTCAAAAATACATCTAATTTCCCTACATTTTGACAAATTTTTGACATTTGTTTGTCGCCGAGATGAAACTGCGACTAGATTTTGAACGTTTTAAATTACGAGAATTGACCTTCTGGTATGCATGACATTTAACTTGAAAATATTGGAGACAAAGGAGAGCAATAAAAAGTGTGTCTAGTAGATTTAATCTAGAACACTACAAAACAAACCAATTTGAGCTACATAAATACGTATTTTGTTTTTGATTTCATGTATTATTTTTTTGTCTCCTTTAATATTTCACACGCTGTCTACATCTCTGTATCTATTGTCCTGTCTCGGGTGTGCTGGAAGAGATTTCTTATGAAATAAGCATCAACTCTGTACCTATTTTTTTTCTGTATATACACATATAAGTGTGTACATAAATGGTAAAAATAAAAAAGTATTATATACCCAGAATTTTAACTCAAAAACCGCATTAGAGTGAAGTGAACGATTCTCAACAAGTACCGATACTTAAGTTCGTCCGGCGTACCTACTCGTCCTCGCTACCGACCTTACTGTCCTAATCTTTTATCACAACGAGCAATTCTCATGCAACAGTAACTCGTGTCGACACGAGATCACTTAACACAGAGAATAAAATGCATGGACTCGGCCATAATATTCTGACCATTGTAGTGCCGAGAATAGAGAGAAATAGTGGCACTAATCTTGTTCAGTAAGGTATGCAAATCGTGTATCCTATGTTCGAATCAGGCTTTATATACCCGTCGTATTATTAGAAACTAAGTGAGCTTGGATGGGGTGGTGGGATTTATTCCTTACTTTAGAAAATCGACATCTATTTCTGCCGATAAGTGGAAATGCCGTATTCTGGTTTAAAATGCATTGAAAATGCATGCCAGTATAATTACACTATCTGCGCTATCCAATAATTTGTATACAAGCGTAACTCATAGTGTGTAGTTTAGGGGCGTATTGTATACCTTAATTTGGTTGTATACGAATTAATATCAACATTTCAATGTATTTTTTTTTTATCATCTGGTCACGAATGGTTGATCCTTGTGATTTTTTAAAAGTACTAGCTGACCTGACCGACTATGTCCTGTCAGAATCCTTTCAATAGTTATTACAAAAATCCCAGAGAAAAAAAAAACACGGCAAAATTATTTCCGTAATCTACCAATTTTCCGGGAAACTTTTCCAATGTTTCTTTTCCTAAAAACCGAATTCAGACTATTGCAAAATTAAAAAAAAGGGTTCCTGTATGGAGTATTGCAGCCACTTATGGGATGGCTCAGCAAAATATTAGCTTGCTGCACTTGACTCGGTGGAACGTAGAGCTAAAAGGCTTATAGGCGACGAGACGTTGGTAGCTACTGTTCACAGCCTAGCTCATCGGCATAATGTTGCTTGCCTGTCGGTCTTCTACACGCTGTACTTCGAAGAGTGTGCGCAGGAGCTCCACGACCTGAACCCCCTATCACCCCCTTACCACCGGAACAACCAGACGTACTGCAGCGTACCACTCACACTTGGTTGATCCTGATGAGTCGTACTTAACGCTTCTCCTCCACGTTTATTATGCAAAATGAGGAACTCTCGGCATCTGTGTTCCCTCCCACATTTAACACGTCTTCCTTCAAAGCAAGAGTGAACACTATCTTCTGGGCACGCTCGTTCCATCATAGACCTAATCCATTGCTTTCCATCAGGCGTGATTGACGAGACAGAGGCCCATTTAGCAATATAAGAAAAAAAAGGCAAATCGGTCCAGCGTCTAAAGTAGCATATAATAAAGTGATGCGTTCACCAACGAACATAATTTCAATTTTATATATATCGAAGGTACAATCATAAAATTTTCATGGTCGCCTGGTCATAATATAATTAAAAAGTTCCCTGTTTATTTTCTATCTTTTAAGCTATCTTCTAAAAGAGACAATATAAAAGACTGGCTACTCTCAGTAATAGCTGTACTTAGAGTTAGTAGCTACTAAACTGAAAGGAATAAGTCCTTGTAGAGTTATAGAGGGTACACTGGCATCTTAGAAAAGTACGAATGTTGGCACAGTTCTTACATTCTTACGGATATCAAAGAACCCTCTTCTTATTCTTGGAATCCGAAAAACCCCTGTCTTCCCTAGAACGAGAACCTTCCAGGAAATAAGCTTGCAAATAGATTTTTGTTTACAAAAAGGATTTTTGGTGCCGTTATTTTTTTTTTCTCCATTGTTTTTTTTTTTTGCAAAACGTCTATAGGTATTCATTTTAAACAGCAGCTTTGCTCTTTAGCAACAGTTTTACTCCTTAATGATAAAAAATAATACTAGCCTATATTATTGTCCCACGGAAGCCAAAGGTCTCTTCTCATACAGAGAAGGCACGAGCATTGATCACTGTGCTTGGTCAAGACGGGTTGGTGATTTCAGACTTATATTTATAACATTACCAGGTTATAACGTCCTCACTGCTGAGACACTGGCCTCCTCCCTGTGAGGGGAAGTGGGCCATAATTTGCCTAGCATGGGGGTCATCTGATGATTTATTTTGTACCAGGCTATTCGCATGCTTAAATTAAGTGTCACTCTGTATCTGTGAAGCTTTTCACCGCGCGGGTTGGAGGATTTATAGCGATACTTGTAAATACTGATATAAATGACACTTACTGTGTCCTAGGCTAAAACCTAACCTATAAAATCTCTGCTACTTAACCCAGAAATCAGGAACTTCTAAAAGCAGATATTCCTTTTGATAAATTGGAATTGGTTATGAAATTGGCGGAACCTTCAAATAACTTTCTCATAACTGAAGAGCTAGTAGTAATGATTAATTTAATGGCAGACATTATTCTAAGAATGAGCACTAGATAGAACAATTTCGCTGAAAACGTCTTACTCTTTTGAAAAGTTAAAACACAAACTATATAGGTGTGTACAGAAGACCCACTCCGTACAACGACGAAAATAGGCGCATTAACACATAGACGAGCGAGTACGAGTCGTAGGTTCGAACCCTGCTAAGCGCTTTACTTTGTGAAAATTATTTTCATTCCCACTGCTCTCAAAACGGTGAAGGAAAACATCGTGAAGAAACCAGCATGTCCTAGAACCAAACAATTCGAAGACATGTGACATCTACCAACCAGCACTGGGCCCGCGTGGTGGATTACGGCCCACTCTCTCTTACAGAGAGGAGGCGTGTGTCCCAGCAGTGGGAACATTATAGGCTGATTATAGAACACATAGACGCGTACGTAAGGCGATCTCAAACAAATGACTGTCGCAAGTACGCTTGCACTCGCTGTACGCATACACGTGTATATGTTTGTGTGCGTTTTCGCTCACTGCAGCGGAGCCAACCTTGAAATGGTTCTTTTGGTGTAAGCGCTAGGCGCGCTTACAGTACCGGAATCTATATGGGGTAGGCGCTACATAAGGAAAATAAGAAGCAATACTGTATTTTCGATATGTATTTCAAGAGCACATGCTCACCTTTACGCGCCTATCACATAACTATTGAGGTGTTTCTCAAGAGACCATTTCAAACACCAATCTACATGGTCTTCACATGATCTGACTAAGAATATGTCTGGACTTTGACCTCTGAGTTTGTTTCGGCCTTTCTTCTCAGATAGTCAGATAGGAAACACCGACCTCATTTAGTTTAAAAAAAATATGATTGACGTGTAAACGTGTTTGTACGAACCTACTTACAGAAACAAAATCATTTATGAAAACCATCGCCGCTTACACAATTTTAAGATATATCTTAATTCGCTTTAGTAATCGAATGCAACGAGAGTAATTGTTCTACCAGCCTGCATGATGTAAGGTTCCCTATTGCACACAATAAACTGACGGACGTAGTCCTGTTTCCGATCAAGACTTTTATCCATTATCATCATTTACCTAACACCAGAAATAACGTGTTTTCGTAATGATTGACGAAAAATTTCACTGGTTGGAATAGGTGTGAGATGGAACACCGGGGTGGTTTTTAGTCAGCAAGAGTCTGACAGACCCCGCCGCCCAACCCAGTGCGGTGGACAACCATGAGAAAGGGATTTTCTACACCAGGAAAAAAAAAAGAAAGGGAACCCTTTGCTGAATTCACGATAACAGTTTGCATGTCGATGTCCCTTACTCCCTGTTTGGAAGTTAACCTTCTCTAACTATCTATTTTGTGGCCAACGAAGGGTACGAGATTAAACACAATTACGTACTTATAGCGGGGACCTTCTTGAAAGTAATTAAGTGTCGTTTGTAATCCAGCTCTTTTATATTGTCCTTGATTGCGTTTGAAATTGAAATACATCGTGAAGAGGGGTCTACACTTGCTTTTAAGATGTGAAATGAGGTTAGAGGTTCTGATAATTAAATTTTTGGAGCATGTTATATGCCTTTGGTCATAACCTTAAGTGTCATTTTCTCATTAACTTAAGCTTCGTGACGTACCTTTTTCGGATCATGTGTAGAGGAGGAAGGTACTTTTTGTGGCGACTGCCTTTTTTTGTGGTGGTTGAGCGCCGGGTCACGGCTTGACCCCAAAGTGATTGGCCGTTTTCGGCAGGAAAATTGTAGTAGGAACCCAAAAGTTCGAGTAATTATGTGCCCAGCCAGTGGCAGTAGGCCCGCCCTCTATTAGGTACGTAGGACATATTTGCCGCCTCTCATACATACGAGTGCAATGCGTCAACGGCAGAGGCAACCACAGTCGTCGTAAACATGCCGCTCTTGTATTTAAGCAACGTATGTATTGCATACAGCCGCCGACGTGTCGACGGCGGCGTCGACGTGTCAACGGATGCGGCCCTCATGCGTATACGGCTGCTGTTTAAAAAAAAACAAAAGTAATTTATTCAAATTAGGCTGAGAATCAGCACTTTTCGAACGTCAAAATTACATAAGACAGTCCTCCAAAACGTCCGCTCTTAACCACTTCCTGGTGCTTTCGCTGGGAAAAAGAAGCGGCGCAACAAACTCCCAAGCAGCACAGCCCGTCTGTTCAGTTGCGTCTGCTTTTGACGCGTGTCGATCGTGTGTATGCAAACTAGAGAAATACAGACATGAAACTGTGTTAATAATGTTTTAAATATAGACCGCAGATTTAACCAGAACTAAGTATAAACCTCTTTGCATCACCATAACTCAACCTCAACCGTATATCTCTGCCACGCTGCGATCTTCCCAAGCCGCGTTTTAACATCAAATTTGCTTCCCTGACCCATTTTCTTCAAAGGACTTTAATATAATTTAATACATTGTAGCGTATATGCAAAAATATGCAATAAGTTTATATATAAAGCCGGGTTCTAACGCTGGATACTCGATTTGCATTCAGCGAGAGACCTCGCAGCGGAATTTTGTTTTTATTGTCGAGATAAGATACTGTCTCTTTTTATTGTTGTTAGTTTTGTAAAGGTCGGTGCGTTTGATGCTGCATGGATTTTTATAGAAAATTTACTGCACTTCTATATTGTAGAAATGTGTAATTATTGTACCTCTTTGAATTATCTGAAGATGCTCAAGAAGCTCGTAATAAAGACTATGAGAAGTATAGGCTTAAAGCACGCTCCTAAGTGTTCCAGGTCAGCGACAATGGAAGACGTTCTGCACATACTGTTGTATACTTCTGATCTTTATAGTATATCTAGCTTAAATAAATCAAGTATTGTTATAGCAATAGAATTACTTAACGAAGCTAAAGAGCTTTTAGTATTGATTAGTTATTAATGGTGCATTGAACTGTGTGACATTGATTTTGATGTCAGTCTCCTGTTCGAAGAGAATCTCACAATTGGCAAGAAAATGTAATTATATAAAACCACTCAGTATCTGCATTTATTTGTTTGATTACTACAGATATAGTAAATATATCTTTATGTTAATTAATGTAATTGATGTTACCGTTTTAATTATTAATAATAAACCACAACAACAACAATAATTAGTATTGACAAGTGATGAGTTTTGTTTTTTCATTACTCGCATGTTTTTTTCAAAGTTTAAAATCATGTTACTACGTAGTTATTAACTTATAAATAATTTTTATATAAAAAAAAATAATTTTAAATAATTTACATTAAATTTTTATATGAAAATTTTCAACGTTATACTTTGTCATTTTTTTTACCATAAAATATAGTTTTTAAAGTGGCAGTGTTTTAATTATCCAATAGCATACGTATTCAGAAATACGTATACAAAATTTCAATGCAAAATGTCAAAAAACAAAAATGTTATAGATTTTTGCGATGGAACGCACCGTTTGGTCCCATAGTGCTGCGGGGTATTTGCGTAACACTAACAGTAGCAATGGCTTTGATGTTGACAGTTCAACAATATTCATTGCGTTATTTACGCTGCTGAGTAGACAGATTTTCCGAACATATAAAGCAATGGATTAGCTATATTCTTCAAAATTATTTAGATCTTAATTGAAAGTGTGTTACGCAATTTAGGGTTGGTCAGTTAATTCTGCTGTCACCTTCCAGAAGGCCAATTCTCGTAATTTAAATAATTGTTTTATTAGGCTGTTTATTTATTAGAAAGCCCTAGAAGGACACATACTGACCTCATGTATGACCAGAAGGCCAATTCTCACAATTTAAAACGTTCAAAATCTATTCGCAGTCTCATCTCGGCGACAAACAAATTTCAAAGACTTGGCAAAAATGTAGGGAATTTACGAATCTGTCAAGATTGAGACTGAAATCAAACTGTGAAGGTTCTTAAAATTACGAGAATTGCCCCAAAGTCTGGCTAACATTACTTATGTTCTAGAGTTTTCATAAAATACTTCGTGCCGATATGCCGAATTACAAATTCTCAGAAAGAAAAGAAAGAAAATATGTTTAACATTTCCCGCCTCTATCCAGAATGTAATTTCTGCCCACCTTTTTTTTTTAGCAATTTAACAGGAATATAAAGGACAATAGCAGTGGCAGCCCAGGGTAACCGCCGCGACTTGTAGGTCGTAGGTTGAAGCTAAGCAGGCGCATTACTTTGTGTACGAAGACATGTGACATCTGCCAACCCGCACTAGGTCCGCGTGATGGATTATAGCCCACTACCTCTCACAGAGAAGAGGCCTGTATCCCAGCAGTGCGAACATTATTGTTATTGAGGTAAACAGAGCAAGAATTATAACCGTTTATTTTCAGAAAACGCCTAAGGTTTCGTTTTAACTATATTATTATCTACTGCAGATTAAACTTTATCCAAAATACACTATTAAATATGGGCCAGTAAGAATATATGTTCATAGTCAATACAGCATTAAATATGTATTATGGTAATCAGAGTTCGATGTTACAGCGCTAGACTCAAATACATAAATGTATATATTGTATTGGAAGCGACATATTGGCAAGCGACTGAGTTGGCGGATGTAAGGGCTTTTTGGACTGAAACTGTCTAAAGTAAGCATTAGGCTCATGTCAATCAAATATATTAACGATTGAGGTCTGATTTTTCCAACGCCAAATAATTTTATCCCAGAAATAATTTTGAATTTTTGACAGTTCTTCCATACAAAATCTGTCAGACGTCAATTTTATTTCACGAATAAAAATTATTTGTCGATTGAAAAATCAGCCCTATGTAAGTATGATTTGAAATCGCGATAAATAATTATAGGGAACATCATTTATATCTAACACCTTTATACTTACATACCTACATAGTATACAACCAAGCCGCATTTCATGTTTGTTTGTGTGACCGGTTAGATCTTCTAAACTGCACAACGGATTTTGATGTAGCTTTTACCATTATTTAGAACCGGATGTTTGTGTTATTAATTTTTAATTAGTTATACCATCGAAAACACGATGTTTTAACATGTTGCCATTGCACCAGCGCGAAGCAGGGGCGGATCGCTAGACTATCAATCCTACTTATTTCTACTAATATTATAAACGTGAAAGTTTGTATGGATGGATGGATGGATGTTTGTTACTCTTTCACGCAAAAACTACTGAACGGATTTGGATGAAATTTGGCATACATGGATTATAACCAGGATTAAGTTACTTCTCATCCCGATATTTCCACGGGATCGAAACTTATGCGGGTGAAACCGCGGGTCTCAGCTAGTACTAATATAATAAAGAGATTCAATTTGTGTGTACATATGTAGGGAGTAATCTTTAGAACTACTGATCCGTTTCCGAAAATTATTTCACAGATAGGAAGCTACTATATAAAACAAAGAGGTAAAATGTCATATTTGGAACTTTAATAGCATAAGCTTAATAAGCCTGTAATGTTGCTCCTGTTGTTGTTAGAACTTTAATACCAAGCTTTAATTTAGGTAAAACAGTGTCGAAAGCGAATTACGAAACGCGAGTACGGACCTCATTTTCAGCGTTGTTGTAATAAAATTGCAACGACATTGGCCCATTTAATCTAGACATGACAGGGCTCCTAGATAGCGCTATATTTTTAAGTCTTTCGTACAAAGACTTTTCACTTATTCTTCAGAGCTAGTTATAAGTCCTTGCTTTAGCTACTTAGCTACTATTTTTGCACCCTTACTAAAGAAATAAGGGTAAAGGAAAGTTTAGAAGAAAATAATGATGTAGCGACATGACAATATAATACGGTAAATTATAGGAAAGGCTAATTCAAGGCTAATTTCTAGAAAGCTCAATAAAAGTACGTAGGTACTTACCTATTACAATTTTTTATGAGAATTATTTTATAAAATTAATATAACATAAAAAAACTACCTTTTAAGAAATTCATTGCCAATAACGGAAAAATAAACATTCAGCATAGTCATATCATTTATATAGAACTAGCGATCCGCCTCTGCTTCTAACGGTTTTTAAGACTTGACTAAACATCAAATTATGACTATATTATACACGTGCACCTTCCAAAACAAATTCTCTTAATGATAATGAAAACACATCAAAATCCGTGGCGTAGTTCAAAGAACAACGCGTTCATACAGACACGAAAAGCGACTTCAATTTATAAACTGTAAAGATGGCCCAGTTCCACTTGACTCTTTTTCGTAAGCATCCCTGTTTACCCCACAAACTTCACTCCATCATTTACGAATTTCCTCCAGCTCTAGAAGAACATAAACAATACATAAAACAAATCGTCGTCAAAGAAGAAAAAAAACTAGAATACATCGTGGCTGACATTACAAAAGTTCTTTGCACACAAAGTTTATGCTAACAGGAAAATGTTAAGGAATAAGTAACAATTTTCATACAGACTCACATATTTATGAGGAACCAGTATTTGGCAAACACTGTCGACCTTGCCCCGAAATTTGGTGTGTTGTAGTGTGATGAATTTATGAATAAACACATATTCTTTTTGGTTATTTGAGTGACTAACGTACATAAACTGACGGTCATATCTTCAAATGCACTTTATCTATGAGTCGCCGCTTAAAGTCGCCGATACGACATTAAAAGTCCTGGGGGTCTACTCTGAAGTGGTATCGGCTGAATGTTCGGCCGTTTCCTGCTATGAAGTTACTATTTGATTCGGTCGGTCCCGATCCTACACTCCTACACTCTTTCGAACATTGACTATGGTCCCGACCCAACTGAGCCGATCCGAACTTTTATTTCATTAATAAATAATAATAAATAAAAATCTTTATTGATACAAAAACCTTTGACATTGCTAAAGACTATACATAAAAATGGTTAGCTAAAGGTCATACAGATAAGGTAAACCCTGGCTCCTAAACTAGGTAATCCTGTGACTTAGGGGTCAGTGTTCTGCTGTCACTGTGATACCAGAAAGCTTTTAAGTCGTGTTCTTAACATTACAAAAATAGTCATTGACAGTGCAGGTTAACAACGTATGTACACAATAAAATCAAAAAAAAAACGAAGGAATAAGGGATATAAGAAACGACTTTTACGGTGCATATGTGTGTATGTTAGAGTGAGGATGTGTATGTCAGAGTGAGGGATGTATGTGAGAGTGTGTATGTAGGAGTGTGTGTAGTAGTGTTTAGCGTTTGTTTGAGGGTGTGTTGAAATGTTTGAGAATGTGTTTTTTTTTTTTTATAAACAAACAAATTAAATAAAATTAAATATATTAAATACGCCTACTGCTGGTGGTGAAGTAGTTCTTCGGTTGAAGCGTAGTCTCGATCGTGCAGCCAATTTTGTACATTGATCTTAAGTTCATGGTTGTTTAGCCCCGCTATCTGAATGACTTTACATATATTTTTATAAATTAACGTACCTAAAACGTAAAATTGGCGCCTAGCGAATGCAGTTTTGTGGCTTATTGTCGGCCATACATTTTTTGCTTTGCGCTTAGTAGGATCTGATGGGGGAATCTGCTTATGTGTTCTGAGAGTGGCTCGAAGGACAAAGAGCTGTCTCACAGTAAGTAATTTGCAGTCTGCATATAATTGTGTAGTGGGGAATCTGTATGGCCTTCCAAGCATCACTTTGAGGACAGCTCTCTGTGCTCGCTCCACGACAATGAACTTGGTTTTAGCAGCCCCTCCCCATACCGGGATGCAGTAGGTGATAACGGACTGACAGAGTGCAAGATAAACCATTTTTAAAATGTTAGTGTCTGCGCAATGTCTCAGTGATTTAAAAATGTAGATAAGTCTTCTGACTTTTGAAGCAATGTTATCTATTTGGTTATACCATTTCAGTCCGTCATCAATCACTACACCCAGGTACTTCGTGTGGCTAACACGGGTAAGCGTGGCACATGAGCAACAACCAAGATCAGAGCACGTATGCGCCGTGATAACAAATTCTGGTGAAGCTTTGTTACTATAATTCATAAAGAAGGGAATGAAGTTTGTTTTGGCCACGTTCAGGGTAAGTAGGTTGAATAGCAGCCAGTTCATAACAGTTTTTAAGGACTGTTCTGCAGTATTCTTTACCTCGCTCCAAGTATTACCATAGACCACAATCGCGGTGTCATCAGCATAAGTGAAGATTTGTGATTTATGTAAAGGCAGCGTGCATAGGTCATTAATGTAGATTTGAAAAAGGGTGGGTCCCAGCACGCTGCCTTGGGGGACTCCATATGTAACAGTTTCTTCGTCACTTAGGCATGAGTTGATTTTAACAGCCAATTTTCTGTTTTGGAGGTAGTCCCTGAAGAGTTCAAGAGGTTTGCCACGAACACCTACACACTCTAGTTTGTGGAGAAGGGCGGGAACAGAGACTGTGTCGAACGCCTTTTTTAGATCCAAGAAAATACTGACGCATTTTTGTTGCTCGTCTAATTTTTTTGATACAAACTGAGTTAGGTCGATAACTGCGTCTTCGGTAGAAATTCCTTTTTTAAATCCATACTGGTTGGGTGCTATAATTTTGTTTCTATTAAGGTAATTAACCAGTCTACTGTTAATTAACTTTTCCATAACTTTAGAGAGAGCCGAAAGTACTGATATGGGTCTATAATTGTTGACACAGTCTCTGGCTCCACTCTTATGTATCGGGTGGACTATGGCCCTCTTGAAAGGTTCTGGGAACACTCCTTTTGTAATAGAAATGTTAATAATATGTGTTATTAGTGGGACAATGGTGTTCCGACAAACCTTCAACAGGGTAGACGGTATTCCATCCCAGCCAGTCGCACTATCCTGCCTAAGGTTCATGATGGTGGACTCCACCTCTGATTCGTCCACTTCAAGGATTACAAAGGAGTTATTAGAGGCTTTTTGTGTGATGGGCTGTTGAGAGGTTGTAGGAATTTTAGAGGCTAGCTCAGCTCCAATTGTGGCAAAGAAATGACATGCAGTGTTAATTGCTGCCTCTGGATCAGGTTCGGTATTCAGCAGTTCTGTAGGTGGTGCACATCTCCTTTTTGTGTTTGTGATGTCTTTTATTTTATTCCAAAGTGCTTTGGGATTATGTTTTGCTATATTTAGTTCGTGTTTGTCATGTAGTGTTTTAAGTTTCCTAAGAAGGCCATTGCAATAGTTACGGTACCTTTTATAAGTAATTTGTAGGATTAGATTATCAGGAGATTTCCGTGCTTTTATGTGGAGTCTATCGCGGTGGCGAATACACCTCAGTAGACCGGGGGTGATCCACGGTTTTAGGTTTCTGTTTATTTTGGGAACTTGGATTATTTTTATGTGCACATTAATGATATTTTGAATTGTGGTTATTAGAGCGGTGGAGGCAAAGTTAGGGTCATCTGTACTTATGACTTGGGAAAAATCCTGGTGTTCCATATCTGTTTTGACACTTGGGTAGTCTATCATAGGAATTTTGTATGCTGGGACTATTTGTTTTACTGGTCTTGTGTCATCGATTTTTACAAGTAGCGGTAGGTGGTCGGTGATGTGAGAATCTAAGATAAGTACAGTTGTAGTTTTATTAGTTTTTAAGATAACGTGGTCAATACAGGAGTTTATTCTTGTTGGAAAAGAATGTGCAGGTAATAGGCCATGAGTAGCGTTGAGGGTTAAATAGTTAGCTGAGCGTTCATCTACATTGGAGGGTCTGATGTCTATATTGGTGTCACCAATAAGACATATATTTTTGTATTTATTAAGGGAGGAAAATACGTATAATATTCGGTTCGGCCATGTGTCGGTCCGATCCGATCATTCGCACTTTGCACTTCGTTCCCCCAGTTCAGGTTAAGTCGCTAAAGCTAATAATGAGGCCAAAATGAAAAACCAAGATGGCGACTGCAAATTTTTTCTTTTTTTGAACCTATATCGTTCCCGCTGCTAGGACTGGGACTGGGTTGTTTACCACGTGGGTCTAATTCGGGTTGGTAAATGAGACATGTCTTCGAATTTTTGGTCTGAAGACATGACGGTTTCTTCACGTCGTATTCCTTCATTGTTTCTAAGAGCAGTATGAAATAAATTACACAAAATAAAGCGCATGGCTGGATTTGAACCTACGACCTACAACTCGTAAGACGTTACCATTGAGCCACCACTTCTCTCAAATGTTAAGTACGTTGTTCATTAATAATCTTATATTATGCTATCAATATAAAGAGCTAACCTTCAATTATCTCAGAACACGTGTATCCAACACTCTCAACCTTTATAACCTAAATAATCATTCCAGTAAACAAACTAAAAATAATAAATCTCCATCGGCATATTATTATGGTCTTACTTGTATTACGACACGGACAGACGGACAGACGCCGTTCGCATAATAAAGGCACAATGCAAACAGCATTGGATTAATGTGTCTGGCTAGTGGACAGAACCAGGGAGCCATGGATATGTTGGATGGATATGGTATTATTTATTTATTAAAACTTTATGCACAAGTATAAAAATACTGTACAAAGGCGGACTTAATGCCTGAGGCATTTTCTACCAGTCAACCTTAGGGTGATGCAGAGATAAAAAAATGGCAGGTGCAACATACGGGATAAATAGCTAGGAAATGACTATAAAATACAAGATTAAATACTAATTCATAGATACATACATACATATAAACAAAATGTACTGTCAGGAGAAAAAATTATCGGTAGAGGAGAAAACGAAACCAGCAAATCAGCGCTCTGGGATGTTACGGCCAACTTCTGACGGATATGTTCACGAGCCTTCATTTTAAAAGCTAAATGTCTGGTATTATAAATTATAGTATATTTAGCCAGCAACGTTCTCCGGGTAAATTCCATAACGATTTTGACTTTAACCTTTCGAACTTAAAGCCAACTCTAGCATAGTTGCGCAAAAATCTGAAACAATTGCGTTGAAACTTAAAAAAAAAATGTTATATAGAACGATGAAGCAATTAAGGTCATAGACACTGCCAAGAACTGCCAGCTTAGATTCCATTTTGCCCTCGACAAACATTCAATGACAGACAACAAATTTTGCAATATATTTCCATAAACAACGAAAGTGGAACTAAGGAAAAGAAAAAGATACTTGAAAATTCGTTCCCTAAAGCGGTTAAAGAGGGAATGAAAAAATGTATAGAAATTCGTAATTTTTGCAGATGGAAAATCGCGTCAGGCTTGTCTTTATTAATAAAAACCTACATAATACATATATAATTGGTCTTTAATACGAAGTCCTTTTTAACCTATGCTGTCCCACTGCTGGGCAAAAGTCTCCCCCATATGTTTCCACTTTGCTTTGTGCTGTGACTTCTCCGTCCAATCGGTTAGGAACGAGTCCAAATCGTCACGCCATCGTTTCTTAGGCCTGCCTCAGTGGCGACGCCCGTCTGGGTGTCTGACCAATTGTGTGACGTGTGACGATTCTAGCCCATCTGTATAGATGCTTCCTATAGGTCACCCGCCCAGTCCCACTTCAGCCTCGTTTAAGTTTTAAGATGCTACGCTCCTTCGCTCTTTGGCAAACCTGGAGTTTGGACTTATAAGCTTCGGTCAAATACCAAGTCAGAGCCCGATAGATAGATACGCAGGATAACATGTCGACGAGCTTGCGCTTTAGTGAGGTTGGAAGGTCGCTCTTCTTTAGCGCCTTCATGGACCAGTAGCTAAAAAATAATTCTTAGCTCCAGGGTAAAGTTCCAATGTACGGCAGATATCGTAAGATGTACGGACTAAAAAGAAGGTAGTGACAACTATAGGAAATTGGGCTTTATTTTAGCATGACTTACTATGTTAAGTAAAATGATTGATTTCTTAATGTTATATCGAATGAAACCTAGGGAGATTCTGCTTGAAATCAATATAAGCTAAATAAGAATGATGTTTTTGTCTGCTATTCTAGACGATAAACGATGATAAATTAAACTTATCCATTTATATATTTATTAATCCGTTACTTCATGGCTAGGCAAAGTTACGAGCTTTGATTAGTAGGTAGCTTGAAGAGCAGATTGCTCATTGTATTGTAGGGAATCCTCTCCCACTATCATTTAGGGTAAAACCGGGATAGATGCCCCACTTTTTGAAATAGCCTCCTTATTTAAAAAATATTAATTTTATATGAATAATTTCTATGAGTATAGCTAGTTTAATCATTTATGTTGAATTATAATTATTATTTTTTGACCTATCAATAATAAATTTTGCAGAATTTAGCTTTTTATGGAAGACTTTTTTTGAGGATAGATGCCTACCTGTATGGATAGTTGCCCCACCATGAAAATACTAAGAAGGATAGATGCCTGCAGTGCGGGATAGATGCCCTTTATACTGTGTGAACGAAAAATCCAACCAAATATGAGGTCGAATTACGAAAAACCATTTTAATTTTTTTTAATGTTTTTATTTTCATCGTTTTATGATAATTCTAATACGATACACACAAACATAATAAATTTTCAAAAACATTTGTTCAACAAAAATATTAATTCTTATTTATAGATATTAATTATTAAGTGTCAACATGCATAATCATACTATTTTTTAAATTAAAATAACACATTATTGAGATCATTCCTAACGGATAGTGCTTTCAGTTTTCCACATCTTGAGCAAAAATTTCTGAAGTTCTGAAGTTTCTGTAGTTGTTCTACAGTCCAAGAACATACTCGAGCTTGCATTCCTTCCTTTCTTTTGTACTTTCATGGCATGGTTCTGCTACAAGTAAAGAGTCCAAATATAAAAATACGGAAAAACATAAAAAATATAACAGAACACTAAAAATAGTTACACTGATACCATTATAGTGTATGGAGGGATAGATGCCCGCCCTTAAGGGCACCTATACCTCGAAAAATCAGGGCAACTATCCTTTATGATAGGGATAGATGCCCAAGTATTTTTTAAATAAATTAAAAACAAAAGTGCAACTATTAACACCCAGATGAACACTTAATGAACCAGTACATTGATGTAATAAAAAATATAATGGAATGTATTACTACTTATAAAGTTATACAATGGCAAATACTAACCTTTAAATCTTTGACGTGTTCGTGAATTTTGCCGCGGAGATGATTGCACACACGAGCGAAACGCGTCCTTACCGTACGACAGCCAGGGTGCAACTGAGGTGCAGGGTGACTGCGGCTCCTACTTAAACTATTAATTCTTAATTGCGAGTTTGGGAAGTTAGGTTTTTTGAAAATGAGGCATCTATCCCACTGCGGCATCTATCCCGGTTTTACCCTATAGTATCGTTGAATAAAATTCTTAAAATGATCATCATCAATAAAACAACAAAAACAACCACAGCATTGTTCAAAATGACAAGAGCACCGAAAATGAGCAAATTGTACAAATGTACCAATTGTACAAATGCATTGAATTTCATCATGAACGATAATGATGAACTGTAATTCGAAAGCAATTATGGCCGGTCAGACGTCGAGTGGCAAATTAATTAATAACCTGATAGATGCCTGCTGGGTTCTGTTTGGAACTGTTCTACCTGTGGGCGGAAAATACTGCGTTTTTGTGTGACGCAGTAAAGCATCCGCATTTATTATACTGACCATAAAATAGCATGACTCGCGGTTACAAAAAAAGAAGCTCTGAAGCTCGACATTGAATCACACTGCAGTCTTTAGAAAAGTACTTAGTACCTATCAAAGATATACTTATAAAATTAATTTTCACATTTTTTCGTACCGGTTAGGATTATAAAATAGATATTGGCGCCGATTCCCTTGTTCACAAACTAAACTAAATTTAAGTTCAATTCATCTTTTTCTTTCTATTTAATTTAGAAAAGGACAGAAGAAAAATATTAGTTTAGTCCTGTCAAATTAGTCAGCGCCTGACGTAAATTGACGTATTATTAGTAGCCATGTTTTTAATCACGTCTAATCTGTCTATGGAGTATCTTAATTTGACAGGACTAAACTAATATTTTATCTTCTGTCCTTTTCTTAATGAAATAGAAAGAAAAAGATCCACATAACTTAAATTTAGTTTAGTTTATGAACAAGGGAATCAGCGCCAATGGGAAATTTCTACATTTATATCTGTTATTTATATGCTTTATATAATAAAAGTAATCTATTCTAATGGTGGTTCATGTAACGTCACTAGCAAAGTCTAAAATATTTTCATAAATATATAGATATTAGTCTAAATACTGCTGGAAATTAACGTTCCTTCAACACTCGGTATTTAAGAAGGTGGCTAAGATAGTTCTATCTCAGCCACTTTCCTAATTACTTCAAAACTAATTATCTTTTATCAAACGGCTACCAAACCTTGGACCCAATCAGAAGCAACCAATCGCAATCGAAACACACGAGATTGAATCGAGAGAGTGGAGTGTGTTCCAACGATTTTCGATACTAATGAAAACTCGATTCAATTCACATTATACCTACTATTATCTTTATGACTTTGTATCACCTTCGCGTGTCGGCGTGATTGTGATTCGCTATAATGTGAGTTGGTAAAGTTATGGAAACAGATAATATCGTGTACCTGAAAAGTTTCAGCTCCCACCAAAAATGATTAAGCCTTATTTTAATAATTATAAACTCACTTCTGAACTGAAATGAATCTGTTATTCCATTTATCCACCCCAAAAAATCCACCTGAAGGCAAATGCGCGAAAACGCATGTCTGAGAATACACCCTAAGCCTAATAAATTCCGTTTATCCAAGTAAGCCCAGGGTGACTTCTTGGACATACATATGTACGTTTCCGCGTATTCACTTTAGGTTGGATTTTTTGGGGTGGATAAACAGAATAACCCAAATGCATTCATCATTGTTATACACAGAAACTGCAACAATAAACTTCCTAGTTAGTAGGTACATACCCGAATGCCTCAGGCGTCAAGTCTGCCTATGAACTATTTGTTATATCTAAACTGATTACGTGATGGGTAGGGGGATTACTCATGCTTATCACCGCCTGCCGTATGCGGGGTGAGTCCGATTGCCAAGAACTGGAGACGCACTTGGTAATGCTTTTTATTCCGGTTGTCCCCAAACAATAACTTATCACCCTAATTGCGTAACATATCTACTATCTATCTCAATCTGAGTCATTTTGAAGGATATTACTAATCCATTGGTTCATAAGTTCGAAAAATGTGTCTGCTCAGCAACGTAAATAAAGCAATGAATATTGTTGAACTGTCAAAATGAAACCCATTGCCACTAATAGTGTGTTACGCAATTACCCCCGCAGGCTGTATAGTAAGTATAATAATATTTTTTTTTTGTCACTTGATAACATTTTGTTCATTTTATAAGTGTTGTGCTGTGTTTTTTTGTTTGTTAATTTTGTTATGTTCTTGTTTACATTTTTTTTTTCAATTATATTTTACCTAACCTACGTACGTATGTTTTTGTGTCACTTTGTACTTTGTAAATTGCTCTGTACAACGTCTTGGGATTCAATTCTGTAATATCGTGCAAGTAAAAAATAATATCTAGGAAGTTGCTGTTAAACCATCCGATTTGAAGTTACAGACTGAAATATTAGATGCCTCATCGCAGCAAAACACAAACACGCATTACATTAGCATCTCTCAGTTGGTTTCTCAAAACAAGCAAAAACATTTCCATTCAAAGTCAGCCCAAGCAAATTTTTATCCGCCACTACTAAAGATACACATTTTTCCAAACATTTAGACCGTATATTTCCAACGGTAAATAATTATACTGCTAATTACGAAATGCTCACTGTACCGGAAACCAGTGATAAGGCGTCGCCTAAGTAGGGGTGGTACTAACACTACATAGATAGGTGCAGAAGGCTGCTTTCATACAAATAGCGAAAACAGGCGCATGGATGCATAGACGCGTACATGCGGCGATCTCAAACAAAAGTCACAATGGTCTTTATTCTCATTATTAGAAGGTTGCTGTTGGGTTGCTGCTGTCAGAGGTAAAATAACTATGAAAGGACTGTAGGTAACGGCTCGCGTACACCTAATCCGTCATCGGCCGAACTATACTCGTACGTCGTCGGTCGAATTCGGCCGATTGAACCAAACCCATGCGAAAGAAAGTAAGTGCGCACACCTACTTATCGGGCGTCGTCACACGATTTCGGTTAAAGTAGTGTACGCACTCGCTTTCTTTAACATAGGTTTGGTTTGAAAAATATGTTTTATCCGATTTCAGCCGACGACGTACGAGCTTACTTCGGCCGATGACGGATTAGATTAATTAAATGTACAGCGCTCAATATTGTGTGTGCGTAATTAGATGTACAGCTCTCAATAGCGTGTATGCGTTGTCGCTCCTTGTATGGAGCCACAGATTTATAAACTAAAGGGAGATATGGTGTGGCTGCCCAACTGTTCGAGTCCGGCTGTCACCTTCAACTACATATGCACTACAATACGAACACGCGCTCACTCACACTATCAACAGTCACCACACTCAATGCGAGCCAATCGCGTAACGCACATCGCAACGTTGAGACACACAACTACATTGACAATTCTTATTGACAAATCAACGGCGCCCGCGTTTGTTTCTGTTTTGTGCATACGTTGTTCGCACGCGCCACGTCCCCTTGGCATAATATCTCCCTTTAGTTTATAAATCTGTGTATGGAGCCGACCTTCTGTACATCCCTATTTTGTGGTAGGGAGGTACTAAATAGGGGTTGGATCCAAATTTAAGGTATAAAAATCTGGGTGAAAAGGTATTTTCTGCTGAGATTAAAGTAATCTTTGGACCTTTTTCCCGGCGCTATGTTTAGCGTTCAGGTAAGTATAAGCTGTTTTCATAACAGCGGATTATTATCTTTTATTAGAGTGATCTGGCTGGTTTGATAATAATGTAAATCGTGGTGGCCCTGGGGTTAATACCTAGGCTAGGTACGTTACCAGAAGGTCGCTTCCCGTATTTAAAAACGTCAAAAAAATTGTCGATGTGTCATCTCAGTGACAATCAATGTCAAAACCTTGTCAAAATGTAGGTAAATTAAGGGTATTTTTGTCAGATTGAGTCTGAGAATAAAATGTTCGTTCCTAAAAATACAGGAATTATCCCTCAGGTATTGGATATAAAACGTAACGTGTGCTGATAATTATGGCAACATAAATAAAAAATGTGTGAGAAAAAAAACTTGAGGAAAACTAACAATGCCTAATTTGGAAAAATACATATCCCTGTCTTTGTTGTAGCGCAGTCTGGTAAAATAGGTTCAGGTTTTCGGAGAATGATGATTATGATTGATGGTTTCAGAGGATTGTGGCTAAGTAATAACAGCCGCACGGGTCGATCGTTTGGGTTAAGCTACGCTTGCCGCGGTCGGTCCGTGGATGGGTGACCATCTTCACATACCCCTCCGTGCCTCGGAAAGCACGTTAAGCCGTTGGTCCCGGCTGGCATTCGTGGATCTGTCACAGTCGTAATGGCTTGTCAGAAGTCAGCCAAGGGGATCGTATTACCCGGTATCTGGGTTGTGGCGGTCAGATAGGCCATGTAAAATACTGGTATTCAGCTGCATCCGGTTAGACTGGAAGCCGACCTCAACATAGTTGGGAAAAGGCTAGGCAGATGATAGTAGTATTATTTTACATAGAGCGACTGCCCGTCTGACCTACTCCACTATCCAGTTACTGGGTAATTTTTATTTTATTTACAATAAAATTCAGTTTACACTACAACTTCAAACATTTTTATAACTTTTTCAATAGTGCTAGTCACTCTGAAATCCAATTAATTTCCATTAAAACAAAGTTTATATATTTGTTTAACTTCAAATAACGTCAATTTGAAACGTAAATAAAATTTGAATATAGATTAGTAATGCAGTGAGAGATACTTAACAAAGAAAAATAATTGTTTTTCTACAAAACAAAAGTATTTTTTCTCAATACTAATAAGGTTAGGACTTCAATAGAAAAAAATGCATGAATTCTGTTACAGTACAGAATAATCAAAAGGTCAACAAACACAAAGTCCCCAGCCACGTCTGTTTGTCTGAACGCGATCAACTCAAAAACTACTAATCGGATTTGAATAGCGGTTTTCAACAATGAACGGAATGATTCGTGAGGAAGGTTTAAGTGTTTATGGCTATGGTTTTATGTAAATTGGCTGAAATGATTGTTGCAACGATTGCTGAATATGTCGGAAGAAACATGCAGACTGTATCGCGTAAACTCAGAGTTACAAATATGAAAACAATGTATTGCGGAATTATTCCTTTAGTAGCACGTTTAATCCCGGTAGCAGGTTCCCGTGGGATATTTCTCGACATAAACGCGGGCAAATCCGCGGAAAAAGCTAGTACTTGTGTAAACATAAGTGAGTACAAAAAGAAAATCCATGCATCTCAAATAATAATTTATGTAAGAAAGACTGAGCCGACCTCATCTAGCTTATTATTATTTTTTGTATAATATGACGTGTAAAAGTGATTCCGATATTCTATTTAAACAATTTCATTTCATTTCAGTTTCATTTCAGTTTTATTTCCGTTTCATTTCAGTTTAATTTCAGTTTAATTTCAGTTTCGTTTCAATTTCATTTTAGTTTCATTTCAGTTTCATTTCAGTTTCACTTCAGTTTAATTTCAGTTTCATTTCAGTTTCATTTCAGTTTCATTTCAGTTTCATTTCAGTTTCATTTCAGTTTCATTTCAGTTTCATTTCAGTTTCATTTCAGTTTCATATCCGTTTCATTTTAGTTTCATTTCAATTTCATTTAATTTTATTTCATTTCCGCGCAATTTAATATTTTTCAAATTTAACCTACTGCATCTTTTTATCTTCTTTTCTCATTAGCACTGCTAGTAATTACTAGAAAAAAGAAACAAAACACCAGCGAGGTCAGGATTCTGACCTCCACGACCTGAGGACACCAACCTCACATTTTCTTTACACACTGTCTTCTAACAGATAGTCTGCGTTTGCCAAATGTACTGGGGTGATCTGAACGATTTGAGATTTGAGCACTTTTTAGTTGAAGGAGAGCTTGGGTTTGAGATTTTCGACTTAGTGTTTACTTAAATGGTACCGATTTTTATGAATCCTTATTTTTTTAAGAAGTTTCTAAGTTAATTTGTTTTATACTAGCAATCCGTCCCTGCTTTGCACAGTTTTTGAGACAGATTTTGACAAAACACTGATCATTCTGTGCTAAATCGATGGTGATTTACAATTTTATCCCAATAAACCATTCGGGATCAATGTTCTAAATGATAATGAAAATCGCATCAAAATCCGGGGTAATTGCGTAACATACCTAAAATGGAAATCGATCATAATGCCTTTCATTTTGATCGTTCAGCCACACTCATTGCTTTCTATTTACGTTGTTGAGCAGTCGAATTTTTCAAACCTATGAAGCAATGGAATAGGAATTTCTTTCAAAACCCTCGGATTGTAATTGAAAGTGTAAAGCAATTAGGCTGCACGTGCAGGGCTAACTGAAAACAAAAAGGATGTAAGATAGTTTTCTCTAAGAATCACGCATATTACAATGCCTATGGCAGCTGTCAAAAGACCAGGAGATCTAATCACCTTCTGGAGGGAGGTAGGCTGGATCGAATACCACCGATGGCGGCCGACATGCCCCACGCACAATGATCCACTTGTAGGACTAAGTGCGGAAACCAAACCCACAACATAGAACATAAATGCCAATGGCGGCACGATTGTTCAATTATCTAGTGCTTAGCTAATTATCTACCATGCCAGCACATTAGTTAAATAAAACATTAACAAAATTTCTATCTTGACAGGACACAGAAAAAGTTGGGATCAGGGAAAACCCAGAACATTTTTGAACAAAGTAGGTTCTATATAACTTGCTTTCATTTTTATATCTGCAGGCGCGAGGAAAGAAAGGTTGTATAAAATAAAAAGGATACTTTATGGGCAATTTTGGCTGTTTTTTTAGGTTATGCTAATCATAATAAACTTTAATTTCAACCCAAATGGGGAGTGTTTTTTGAGAAAAAGGGAAACGTACCGTGAATTATATATTAGTACATTTGTTATCACATTATATGTGGGTAAGTAGATGGTATTCAACTGCATGATGGCAGAGCTCTACGATTGATTCTATAAATAAATAACAAAGTAAATGTACTTTGATTGAGAGAGAGCAGTCAGTGGTGGCCCAGTGATAACGGCCCCGACTTACGGGGTGTAGGTTGTGGGTTCGAACCCAGGCAGACTCTTCACTTTGGGTAAATAATTTTATCAATACGGTGTAAGAAACTAGCATGTCTTAGAAAAAAAAAATCGAAGACACGTGACATCTTTGTTTACAAGTAAGACACACAATCAATATTGTGCTTTTGTTTTTTATAACGCCTCCTTACTGAAATACTTTACGGGCTCAGTGCAGGTTGGTCAATAGATACCAACCCGCACTGAGCCCGCGGTGGTAGATTACAGCCCACTCCCTCTCGAAGCGAGTAGGGCTGTGTCCCAGCAATGGAAAAATTATAGGGTGATTGTGCACTTTGATTGAGCACATAACTTTTCTTTGAAGGATTTGATCTTCAATGGAGCTACTGACTTGATTTTAATTTTGTACTCACAAGCTATACGAGTATAGTTTATTTCGTGGTAAAAGGCATTCAGCAACGTTGGTATCACTCAGTATGTCGTCAGTTGTTCGCCGAATCGTTGAGCTCTGAGCTGCACGATTACTGATAAATGCGTACGTACACTGATTGGACAGGTCCACTCAATTTGTGTGATTCTTTCCTCAAAAGACATCAATTTACCTTGTCATAACACGATCTGACCAAGATCATGTCTGGACTTTAAAAAAGACTGACCTCTGAATTTTCGGCCTTTCTCCTCAGTGTAGTTAGATAGGAAACGCCGACCTCATTTAGTTTATAAAATATGATTAACGTATAAAAGTGTTCGTATAAATCTACTTACAGAAATAAAATTCATTAATCATGTAGTACCGAGACCTACTGCTAAAACGGATATAACTATTGGCCAAACAAATACATCTCAAAAATACATTTGTAAAGGAATGTTACAATCTTTCCAATGGAGGCGGACAATTCCATAGAAGTGTCTCTAGACCAGGGATGGGCAAACCTTTGAAAAGTTGCGGGCCAAACCATAGATAACTAATGAAGACCCCGGCCATATGTACCTAAGAGGTAGATAATAGACGAGTGCGTTGCGATAAAATTGTGACTTACAACATTTTGTTATACATTGCTTGTAGACACCGCAATCTTATATGAAAAAGGTGCGCAAAACAAGCAGTGGACAACATCTATCATGAAAGTATCCGTTTTTTCGCGTTAGGTTTGAATCTACCTGAAAGAATATATTTCTTTCTTGTTGGCGTGAACTGAGAATTCATATCCTTTTTCCACACGCGATTTGAAAATATTTCGCGGGCCGGATCAAAAGCCGGATCGTACCGCATCCGGCCCGCGGGCCGAGCGTTGCCCATATATGCTCTAGACGAATGACTCATCCTTAGCCGCAGTTCACACAATATTTTACCTGCCTACAAAAAAATCATACGTACCAACATTTTTCTGCTCGAATAAGCATATTCACTCCCTTATTTATATAAAACGCTGACTCAGCTTGTTAGTTTTCCCAACGGAATTTTGTGCCCAACAAGGCATTTTCATCGTATTTAAGAACTAGATAATGCAGCGATTACAAACTGCAGGTGACGCTGGGTTAAGCGAAAATAGTATGTGTTGCGTTGTGATAGAGATTGAGCTGAGTGCTCGAAAAAGTTGGCAAGTGTTTAGTAGGGCATTGCAAACTTAGTTGTAGGATTTAAGGGATGCGATGAAGCGTGTCATGGTGCTTTGTGTTTTAAATTCTAGTTCAAAATGAAACCTGGCAAAAATTTAGTTTTCCCCGGAACCTGTAAAGATGTTCTATGAAGTTTTATTAGGATTATAAAAGGAATGTAAGGTTTATTACAGCCATACATACGTTTGATCTGTTGCTTAATAGTCTACTTTTAATTAAAATAAACTTTGTGAATTGTCTCTACAGGTCTCGTTATAATATTCGTATAATAATATTTTCTCTCGATAAATCAGTTTGGCCAAGTAGTCATGTACTTACCTAAATGATTATATTCGTCAAACAACTTTTATTCGTGCTTCTCTAACTATTAGAAGATAGTTATGAGAGATGCCCTCGGAACCAGTGGGATAATTGCTTAGCACCCAAAAAATGGCAATGGCTCTAATTTTGACAGTTTCATCACGTTCATTGCATTATTTATGCTGTTGAGCAGACGCGTTATTTAAACCTTTGTAGCAATGTATTGGGAATGTCCTTCGAAACCCCTTATTTATTTATTTTTTCGGGTGCGAAATCATCAAATGACCCCTCCCGCTCTGGGTGGAGCGGAAGGGAGTGTCAGACTCTTACTGACTAAAACCCACCCATGTTCCTTCCTTCGCCCTTTATGTTCCGGGGTAGCGGTAACCCTTTCGGATAATCCCGCTGACCCGGCAGGCTTCGGCCCTAAGGGGCCCCTCAAATTATGCTGACAACTCTTTGAGGCGCGCGTGGAACACTTACGCGCCGTCCGGCTCGGGCCTGGTCCTGATCGGACGGTGAGCTACCCATTGCTCTCCGCCCGCAGGCCCTCCTTCAAAACCCTTGGATTGTGATTGAAAATTTTCACATTAAAACCACGTGCTGATGATGATAGTGGACATGTCCATACGTACGACACTGTAGTGACTTGCACGTCACCTACAGTCGTCGGTCATTAATGAAGTGTGGTGGTCTCTGTTTTGTTTTATATTGTATGGTCATGTTAATATGGTCTGCTTTGTGTGAAAGCCGTGTCTCCTGCGCGTGTTTTTTCGAAACATTACACAAAAACCCTTACATATAAACATTTGTTGTCATACACAAGCTGACTCCTACATATTCAAATATTTTTAGGTTAGTGTCAACTATTTACAATGCAATATAAAGTCTGTGTCCGTTGGAATTAAGCTTTCAAATGTGCGCGGTGCGCGTGGCGGTTGAATATGACCTCTTCACCCCCGCTCGGAAAACAAAAACATTGTGTTTTCATACACAAATGTTTTGTATAATTTATTTAAGTTGTTGTGTAATGTTTGCTTTGGCGTTTTTGTGTAATGTTTCGAAAAAACACACTCGCAGGAGACACGGCTTAGTGTATTAAATATTGTGTATGTTTTATTTACGTGAATAAAAATAAAAACACAATAAAACGAACATGTTGTTTGTTGTTAACCGCTAAGTTCTTCTAAATTGTACCAAAATCAGAAATACAGACAGATCCGCACACGCGAGCGCCTCCACTCACAATCCATTAGACACGACACTGAATGAATGAACTAAAACGATTCAGACCTCACAAAAATACAACGCTTTTGTAGCTCACTGTACCCGCCTAATGAACGATTTTTTTCTAAGCTTCTAAGCTGAGCTGTGGTTTTGACATTTTTTGCACAACGTCATACAAAAACGAGTCTCTTGTACTCTTGCACTGAGAAGAGGAGGTTATCCTGCGACTGGGAGTTTCTTGTATTTTCATTATATAAAATATAGGCTTGCCTATGTTGCGGTATCTACAACGCCACATGCTAACAACGCGGCATACTGACGTCACGCAAAATCCTGCTTCTCGCAAGCAGAGTTTACCGCGCAACTAGCATATATACAACGGCCCGACATGAATCAAGGGGCAGTTGCCCGCCAGACAATACCCGTCTGATCGGAGGATCCATCCTTTTCTATGGAGGATGAGTGAACTTTATACCCTGTTCCTCATACCTCTATGCTTGCATGGGCAAGTTATTGAGATAGAGTGGTAAGGAGGAAGTAAAAATTTACATTAACCTGCTTAACATATTTATTCTTTGACAGTAGAAGCCTACATTTAAGACCGTAACCGACAGTATATTGACGCCATAACGTTGATCTGAAACTATTATTTGTAAGTTAAGTAACCATTTACTCAGTCTGGGCACGAACATCAAAGGATTTGTCACGCGTTGCTGACAACAAAGGCGAAACAATTCCCGTGCCTGTAATTTTATAGGCACGAATGCGCATCGTACTGGAACACAGCAAGGCAGAAACAAGACGTAGGTATAGACAGTGTTGTAAATTTTTCCGGTAAACTCTATTACGAGGAACCGGTGTTTTCACAAAAAGAAACTTAACTATACCATTTTAAGGAGCAATATAACAAAGTACCCACAAAGTAACACTTACCATTACATTATTACTCATTCCTTTTTCCAAAATCGTTCATCTTAAGGCCCGTCGTCCACGAGACCATAACGCTACGCAAAAGTAACGAATTACAAACTCAAATCACCAATGAGTAGCCAGTATCTCATCACTAATATGTTAATGGTGGTCTGTACACGACGAAACCCATCACCAACCGTTAGTAACGCGTTAGTAAGTCGCGTCGTGAGCGTCGTGAGCAGTGGTGACCTAGAGGTAACGGCCGCGACTTAAGAATTGTAGGTCGTAGGCTCGATCCCTGACAAGCGTTTTACTTTTTGTAAATAATTTCCTCACCACTGCTCTCAAAACGGCGAAGGAAAACATCGTGAGGAAACCGGCATGTCCTAGAACAAAAAATTCGATGACATGTGACATTTTATCAACTCGCACTGGGTCCGCATGGTGATGGATGTCACGCAAAATCCTGTATCGCGTAAGCAAAGTTTGTCGCACGACCATTATACAACAGACCGACATGAATCATCGGGCAGTTGCCCTCCAGATACGACACCCGTCTGGTCGGAGGATGTTTTCTATGGAGGATGAGTGAACTTTACACCCTGTTCCTCATACCTCTATTCTGATGACCCCGAATATGAACTTCAGCTCAGCCTTCGTCCAACTACTCCAGCGTGAAGTTATCATCATCGCTTCCCCAAGCTTTAGAGCGGCGAGTCACCCAGCCAGCCAGCACCTACGTCTTCAACGGGTATCCTGATCACCAGCATGCAGCGACCCTGCATACCTGGTCGTCACCCTCAGCCTCATCAGCAACCTTGGCACAGCATACTGCACTATTGGCTGAAATTATGGATTTAGTGCTTAGGGAGTAAACTTTCTGATGGCTCATGAGCAGTTTACCTAATTCTCAATTCACCAGATTCTTAACCCACCAAATGTTATCAATTAACCTGTTTTTCAACTTACCCGATTCTCTATTCACCAGATTCTCAATTCACCAGATGTTGTACAGGCTATGTGTGTGAATAGACCTTTACTTTTGAGCAGCGTCATGGACGATGAGCCTTAGTCTTTAAAGTCCTTACAAAGGGCCAATTCCAATTTCCTATCTAAAAGCTAATATCATCCGAACTTAATCTCAGTAACTTGGCCTTTTTCCTTTAAAACAAAAGGAATGTTTAAATTTACAGTATCAATTTCTATGCCTTCATTCTACAAGGGCCTGTTAACGTTGAAGGAATTAAGGAGATGTCTCAATTCTCTTTTATTGCCGACGATTGTCCAAGATTTTCTTTTTTATTTCGCTTTTTTTCGCTTACCCTCCCCGTGTAGCAGGCCGGGTGGTTGGTTTTTTTTAAGCATTTGAGCTTTACGGTTTTTGTTTCTATGACTATATAAAATACTGGTATCCAGCTGCATTCCGTTAGACAGAAAGCCGACCCCAACATAGTTGAGAAAAAGGCCAGGCAGATTGATTAATTTGTTTCTATGAATATACCGTTACTCATTCACAGTAGCATAATCAGCCTACAACGATCCCACTGCTGGGACATAGGCTTCTTAATGAGAGGGAGTGGGCCATAATCTTTAAGTTGGTAGATTTCGCAGGTCTGACTAACATAACTATAACACAAAGTAAAGCCTGCCAAGCCTGGGTTCGCACCCACGACCTACAACTCATAAGTTGGGGTAGCTACCACTGGGCCATCACTGCTCTCATTCTTAGTGACGATGACTATGTGTATTAACTTTAGACATTGACGAAACAAACAGGGGGGTCTACTCCGAAGTGGTATCGGCCGAATTTTCGGCCGTTTCCTGCTACGAAGTTACTATTTGGTTCGATCGGTCCCGATCCTACACTCTTTCAAATATTGACTATGGTCCCGACCCAACTGAGCCGATCCGAACTTTTTTCAATAATATTCGGTTCGGCCATGTGTCGGTCCGATCCGATCACTTTGCACTTCGTAGTAGACCCCCAGTATACACGAATCGTTCTCAGCCTGTCGCATTCTCTAATAATTATTAACTTTATCATTGGGATGCGAGGTAGACTTGTTATACGTACGTATTTAAATCTTTAATTATATCGATATCTTAATAGTGGATCCAAAAAAACAAAGGTATAACCACGCAAGCAAGCCGAGAAATAATAAGTTGACCAATTTCTAGTACGTACTTGTGCATAGTCCTACACTGTCCTCTCATACCTATAATACAAGGTGTAGTTTTGCATCCTCGTCAAATTCAAGGAGGTAACTATGCTACCGATTCTCGACACGAATCAATAATAAAATAAGCAGTTTTTTTTTTCTGTTTGTCGGAAATCAGCATGTGTGGGACACGAATTTTAAAACGCGGCCGCTTATACGATACCATAACGCGATTCTGTTCTATGAAAGTGGTGTATTATGAAATACCGGCGCCGATTCCCTTGTTCACAAACTAAACTAAATTTAAGTTCAGTGCATCTTTTTCTTTCTATTTCATTAAGAAAAGAACAGAAGATAAATATTAGTTTAGTCCTGTCAAATTAAAATACTCCATAGACAAATTAGACGCGATTAAAAACATGGCTACCAAAAATACGTCAATTTACGCCAGGCGCTGGCTAATTTGACAGGACTAAACTAATATTTATCTTCTGTCCTTTTCTAAATGAAATAGAAAGAAAAAGATGCAATGAAATTAAATTTAGTTTAGTTTGTGAACAAGGGAATCGGCGCCACTGTCAAACTTAAATAACTAAAAAAACAAGTATGTATTCATCATTCACCAGGGATCGTAATTTTATTTAATTAATTATGTATTTCATAACAGCCTCCTGAAATTTGACGAGGATTCAAAACAACAGCTTGTATAAACACTATAATTTGAAAGTAATTTAAATGCCATTTTAAAAAAAAAAAAAGGCGTAACCGTTCATTATTTTGCCAGCTCATTTCCATAAGAAACGACCAATTGGAACCACCTAACTTCTGACGTTTCATAAGTGTCCATATATGTAGGTTTAATATTTTTACATTTATTTCTAAAGATTACAAATCACTTGTACAGAAATAAATAGTAAAAAGTATTTTTGTTGTCCAGGAGTAGTAAGAGTTTGTAGTGTTAATATTACGAATATAAGAAGGTAATTATTAAAAGTTTTGTATTGTCTACCGCCGTGTGGCGCTTTGGCGCGGTCGACGCGCGATGACTCGTAGTCTATGTTTTTTTATGTTTTGAAATCTAAAGACTCGTTCACACTAGAGGCAAATTAATTATATTAGTTAAATTAGTTATTGTATTTTATGAACCTCTAAAGGTGGATCCACACATTGCGAGGCATGCGCTCCGCACGGCGCACAACGCATGCCTCGCCAAGTGTGGACCTGTATATTCGTGGCGAGGCATGCGCTCCGCACGCGCGAGGGCGAGCCAACGTATGTCGGCAAATGCTTCAAGATCAAAGTGCCTCAGTGCGAGCATTACGTTAGGTGTGGACGTAGCCGCGCATGCACGTTCGAGGCGTGCGCCGCGTACAATATCAACGCACGCCTCGACTGCGAAAATGAAACTGCGTTTGCTCGGGCCAAACAGCGCGCAGCGCATGCTCAGGCCGATCCAACCCACACAGCAGCAGTCAAGATGGCGCCTTTGCATCGCGTGCGCGCATCCGCTGCTGCTTTTATAATTATTAATTCAATTATTGAAAAGAAAAGGAAAGAAAAAAGTCGTCGTCGTTGGTGGGTTAAAAAGTTCTTCCGCCTGCGTTATGAACACGGAAATAAGCTTTTCGATGATCTCTCATTTGAAGAAAATAACTCCAATTTTATACACATAGCTGAAGAAGATTTTAATTTCCTCTTGAATGCTGTGGAGCCTATACTGATAAAAAAGGATAATGCGCGCGTACATCCGCAGCGAGGCGGACACAACCATCCAAACGCAACGCACTGCTCGCAATGAGCCGGCCGCCACACGGCGCACAGCGAATAGCGCGTGTGCGGCGCACACGCGCTGTGCGTTGTGCGCCGTGCGGAGCGCATGCCTTGCCAAGTCTGCGCGCCTACTTGCCTCGAGCATTTGCTTCGCACGCGATGGCTCGACCCGAGCATATGTTGGTATAATTTGTCAACACGCACGCCTCAAGCCGAGGCATGCGTTGTGCGCCGCGCGGAGCGCATGCTCGCAATGTGTGGATCCACCTTAACCCTAGAGTACTAATCATCGCCTGAGAGGCCGCCCGCGGTCGGTTTTTTCTGGTTATTTTGAAATTGCGGGGACGTGTCGCGCCGTGCTTTCGCGCCAACTCAGTGTAGCCCACGACGCGGCGGGGAGAGCTTGCGCGCTCGGCGGGGATACAGCGTTCCCGAGATATTGCCTACATGATCGCCTGGGAGGCGATCATTAGTATTAAAGGTAGGTTTTTTACTATTGACTTAATTTACATTTTTGAGTTTTTTCTTTGTTTACTCACTATTATAAGATATAAAATACATGTTTTATTTCATAGATGGATCTCAACGAGCAGCAGATGTGCAGCGACAGTGTGGTTGATCCCACTTTTGTTCCATACCGACTCGAAAATGAGTTACAAAGTATTGTGCTAGATGACCCTGATCCTCAAGACCGAAGCTCCCCAATACCGTCATCATCCGGAAGCACTTTACCAAATCCACAAACATCACCTACTTCAGAAACACAGACGACGGAGGAGCTCATTGTTTTGCCTTCTACGCCTGTTGTGAGAGGTAAGAACAACTATATTTGGGCTAGAGATTCTGGTAGACCAAGGTCTAATAGAACTGTTGCCAGGAACATAGTCCACATTTTTCCTGGTCCAAAACTAGATGGAAGGGATGTCATAAAACCTTTAGAATGCTTTGAAAAGTTTTTTACTCCTGACATGTGGGATGAAATACTCCTACGCACCAATGAAGATATTTCAGTCAAAGCCAGCAAATATAAACAGCAAAGCTCGACTATTGCACCGACTAGACAAGCAGAACTTCAGGCTCTTCTCGGACTTATAATTTTTAGTGGCGCTATGGGCAATAACGATTTACCAACGAAAGAACTTTTTGATCCTGTACTTTGCGGATCAAAATATATAGCTGCAATGAGTTTAGATCGTTTTGAGTTCCTTTTGCGTTGTCTCCATTTTGATGATCGTAGGACTCGTGAAGATAGAAAAAAACATAGCTAAGGCTAAGCCAATGAATAGAAGAGATTTCATGAAAGAACTAAGCGATGAATTGTGTCGACCGTGGTGTGCAAAACGAGCTGAAGAAAGACCAAAACTGAGGAAACGAGTTAGAGATGCTATACATGAGGTGATAAACACTGAAACTACAGAAAATAATGAAGAACCAAGTATAAAAAAAGACGCATGAGTGTTTATTACTGTGCTAAATGTAAAAAAAATTATTGTTTGGAACATCGATCTCCTAACTGCTATTCGTGTGATAAAAAATAGAAGTCTGAGTTCGACTTAGTCTGCAGTAAGCCATTTGTGATGATTAGAATAGTTTTTTGTTATGTTTTTCATACTTTATATATTATATTGTAGTTTTTATACCAAAACAGTGGTCCAATGTCAACATTTTTTTTTTAATAAAAATATCCCTTAAGGCTGTGTTAGAAAGTTAAGTATTATGTGTAAGGCTGATTTTAAGACAAATAAGAGTTTCTCAGATATATATTTTTTTGCATTTCATAAAGGCAGAGGTATGCCTGTTATTTTGTTATAAATTTTGTTACATTTTAATAAAAGTTTAGTACTAAAATTTTGCTTTATTTATAAAGTAGCCTCCCAGGCGATAATTAGTATTAAGCAGTAATAAATTTATATTAGTACTCTAAAGATGTGACATTTTAGTATCTAGTTTTTTAAATAGTAATAACGTTTGTGTATTTTTTATATCTTTTGGTAGTGACTTATAAAATTTTGCTCCCTCATGTATTATTGTTTTTTTTCCCATAATTAGTTCTAGTACTAGGTATATGTAAGTCTTGTTTCAGTTATATTATATCTATTCAAACAATATTCAGATATATTATGTACATAGTCTTAAGCGTGGAACCTAAATACATAAAGGACTCAGCACAAAGAGGATCTTGACAAAACAAGCACAAATAACTTTTAGCCGACATCTCAATACTTGAGATATAAGCGCTCGTTTATGAGACTAATTTCAAGTTAAGAGGCTCCTAAGGGTAGTCTGATTTCGTGTACAAAACTTTAAGATTAAATTATTAAACAACCAGTTTTTGACACGAAACATTTTGAAATTGTACATTAATATCTAAGTTCAATCTGTTAGAGTTTGCCCAACATAGTTGGGGTCGGCCTATCTAACGTCTACAACCCAGTAACTTGGTAACACGGTACCCCTTAGTAAGACTGGTTGTCAGACTTTCGGGCTTCTGACTACCCGCAACACCTGTCAAATATCCGCGAATGACAGCCGAGACCAACGGCATAACGTGCTTTCCGAGACACGGAGGGGTCTCGGTATGTAAAAATAGTCTCCCATCCACAGACCAACCGCGGTAAGCGTAGCTTAACCTGATCGATCGACCTGTGTGGTTGTTATTATTGAGCCACGGGCCTCTATGCAGAAGTATTGCTAGTACTCGTATTTTCATTCGTGACATATTGTTGTTCTCACATTGTATATCTGCTGCTATAAATCCTTAAGGGCTCCTGGTGATAATAAAGCCAAACATACTCTTGTAACTTCAGATTGTTTTCAAAAGCCGAATCGGAATGAAACTGGAGAAGAGCCGGAATGTCACAATTTTATGTGAGGGGCGCGCATTGTCACCGCTCGCGGACTATAGGCCGCCATCTTAGATTTTACTGCGTAACATTTCATTTTTATTCTGACGGCTCAATGTTTTGAAGACCCGTGTTTGTTATGAGAGGAAAGCGGTTTTTATGTAAGACTGAATAATTTTTTTTTTCAGTCGAAATCCTCATAGATGTCTTAAATAGGAAAAAGCATGTTGAAAATTGACATGACTGTCGAAGCTCATTATCAAAATAGGCTAATTTTTACGTGCACTTTATTTACATACTTAGAGCTGATTTTAACAAAGTCAGATATCTATTATTCGTGGAATAAAATTGACGTCTGACAGTTATATTAAGGAAAAACTGTCAAAAATGCAAAATTAATTCTCAGGATAAGACTTATTCTAAGCATAAAAGTTTGGTAAAATTCGCCCATAAAGTGCCACCAATGATGGGCTGCAATACTGTGAATATAGCTTTTAAAAGTAAAACTGGTCTCGATAGTCTGAAATCTCATAACGTGATGGAATCCATTAGTAATTCGATACTTGGAACGCGCAGTCTTTATCAGACATATTTTTATAATACAATGCTCAATTACAATGAATTTGACGTATACATATAAACTTCTGTCTCCATATGTCCTCGATATACATTTTGGAGGTACGAGGAACAGAATGTAAAGTTCACTCATCCTCCATAGAAAAGGGAGGATCCTCCGACCAGACGGGTGTTGTGTCTGGTGGGCAATTGCCCAACGATTGATGTTGGGAAATTGTATCTATGCTAATTGCGCGGTAAACTCTGCTTGCGAGATGCAGGATTTGCGTGACGTCAGTATGACGCGTTGTTCGCATGTGGCGTTGTAGATACCGCTACAACATAATATATTATACGAGTGAGTGACACTGGCTGGTGACAGTCACTATAACAGAGCGTCGCATCAATGTCGTGACGGCTTCTGATGTCAGATATAATGTCATAGACCGCTCCTCTTATTGCCCTCGCTACCGCCTCCAACACACACTCCTCCCTAATTTCTAGATCTCGGAATGCTGGTAATGCGAGCCGTTCCTCAAATTGGATTGATGTAATTCCGTACATCTTGCTACCCACGGAGGTCATCCAATATGATGGACGCTAACATAAAGTAAATGTTGGCTTTTGTTGTTTTTGTTGTTATTTTATGACATGTGAAAACGTTTTGTTTCTTTTGTTCTAATTTAGTCAGGTCTTTGTTTGGTGAGAGCAGTACTGGCCGAGTGTTGCGATCGTAGGTTCAAACCCACACAGACGTGTCACTTTGTGTAAATTATTTCATCACCACTGTTCTGAAAACGGTGAAGGAAAACGTCGTGAGGAAACCAGCATGTCCTTGAACCAAAAATTCGAAGACATGTGACATTTACCAGTAGTCTGGGCCCGAAGCTACGACCTACAACATATAAGTCACGGCCGCTACCAGTGGGCGACGACTGCTCCAAGACATACATGCATACATAGTTTCAAGTAAATTGTTCTACCTTTTAATAATTTAATTGAAGATTTGTTTCATCGCTTAACGGGCCCAACGGCCTCCTGAGCATGTTCTCAGATAGGTGGGATTCCCCTCTGCTGCGTCACTGGGTAAGAATCCATACCAGCTGAAATTTTATTTGTATCTCTAATTACTAACACTAGTTATTAAGTTATTTTGTTGTTACTAACACTATGGACCACCTGAAATAAAAAAATTGAATTGGAATATGAATTTTAACTTTGTGAACTATCTACCAGCTCCATCATACAAATAACTTGAAAAACTACAGCCTTAACACAATGCAGTTTATCTGACCTACCGACATACTGTCCCAAATATCCACTGCTCCATTGCTCCATTGCTCCATTGAGTGCAAACTTATTTACGTATATGTCTGGTGCCAGTCCCCATAAAATAATGCAACGGTGGCGACAATCCGCTGCGTGATGTCACCGAAAAGGACAAATTTTTTGTTGTCCTCATACGAGGACGGAATTATGGAAATAAGCCAAGTGTTTCATTGTTAATGTGGGTTTTAATGTTACTGAATTATGGCGTGGAGTTTATGAGTGGTGATAACTTTTAGATTAGTGAATGATTAATTTCAGAAACGTTCACATAGTGAAAAAACTTTCAATACGAAATACTGATTTCACCTTGGTTTACATAGTAGCAGTTTATAGGGTTCCGTATCTAAAGGGTGCCAACGGGACCCTATTACTAAACCTCCATTATCCGTCCGTCCGTCCGTTTGTCCGTCCATCCGTCCGTCCGTCCCTCTGTCTATCAGCGGGCTGTATCTCATGAACCGTAATAGGTAGACAGTTGAAATTTTCACAGAGTGTGTATTTCTATTGATGGCCGCCATAAAAACAAATAATTAAAATTAAAACTTAAAGGCCTGTGAAGTCCCGAAAAAGACACGTGTCTTTTTCGGTGTCCGACTCTCACTTGGCCGCTTTTTTATCATGTTCATTGGCGAACTAGGCTTTCTGTTTTAATCACTATTGCTTCACTGTTGTGTACCTACATATTGCAAAAACAATAGTAGTTATCAATAGTTACTAAACAGGGTATTATAAAACATCAAAATATCACCTCTACAAAACAAATACAAAAAGCTTCGTCTTTTAAAACCAAAATTTTATCAACCATCCTCCACTCAACTGTAAACCCACATCCTACATACCAAGATCCAAAATCGTATGTAGCCTGCAAATAACATGTAAATAATTTAGCAATGCCCCTATAACACGGGTACTGTAATTGTGAGAATATTCTGGATTCCTGGACCTTTTAGTACCTGACCTTTGTCAGTGGGTACATATTGTGGGGCTCTAGGTTAACACCTCTTGTTTAATTTACTCGAAACACGGCTTATTAATAACAAAGGAATGTACTTTTAGTTTTGTTCTTAATGGGAATTGTTGGTTGTGTGTTGTGCGTCTTTGTATGTAGATATTACTAGGGTAATTACATGCTGAAGATGCCTTGCTGTCATACCTAGCGGTCATGGTTTAGCTCGCTACCTCGATGTCACTTCGATACCTCTCTGCGATACATCGCGGGTTGCATAGTGACCTGCAACCGGTGACGCGTGTTGACGACAGAGTGCGACGCGTGTCGGCGGCATTCGACGACTACGTGTCGTTCGTGTATTCGAGTACGGTGTTCAAATAAACGAGCGGCATATTGTCGCAGGCACGTGTCGCCGGATGCAGTTAGCCCTGCTGTGGACGCGTGTCGCTCGTGTGTATGCACGCTTAGGGGTTTACCTGGATTCCTGGTGGATACCAGGCATCCTGGTAAACCCCTAAGCGTGTCACCCAAGGAGATCCTTTGGTGACCGTACGTGCGTGTCTATTAGCATGCATTTGTTTTACATGGAGGTGATATCGAGGTTGCGAGCTAAACCTCGACCGCGTTGGATGGCAATGCTGATTCTTTGAGCTAAAAATAGGCCAGCCTTCTGGTCACGTGAAGAGTCAACCAACCGCTTGGCGATGTCCCAAAAAATTTGATGAGCACTCGGACCCCAAGGCCCTAGTGTTTCAACCCCAAACGGCTCAAACATATAACTCCCAATTAGTTGTTATATTTGCGCCGTTTGAGGTTTTCTGCTCCTGCAGCAGCTGCCCCAGCACAGTTTCTGCAGTTTATGTAAACGTTGAGGAATCTTGAGATTCAGTGTATTGTATGTAAATAATACAAAAAATAGCGCACATAGCAGTAGGGTAAGGAATTCTTTGTAGATGCTAGATGGAAAGGTTACTGTTGTGACAATAAATTCTTATGAAATTGTAGAACATTTTCTTAATGTTATTATGTTTAATATGTTATTTTGGGTCGTTCTTTGGCCAAAGAATTAGCATTGCCATTCAACGTGGCAGTGCTGCCAGTCTTCTGGGCACGTTTCTGGATGACAGTGATGCGGACGAGTACCCGCATCACTGTCATCCGGAAACGTTTGACGCCTAAATATTTGTTTTTTTTTGTATTTATTTTTGTAGTTAGTTAGAAAGTCTTTTAATTTAGTACCTAGCGTATATTTAGTTAAGAGATTATGAAAAAAATTAATTGAAATAGATATAATGGAACTGACTAAAAAAGGGCACATGAAAGTGATGTAAGGGGTTTGACTGAGTTGTAGCCAGGGATGGGTAAGAAAACCAGATAAGAGAACCAGAGCAGTGTCTTATTAAACGCAACTAAACAATGTTAGGGAAACTTATACCTACCGTTTAATTAAGTGTAAATTGATCATTTTGATCCAGAAACTAAGATAGCGGGCCAACAAGCCTTTGAACATTCACTTGCCTTGCCGCTCTACCCGTTTGTACCGATAGATTATATTTCTCAGGAAGGAAAAGTATTTAAACGTTATTCATCAATGCAGATATACAAACTCGTTTTTCCTTTTACAAACCCTTTCACAAAGGTCGAATATAGAACTTCCTTTTTTGAAGTCTGTTAGAAATGAACAAAACTAAAGTCACTAAAAACCATTGTAGAAAAATGAAATGAATGCAATAATACAGATAACCAAGCTTTTTCTTCCTTCTACAGTTTTTTTTTGTTTAGCTTTTACTGTCCCACTGTTTGGTAAAGGCCTCCCCCAAGTCCTTCCAGGAACTCCTTTCCCGCACCACCTCGAACCTGCCCTCGCGGTACGCGTCCAGGTCATCTATGTTTTATATATATCAAACATTTTTCTCAAACAATTTTATTTGTCGTGAACCTAGTGTCACCCTACTTCACTATACGAGCGACTATAACATTCTTGTTACCCTCCGCCATATTCACCCGGTTCAACCGGCTAATTGGTTGCTTCTTTGTCAACCGGGTAATCGAACCGGGTAATCTGCTGACAATCTCGAGACTCGTGCTCATAACAGACCGGGCGGTATATGTCCTTATTAAGTTTGTAGATAACTTAATTCTGTACCCTGGATGTAAGTAGGTACGTTGTATGAAAAGTAAGTAGGTATGTATTATATTTTCTTTGTGATTGCGAAGTTGTAAACATATCAATCATGTAGTTTGGTGAATCACTAATGGCCGATTCCTATAATTTAATTTAAAATTAAGACTCTTGTATCTTTACCAATAATGAAGCAATGACCTCATAGCTTTGTATAGTAGATCCTCCCATATGGAAATAGCTGTCACAGGTAAAATTTGCTTACGAATCTTATTATATGCTCAGTTTGGTCATAAAAAATGATAAAAGAAAAGCGATTCGTTTTTGTTTCTAGGGACCGATGATGTGTGATCAGAGGTCAGAGTTTTTTAATTTGCTCGTGAATGTCCTGGGAAATTCACGAGCAAATTAAAAAACTCTTAGTAAAATTCAACAGTGACTTTATCCAAAAATATTGACTGTATGGTGTTACGACCATACTATTTTCGAATCCATATCTGCTATCATGAAATAGGGGTTATTTCAAAGTTCATCATCAGCCTAGCCTTTTCCTTAATACCAGTATTTTACATGGTGCGTCTGCCTATCTGACCTCCACAACCCAGGGTAATACGATACCCCTTGGTAAGGGTTATCAGATTATCGGGATTCTGACGACCGTAACGACTGTCAAAAAATAAAAATCCACGAATGACAGCCGATACCAACGGCTTTACGTACTTTCCGAGTCATAGAAGGGTCTTGGTACCTACATCACCCATCGTATAATCACCCATCTTCGGAATAACCGTGGCAAGCGTAGCTTAACCTGATCGATCGTCCCGTGCGGCTGTTATTACTTAGCCACAAGCCCCCCAAGGGGTTATCTCGGGGTTAAAAAGTTGCAAATATAATTTCATAATAAAATCGTAAGCGTATAGTGTATGTATGTGTTTTGTAAGACTGCTCATAAATACTTATTTAGGTACCTATCTTAAAAGGTGTAGAAACACACTTTAAAATTCCGATTTTTTTCTACTATTACGCTGGATAAAAAAGTCGTATGTGAACGAAGACGCAGGCTAAATCTAGTGCAGACAATGGAGCTTAAAAGGTCCTTATCTTGCTTTGAGAAAAGGGTTTACCACCGAGCTCAACTTGACAGGTGTAGTACCTAGGTACTTAGTGTTTTAAGTGTAAAACACTTTCAGGAATCGATGCTTTTGATGTGTACTGTTCTTGACAATCCAGATAGGACTAAAATACAAGGTAATGTACCACAAATAAATACAGTTGAATTCTCGAAAGACCTTTGAGCTACAAAATGTTCCTAGTTTAAAAGACAGGGGATGATCAAAAGGCCAATTCCCGTAATTCAAAACGTTCAAAATCTCTATCTTCAAATCTAGTCAAAATCTCATCTCAGCGACAATCCATGTCTAAAATTTACCAGAAATGTTGGGAAATTAGAGGTATTTTTAGCAGATTGAGACTAAGATTAGAGAAGCAATTCTACCTATATAATGGTATTTTTCTTATCTGGTTTAAATTATTTTTAACTTTTTAGTTCCTTTTATTAACAAGAAATAAAAGCTTGTTTTTGAAAAGTTTTTTTTTCTTTTAATTTTATTTTAACTTTTGAGTATTTTTGATGCGAGATTGACTACGGCATAGTTCATAGCGCGTAGTATTGTCTTTCTGTTAGCGAACGAATGAACTTATTTTACCAAAGATGGGGTCGCATATTCACGTCCACCAAACTACCACCACTTACCACCCATCAAAAACGGTCCACCCATCAAGGCGAATCAAACTCGATGCGGTTGTGTCGCTTAGTTACTGAGTTCCTATGGCCATCTTCCAGCTCCAACATCAGACCCTGGTTACCATCTAGCACCAAAGTACTCGTCAAGACGAATCATACGAGGTCAAACTCGATCGGGTTGTGTCGTTTAATTACCGAGTTCCTACGGCCATATTCCAGCCCCATCATCAGACCCTGGTTACCATCTAGCACCAAAGTACTCGTCAAGACGGATCAAACGAGTCCAAACTCGATGGAGTTGTGTGGTTTAATTACCGAGTTCCTATGGCCATCTTCCAGCTCCATCATCAGACCCTGGTTACCATCTAGCACCAAAGTACTCATCAAGACGAATCATACGAGCCAAACTCGGTGGAGTTGTGTCATTTAACTACCGAGTTCCTATGGCCACCTTCCGGTTCCATGATCAGATCAGCTCCATATCATAATAATTTTGCATTGTCATCCGAAATTACACATGCATGCAAAATTTCAGCTCAATCGGTAACCGGGAAGTGGATCAAATTTAACTTGCAAAATTTGATTACAGAGAAACATCGGGACAGGTGAAACTAAATAAAAGCTTGTAAAATACCTCTAATTTTTCTACACTTTTGTCATTGCACGTGTTTTTGACATTGCTTGTCGCTGAGATGAGATTGCGACTAGATTTTGAAAGTTTTTAATTACGGGAATTAACCTCCAGACTGTGAACGTTCTTAAAATTACGAGAATTGGCCCTCTGTACCTTTTTTTTTTTTTTTGTTTTCGGGGGGAAACCTTCAAAAGGCACCCGACCTCTGGGGAATGAGGTCGGGGAGTGTGGGATTTTTACCTCACTAAAACCACCCCGGTGATCACCATCCGCACATAGGGGTAGTCCCGGTTCCTCTTAAAAGACCAATTCCGGAACCACCCCTGCGCAACGCCTGTAAGGCACATCTCTGGGGAGACTGTAAAGGGGCCTCCCCTAAGTCTCGCTATGCACGGCAGCACGTGACCACTGTGCCACCGTCTTCCCTGGGGTCGCTTAGTAGGCGGACAGAGTCCCCACTCTATGCGCCCACGACCCCAAAGGTCCCACTTACCTTATTTGGTAAGCGGGTTTCGGCGTATTAGGCGCCAAGGCGGTTGCCTCCCCGACGCCTCCTTCTCCGAGCAGGATCAGCCCTCTCCCGATCCCGCTCGGCGGCCTCCTTCTTGACCATAACGGTCTCACAGAAGGAGGCTACTTCCGTCCAATTCTCTGTCTCTGCCAGCATAGCCCTCACTACTGCCGGCAGAGATAGGTCTCGCCCGATCCTGGCAACCAGGACCCGCCGCTCGGAGGCCCAAGCAGGGCACTCCTCGAGCGTGTGTTGTGCGGAATCCAGGCTGCCTCCACAGTGGTGGCAATTTGCCGTGGCCTCTCGCCCAATTCTGTTCAGGTACTCACCGAAGCAACCATGTCCGGTGAGTACCTGGGTGAGCCTGAAGGAGATGCGCTCCCCTCTTTTCAGCCAGGCTTCGAAGTGCGGCAAAACGGCTTCGACAACGCGCTTGCGCGAATATTGCGGCTGCTGTAGCCGCTCGCGCCACCGCTCGAGCGCGTGTCGCCGTTCCTGCCGCCTCAGCCTTACGAATACGCTTCCTGGCACACTATTCCCGCTTTGGCGGATATCGCGAATTTGGTCGTAGACCTTCGCGTCCATATCCGCCAGGATGTCCAGCGGCGGAAAGCGCGCCAGGAGAGTTGCCGCCTCAAAGGATATCGTTCGGTATCCTCGTGCGATACGAATGGCCATTTTCCGCTGCAGTCTATTGACTTTAGTCCTGCAGCGTCTGACGCCTGACAGTCTACCTGACCAAACAGGCGCCCCGTAAAGGACCATCGATCGCACGACACCCGCATAGAGGCGGCGAACTTCTTCCCGAGGGCCCCCGAGATTGGGCAGCAGTCTATGCAAAGCACCCACTGCCTTTTCGATCCGGGGAACCAGGCGCTCGAAGTGCTCTTCGAAGCCCCACCGACCGTCCAGGGTGAGGCCAAGATACTTTATGTATCGCCCCACCTGGACTTGCGCATCTCCGACATGGACCAACGAGCTGGGTGGTTCCCTGCTCTTCGGCAGTTTATGGAACCACAGCGCCTCAGTTTTCTGAGGCGCTATCTCCAGACCCAGCGCGCGGATTGACGCCACGACTTTTGCCACCCCGAGCTCAGAAAGCTGGATGGTCTCCTCGAAGGTGTCCCCGCCGGCCAACACCAGAGTATCGTCTGCATAGCACACGATATTAACGCCGACAGGGAGATCGACACGCAGGACCGCGTCATATGCTAGGTTCCACAAGAGGGGACCTAAAACCGACCCCTGCGGAACCCCACACGTAATCTCCCTCCGCTGAACGCTACCGTCCCGGCCCACATAGCGAATGTGCCGGTCACGTAGATATGCCCCGACAATGCCTTGCAGGTAGGGAGGCACTTCATGATGTACCAGTGCCTCCCTAATTGCAGCCCAGGGTAAAGAGTTGAAGGCGTTGACGATGTCCAAACTTATCGCCAACGCCACCCCACCCCGGGACACCACCTGGTTCGACAGCGCGCGGACGCGAAGAATCGCATCTATGGTAGAACGCCGCTGCCGGAAGCCATACTGGCTATCAGCAAGGTCGGGACCAACTCGCGACAAGTGCTCGACGAGCCTTTCAGCAACCACTCTTTCAAAGAGCTTGGAAGACTCGTCAAGCAGGCATATGGGACGGTATGCAGAGGGAGACTCTGCGGCCCTGCCTTCCTTCTTCAATAAAACCAATCCAGCTTCCTTCCAACCGGAGGGGAACACGCCTGCACGGAGACAGCTATTAAATAGCCGTCTCAGGCGGTCACCCAGAGCAGCCAGAGTTAGAACCCACGCCCGGCCAGGGATACCATCTGGACCTGGCGCGGTGTTGCGAGCCCCCAAACGCTTCACGGCTCGGTTGAGCTCCCCTTCAGTCACCCCTAACTCGTCTGACCAGTCTGACAATGACGGGGGCGACGAGGGACTGTCCCTGGCTACTGGAAAGAGTGTGTTTATAACTCTCTCCAGCAGACCCGGATCCATGGTCTCCGTGATGGGGGGAACCCATGGGCGTAATTTGCCCATGACCATCCTATAAGGTTTCCCCCACGGATCCCTGTCCAGCCCCTCGAGAAGCTCGCTCCAGGACCGAGACCTCGCATCAGCGATAGCGTGTTGGAGCGCCATAGTCGCTTCTCGATAAGCTCTGTATACTCTGGCTATCTCCTCCTCCGTAGCTCTCTGCTGCCTTCTGCGCCGAGTGCGCTGAAACTGGCGCCGGGTTCTTAGACATACAGTCCGCAACTGCGCGATGTCTTCCGACCACCAGTAAACCGCACCAAGACGCTGGGCGCACCTGATCCGGGGCATGGCAGCGTCACAAATTGACGTCATTGTTTCCCGGAACCAGGTCGCCTCTTCTTCTGGATCGAGCGAAATCCCCTGGGATCCATCATCATCTGGCCACGCCGCGACGTTGGCAGCTGCCACGAGCAAATCTCGATTGAGCTGTTTGAGGGCCCAACGACGCGCCGGTGGACTTGAGCCTGGACGGCTCGGGCCGCCGGAAGGACGGAATGCCACATCAAAAACGATGTGGCGATGGTCAGAAAGTGTGACCATCTCCTCCGCTACTCTCCATTCCGACACCATGCAGGCTACAGAAGGAGTCGCCCATGAAAGATCTACGATTGACTCCCCCTGCCATCGAACGCATGTGGCAACGGACCCCCGATTCAATAGTCGAAGGTCAAGCGAAGCCGCCCAGTCCTGCACTACGTGTCCCCTCGGCCTATCCCGGGTATTACCCCATGCTCTGGAGTGAGCATTGAAGTCACCCAGGACAAGCACTGGACGGGGTGAGCATTTGCTTCGAATGCAGTTCGCAACCCCATCCAGGTATCCCTCAAATTGGGCGAGGGAAATATTGGGAGACACGTAGCAGCCCACTACGGCCAGATGTCCCCATTCGACTGCGACATATCCCTGCCCCCTATCGAGCAGAGAGCAGTGAGGCCCACTGCCTCCACCAGCCCAGTAAACAGCAACAGAGTCCAAGGTGTCCCGGAACCAGCGAGGATGATCCTGGAGGCCGTAGGGCTCTGCTACCACCGCCAAGGCAACCGACCATTCCGCAATAGTCTGCAGAAAAAGATTTTGCGCATTGCGGCAGTGGTTCAGGTTGCACTGGAGCACTTTCAGGGCTGGGAAGATGAGGTATCCATCTCCTCCAGTGGGCCCGCTTCCAATGGTGCCGGCGCCGATCTCTGCAATGTGGCCGGGGCAAGCGAGGCCCTCTTCTTGCGCGGAGTGCATTTCTTGCCTCCCAACCTGTGGTCAGCTGGACGACCTTGGTCCGCACACAGCGGACACCGCACAGTCGGCGACGTGCACTCTCTTGCTTTGTGGGGTCCTCCACAAGAGTAGCACTGAGTGCTCCGGTCAACCGAACTAGTACACAGGCGACGGACGTGTCCGGGCTCGAGGCAACGGAAGCACATCATGCGACGTGCCTCCAACACCTCGACTCTTACCGACGTCCATCCTATCCGCATGTGCTTGTTGGACGCCAGCTTCTTTACCGCCGCCAGTGGACCACGAACCCAGACATGCCCCAGAGAAGTAGGCAGGCGTCGGATTTCACCCACTTTTACGTCCCCGGAAGAACAACCACCCGCCTCGGCAATAGCTTTCGCCACATCTACTGGCGTGACAGCGTCGTCGAGGTCCATGATCCTCGCCTCAGCCATTTTCATCGGACGTGCAATATGCACGTCATACTCGGCAAGGACCTCCCTCATACGGCTTGCGAGGCTGTCAGCCTTGGTGGAACAGTCTGCACCAAAGATGGAAAGAACTATTCCGCCATCCGCAGCCCTCTTCTGGCCAACAGTATCGATGCCGAGATCGGCCAACCGAATCTGCTGCCTCGCTGCCAACAGAACTTCTGCGAGAGTGGCGGATGATCCTTCCCTTACCGTGATGGTAATTGCTGCCGAAGCGGGAACACGAGGCAGTTTGATCGGCTGCTTTTTCCCCTTTGCAGGGGTAGACGACGCGGATTGAGCGGCTGGTGCATCAGCTGTGGCATTGGACTGGGGAGTCTTTGCCTTTTTTGCCACAGTCGACCAAGCAACCGCCTCAACCGTTGACGCGGGCTGTAAGGGCTGTGCGGTTGCTGCAGGTACAGCGGGCAGCTCCATCACCGGAGCCACCGATTTCACCTTCCCATTTTTTCCCTTTCCCTTTCCCTTTTTTCCCTTGTTGGAATTAGGCATCACGCTGGGATCCTGCGCAACTGGCAATAGAGCCACACCCCTTTTTGCGTCGGATGCAAGAGGCGGACGTAGTGGCTTTTCCGGAGGCAATCTGCTCGCAATGGCAGCCAACTTGGCGTCCATCATACCCCCAATTTCTATGGCAATGGAACGCCGAAGCTGGGCCTCTGCTTCCGGTGCTAGTCCTGCCATCGCTATGGGCCCATCAACGCTGGGGCCCATCTGCCCCTTACAGATGAGGCTGAGTTGCTCCGCCATTCGTGCAACCGTTGCTGTGAGGCTAGCGAGTTGCGAACGCAAGTCCGCGTTCTCTCTCTCCAGCCTCTCAACTATGGTCCCATCCGGAACAAGCAGACCACTCTCCCCTGACGCCACTCGCTCCGTTACTGTCGCCTTTCGCGTTCGCTTGCTCGATGACGCCTTGGAGGCGAGCGACATTTGCGAGCAGTCGGAATCACCACTGTCGCTCATCATCCCACGCACGGGTGTAGCCGGCCGCTTGAAGCGAGACCTAGTCACCCTCCCTTCTGACACTGGAAGTGTCTCTGCGACGCTCTGCGTCCGCTGTTTTGGTCCCTGAGATGCGGACGTGTTGGATACATCCAACGATTCCACGCCTCGGAGACGTGAGCCACCCTGGCTCTTTGCTTCGACTGAAGTTTTTTGGTTTGGTTGTTGGCGGTTGTTGCCCCCCCCAGAATACGAGGGGCTGACCGAAGATTCGGTGAGGGATTCTCCGGCTGCAGAACAACCGGTACCCTCCTGGGGTAGTGTATTTTTACAAGTCGCCTTCATATTTATTTATTTTTTTTTAAGAGGTGGAGTCCTCTATCTAAACCTATATACTTATACCTATTTTTTTTTTTTTTTTCCGCACACCGTCCAAGAACACCAACAACTCTTGAAGTCCTCAGACGGTACGCCCCTCGCGGAAGTCAGATGTTATAAACTCCGCCCCGTGTCTCTCTTAGTCTGGTCTCTCACTTGAGGCCTTCCGGCATGAGTGACTCTACCGGCAAAGCCCCCAAGATCATTGAAACACGCAAGCCCCACCACGACGACAACGTGGAGACACACTCGGTGGGGGGCCCTCTGTACCTACGTTACTTACGTTAACTTTTCTGGTAAATAAATGATTGCTTACTTACATACCCACGTACCGATTCATACTTATAAATACTATAGTTATACCATTTCAAGCGAATAGAAATCAGATTCCCAATCGGAAGGCAGTGGTTAGACCCGACCTATTTGACCACCGCGTTGTGGTCAGATAATCCTAGTGAATTTGCGATAGTTAGGCTTATGGGCACGGTAATGCGAGCACTTCGTCATAAGCCTAATGGAATTGAGGCGCTCTAGGTACGTGTGGACTAAGGAGAGTAGGTCGTGTAAATAAAAGTGACTAATTAAGTAGTCAACACTACTCGCAAAACGGTGAAGGAAAACATCGTGAGGAAACCGGCATGTCCTAGAACCAAAACTTCGAAGACATGTGACATCCACCAACCCGCACTGGGCCCGCGTGGTGTATTACGGCGCACTCCCTCTCACAGAGAGGAGACCTGTGTCCCAGAATTGGGAAAAATATAGGTTGATCATGGTAGTGTAATAACATGAAGTGCAATGTTACATGGCGGAAAAAGTATCTATGAAGAAATAATTCCCCACGATAAACTGTGCCATATTTGTGGAAGGTAAACATTGAAGAATACCTAACTAAATACTGTTATAGTACAAACAAAATTGACTAAATACCTACGTACCAGTCTTAGCAAGCGGTATCGTGTTTACCAGTAACTGGGTTGTGGAGGTCAGATAGGCAGTCGCTCCATGTAAAACTGATATTCAGCTGATTAAAAATAGATGATGATGACTCTGCAGCGTACACAAACGTTACACGTGCCATGCGAAGAAAAAACGAGTACATGTCGGGTCCCAGAATAAGTGTCGGTTGTCTCGATCGATACACGTGTCTTCATCGATCATCTACGCGTAGAACCAGGATAAGTAAATAAAATATATCCATAAAGTATAATATCCTTTCATGTTACACAAAAGTAAATACACCATGAAACCCCTAATTAATCAAATCTGCCATCACTTCCCGCGAACATCACCAAAAAGCTTTGAAAAATTTCCCTGGACACCGACTTCACCAAACATTACTTTGGCAAAAAAATCCCTGATCATCCTTCACAGTTAAAACTGCGGACAGGTGATTAATTATTTATATCCCTTTTTAACTAACACTCGTAACAAATAGAAGGGCTCTGGAAACCGTAATTAAGGGCTCGCGAGAAACAGCTTAAAATTTTGGTTTTTGTTTTATTATTAATTTTCTAAGTGTGTGTTGAAGACTCTCTGTACTGTTGCCTTCTTTGGGATTAAAAGGGTTCGTGAATAAATATTTTTAATAAGTGTACATTGTTTCTTTGAAGGGGTAATTTTGTTTGTTGGTGTCAGAAAGGGCATGGCAGGGCATGCAAAATAGCTTCTGTTTTGTAAAAACGAAATAATGTCGTTTTCCGGTTTTGTGAAGAGAGAGTTGTGGTCAAAATAGGAAAAGAAATAAATGACAATAATGCTGATGTAGATTTTCTATTTTCGGAAAAGTAGCCATTTTAAGTTATTATTCCCGCTTTGAGAGCAGTGGTGGCCCAGTGGGAACGGCCTTACGAGTTGCGGGTCGTAGGCTCAAACTCACACAGGCGCTTTACTTTGTGATAATTTACTCAAAATAAAGCGCCCCTCTGAGTTCATCATCGTTGTTTTTAAAACGGTGACAGAAAACATCGTGAGGAAAGCGGAATGTCCAAGCATTTTTGCTGAACTGGACCTTTATGGCGCAGTCGTGAGGCACGCTTTCCTGTTAATTTTTTACATCGGACTTTACATTTTTTTTATTTGAGTTTATCTGATGTATGTCTCTGGTTTACTGTGTCTCTTTTAGTCTATGCTAAATAAATGTATTTTCTTTCTTTCTAGAGCCAAAAATTCGAAGACATGTGACATCAACCACCCCGCACTGGGCCCGCGTGGTGGATTACAGCCCACTACCTTTCGCAGAGAGATGGAGAGGGAGAGAGGCAGCCTATGTCCCAGTGGTGGGAAAATTATAGGCTTATTATGCTAAACCTTTAAAGGTAATAGATATGTCCAATGTTTTCCTTAATTAACTAATTAGAAAACTGAAGTGGCAGTGGGCTGGCCATGTTTGTCGAAGGACCGATGGCCGGTGGAGCAGACGAGTCCTGGAGTGGAGACCGCGTATCGGCAAGCGTAGTGTGGGACGCCCCCCAGCTAGATGGACGGACGACCTAAATAAGGTTGCTGGGACGGACTGGATGCGGAAGGCGGAGGACAGGGTGTTGTGGCGTAGCCTGGGAGAGGCCTATGTCCAGCAGTGGACAGCGATAGGCTGAGTTGATTGAACTGATTTCCTAATCAGTTCAATCAACTCAATCTATCGCAGTCCTCACCCTATTATACATAAATGATAAAGCTCTGTTCAATTCTGCACAATTTTCGTAACATTCCAAATCTATGCAAGTAACCACGTTCTAACATTGCTTTTCCACAAACTTACAAAATAAATAACCACTAGTCATAGTCAAACATTCACAGCAAAGAAATAATGTTTTAATCTTCCATGAGCGAAAACTGAGAAATAGAAAAGCTTTTGCATATTAAATTTTAAAATTGAATCCCTCAGTACTTCCAGTGAGCAGTACAATTAAATCCTACCTAGGTTCTAGACGGCTTCAATTTAAAAATATATATTTAAGCTGTCTGTGTTTAAAATGAATAGGATTACTGGACGGCGATGCGGAGGAATATTTCGATGACTTTTTGTTCATAGATTTGCAATCTTAATGCATAAAAACTTGGTGTATTCAAATGAACATTTTTTTATTACTAGGTTCTAGTAGCCGCGACTTTATCCGCGTGAAATGTAGGTATGTTTGATTTTTAGCCTTTACTTGTGCTACATGACATTGCTTCTTGCCAAATGTCATGATTCTAGGTCAACGGGAAGTACCCTACCTACCCTACCCAATACCACCGTATAGGAACTACCGTAGGTACCCTATAGATTTGAAACGCCCGTATATTTTAATTGTGTTGACTTAGAAGTTTGATTTTTTCATTGCTTCAAGGGATTGCAGCCCTGCAGCAGACTGAGATCTGAGGGGCAATTCTCGTAATTTTAAGAACGTTCACAGTCTAATCTCAGTCTCAATCTGCCAAAAATATCTCTAATTTCCCTACATTTTGACAAGTTTTTGATATTTGTTTGTCGCCGAGATGAGACTACGACTAGATTTTGAACGATTTAAATTACGAGAATTGGCTTTCTGGTATTCAGAAATATTACCGACAAGGTGAGTTTTCATATAAGATTTTAGTTTAGTTCCCGAAATCCCTACTTCCTACTAATCCTACTAATATTATAATTATATATTGAATTTCCTATGACCTTGTTAATATGTATCTATACCAAAACCGAGTTAGTTCGCATTAAGACAAAACTAACAACACCCCATTCATCAAAATCGACACAACAGCCAATCTATTTTATTAAAATCTCACCATGAAAACTTCCTACTAATATTATAAATGCGAAAGTTTGGATGGATGGATGGATGTTGGTTACTCTTTCACGCAAAAACTACTGAACGGATTTGGATGAAAATTGGTAAACAGATAGTTTATAATCAGGATTAACACATAGGATACTTTGTATCCGGATATTACCACGGGATCGAAACTTATGCTGGTGAAACCGCGTGGTGCAGCTCGTAATATTATAGATGATCAAACGAACCTGTGTGAAGTTCGATCATTATTATACGAAGTGCTTCGTTCGAAGATATATGTTACTTTACCATGCAGCATTCTCGAGTCACTCGGCAACCACGCAATTTTCTGAGCTAAAACTAAACGTAAGTATTAGTGTGCGTAATCTGTGTCCTAGCGTGATCCGTCATTCTTTTTAGATTCTTGAAAGGTTATCTCAATTTTACCTGGGGTGGGATGGGTAGGGAACATATATCTTCGAACGAAGCACGCAGTATAATAAACGTGAAAGTTTGAATGGATGGATGTTTGTTACTCTTTCACGCAAAAACTACAGAACGGATTTGGATGAAATTTGGCACACAGATGGTTTATAACCAGGATAAACATATAGGATAATTTTTATCTCGATATTCTCACGGGATCGAAACGTATACGGGTGAAACCACGGGGCGCAGCCAGTATGTAATATTTTTTCAATATGTCTCGTAAATATTTAGATATATAACTAAACAAACTCTATCTGTAGGTTAACCCACCTACAGATAAAGTTTGTTTGGTGATAAGTAAAGTAAGAGAACATATTTGTAGCACTACGCAATGTATGAGACCAAACTAAAAAAAAATATAGCGCGAGAGACTTCCTTTGGTTCTTAAAGAAATACTCGCATCAATTTGAAGAAGAAATTATGAGACGTACGGTAAATAAATCATGTTCGACAAATTGCCGCTCACGTTCTTCTCAATGTATATAATTCTTCTGTACGTATGTTTATCATCTAACTCCTCCAAAACGGCTGGACCGATTTGGATGAAATTACGTGTGTATATTTCAATTGGTTCCTGGATGGTTTGAAAATACAATTGGACCCGGTAGCTGGCGCTGCTTTTCCGGGCAGTACGACGTCTGCCGGGTCGCCGCTAGTTTCATATAAATTTCCACTATCGATACATTCGGCTAGTGCCGATCGGCAAACTTCATCCGGCATCTACCCTCGCTTAATCATGCTCGGGGCGGCTCGACACGATTTGAGCTAAGTCGAACGGCTATTTCCCGAACAAAGATCTACGACTACATATTCGATTTTGCCGCTACTCCGCTGTTCCGAATCGTGCCGACTGGAACATTTGTGTAGCAGTCCTAAAGATAGAAAAATTGCGGTGGGCACCACATAGCGTTCGCAGTTTACCGGAAAATGACGTCATTGAAACGTTATTTACGAAAATAAGTGTTTTCCTGGAGAGCGTTTTCAACACCGTGAAGTGAAAACCCGGTGCCATCATTTTCATAACGGCCGTCACTGCGGCCTTTATGTGGTGGCCACCGCTCTTCTTGGAAACAGTAGCTTAAGAAACAATGCATGTCAGTTTTTTTTCATCAATGCCTAACCAGCAAAATACTGATGAGGGTTCCTTCCCGTCTGAGCAATTTATTGTGGTATGTACCCAATAAACAAAGATGTCAGCTTAAAAAAATGCGCGTGGACAGGTTTGCCCTCGCCGTAAGTATGTGCCTTGAATAATGAGGCAAGGGGAAGTGCAATTTTCTTTGAACATTGTGTTTGGGCAATTGGGCTGACATAAAGTGTCTAACGTATACAACTTTGCTATTTTTATTAACAGTACAGAGACAAATAGCTATCTTCATCAGCATTTCAGCCACAAGTATACTTCTGGCGCTTGGTCTCTTTCAAAAATTACTTGATGATATTTTGGGGCAAAAAAACTTTGGTTTTTTTGGTAGGCTTCGGCGGTCAATGAGTGGAATTCAGTATTTTTGATACTATCAGTTGAAATCACGTCAAAACACAATTATATTCAGCAGTGGTATATACAGGGTTTATTTTCAAAGAAAAGCTAAATTTAAGGGTACAACTTTCTCCATGGGACCAATATCGTAATCGCGAAAAACGTATCAACTGTCCCACAGAAAACTTCAATACCTACTCGACTTAAACGTATAAGAAGGCTGAATTTTTATTCGTAATCACGATGTTGGCCCCATGGATAAAATTGTTCAGCCTGATGGTCTGTACCACACTCTTAAATTTGGCTGGCCTTTGAAAACTAACCCTGTATATATAGATTTTAGGTAACTATTTATTTGTCAGAAACAGCGCAAAAGTTAATAAGGGACAAAAACCGAAAGATACACGTGTTCGCTTTAAAACAACACACCCATGCTCCGAACACCTACAAAATATTACTCTAATTAACGAAAAGTAATACCAGAATAAGCAAAGGTCCTTATAAAACAACCTACTGTATGTTAACACATAAACTTAATAAATAATAAATTCTGCCTATCCTCTGTCGGCTAACGCACCTAATTATTTCCCTTCGCTGACTCTTATATTATGCAGACCGAGATAAGCATTACCCGCCATATTTTTTGAGAGGCTGTACAATTAAAATTTATTGGACATTGATAAGGATAATTTTAATAAGGCAGACATTTATGGCTGTCGTGATCTGAATATGGGTTTGTAACTAATTTTCTAATGATAAGTTATAATTACTGTGGTGATCTGGGTAGGCTGTTCCACTACAAACTTTAGAGTTAGAGTGCACTGGCTGTGAGCATTTTGCCGCTCTCGACAAAAAACGTCAATATTCTGCAAAATATTTGCGCGTTAAGTCTAGGGTTTTTAGTAGCTGCCTCCACTGTCGTCCTCGACCTTAGCCGAAAGGTTGAACTCGATCAGTGTAGGAGAAGGTTTTGACCATCTGGTATCGTGTGGCAGCAAAATTCTCCCCACGCGCTTACTTATATGGAATATCGCACTCACTCTAGAGCAATGTAAAAGTTGTTCGAAAGCAGTCGAAAATATTATAAGATTCATATACATATATATTTCATAATAATAACAACAAGAAAAATAATAAATCCGACTACAGAAAAAAGTTACTGCACAATTTTAAAGAATCCATCTTACGTCCGCGGTATTGAATTTCCTATGACCTTGTTAATATTTATCTATACCAAAACCGAGTTAGTTCGCATTAAGACAAAACTAACAACACCCCATTCATCAAAATCAACACAACAGCCAATCTATTTTGTTAAAATCTCACCGTGAAAACTTCCTATTAATATTATAAATGCGAAAGTTTGGATGGATAGATGGATGAATGTTTGTTACTCTTTAACGCAAAAATTATTGAACGGATTAGGATGAAATTTGGCACACAGATAGTTTATAACCAAGATTAACACATAGGATACTTTTTATCCCGATATTCCCACGGGATCGAAACTTACGCGGGTGAAACCGCGGGGCCCAGCTAGTAGGTGATATGTGCTTCAAGTGAGAAGTGTTTCCACCTGATGCTAGGGATTGACGCTATTCGAAACTCGCTTCACCTAAGTTTCCACGGTGAGATTTATACAGTACAAATCGGATGTTGTGACAGTATAAAAGTAACAAACTCTCTCACACACTCAGCCCTCTTCTTCTTAACTGTATCATACGTGAAAACTAATCGAATAACAATAAAATAAACATTTTTTTCCTATAGGTACTTTCCAATGGTTAATAATCTCGAGTTCCCTTTACAATCTATAATTGTATACGTCGCGGAATCGTTTCGTGCTCGCACCGTGTTAGTACACCTATTCGAAATTCTATTATGCCCCACACAATGGGAGTCGTTTTATTTTTCAAGGATATAAACGTCTTGGCTCACGCCTTCGTACATTTTCTTCCAGTTTTATGTACTGCAAAATGGTTATTTTAGGATTCGTGTTTCTTATATACTTTTTTGTTTTATTGGTTTTTGTTTTCGCTTTTTTATTACTAGTTCAGTCAACGAATGGCCCAACAGGGAGTGTAGAGTGCGTGAACAGGGACCTAAGCGATTCCTTCAGAAACTTTTATAGGGTGCTTAGGTAGTGAACATACTACTAAAACTCCTGACGTCTAGGAGATGAGCCGGAGTGGGGGAGGGCACAAAGTTCCCACTCTTAGGTTTTTCGCATATATCTCAAAAACAGTGCATCGTAGGAAAAAAAATCTTATACCAAATGAAAATATATAAAATTTTCTACAGCTTTTACTTGAATACTTTTTCCGAATTAATAACGGTTTACGAGCGACACTCTCCGGCTCATCTCCAACACGTCAGGACTTACACTTACTAAGAACCCTGAACAGGGAGCCTGGAGCCGCGTGACGACTCCCGTCTCCGTAGGCGCGGGCCTGCGGGCGGTGAGCAATGGGTACCTCACCGTCCGATCAGGACCAGGTCAGTGCCGGACGGCGCGTAAGTGTTCCACGCGCGCCTCAAAGAGTTGTCAGCATAATTTGAGGGGCCCCTTAGGGCCGAAGCCAGGCAGGCTTCGGCCCTCCGGTCAGCGGAATTGTCCGAAAGGGTTACCGCTACCCCGGAACATAAAGGGCAAAGGAAGGAACATGGGTGGGTTTTAGTCAGTAAGAGTCTGACTGACACTCCCTTCCGCTCCACCCAGAGCGGGAGGGGTCATTTGATGATTTCCCATCCGGAAAAAAAAGCACGCTGAACAAGTTTCTGAAGGAATCGCTTAGGTCCCTGCTTACGCACTCTAGACCTCCTTTATTGACTGGACTAGCTGCGCCCTGTGGTTTCACCCGAATAAGTTTCGATCCCGTGGGAATATCAGGATAAAAAGTATCCCATAAACTATCTGTGTGCCAAATTACATTTAAATCCGCAGTACTCTTTGCGTGAAAGAGTAACAAACATCCATCCATCCATCCTTACAAACTTTCGCATTTGTAATATTGGTAGGATTATACGTGTGTTTTAAACTTCCAGCATACTTATGTGATGTTGTACTACCAGTTTTATTTAACTAAACAACACTCTTCTCTTTTCGTTAAGTAATAAGTATGGTAGACGTCACTTGTCCTCGAATTTTTATTTCTGGGACATGCTGGTTCTCTCACGATGTTTTCCTTCAGTTTTAAGAGTAGTGCTGACGAAATAATTTACACAAAATAGGGTGACTAACTGGGTTCAAACTTATATGTCGTAAGTCTCGACCATTACCAGTTGGCCACCATTGCTCTATTGAAGCTCATCTTGTATCCTTCAAATTCTGTAGCTTTTTTAGGTATCGAATTATATAATCCTAAATTATAAGATTTAAAACAAATATACTAAAGCATATTTTATTTGTAATAGACCTCAGAGTCATGAAAGCTCAAAAGCAAATGATTTGGCTTCTAATAATTTCATTTAATTGTAATTCTTTAATCGTATCTTTTGGTATCTAAAACTACGGGTTTTTCCCAGTGGTCAGATTGGTGGTCAGACTAGTCTTTCCAACGAGATTTTTTTCCCGTTGGTCAGATTCATTTGGCAGCTGGAAAAACAACAGAAAAAAAGTACAATGAAAGTAAAAACTGTTTTGCATTTTAATAGGTACATCTTATAATTTTATCTTAAACGTTCTAAAACATGACCAACATTCAATTCTCCATTAGTTAACATCATTTGTGAATACATTATGAATTCGTCTCTCATTACATTTTCCTTTGTCCGTTTATTTGTTATTTTCGTAAAATCACTTTTCAGTAAAATTCTCAGTAAGTTGATTATCCCGGGTCCTTTTCTTGTTATTTTTTTATTTAGTTCTTTATGCCAACTAGTACTAGTAGTAGTTCTGTGCCTCTGCCCAAAAACAGAGCAAGTTTGCTTGAAATTAGACTTTTCTAGCCACTGCTTTTTAAAATATTTTTAAATTTTTTGGATGTTGGCCGAATCAGGAGCATCATTAATTATATATTGCCAACCTTCGTCCGCTAAATGTGGCGATAGTAATGGCAGAATTCCCGAAAGTGTGATTATGCGTTTTGTTGCTTTTGATTTTGTCAATTTTAATTTTTTTGCTTGCTTCCACGCGCTATGAGAGAAATCAAAATAGCAACCTTTTATTTCGCAGCAGGGTATACTTTTTTTAACGCATTAGAAGCAACAACTTCAAAATCCAGGGTAAACTGTTTTGGTTCCCTAAACGGCAGTTGTGATCGTAGCATGCTAAAAAGACTGATGTAGCTTTGTTCCGATCTATGGGACATCAATACATAAATTAATGGTATAATATTAGTGGTGTCAATGCAGCTTCAATATCACCATGGATACTATATAACTGTGAAAATGATGTAAAGGCCACGCTCTTAAATGTTCCGTCACCAAAGAAATGTTTTAATCGATTTAAATATACTTACGATTGTGGTGTACAAAAAACAATTATTCCTTGGTCAATAAAATCCGCTAAAATTAAATTTTGAAATTCTTTAGGGATTTCAACGTCATTAGGGTCAATAGGGTTTAATTTCGTGGGAAGACAAATTTATTCTTAGAAATCACGACCTGGGTATAAATTGACTAATGTTCAAACATTAGGATTCACAACAACTGTAAACCTGATTAGTATTCATACGACGAATATTTTTCATACAAATGTCGTAGCAAATTCGTAGTACTCGCTACGCCGCTACGCCGTAGACGTACTACGACAGGATATTAACCTGCCGACTTTAGTTCAAAAGCTTTTATTTCATCCGTTAAGCTTTTAAGCTTGAATTTTTAACGTGAAATTCCTGTCTTCTCCTATGAGGAATAACTTAAAATTGAAACTAAGTGTTTTTGAGGTGAAACTTGGGACATCGTTAAGTTAATGGTTTAAGTGTTTCTACTTAACTAACGTAATGTTAGGTGCACTCTCTTAGACGCTGTCTTGTTAAAACATTAACGATTTTAGGTTTGGTTTTGGGTGGTATTTTGTTTAGTGGATACTTAGGTAAAGTGTCTCTTCGATTGAAATACCGTGAGATTAGACTAGAAGTTTTCTTGAAATAAAATTATAGTATCTTGAAAGTGAATTTTTGTAGCATAGATCGGTCTATAATGGATCTTACATTATTTTAGAAAGAGTACTTCTTTTTATTTCGCGTCGTCACCACGTTTTAGGCTGCAATAGGCTGCTACTGTTGTTGTATTGATTTTCTTTCTAGTAAGAAAGGCACACAACACACACACACGCACATTTTTAAATTAACATACATACTCACACACATACACACATTACATAACACACATACATACATATACATCACAGTCATTGACGTCGTCATTGTCGTTGTCATCGTTATTTACATTATTTTATTTTGACATTTATTTAGCACAGACTAAAAGGCACACGATAAAATAATAAAGCAGTTAAAAACTAACAAAAAAAAAGAGTGTAAAGTGCGATGTAAGAAATTACCAGGAAAGTGTGCCTCACGACTTCAGCAAAAATGCCAGACAACTGGTGCCTGACGCTGGTTTTCAACTGGACCTGAAGTGTGGGGTGACGGAAGCAAATCAGTTTTCTCGATTCGGCAAGATTTATTAAACGATTATTATTATTACATAGCTCGCCACCTGTCCACAAGAGTCTTTTAAACTATTGGACTTGTTCGTCAACTGGCGAGTGTCAATCTCGCGAGCCGCGCGCGAGTGACACCTTCTGATTTTATCGGTTTTTTTTGTCGTCAACTCGCTGGCACATACAAAGTACAGTCAAATAAAAACAGATTGAAACCAATAACTATAAATAACTGGCTATAGCCCGCGGCCTTGCCCGCGCTACTTGGTTCGGTTAAAGAAAGATTTGAATTTCAATAAATCGTGAAAGTGTTTCACGATTCATTTTGAAGGTGAATGTTGCTATAGAGCGAGTTTATACACGATTAAGCACGCACGACGCACGATCCCAAAAAATAGGTAAAAACGGAAGGTGTCAACTCGCGCGCGGCTCGTGAATTTGACACTCGCCAGTTGACGAACAAGTCAACTATCGGGAAATCTTTGCCAGACTACCTTTATTTATTTTTAGTGACTAAAAATCTAGAAGGAATTTTGTCGAACAAAATGTTTCCCTTTGAGCGATTATTTACACGTATTTTTGAAAAATACGAAATTTTTCAAAAATACGTGTAAATAATCGCTGAACACATGAGATTGTTTTCAGAGCCCTTGGCTTCTAAAAATCGGTTTTTGACAACTGTAAACGGGCCATCCCGGGTCATCCTATCATCAGAACAGCAGTATTAAGACGCCCCAAACCAGTCAAATGGTCACCAGTCTTAGATTTGTAATTTGGCTGTTGAAGTCATTTGGATATAAATATGAGATGGTAAAATATAGGTAAATAGAGAATCATCAAGGAGCAGTGGTAGAAGTTGTAGGCCGTAGGTTCAAATCCAGACGGGAGATTTACTTTGTGTCAATTATTTCATCACCACTGCTCTCAAAACGGTGAAGAAAAACATCGTGAGGAAACCGGTGTGTCCTGGAACTAAAAATTCAAAGACATGTGGCATCTACCAAACTGCACTGGGCCCGCGTGATGGATTACAGCCCACTCTCTCTCGAAGAGAGGAGTCCCAGCAGTGGGAACATTATAGGCTGATTATGTATGTAGAGAATCAACTACGTACCTACATACGTAATAAATAATACTAGAGAAACAAAAGAACAACACGAATTCAAATACCAAAGACATTGTTCAAAATGGCGGCCGAGCCTATTATATTATAAGTTTGGAAACTTCCCGAAGCACTTAAATGTAATAAATAAAGTATTTAAGATGAACAACGGTTGAACGAACCGAAATTCATCTAAAACCAAAGTATACTCGTAGTACGACTCAATATAAAGGTTTCTTCGGTGTACCTAATCGAGACACTATCATTTCCTGCCCGAGTTCGTTTATTAAACTCAGCGGGGTAGTTGCGTAACACAATCCGTAGCAATGGTTTTCATAACTTTATAACGTATTCCCATACATTTTACTTCTCTGCTGTGGACGAGCACGATAATATCGTCACGTTAGAAATTATAAAAGCGAACATTGGAACCTTTAATTTGTGTCATACTGTACAATATCTTTGACTATTTTTATTATGTTTCTTGAATAGAATCCGGACCCAAGGAGAGTTATGAACGCTTTACATCTTGGAAATTAAAAGTAATTTTGTAGGCACAGAGTTCTATTCAATTATATTTTCAGAATTAGATTTATTTGGTATTCTGGTAGATACATTCTTCTACTTCATCCATTTTGGAAACCTGCGGTTCAGTTTAATTAAGGGTATTTTTGGGATGAAAATCAAGGAAATAATCCTTATCTTTAATCTACGCTAAGAATAGGTGGCTTTGTAAGGTTTGTGTGGGTGTCCTCAATTAATGACAAAACGGGTATTTTTGGACTGTGGGGAGTGGGTAGAACATTAACTTGTGCTTTGATCACACATCGTGATCGTTAGTTTGTTAGTTAACTCTGGCCCCTAACATAGCCATTAATAATTGAAGTTATCTAACTAAAATCAAGGGGTTTTCGTAGAGCCGTTGTTCAACAAAGCCCCTTCTGCTTAGTCATTAGCAAAAATGAACATGGGTTGATCTATTTCACCTTCTTGATTTTGATATTTATATGAAACAAGCTTCTGCCCGCGGCTTCATCAGAAATATTTTATTTTTATTTTATTTTTTTGCGCGTAACCCTAATTATTTTTCTAAAATAAAAGTAATTACTACGTTATTAAACCTAAATTAGTCCTAAACATTATCAGTAGGAATGTCTATAATTTTGCCACTACAACAACATTCATTGCGTTATATACGTGGTTGAGCAGACAAATTTTTCGAACATATGAAGCAATGGATTAGCAATGACCCTCAAAATTATTCAGATTATCATTGATAGTACGTTACAAAATTTGGATGCTGGTACACATTACAACTTAACATAGAATCTTTTACATCGCAACCCCTATTTCACCACTTCAGGGGTTGACTCTCGAAGATACTCTTCAGTCTTTATTGGTACCTAAGTAAATAGATGGCGCGTTGGCCTGCCAACCAGTCTATCGCAGAACCGTTTTACTCGGCATTGATTGTGTTCCAGAGCGGAAAACGTTCCGATAAAGAAATATCTATAGTTCTAGTGACTGACGTGTTAATTGATCGAACTTTTTCCTTGTAAAGAAAGTTAGCGAGCAATGAAATGGAACGTGGGGGTTCCCCTTGTGCGGAAAATGCCCTCAGAGCAACAAGTTCCGTACTGGCAGACGAAACTTTGGATACTTCTGTGTGTGGTTCAAGATGAGAGTATAACAGGGCTAAATGAAAACCACATTATTATTATTTTATTTCAGGAATATACGACAAAAATCTTCTCATAAATTTGGGAAATTAGTGAACTTGACAGGAATAGGTGCAATGGACATAATATTCTCAAGTAACAGCAATCAGAGGAACTTTAGTACCAACTTCTGAAAGGAGTTGGTATATTATGCGTTTGACTCAAGAGTAATCTATACTCATCATCTGCCTAGCCTTTTCTCAACTATGTTGGGGTCGGCTTCCAGTCTAACTGGATTCAGCTGAATACCAGTATTTTACATGGAGCGACTGCCTATCTGACCTCCACAACCCAGTTACTGGGTAATACGTTACCCCTTGGTAAGACTGGTTGTCAGACTTTCAGGCTTCTGACTACCCGTAACGACTGTCAAAGATCCACGAATGACAGCCGGGAGCAACGGATTAACGTGCTTTCCGAGGCACGGAGGGGCCTCGGTATGTAAAGATGGTCACCCATCCATAGACCAACCGCGGCAAGCGTAGCTTAACCTGATCGATCGACCTGTGCGGCTGTTATTATTTAGCCACGGGCCCCTCAAGAGTAATCTATACTAATACTAATAATACATCTGAAGAGTTCCTGTGTTTGTTAGCCCAAATTTAGAGAATTTAGCATAACGCTATGACCCTTAAGAGCCGAGCAAAAAGATACCTAACGAGCAAGAAGAACCCTAAGCGAAAACAAAGTAATAGTCGCAGGCGATGCGATGCGACGGGTTGGATCGGGGGAACGAGAAATTCCTCGCGGACAAAGTCGCGGGCAGATGCTAGTAGAGCAATTATCGCCAAAGAAAATCTAATGATGCGTGAAGACAGCGCCAGGTATGCTTATCAAGTGGATGAAGAATGAGGTCCCGCATGTAACGACACTGTCTCTATGCACCAATAAATGAATACACAGTCATGAAAAAATACATAAAATAAGTTTTTCTAGGCACCGTATTTAGGAAGATTCATTGTATAGCGATTATTAGGAATCTTTGACTACGTCTGCAGTGGTAAGTTTGGAGACCAAAAAGTTTAATGTCAATCTTGTTGAAAGTCGTTGTAGAAATACAAAAAGTTCTAGAAGCAATTGTCATTTGTCATTTGTCTAGGGCCTCAGGTTTATTTTCTGCATCGTACGTTAGGGCCGGTTTTTTGATCCGTCACATTTTGCAAAAATTTAACCATTAATTACAATTTTTAACAATTGGTTGAGTTTACTACAGATCAAAAAATCGGCCCTAACATACGATGCAGAAAGTAATCCTGAGGCCCTAGACAAATGACAAATGCTTCTAGAATTTTTTGTATTTCTACAACGACTTTCAACAAGATTGACATTAAACTTTTTGGTAGCTTTTGTTAATCCTATACATTACTGACTTTAAATCAGCGTTATGGTTGATAGAGTATCATTTTGCCTAGGCCCTCTGGAATACTATTGGCCTAAAAATTACTGCGGGAGCATGTGTAGCTGTCTTTTCCTCTTGGCAGAGGAGGCCATTGAGTTCCTTAAGTTCTGACTTGAGCTGCATGATTACTGACAACTGCGTGCACTGACTGGACAGGAGAATTTGTATGATTATTTTCTCCAAAGACCACTTCAGACACCAATCTACATGGTCTTCACATGATCTGGCCAAGATTATGTCTGGACTTTAAAAGAGACCTGTGACCTTTCAGTTTGTTTTGGCCTTTCTTCTCACATAGGAAACGCCGACCTCATCTAGTTTTATTAAAATAAGATTGAGGTGTAGAAGTGTTTGTACAAACCTACTTACAGAAATAAAATCATTCATCATTGCAGGGACAATTTACAACGTATAGTATATAATTTATCATGAAAATCACTGCCACCTCTAACTTACGCCACCCAATCCTCATGCCGTCACTACTGGAGCAGCGCGCACATTCCGAACATCCATCAGTTTTAGCAGCGCGTTTTACGAACACTTGCCTCATTGGGATGACGTATAGTTTCAACTCTTCTTTATATAAAAATGATGAAAGTAAAGGAGAAACGCTTGCACTTTTGGTTAAAAACTAGAAAATTGTAGTACAAAAATGTTATATTTCCACACGGCTGTTTTCAGTTGTCGTGCTGTTTATTCAAAACTGTTTACTGGAAAAAGCTTGTTGAATCCGCTATTTTGAAAGGTCAAAAGATACAATAAAGCCCCCTAAATTCGGTACCTTTCAGCACATTTTGCTGGAAAAAAAAATCCCGCACTTTCACATAACTACTTTCTACTAGGTACTAAATTAAACGACTAACTATATAAATAAGCACTTTGTTTGTGTTTTAATCTCTAAAAAAATATTAAATCCCTTATTCGCCTAGATTACAAAGAATGGCGCATTCTTTCAACCAAAAAACATTTTTCTACCTTCCCCATTGTCATCTTTTTGCACAAAGAGCTAAGTGTATTTCTAACAAGTTCCCTGAAATTCGAACGCTCATAACATCGAAAGGAATACTCGATTTACAAAAATACATTTTCTTTTCTCTCAAACTCAAAGTTTCTAACGTAAGTTCAAATATGAAAAGATTTTCTAAGAATAAACACAATTTTCTTGTGCCTTCGACCTTCAAGGTACGTTTAAGGACAAGTATTCAAAAGATCTTTATTGATATTATATTATACTTGAGAGAACTTTTTGATACAAAGAAACGCTAAATAATCTCTATAACACCAGTAACGATCTCATTAAAATAATAATTGAAATCATTCGATACGTAGCGGATCGGCTACGAAAGCGTAGCAGCCGTAGCTGTGACGTCATCAGGTTTGCTGCGGCGTAGCAACAGTGAAACAAATATCACTATTGCCGGTCATATAGGTTCCTAGACTTTCGACTATCTCAAGAATACTTTAATGTGGAACTATAATACCCATAATTAGCTTATAATGTTCCCACTCCTGGGACACAGATCTCCTCTCTTTGAGAGGGAGTGGACTTTAATCTACCACGCGGGCCCAGTGCGGTTTGGTAAATATCACATGTCTTCGAATTTTTTGGTTCTAAGACATCCGGTTGTCTCACAATGTTTTCCTTCACCGTTTTGAGAACAGTGGCACTTTACTTCGTTAACACGAAGCGCCTGTCTGGGTTTAAACCTACGCCCTACAATTTGTAAGTCAGTGTAATTATCACTGGGCCACCACTGCTCTTTTATAAGATATAAAAAACAGACAACTTATACAGTAAAAACAACTGGTAAACTAAACAATCAACACTCTACTTAATGATGCCATTCGATAGCGATATAATTAATTCGTTACTTTGCACTTTTATTTTTGTCACGAACATGACTATGAAGTTTGAAAATAAAAACTATTTATTTTCTTCGATGGATGTATCGAAATTTCTCAAATCTGTAGGCATAGGCAAGTCACCTGCCAACCAGTGTAAGGATGTGAACCTCAATGATCTCAATAAGCATTTCTCTCTCCTTCCCTTTTCTCCTGATCCGTCTGTCAAGGCTGCGATACTGGAGAGTCTTGCTAGTTTGCCGTTACCACAATATTCTCATTTCAAGCTTAAAGATGTTACTGAGGATGACGTTAAGAAGTCTATACTTGCGATCACTTCTTCATCAGTCGGTAATGATAAGTTGTGTTCAAGAATGATAACTCTTATCCTTTCCTCATTACTTCCTGTTCTCACTCAAATCTTCAATCACTCATTTTCCTCTTGCTCCTTTCCGTCAGTTAGGAAACAGGCTCACCTAATACCTTTACCTAATACTAACAATCCTACTTTATTAACCCACTTCAGACCTATTTCTTTTCTCCCTTTTCTCTCTAAAGTTTTTGAGCACATAGTTCATAGACTATTATCATTTTTCTTGGCGTCAAACTCGATAATATCCCCTTTTCAATCCGGTTTTCGCTCGGGTCACAGTACTGTAACCGCGCTTTTGAAAGTGACTGATGACATCCGCTGGGCAATGGAAAAAAAGTTACTTACTGTTCTTGTACTGCTCGACTTTAGTAGCGCCTTCAACTCAGTGGATTTCGACATTTTACTAGGTTTCCTCAAATCTATCAATTTCTGTTTTTCCACTTTAGCCTAGTTCAGTTCTTATCTTCGGGGACGCTCTCAGTGTGTTCGCCTGGAGGAGTCCTTCTCTGATTGGTGTAATCTCACTGAGGGTGTTCCTCGGGGTAGCGTTCTCTCTCCTCTTCTTTTTTCAATTTTCATAACCTCTGTTACCAGAGTAATCTCCTCTAGTTTCCATCTCTATGCAGATGACTTGCAGCTTTATCGAGATTTCACTGTAGCTAACGCGGGTTCTGCAATTCCTGCAATGAATCATGACCTGGTTTGCGTCATCGTTTGGGCTAAGTCATTTAGTTTGCAAATTAACCCAACTAAATCCCAGGCCATGATCATCGGCAGCAGATTCGTTCGCAATGTGGCTGATGTTACATCTCTCATGCCTTTATATCTCGATGGTATTCGTATTGACTATACTACGAGTATATACTGAAACCGCTAAAGATCTGGGTGTAGTTATTAACTCCAATCTTTCGTGGCGTGCTCAGGCTAATGAGGTCAGCCGAAAGGTACAATTCTCCTTTCATTCATTGAAATGCTTTCAGGGTCTGCTGCCCTTGAAGACTAAAATTTCTTTGGCACAAACACTTATTCAGCTGATTATAGATTATGCCGACGCCTGCTGCCTGGATGTTACTGAGGAGCTATGAAACAAGCCAGAACGCTTGCAAAACCTGTGCATTCGCTTTGTTTTCGGTCTTCGAAAGTATGACCATGTTTCACACCTTCGCAAGGAACTCAAGTGGCTCCCAATCCGCCTTCGCAGGAACACTCGGATTTTATGTCTACTCTTCAACATCTTACACAACCCGTTTTATCCTTCCTACCTGCGTGAGCGTTTTTCTTACGCTCGCTCTAGTGCCGCACCGTGTAGATCACACCTAAGATCCATCCTTAAATCTCATCCTCGAGTATTCTTATTCCTTCTCTGTTCATGCTGTAAGATTGTGGAACTCACTTCCGCCTAGCATTCGTGATTTAAAAACTATTTTTCTATTTAAACGTCGATTAAAAGAGCATTACTTTTCCTCTATACCGTGAGCATTCGTATATATATGTGTATATATTTTTGAATCGTGTATTTTTTTAAGTATCCTTAAGTAATTTTGTTTTGCATTATATGTTTAGGTATATTTAATATTTTAGTTTTAGACTTCACACATTCATATTTTTCTCTTCTTGTTCTCACACACTATTGTCTACATTTCTTTTTTACTTCTCCTTTCGCAGGTCTCCTGGAAGAAATTTCTTAGCAGCACCTTTGTACTCATATTGTAACTGTCATATAAATAATAAAATAAAAATATTTGCTTATTTCATCAATCTATCTTGGATACAACTAGGGAATCATGTGCAGCGGTGTCGGTTCATGATTGACGATGAACCGACAATCCCATTATACCCCGCTGGATTGATACCCTATTGTCTATCTACATAATGCAACACAGGCAACAGTTTGCTGGGCTGATATACTGCATTTTGTTATGCTGTGGTGTTTTATTGTTAGATGGATCAGGTTGAATAAAATTGAAAACAGAAAATTCGTGAATCTTGTGAAGATAGAAAATATCTTCCTAAGGGGCTGTACAAGACAATGTATATAATATAATGCCCGAACATTTGATTGTGTACAGTCACGAGCAAAAGTATGTATACACTCGGCTTTATTCAAAGGCGATTTACTCCTTTATTTTTTAATGAAACTTTATGTTGTTACTAACATAGCATTTTCGAACCCATAGGTTTATATAATGTGTCGTATTTCAACGTTGCATTCATTATTTCACGAAAAAATCGCAATTGAAAGTTCCCAAGTGTTGACATATTGGTGCTCGTGACTGTACAAGGTACAAGAAATTTTGTTTTTTTTTTTAATTGTAAATAATTATTTAGTTAGTCGACATTAAATCAAGGTCAGAACTAACTTTTTAACCTTTTAAAATGTAGTATTGTTTACTTATTACATAATTACACCGTGGAGAAACTTGAGCTGGGAAACTCAGCTCACTACACTGCACTTAGTTGGAGCATCAGCACTGTCTTCAAGACCCCCGAAGAGAAGATAGAATATAACGTTACTAGCCAATTTCCTTCTTTGTATGAGAAAAAGCTTTAGCCCTGCAGTAAAAAATAACAGGCTATTTTGTTAGGGGTCCTATACACTTGGGGTCGGTATTTTTGATTCGGCAGTATTTGTTTAGCAACAAAGCTGGCCTGAAGCTATTACTACACAAATTCGGCTTTCATTCGGCCCGTGCCGATCGGCAAACTCCGTTCGGCATCTACCATCGCTGAATCATTTTCGGGATGGCTCGACACAATTTGAGCTAAGTTGAGCGGCGGACGCCTCCGAGCTAGACGGTCCTACGACCTCAAAAAGGTGGCTGTGACAGACTGGATGACGGAAGGCGAAGGGCAGAGGGTGTTGTGGGAGAGGCCTATGACCAGCGGTGGACTGCGATAGGCTGAGTTGATTGATGGCACATGACTCGCCCCCTTTACATGGGACTAAATTAACTGACGAAATGTGTGTGTTTTATTAGGTACACCTCTGCTTAACGATTCGAGGAAATACAGGCGTTATGTTATTTATTTATTGCTTTAATTAAGACGATTTAAGACCAGTAACAAAAATTATAAACACAGTTTGTATAAACACATGCTCATAAAAGAGAAAATATAAAAACATCAAGTTCAGGTAAATAGTTAATAATACTTTTATATCTCTCTCACAGTACTTCTGACATACCAATAAAATCTTCGTCAATTCATTCGTAAACAGAGAGGCAATTCTCGTAATTTCAAGAACGTTCACAGTCTGATCTCAGTCTCGATGTCAAAAACCTGGCATATGCTGAGCTGGACTCCCATTTGGTGCAACCATGAGACACATACCGCCCAGTAGTGATCGACCGTTATAGATTTACTTATACGAGGTGTCTATGGGTCAATTTATCTTCTTAATCTTTGTTTTGTTTTTTGCTTCACCCTTTTTTAATGTTTTTTTAATACTTGTATTGTGTCTTTTGTTGCACTGAATAAACGTATTATCTATCTATCTATCTAAAAATACCTCTAATTTCACTACATTTTGATAAGTTTTTGACATTTGTTTGACGCCGAGATGACACTGTGACTAGATTTTGAACGTTTTACGAATTACGAGAATTGGCCTTCAGATCGTTTCTTGGATTACCGTCCAAGAGATCATTAAGTTGTGTTTTGTTATTTCTGTATTAACGTTCATAGCTACCTATAATTATTTACACATAGGGTGCACAAGTGTCCAGACTGTCCATATTGTCTATTCACACGACACGCCATAAAACGGAGGGACACATTTCACGGCGCGGACAGGATTGTCACATTATGATAGACGAGACAGCTCTAGATTGATATCGGTTAAAGCCTGTATGACAGCTCTGTCAGCGGAGAAACAAAACAATTGAATTTCCATTTCCTTCAAACTTATGACGCGTTTCAGTGTGTATTGGAAAAATATTTAGTTGTAATTGAATAGTGGCAGGTATGTTTTAGAAGTAGAAAAATATACGCAAGTTTAAACTTTTTTCCCACATTTCGTAGTAACCGAGTAACAATATTTTAACCAGAGGGGCTATTCTCGTAATTTTAAGAACATTCACAGTCTGATCTCTGTCTCAATCTGTGAAAAATACATGTAATTTCCCTAGATTTTTGTCAAATTTTTGACATTGATTGTCGCTGAGATAAGATTGCGAGTAGATTTTGAACGTTTATAACTACGGGAATTGGCTTTCTGACCTCAGTCTTAATCTGTCAAAAGTACCTATAATTTCCCTACATTTTTGACATTGATTGTCGCTGAGATGAGATTGTGATTAGATTTTGAACGTTTTTAATCACGAAATTGGCCTTCAGATCGACCGACCCGTCGGTTGTTATTAAAAATAACCTGTCCTCGTTTTGTGACTGGTGATTAGCCAGGTACGCAGGAGATACTCGTACTAAAGTGCACAACTGTGTGCGTAAACATGGGTGCACTTTTTCCGTTCCTTTACTCTCATAGTCCGATGGGACGGCAATCCGACACGACCGGGGAGAGATCAGGTGCAGGACCAACGAATTTACGTGCTTTTCGAGGCACGGGGGTATTAAACCGCCAACTTCCAAACTCCGGACTGTTACTACTAAGAAATTCCTAATGGAAAGCTCAATTACACTTTGGTCGACCTGGGAATTGAACCCAGGACCCCACGCTCAGCAGTCAGACTGCTGAGCCAACGATGCAGTTAACGAGTTAGTTAGTTACTGTGTGTAAATAAATAATGAAATAAATAAACTTGTATTTTACATTTAATAGCTTGACTAAGCATTTGACAGTTTAATAATGAATCAGTAATCCGATCCGATGAGAGTAGTGGTGGCCCAGTGGTAATGGACCCGACTTACGAGTTGTAGGTCGTGAGTTCGAACCCAGACAGGCACTTTACTTTGTGTAAATTATTTCATCACCACTGGTCTCAAAACGGTGAAGGAAAACATCGTGAGGAGGTTTCCTCACGATCTTTTCCTTCACCGTTTTGCCGGTTGGCATGTCCTAGAACCACAAATTCGAAGACATGTGACAGCCACCAACTCGCACTGGGCCCGCGTGGTTGATTATGGCCCACTCCCTCTCACAGAGAGGAGGCCTGTGTCCCAGCAGTGGGTCCATTATAGGCTGATTATATAATCTGATCAGGCCTCCACAAACCCAGTAATGCTGTTATGATCAGCTGGTCATCATAATTAATTTTGTAATGACGTTTATTGTAGCTTCATATTACAAAATTTATCTTCTGCAGTAATGATGACTATGTAAAACTTGTATATGTTTTTTTAAACATACGCCAGTTTAAACTTTTTTCCCTACACTTCATAGAGCGGAAAGAAAAGATTGAACCTGAAAGACAAAACGTGAAAAAGACTTCACTTGCCCAGCAGTAGGTTGAAGCAGGCTAACAGTAACATAGTAACCGATTCTGTTTAAACAATATGTACGCGGGCTACTACTCTTATTCCTTCTCTGTCCATGCTGTAAGATTGTGGAACTCACTTCCGCCTAGCATTCGTGATTTGCAAACTATTTCTCTATTTAAACGTCGATTAAAAGAGCATTACCTTTTTTCTATACCGTGAGTATTTTTTTTATATATATATACGTTTATATATTTTTGTATTATGTATTTATTTAAGTATACTTATGTAGGTATATTTATATTTTAGTTTTAGACTTCACACACTCATATTTTTCTCTTCTTGTTCTCACACACTATTGTCTACATTTCTTTTTTACTTCTCCTTTCGCAGGTTTGCTGGAAGAAATTTCTTAAGAAATAAGCAGTACCTTTGTACTCATATTTTAAATGTCATATCCTTATGTATTTTACTGTGTGTACATAAATAATAAAATAAATAAATAAATATTTTGACTGTTACGTCATCATTACTGCAGAACATAAACTTTCTATTATGAAGCTACTAAACGTCATCATATAATTAATTATGATGACCAGCTTGTCCTATCAGCAATACCGCCTGGTTTTGGAGGCCTGATTGGATTAATGATAAATTATTGACTGTCAAATGCTTATCGAGTTATTAAATGTAAAATACAAGTTTATTTATTTCATTATTTATGTCATCATCATCTGCCTAGCCTTTTCCCAACTATGTTGGGGTCGGCTTCCAGTCTAACCGGATTCAGCTGAATACCAGTATTTTACATGGAGCGACTGCCTATCTGACCTCCACAACCCAGTTACTGGGTAATACGATACCCCTTGGTAAGACTGGTTGTCAGCCTTTCGGGCTTCTGACTACCCATAACGACATACTTACATACGACATATTTCATTATTTATGTACACACAGTAATTCACTAACTCGTTAACTGCCTCTTTGGTCTCGTGGTTGCAAGCGTGACTGCTGACCGTGAGGTCCTGGGTTTGATTCCCAGGTCGGACAAAGTGATATTGGGGGTTTTTTCATTAAGAATTTCTTAGTAAATTAAGTGTTTCTTAGTAACAGCGCGCGAGGCGTCTGTAGTAGAATAATTTCTATGAAAACTTCATGGGAATTATTCTAACAGAATCACGTCGTACTGTCGACACATCTTCCTGCGGGAGCCTTAAATAAAAACAAAACACAAACACACGACTGTGAACCCGACGATTTAATTCCAAAGCCTAGTAACAAGCGGTCGCGTTCAGTTAAACAATTACAACTTGAAAATAACCAATTAGTCGCTTAACGTGCACAGTTAATTAAAATTTTCCGTTTTATGAAGTGAGTTAATGTGACGTAAGTTGTTTATGGCTTGTAATTTTTTAGGCTGTGGTCTCTGTGGGGGATTTAGAGCGTTCGAGTTTCGGTAGTTGTGTGTTGAAATTTTATTTTAATTTTGGTGCTTTTTGTGTTTCTTGTTATTAAAGTACGGTTTTTAACGGTTTTGGATATATGTGTACGATACTATTTATAAACTAGCTCTGACCCCCACTTCGTTCGCATGCATGTCAGAAAACAAATTGGATTTCATGAGTTTTTTGAGCGCGGAACCGTATTTTTTTTCTAAAATTGTAATTACTCCTATTACATCAATTATCTGCCAGTGAAAGTCCTGTGAAAATTGGGTCAGCCGTTTCGGAAATGAGTCGGAACAAACAGATAGACAAATAATTAATTGATTTTTCGTTATAAGTACCGTATATACTTACATATTCATTTAGTAAAAAGCTGTTATTTGAACATTACAAAAAGACGCTTCAATCTTATTTATTTGTTTAGATGTATAGATTTTCATAACATAATATCACACCCGTAAACCTCGAAAGGCTAGGCAGAGGTGTACCTTTAGTAGGTACTGTAGAGGTTTGTCTGCCGAAGGCGAACTCATGTGGTGCAGGGTGCAGGCCGGCTATAATTTAGCGCGGGTGGCATTCGAAGGTTGACACTAGCTTGAGCTAGTGTCAAATATTTTAATTAGGATTTTTGTTTAGAACAGTCAGCGGTAATATAGTGAGAAATATGTAAATAAATAAAATAAAATAGTCTTTAATTCGGATAAGCAACATCCATATGGGTTAGTAACAAAAACAAAAGACAAAACTTATACCTATGTTAGTAAACTTATGTACCTATTATCTATTAGACAACAAGGCTGTTGTTCAAAATGCATCTTTGAACAACATCACCTAACAAAGGAGAATCGTACCTCCCCGCTATGATCTTCAGGATGGAGTTGGAGCTGTCCCGCACTCTGCAGAGCAAAGAGGCAGATTTCTGTCTGACGATGGCGTGGAAGCCATCGACGTGAGCTTGTGCAAACATACCTGAAGCACTGCAGAAACGGGGCAGCCCCATCAGCATCCTGAACCCGTTATTATATTGGACCCGCAGGGCGCTGATGGCCCGCTGAGTATAGTTGGTCCACAGGCTGCACGGGTAAAGACGTTCTGGCAATATAATCTAAAAGGAGTCATATAGTTGTTTGATTCCTCCCGTTACCTCAGAGGGCTCTTCAAGACGTCTACAGTACGCTCATATTTCACCAGTTTTGTTCAAGTCCCATGTAATAGGAGGCGAACCCAGTGCCAACAACCGGGTTCAAAACAACAGGCATCATAAATTAAATATCTCAAAACAAAACCAATTGGGTCAAGGTTACCTCACTACTACTTCTGTTTTTGATAGGTGTAAGCCACCCAAAGACAGTAAAATAAAATAAAATAAAATGTACTTTTAACACGCTCAGCGCCGGTGTATTCTTAATGATACACCATAGGGTGTTTTGTCACAGGCCAGTGTATCCTTAATGATACACCACACTGCCCCGTCTTTGGAAGCCGGTGTATCCCTCAGTATACATAACACAGCCATACACACCCCAATAACACAGACATATTCTCCAGGGCCAACGCTTTTGAACGCCTTACTAAAATGTATGAAACGATGTATACTGAGGGATACACCGGCCTCCAAAGACGGGGCAGTGTGGTGTATCATTAAGGATACACTGGCCTGTGACAAAACACCCTATGGTGTATCATTAAGAATACACCGGCGCTGAGCGTGTTAATAAAAACCGAAGGGATCAACTAGCCAATCATGTCAGAAGCCCATTTCATTAATTTTTATAAATTAACTTTAATAGTCATCCATAATAAATCTCTTCTCACTCCGGTTACGCATAATTATTTTCCCAAGTACATACGCCGAATTCCCACATACCCTCATTTTAATAAATATTCAATGAATGATTTTTATTACTGCTATCGCTCTTTGCGGCTATTGAAATCGCTACCCTCAAACATTCCCGAATATATATTATTATTCAACAAACGAATGCATTTACTAAAACCTACATAGATCGGCCATTAACGCGGCTTGACCCTCTTTAACGAAGAAATCCTAATTGCAGAGAGCTCAATTTATATTGGTCAACATATCGCGTGCTTTCTTTGAATAATCTTTATTTCCTGTAACCTTATCGGTTTTCTATGTGACTGTATCACGGATGAAGCTTTGCAAACAATTTTGTACTTTATTCCTAGTAACGGAAAGTTCAATTTCGTGTGTTTGTGATCATGATTTAACGAAATTAATTTAGTTATCAACAAAAATATAAGTTTCGACTTTGTGCAACTTGAAAGAAGGTGCAAATTAGAGTGTAGGGCTTTATTGTGTAGGCCAACGAACTGATGGTGTTATGCAAAGCCGAGATAACGGTGGGCAAAACATTTTAATGCCTCTCACTGTAATAGTTTTCTTTACTTTTGCTTTATGGCCTACAGTTAAGTATTTAGAAACTAGGTGAAACACGAGATTAAATAAATAAACAAATTAAACATTAACACGTTACAAATAGAGTCACGGCATTTTAATGTACACAGGATTAGAAAGATTTATTTATCGTGTCGGAAAAGGTTAATAATCTAATTTCATGGTGAAAGTACTCAATTCTGATAAAAATATCGAGTTAAAATGGAAGCCAAAACCTGAGGGGTGAATTCCCGTATTTATAAAGAAGGTTTGCATTCTAGAATCCACGTAAACTAAGCCTGGGCGCTGTCAAAATCGGAAATAATCTTTTGCCGCCATCTCTACGTTTATATCAAGTGTCAAGAGAGTGTGCTATGTTCCGTGTTTTTTCAAAGTAAATATTCGCCATCATTGTGCCGAATGTGATTACAAGTGCTGGCAGGGATATAGTCTTGAAGTTCAAACACGCGCGCAGACTTAACTTGCGCGCACTCTAGTCTCAATATTCTGTCAAAAATACCTTTCATTTCCCTAAACTTTTGACAAGTTGTTTTTGTGTCTTGTGAGATTGAGTTTGATCGTCGCTGAAATGAGATTGCGACTAGATTTTGAACGTTTTTAAATACGGGAACTGGCCTTCCGATAATGTACCTTGGACATCGTTCGGTAAAATTGAATCGTAATCTATTGTAATTAAAGTGAATTTTGCAATAATTTAAAACAATTTCATGCCGGTTTAACAATAAATCGAATCAGGTTTGATTTTATTCATTTATAGTTTATTAACACAATGCCTATATTTCCCGAAGGGTTAGGCAGAGGTGTTACATTACACTCACATTTGGCATGTTATGTTTTCGATTTTATTAATAATTTAAAGTATTCAGGAGAAAGCCTGGTGAGAATTATATCATAATAAAATCAAATCAAATCATTTATTTGCAACGAATGTAGGTTATATTAAAATACAGGTGGAGTAGATAGGAGTGAGCCATGTACATTCTGCCTGGAAATAGCCACGCAAAATTTATAAAAAATGTTAAGAAGCTAAGTATCTAAAAATAAAATTACAAATTAAAATGTCACCAGTTAGAATTATTACTATTGTTCATATGTTAAAATAAAATTAAAAATTAGGTCCACGTGTTCAAAATAATATTAATTATATTTATTACACATTGCTGATTAAAAAGTTTTGTCCATTAAAAAACAATTAATCGAATAATATCTTTCTATTCGGAAGGCCACTAATTTTTTTTAATTTTATCATTTTTTATTACATACATAGGTATAAGGAACACCGGTTTTTTCCATTTATTAACCGAAAAAGGATGACGGTAAATATTAATAATCTCGCCTCCATGGACTATAAATTGGTTGTCGAAGTCCATACATCAAATATATTGACCAATCCATCAACAGTAGCAGTTTTTGGGCTCTATATTAAAAAAAATATTATTGGCAACCATTTTGTTTATGAGCGAATTCCGTTATGCGGATCTCGATAGTGTATATTTTCGGGAAAAGTTAGTCTTACTCTGTATTTTAGAGGCACATATTTTGGTGCCAAACCTTTTTGTCATCATCATCATCAGCCTTTGTCTAGCAGTCAGTGGACTGCAGTGGACCAGCAGTGGCAGGACATATGCCTCTCCTATTGCAAGCCATTCAAATCGATTTTCGGCAACTCTCATCCAGCTGCTACCAGCCATCCTGCGAAGATCGTCGCTTTACCTAGCCTGAGGGCGTCCCACCTTACGTTTACCGATTTGCGGTCTCCATTCAAGAACACGTCTACCCAACGCTCATCGGTTCTACGGCTAATATGGCTGGCCCATTGCCACTTCAGCTTGCTTATTCTGTGAGCTATGTCAACCACTTAGGTTCTCAGCCGGATCACCTCGTTGCGGATTCGATCACCTTTTGTATCGAAAGAAAAATATTTAATATTTTACTGTCATAAATAAAATCAGCCTAGAAATAAACACTGCTAAAAACGGTTCTTCTCATGTAGGAAGACTACCCATAATCGCTTGGGAAAAGAAATAGACGGATACTGATTTAACTTACATAAGTAACTTAAAAAATATATTGAACCAACCAACCAACGATACCCAACACCACCAACATCTCATCAGCAACGTCCATTTGCAAGGACAGACGCATTTTATGTCCAGGCAAATCACTGTCCATTCCAAGGTTGCCTGGAAGAGACCGCAGACAGCGACAAAGCTGCCCATTTAAAATTTTCTAGTGTTTGATTTATTTTTTGTTATGTATTTTTATGGTGTACAATAAAGTATATATCCTATTCTACTAATATTATAAACGCGAAAGTTTGCGAGGATGGATGGATGGATGTTTGTTACTCTTTCACGCAAAAACTACTGAACGGATTTTGGTGAAACTTTACAGTAATATAGCTTGTACATCAGAATAACACATGTAATACTTTTTATCCCGTTATTCCCACGGGATCGACACTTATGCGGGTGAAACCGCGGGGCACTGCTAGTAAATAAATAAATTCCGTATTTTTCAGTAGCTGTTCGCGTTGCATGAGATTTTTTTTCAGGTTTTGGGTTATTTCAATTAGACCTATTATTTATCTCAGAGTAGACCTCCGTTGTACATTATTATAGGCATGAAGTTTATAATCATTAAGCAACTACATAAAAACGTACCCATAAATTTTCCCTAACCCACTAGAACATGAACGAGCCGTAATAATCACTCTGAAAAAACCCATTATTCGCGAAGATCTCCGAAAAGCCTTCGACTCCCTGAAAAGAAGTTAGTTCGTAAATTCTGCCAATCCGCGGAGAGATACAACCGAGATAATCTCAAGACACTCTCATTAGGAGGAATTTAAAGCGAGTTTAGTAGCCAAATAAATCTTACTGTAATTAGTTTAATTGTATTACCTAGATGGCGCTGCTGAGTTATTCTTTTTAGGTCGTTTTTTTGCTAGTGTGGGGAGGAAGTATTTAATGAGATTTTATCATTTTATTGGTTACGAGCGTAGATTTTGTTGAGCTTTTATTTAATTCTTGGGTCAAATGAAGCTGAAACCAGCACCCTAATTGCGCAACATACTATCGATCTGAATCTTTTTGAAGGATTTTGCTAATCCATTGCTTCATATGTTCGAAAAATGTGTCCGCTCAGCAACGTAAAAACGCAATGAATGTTGTGGAACTGTCAAAATGAAACCCACTGCTATACATGGTGTGTTACGAAACTACCCCGCTGAATTGGTGGTTTGCCATGTGGTTGGCTTAAGATACAGAATGCTTTTTCGTAGGAGATTGCAGAATAGAGCAGTAAACGTTTTTATAACTACTTATTATGGCAATATTACACTTAATTATCCATTAAAAAAAGAATTTTGCATATCTACCTGTATATGACGAAGTTATGCCCGAACAAACATCAAGAAGTATTTTATATAAACATCTGAATTGAGAACCTCCTCCTTTTTTAAAGTCGGTTAAACGTGTTTTTCCTAATGAATAAAGACTTGGATTATTTAAATCATGTCTTGAAATATAAATGAAGACAGAACGTTGTCAGTGGCACTTTTTCAAACCTCCAAAATAGGTTACAATTCCTTCAAAATACGACCCACTTTTTTACTACAAACTGAACCAATTTCTTCGAATTAATTTCCCTCGAATCAATATCACCCAACTTTCCTTTAAAACAACATTACGTGACCGTAAACTGATAAAACTAAGATCTACCAAAACTTGGACTTTAGTTGGTAATAAAATGCCACGTCTTATCCAAAGTTATGACGGTCCCACGTCTATTGGGCTATGAAAATATAGCAGCTAAAGCGATGAAAGCTGAGCTGAATAATATAATCAAGGCAAGGATCTTACTGTGTCATGACGAAAGAAAGATAGTAATCATGCACTCTAATTACTTAACACACCCCTAATTGTTATTATTCTCTTTGTTTTATTTATACATATTAAAAAATACAGTTTAAAGTAAATATTTTTATAATGAACACTAGCAGCGCCCCGCGATTTCATCAAAATCCGTTCAGTAGTTTTTGTGTGAAAGAGTAACAAAGATCCATACATTTTCACAAACTTTCGCGTTTATAATATTATTAGCTCCGGCCCGTGGTTTCACCTGCATACGTTTCGATTCCGTGGTAATATCGGGATAAAAAGTATCCTGTGTGTTAACCCTGGTTATAAACTATCTCTGTGCCAAATTTCATTTAAATCTGTTCAGTATTTTTTGCGTGAAAGAGTAACAAACACCCATCCATCTATCCATTCATATAAACTTTCGCGTTTATAATATTGGTAGGAATAAAGTAAGAATAAAAAATATAAAAAATCGTAGCCCACCGGTATCGGGAACAGGTGGATCCTGTTCCCAATACCGGTGGGCTACCATTTTCGCTACCGGTGGTCAAAACTCTTGAGAGAGGAACCGCTTTTTTAATCAAGCCAGATCAAGCTGCCTAACTAGAGCCTCCTCAACTGTTGGTCGGGGCTCTTGGCTGTTATGCCACTGGTAGGTAGAAAGGGAGGCGGCCTATAGCCAGCAGTGGGTGGAACAAGGCTGATTATTATTATTAATTTATATTTTCCGACGACATTGCTCCATTTTATTAGTAACATAGCGCTTCAAACAATTGTTTTCATTAAAAAAAAAAAACAATAATATTCATAACATTCATGTTTTGAAGTTCGGTTTTCGATAATGAATTTGTTTCTAGGTATGTTGTAAAGCTGCCAAAGTGATTGTCATTAGGGGTGTTTTAAGTGGGAGTGCTGAATGCTTATGCGAATCTCGCACCACCGCGGTGGTTTTAGCCGGTAAGAGTCCGGCATACCCCTCTGTCACCCCCATGATGGAGGAAGTCCATGAGGATTTCCACCGCGCAACAAAGAAAAAAAGGGGGTGTTTTAAGTAATTAGGGTGCAGTTTGAAGGATCGTGTTTTGTTTTTTTCAATGAATGTGCTTTCATTATTAACCGCATGACGCCATTTGTCATCAGATTGCTTCAAATTTCTATTCCGTGACTTCAAACAATCGTTTTCATTTTAACAAAACAACAATATTCATTACACTGTATGTTTTAAAGTTCGGTTTTCGATAATGAATTTGTTTCTATGTTGTAAACCTGCCAAAGTGATTGTCATTAGGGGTGTTTTAAGTAATTAGGGTGCAGTTTGGAGGAACGTGTTTTGTTTTTTTCAATGAAGGTACTTTCATAATTATTCTCCGCATGACGCCATTTGTCATCAGTGAAATGACTTGAAATAAAAAACAACGTCACGAGATGCTGCGATTTCCACAGTCACCATTACCATACCACATATAGAACAAAATCTTGTATTTTTACTCCGTTTTTAATATTACAGGGCTTTTCCATTCTTCTTGTGACATGGGCAATTGTAGAAACCAGCATTTTTTGCCATGACAAACAAAAAGGAATAGAAATGTAAAGGTCACTTTTTTATACAAAGTGTCACAATGCTTTAGGCAAAGAAATTACCTGTGTGTGTCTATGAAATGTAAGTATTAACAAAAACCTTTGGTTTCCTAAAAACATTTGTTCGCAGAAAATAAAAGGGTTTATTCTCAACGAACATATCTTACACGGCCGTCACTTAGGTCATGTAAAAACACACGACCCTCCATTTAGTATGTGTAGTCGAGTAAAAAGATTCGTATGATATTTATATGTACCTATATCAGTGTGACGAACATTTTCTTGATGCGATGTTAGAATGTTTTTAGATATTATATATCGTACTGGTAATGTGAAGCTATAAAGTATGCGAGTAAAGGATATTAATCAGGCGTCAATTTAAGTGCCCGACGAGACATAATAAAAAATATGGGTAATAAACATATTCAACTTTATCATTACAGGGGAGTTAAAGAGCAGTTGTGGTCCAGTGGTAATTGAACTTACGAGCTGTAGGTTATACGTTCGAACCTTGACAGGCGCTTTACGCTTACGTGTAAATTATTTCATCACCACTGTTCTCAAAACAGCTTGTTACCTGGATGAGGGTGTCTCAGAAGCGTGGTGATTGGCACAAGAAAAGAGAGGCTTTTGCCCAGCAGTAGGTGACGTCGGGCTGTGGATGATGATGATGTTCTCAAAACGGTGAAGGAAAACATCGTGGCAAAACCGGCATGTCCTAGAACAAAAATTCGCAAACATGTGACATCTACCCGTACTGGGCACGCGTGGTGAATTAAGGCCGAGAGAAGGCCTTGTCTAACTACTATCAAGTAATATCAAGCAGCAATAATAGCCAGGGAGGTAAAACTCGTATTTTTAGAACGTTCGCAATGTCAGCCTCAATTTGTGAAAAAAAAAACTCCGATTTAACTTTATTTTTGACAAGTTTTTGGCATTAATTATCGTTGAAATGAGATTGCGTCTAGAATCTGAATGTTTTTCAGTTCGAGATTTAGTTTCTGTTGTGGCGTTAATTGGACGGTTCGTGTTCAGCATTAGATAGCCATGTCTGTCGAAGGACCGATATGGCCGCTGGAGCAGACGAATCCAGGAGTGGAGACCGCGTATCGGCAAGCGTAGTGTGAGACCCCCATACGACCTAAAGAAGGAGGCTGGGGTAGACTGGCTGTGGAAGGCAGGGGTTGTGGCATAGTCTGCTAGAGGCCTATCTCAAGCAGTGAACTGCGATAGGCTAAGTTGATTGATTATATAGCTGTGGACTAAATTGATTGATTTGATTGAATAGCCCAAGAGCTAAGGTGACTAACTATACTAACTACCGACGTCGTGAGTACCTACATAACACTTATTTTGGAGGTATGAGGAACAGGGTGTAAAGTTCACTTATCCTCCATAGAAAAGGGAGGATCCTCCGACCAGACGGTTGTGTCTGGCGGGCAATTGCCCAACGATTGATGTTGGGAAATTGTATCTATGCTAATTGCGCGGTAAACTCTGCTTGCGAGATGCAGGATTTAGGTGACGTCAGTATGACGCGTTGTTCGCATGTGGCGTTGTAGATACCGCTACACTCACAATTGACTTAAAGTCAATACTAAAACTAGAATATTAGTTTCGTTGGATGGGTTAACCGGAATACTAGTTATGTGCAACTCGTAGTGTAGCATTCTGAAACATAGATTCTGTTTGACAACGTGTGTACATTTCGATCAATTTCACACCTTAACAATGGAATTGATTTTGATAAATTTTCGAATAAGCACAGCTTGTATGCTTCACGTGTTTAGATTTATGCAATTTTCTCTTTTGCCATTGTTCGTGCTATCTTGGACTGACTTAAAAAAACAAGGAGTTAAAAAAACCGATCATTTGCGTGTCGGACCATGCACGATAAAGGACCACTAATCCTTCATTGTGCGTGGTTCGACATGAGGATGAATGTTTACGATTACCAAGAAAAAAAGGAACTTTGTAGTTGAAAAAATGTTCTCCTATACATCGATATACACCACGGTCAATTCTCCAACTGCAAATGTAAGTTTGTAAAGAAAATTGTTGGTGATAAAACTACAAATGAATGATTTTCGAACTTTTCCTTTACTTGTGCTGTGAGATTTTGCTTCTTGCCAAAGGACGATGGGCAAAGTACTGTAGACCCCGTCCCAAATTTTTTTTTGATCCAACAGACATCATTTTTATCTCATATTTTTTGTTACGAGTTTTCATTTATACACAACTTCTACCTACACCTACGGGGTGTACAAGCGTGAGTATGTTATGTTATGGAAAATAAATACAATATGAAGTAAAAATCACTACTATTTTCACTTATTTTTGAATAATTAAACATATTTTGTACTACAGTTGTACCATTACATTTCCTTATTTCCCTGAAAACCCTATACTTTTGGTAGTCGTCACCATAGTAAAGAATGATCAGTCAGCCAAGACGTTTTAAACGAGATACATCTCAAGTCTGTTGACTAAGTTGCAATTTTGGGGACGCTAAGTCCCATCGTCCTTTCATGATCGGGGAGTAGTAGTAGTGGTTTTGATTTATTTCCGAGTACCAAAATATGTCGTATTTTTTTGTGAGTTAACTTAGAAGCTTGATTTTGAGCTCGAAGGGACTGTACTGACAGATACACAGACGGACAACGAAGTGATTTCATCAGGGTTCCGTCTTTTCCTTTTGAAGAACGGCATCCTAAAAATAACTGTAAACCCAGATTTAGACCCTGGTATTGAAATTGCGGGTCTCTAACCATATAGTGGGTTATGTATGTACATTCTGAACAAAATAAATCTGCAATATTTATCTAACGATGCTCTCATTTTTATTGAACGAGGAAAAAGAGAACTCTATCATGAAAATTGTTGTGTCAATGTTAACTTAGGATGAGTGCCTGAATAAATATAGGGCAAGTATAGGCGGGAAACAAATGTCAAAACAAATTGTATAGGAGGGGATATAGTTCATAGATCATCTAAAATAAGTGGTTGCTGTATGTACTTTGTTTTTGGTTGGTGAATACAATCTTGTCAACTTCGAAGATACGAAGATCTTTGACAGTATTTATGGGTACTCAGAAGCCGAAGGTCTGACAACCAGCCTTAGCCAGTTTGCGCGTCGATGTCCCTGCTACCCTGTATGTGTTGCCCAGTAACTGGGTTGTGGAAGTTAGATAGGCACTCGTTCCATGTCAAATAATGTATTTAGCTGGATCTAGGTAGACTGGAAGCCCACCCCACATAGTTGGGAAAGGCTAAGCAAACAATTAAATGAAATATTCTCAAATATATATTACGTCGCGGGTGGCACAGGACCAATCTTTATAACGATGTAAAGACATCTACTGGTACAAATCAGGCCTTGGCCTATATCTAGCAGTTGGCAACTTTTGGCTGGTATTAATGATGACCAAAAATTTTTTTTTTATTAGCCGTTAATGTCCCACTGCTGGGCAAGGCCTCCCTACTATGACCATAAATGGTTATTAACTCGTGAGGGTTCAGGTTGATATTCAAGAATAGAATGGAGTATTGTTTATTGTTGCGGTAGATAGTTAACAAAAAAGAGGATCAACATTTAAAAAAAAACTATCTACAACATACCTCTAGAGTGTGGCAAATGTATTATGCCTTTTTGTTACGTTTTTTGTAGAAAGTTAGCGAATAAGTATTTATGCTCGTTATTTTAAAAGGAATCACTTTAAAATAAACTATTTTTAAGGTGCAACGGTGTCGGATTAAGTAAAGTGTGAAAGCGTTACGTATTTATGAACCGTACCCACGTAAAAGGTTAAAAGGCATAAAAAATTCTCACAAAACAATTAAAAATACCGTATTAAGAACCTCACTCAGACTTTTATTTAGCAGAATGCTAACAGATACCAGCATAGCTCACACATTCACAACCATTCGATACGCTTCCGTGCCAAATCTAACATCAATCAATGTTATCAAAGGACTCCTGTAAACGTTGTCAAGAAATCCAAAACCCGAAATTTTTGTCAGTTTAAGGGCTGATTGTTCCAACGCCAGATAATTTTAATCGAGGAATAATTTTGAAATTTCGGCAGTTGTTTCATACAAAAACTGTCAAACGTCAATTTTATTTCTCGAATAAAAGTTATCTGGCGTTGGAAAAATCAGCCCTAAATCAAATAGATGACCGCCGTTCAACCGATAACTATTTACTGTCGGGGATAAAGCAAATAAGTAATTGAAAATGTGTCATTTTCGATACGACTACCTGTCGAATGGTTGTGAATAGCTATGCTGGTTCCTATATTTTCGTACCGATCAGTAATACCTATACGGAATTTTAGACTGTTTTTCCGTTTAGGATTCTTTTTTAACCGACTTCAAAAAAGGAGGAGATTCTCAATTCGACGATGTTTTTTTTTTTTGTGTGTTTGTTACACGATTACTCCGCCAATTGTGGACCGATTTTCAAAATTCTTTTTTTGTTCGAAAGGAGATACTTCTGAAGTGGTCCCATAGTCACCAAGACAGGATCTGATGATTGGATCCTGTAGAAATCGAGGGCAACCCTCAAATTTTATGGGACACATCGTTTTTATAAACCAAAATTACTGGTGAAAATTACAACTTAAAAGTGAAAAATAAAAACTTTTTTGCAAAAAAGTTTTTTATTAAATTACAACTCTACTCTCAGGCGTCCAGTGAGTGACGATCTTTGCCCATCTCTCCGAGTGCATTCGTGAGACGTGTCCAGCCCACTTCCACTTCAGCCTGGCTGTTTTTTCTCCAACATCCGCTACTTGAGTTATGGAGCGCAGCGTGGTGTTTCTAACTCGATCTGTACGCTTAACACCTATTATTGCACTCCATTGCCCGTTGGCAAATCCTAAGGACTTTACCATCGAGGTAGACAGCCGCGAAGGTGGTGTGATGATCTGGAGGCTAATTCTCGTAATTTAAAAAGTTCAAAATCTAGTCGCAGTCTCATCTCAGCGACAAACAAATGTCAAAAACTTGTCAAAATGTAGGGAAATTAGAAGTATTTTTTGACAGATTGAGACTGAGATCAGACTGTGAACGGTCTTAAAATTACGAGAATTGCCCCTCTGGTAACGTTTGAAGGGCCAACATGGCCAGAGATCGCACAAAACAGGGAGGTTTGAAGGGAAAAAGGGGAGGCCTTTGCCCAGCAGTGCGACACAATATAGGATTAAAAAACTACTCATCTTAACTCTTCGGGGACAGAAGTGATTTTATGTTATTATGCTAATATGATTCTTCTTTGGAAACACTTTCGTTATTTAGAATTCTGTATAAATTTTATATAATAGCCTCCCGACCAATTTTGGTCACGGTGGCCAATCTCAACGTAGGATAGCCAGGTTCGCAGGAGATATAGTGCACAAGTGTGTGCGCAAACACAGATGCACTCTCTGTTCCTTTACTCTCATAAAAATTCCAAATGGAAAACCCAATAACATTTTGTCCAACCCGGGAATCGAACCCAGGACCCCACGCTCAGCAGTCGCGCTTGCAACCACGAGACCAACCGGGCAGTTTTATATAATGGGATTCCAAAAGAAAAATTGCTCTACAACAGTCTACACTTACCCGCTCTCGCTTATCGTGCCCGCAGGTTTCATGGCCCCAACTAAAGGTTGTCGTCAACGCCTCGGGAAATTCCATGTATTTGATGTACATAAAGCATTTTAGGTAATTTATGTTTTAGCCCGAGGCTGTACATAGCAGGCTTTGCGCTAGTGTAGCCAAGGTCAGTGTCGTACAAAATATTACAGTATATACGAAGCAAAAATGAGCTACAATAAAACCCCATTTGACAGAATAGAGGCCGTACTATGTTATACTTATTTTTCAATTAGCCTATTCAGCCTCTGTGAGAGAGAGTTGGCCATAATCCACCACGCGGGCCCAGTGCGGGTTGATAGACGTTACATGTCTTCGATTCGACATGATCGAATTTGTTTCTAGGACATGCCGGTTTCCTCACGATGGTTTCCTTCACCGTTTTAAGAGCAGTGGTGAGGAAATAATTTACACAAAGTAAAGCGTCTGTGTGGGTTCGAACCTACGACCTACAACTTGTAAGTCGTGGCCGTTAGCAGAAGGCCACCGCTGCTCAACTAGGCCCACATACCTACTAACAAAGGTTTAATATATATATAGATATATGATTCGTAAAAACGATTACGTTCGTCTCAACGATATGTCTAGTTATATCTTAATAGCACGCTAGAAAAGCCCAAAGCAATTAGTCATAGAATACACCAAACTGAGATTGACTGACCGGTCACAATAACCCAAAAAACACCCTCCTTTTGATCTCACAGCCGGTTAAACCACACCAAATTACCCCAATCTAAAAATACCCACCACCGATAAATATTTTTAAACTTCAAAATAAAGAACATGGCGTGGCAAGGCTTCATTACTTACCTACCTAATAAGTTCATACCGCCTTGACAACCCATTTTGTATGGAAAATATTTTGTTACAAAGATCGCAATGGTATAAGTGGCTGTCAACACGTTAGGAGTAGTGTAATTTGTTCGTGTCATGCTTTTTATGGGGGCGTACGGGGTAAATGGGGGTAAAGAGGGGCAATGGTTGTGTTACGGTTTTAATTAAGATCTTGTAAGTGGAGGAGCATACACAGTTTGTGATGTTTATGCCCTCTTATTGCGCAAGATAGAGGATTTGTAGGAACGCGGTAGGCTTTTCGGCAGCGGGACACAACACAAATTAAGGTACTAAAAATGGCTGGGTTTCTCTTGTGAGTATCTGGGTAACTTTTGTCTTGTCGGCTGATGATTTTAAAGAGGAGAAGAAAGCAGAAGAAGGACGAAGAAGAGTTAAAGCTGAAAACTTTTCCCAAATGTTTGCTGCAACTCAAACTCAAAGAATTTAATTCAATTAAAACATTTACAGGCACTTTTGATTTGTCAAAGAGTCGGTCAGTCAGTCAAAAAGTTGAAGCAAAACGTAGATCTCTATGGAGAAGAACGGGCAAGAAAAAGACTTAATGGAATCAAAATGCGCATCAATCCATCCAAAGGTTGTCTTTAAAAGATCGCTCTTAGCGATAAGACCGCCCATTGTGTCACTCTTTGTAAAATTTCTACATTTACGTCTGTAATTTATATGGTGCACATGATAAAGAGTATTCTATTCTATTCTATCAAATTGTTATACAGACGAAGTCTCATACAACAACGATACATGGAAACACAGCACATTGTCTCACAGTTAATAATAACGAGTACAAGCTTCGCCTCGCCTTAGAACACAAACTGAGACCATTTACGAAGTGCATGTGTTGTTCCTCATAATTCTATGCGACGGGTGAGGCTACACTAAGCGGGTCTCGGTGTTTTGTGAGCTTCGGTATGTGTAACTTGGCGCAATTGTATACATGACACGGTTACTATATTGTTGCTCAATTTGAGACGAAATCTTTGAGTAAACCGATGTTTTCATTTTCAACATTGAGCTCGTTAGTCGAAATTGTTGTTGTGCTAGATGGACCTACGACCTTTAGAAAGCGGCTGGGGCAGACTGGATGGGGAAAGCAGAGGTTGTAGCGAGCGTATTTCCGTAAACTGGAAACACGCTCGCCCTCTATTATCACGAGGGTTTACAAAGTGTATGTGTTATTGTTCATAATTCTGGGTAGCAACGTGGGAGGCTACACTACGCTTAATGTAGTTTCCTACGCACGTAGCTCACAAGCAGTGATACCTATTGGTCTCAGTGTTTTGTGAGCTTTGGTATGTGTAACTTGGCGTAATCTGTTACTTGTTAATTGCTCAATTTATGACGGACACTTGGCTAGATTGTACTGATATAGGATAGGTAGTAGTAGAAGGTATATAGATCATTATACACCTACCTGGCTTGTTAAGGAGTAGTGGTGGCCTAGTGGTAACGGTCGCAACTTACGAGTTGTACATTGAACCCAGAGAAGCGCTTTGTGTAAATTATGTATCACCACTGCTCTCAAACCGGTGAACGAAAACATTGTGAGGAACTTGACATGTTCTAGAACCAAAAATTCGAAGACATGTGACATCTACCAACCCGCACCGGGCCTGCCTGATGGATTAAGGCTCACTACCTCACTGAGAGGAGGCCTGTGTCGCAGCAGTGGAAACATTATAATTATATTGATTATGCTATGGTTTGTTAGTTTACTCATCGAAAGCGCGACTTCTGAGTTCTTGGTTGGAAAAGTGGTAATAGATTTTTCCATCAGGACAGTCTCAGTGGGATCCCGGACTTAGGGTTTGTGCCCGGTTTTTAGCAATACGCTCACCTCCTGTTACTGACGATTTACGAAGTGCACTTTGCTTAATATTTCGCACCCACGATACAGGAGAAATTCCTAGTGTGGGACAACGTTAAAAAAAAAAATCTGTGCAGCGACGTCGAAGGTTACACGGTTAAGACTTTGAAGATTGAAGACTTTGATAGTGATATATGATGAAATTCCAAGTGTGAATTTGTTTTCATATTAATAATAATTATCGAGGTTTTCGTTAGGCGGGTAGATCAAGGGTCTGATACAGAAAGGCAATACTCTACGATACGGGTCGCATTGTGAGGTTTCTAGAACCCTTATAACTACCGGTAGCTTGTACCCTGCTCCCAACACCGGTGTACTAAATGTATTTTTTCTTTTTAATAACTATTTAAAAAGAAATGTAATTGATACGGAAGGAAATATAAAAATAGCCGGCATAGATTCGCATCAGTTTCAGACCTCATAACAAATAAAAAGTGTGTAGGACTGCCCAAAGTTTGGCAACAAACATAAGTCATAAGAATTTGACCCACAAAATAACTGAATAATTTCGATAACAACCGGGAAAAATTCTCTATTGCATACCATGCCTTCCCAATACCTACTTACTTGTTAGACATCCTACTTACCTAATATTATAAACGTGAAAGTTTGGATGGATGGATGGATGTTTGTTACTCTTTCACGCAAAAACTACTGAGCGGATTTGAATGAAATTTGGCACACAGATGGCTTATAACTAGAATTAACATATAAGATACGTTTTATCCCGATATTCCCACGGGATCGAAACTTATGCGAGTGAAACCTCGGGGCGCAGCTAGTTTCTTCATTATGTTTTCCTTTAGCGTAAGATATTCAAATTTAAATTTAATAAAAGGTTCACCTCGGCTAAAGAACATATATACTACACCTGGATTAAACAAGAACCTAGATATTTTAGAAGTCACAAAACTCCTGTTTTTGTACCAGTACTCCTTATAAAATTCAAGGAAAATCAAAATTACTAGAAAGAAGAAGAAAGTAATTAAACGTAATAAAACTATAATCTCGTTCCCTTTTTCACAAACAAAGGAAACATTGTAAATAATACTTTAAAAAGTGCCTTTGTAAAACATTAATGTGAAGTTACCAGTTATAAACTGCGTCGTGAAACAATAAAATAAAATACAAAAAACAGACGCAAACACGGGTAAACAAACTAGCAATCGCTGGATATAACGTATTTTTAAACTGAGGCCATAACTATAGCGTCTTAAACTAATGATTGAAGCGGAGCGATTTTATATTTATTGTTCTACAACCGGTCTTATCATGGAGTAAATGTGTTGCTGTTCCACAAACGATGGGACAATTAATATCGTGTCCTGCGTGTCCTGTCAGCTGCACGTTGCAGGAACTGATGGACGCTGGTGATGGCGTCAAAAAAGTAGCCGAATTCTGAGCCGAGTCCATTTAGATTGTTATCGACACGATCGACGCATTGCTATCGTGTTCTAGTTCAAGTCAGATAGATAGTCGCTCCATGTAAAATACTGGTATTCAGCTGCATCCGGTTAGACTGGAAGCTGACCCCAACATGGTTGGGAAAAGGCTAGGCAGATGATGAAGTTTACGGTTATAATACTATACTCCTTGAATTTCTTGCATGAGAATAATTATTACAAATTATGAATTATTGCAAATTGAAACTAGTATTCCTCCCCTGGCCTTAACTAAGCTAAACTATATACCTGTTTCCTGACTAAACTAAAATTTGTTTAATTGAGTTTTCTTCAAACAGTTCTAATACGGGCAGGATTAGAACTCACTACCTCTTTACTTGACAGTCCGACTTCTCACAGTACTTTACATATATGTAAATGTACAAACATGAAACAGCTTATACGTAATGTTCTCTCTGCTGGGACATAGGCCTCCCTTCTGTGAGATGGAGTGGGCCATAATCCAACACCCGGGCCCAGTGCGGATTGGTAGATATTACATGTCTTTGCATTTTTGGTTCCAGGACATGCCTATTTCCTCACGACGTTTTCCTTCACCGTTTTGAGAGCAGCGGTGATAAAATTATTTACACAAAGTACTTTGTGTAACTGCTGTGTCAGTACTGCTTGGGTTCGAATTCCTGACCTCGTAAGTCGGTGCCGATATCACTGGCTCACCACTGCTCCTATCATATAAAAATAATGACGGAAAACACCGCTGTTTTCACAGCCCCAAAGGCGAAGTGAGCTGTAATATTTCGTTCCAACATCTGGCGTTGGTAAGGAAATTCCCAAGCTGAACACTGAAGTTTCACAGGATTCTTTTTCATAGTTGCCTTGTTTTTAAAAGTTCAGTTGTCAGTTTCGTGTAAAGAAAATTGTAAAATAAAAGGATGGATTTAAAATCTAGAGCTGTGGTAAGTAAGAAGGGTATAATGGGGGATTTAAGAATATGATATTCATCTTGGCTTTGTGAGAGTAAAAAAAGTTGACTAACTTCTTTCATTTTGTAGGTGTCCTAGGAGAAAGGGGATTATGTCAGAAGTAATGAAGCCTGCACCTGTGCGGTGATCCGGAGTGTATATTTCTTTCATTTTTTTACTGTAACTAATACCTTCAATATCGGGACACTACAACGATTCTTTTCAGTAGAAATAATTTAGTACGGTAGTAATAATAGTACTTGAGGGGCCCGTGGGTAAATAATAACAGCCGCACAAGTCGATCGATCAGGTTAAGCTACATTTGCCGCGGTTAGTCTGTGGATGGGTGACCATCTTTACATACCGAGATCTCTCCGTGGCTCGGAAAGCACGTTACACCGTTGGTCTCGGCTGTTATTCGTGGATCTTTGATAGTCGTTACGGGTAGTCAGAAGCCCGAAAGTCTGACAACCAGTCTTACCGGGGTATCGTATTACCCAGTAACTGGGTTGTGGAGGTCAGCAGCCGCTCCATGTAAAATACTGGTATTCAGCTGCATTCGGTTAGACTGGAAGCCGACTCCCAACACAGTTGGGAAAAGGCTAGGCAGATGATGAGTACTAATATTATAGTACCAACCCTTTCAAGACCCATTACCAAAAAAAACCGTATAACTACTTACGAGGCCGTGATCTATACTATGGCACTTCGAGGTTTAGAAAAAGTTGAGCAATGTAGAGCTTCCTATCTCTCACTCATACCCATATGACATTCTATTTTTAAGGTTAATTATATGCGAAAGATACGGAGAACCTCACTGCGATACCTCGCGGTCGCGGTTTAGCTCGCTACCTTGATATCACCGACCCTTGGGGGTTTACCTGGATGCCTGGCATGTGCGTGCGTGTCTATTAGAATGCAATTATTTTACAAGGAGGTGACGGTGATCCAGACATCTGTCTGGATCACCGTCACCTCCATGTGTGTAGCAACACATCTGTGTTGTAACAGTTTCCTCACCATTAGGAACTTCAGATCACTGTCTGGTGAAGTCTGTGTCGTCTGGACGTGAATAAAGCTGGTGGACCAGATGGTATACCAGCGATTGTTCTCAAGGCTTGTCCGCCCGAGTGGTCTTCTGTATTGACATGCTTGTATGGCCTCTCATTTGGGACTGGTATAGTGCCCAAGTCCTGGAAGTTTACCAACTTGCAGCCCGTGCCCAAAAAAGGCAGTCGTGCCGATCCTAGAAACTATCGGCCGATTTCAATAACCTCCATACTCTGCAAGATTATGGAGCGTGTGTTGATTAAAAAAAAGTTATCGCAGTGTGGCATCTTCGGCATGTAATTACCCAAAACTCGCTGTGTCTTATTTACTAGGTAAGCGGGTACTATAGATTGTGTACTTATAACACACTAGACACATACGCAAGAGAACCAAGGTAACCGACATAGCCCATTGCTCGCAGAACAGACGGCCGATGGGGCCGAAAAGTTCTGGAGTGGCGATCACGTACCGGAAGACGTAGCGTTGGAAGGCCTCCCACAAGATGGACCGACGACCTTGGGAAGGCCATAGGATACCCGCTGGATGCGGAAAGCACAGAACCGGTCGAAGTGGTAGGCAGAAATGTATTATTATTTATTAAGGTGGAACTAGTCGCGAGCTCAAACTTAGAAAGAAAGAAATAAAGAAAATACGTTTATTTGCGGCAAACATGACGCATAAAAAAGAACATAAACACACAAAAAAAAAGTTGGGGGTAATCATGCGTCACATTCACGCAAAACGGCCATCGCTCAGCATAATGCTAACCCTATACGAGACAGAGCCCCAGCGCTGGTTTTCACTTACTGGTGGGCATGGCCAAAAAGCACTCTGTCTCACCTGGCATCGTGTTCGACTGAGATAATATAAGTAATGAGCAGTTAGACGCTAGTCTATACCCACAACGTCTAGTTTTCACGCACATAAACATCGTTCCGCGTTAAACTGAAACGCGCGTAAAAATACGAAAAACTCCTTTTCAAAATCGAGTTTTATGAAAAAACCACTGCATAAATCAATTAGAAATAAAGTTCATGGAACACTTCGATAATTGAGCTTTTTCGGTGCTGACTTAGTTTTGAAGATTTTACACTTCTTTTATTACTTATTTACACCCAAAGTTAACTTAAAATTAGCAATAAAAACGAATCTATGGTGGCTCATAACTTTTTAATGGCTTTTTATTTTACTATTCTGTTTCCGTACAGAGAAAATTATATCATGTTTAACTTTGGATGTACAATGTCAAACAGTGGAGTAATGTCCTTCCGAAATGTGTATGGAAAATATATCGACGAGTGCCACCTTAACATAACATTGAGACTTGGAAGACTTGGATTTCCATTTTGACTTTAGCACCCTTGAGAACCATGAAAAAAACCACGCATGATAAAAAAATTGAATTTTTCACAGCCGCCATCTTGGATTTTTATTTTGACCTCACTATGGGCTTTATCAGTTTCTCAAGAGATAGTCGCATAGACGGGGCATAACGTTATTTCATTACGTGACGATTTTTGAACTACCGGTTTATTCCGTAAGTCTCGTAAGAACTTCGTTCCAATAATTTAATTGAAATGCTTTGAGTTAGAATTGGTATAAAGATGTTGTATAATATTAAAGGCTTGGACGCCATACCTTCAGTTTGTCATGCTGCAACACGCGTGCTGCGCGCAATACACCGACACTATTTGTCATGCCCACCGGTTGACCTACTTGCATATCTTTTAACGTTCGCAAGGCGCAGTGCTAGTGCCAGCGATGAACGTATACTAGAAGCTATGCTATTTGAGTTTATCTATTGTAGGCGGTGGTTATCGAGATGATGACTAATAGAGAAGTCATCATCTGCCTTTTCCCAACTATGTTGGGTTCGGCTTCCAGTCTAACCGGATGCAGCTGAATACCAGTATTTTACATGGAGGGACTGCCTATCTGACCTTCACAACCCAGTTACTGGGTAATACGATACGGTACAGAGAAGTATAAAAGAAAAATAAATGTTGCGCGGACCCCAAATAAACTGAGGTAAGGGCAGGAGAATGGTGATGATTTGAGTTTATTTATTAAACTAGGGACTCTTTGCACGGTGTTTACGACTTGAGAAAACATCGAGATTCCTTTATGTAAGTTTTTATAGTTTATTATGCACATTATACATTCGGAACAATTTTTTTAAATGTTGGTTAAAACCCGCATCAGAACCGTTGCTTATTTATTAGTATATTTAGGGCTGATTTTTCCAACGCCAGATAATTTTATCCGCGGAATAATTTTGAATTCTTGACAGTTCTTCCATGCAAAATCTGTCAGACGTCAATTTTATTTCACAAATAAAAACTATCCGTCGATTGAAAAATCAGCCCTTAGTTAGTTAAACTACTGCTAATAAAACAAGAAAACAAGAACGCAACGGATACATGCCCTGCACGACACGAATTTGCGAAAGGCCTCGTTCACCTATTCGTACCTACTAAATTCGCCGACCGCACCGCATTGTCTAAATTGCATTCCTGTATTTATCCCACTTGATTGAACAGTCAAACCGGAACTAAACGCGTTTTGAAAAGGTGAACGATGTTGTGCCCATGGCATGTTGTGCAAATTAGAGGTATTTATGACAGATTGATACTGTGAAAGTTCTTAAAATTACGAGAATTGCCCCTCTGATGTATATTATATCGTGTGCCTTTTAGTCTGTGCTGAATAAATGGATTTTCTTTCTCTCTAATAATTTCTTTATTACATTTTACAGCAATTTATTTTCAAGTTTCGCTCAAAGTGAAACCGCACATACAACGTTGCTTCACTTGTAAAATCTGGCGTACACTTAGCTAAGAGCCGCGTAAACTGTAGCCTCACAACTTTGGACAGTTTTTGTTCCTCATAACCTGTGGGCTTGTTATCTTTACCATCATTTTACTTGCTTCCTTTACTTTGTTGAGTGGAAAACTTTTAATAGAGGGTTGTTGTTTTTGATAGTTTACTGAAGCGGATGATTTGGATGGCTTGAATAAATATTACAGCCTCGTTGGCCTTATAGTCGCACGCGCCACTACTGACCATGATGTCCTGGTTTCAATTCCGGATCGGGCAAAGTGTTATTGGATTTTTCGATCTGGAATTTATCAGTGGCAGCCCGGAGTCTGGATTTGTGCCCAGTTGATGACAAAAGGCTCCCCCCCAATTATATGACTTAAAAAAAATAGCTTTATTCGCTCGCTCTTCTTACGCAGAATGGTACTGAAACCGTCAGTACGTGCTTCCGCAAACATTCTTGACGTGCTACAGTAACGTGGGAGCCCCAACAACATCCTGAAAGTATTATTATACTGAACTCTGAGGGCGTTGTATGACCTCTGCGTATATCGAACCCACAGAGTGCACGTGTACAATGATTGACAGAAAGCCTTGAAAAGAGTTATTTTAAACATAACTGGTGAAATGTGAGTTTACTATAGGTACACCTCTGCCTTACCCTTTGGGTATTACAAGCGTGATATTAGAATTAGAATGTAATGTATTTGTAAGAATTTAGTTTTACAGAGTATGATGGATGTTATGTTATTGAATAAGTATTACTTGATAGTTCGATGCCCGCAGTTTCATTCACATCTTAGCTATGTGTGTATGAGCGTTATAACTATGATGATTTTCATCCAAATCCATACATGATTGAGTAACAAACATCCAAAAGTTTCACAAACTTGCACTTTAAAAGTATCAGTAGGATTGCTATTCAGGTTTATTTAATTTATAAATCTACGCCTTCTCGATCTACAATACTAGTTTTTATTGTAAATAAGATAAACAGCTAAATGCCAAATTTAGATTTGTAAGCATTATTCGTAAATATTCACACCCATTTACGCTGGCAATATCATATACTGTGATTACTATTACGTTGACTAAGGGCGGTAATTAAAGGATATCCCTTGACAGCCATACCGTGTAGCGATCGATATTAGGGTAAGGCCCTTCGCATACCTCTATCACCTACCTAACTAGATCGTTTGCTAGCTTAGTTGCATTGCTAAAGCCTATAGCAATACAGGGTATGTATGTCTGTGCGTTTAATTGCTCAAATCGATTCCTTTACGAAAATAACTTTGACAGGCTATATCAGAACAGTTTCGTTGAAATGCATCATACAGTCGTTTTACAAATTTTACCTGTGATTTTGCATCACTGTCCAAATCTAAGTGATCTTTATTGTCATTATAATAAGATTGCTGTTGGGTTGCTGCCAATGACAAGTCTGGCAAAATCATTGTGATCTTTATTCTCGTTACAATAAGATTGCTGTTAGGTTGCTGCTGTCACTGCTGCCAGAGGTGAAATAACTGTGAACGGACTGCATCAATCTCTTGTTCAATCTTCTGGAACAACGAGTCTGTCATACCTGCAGCAAATTTGGAAACAGCTATACTCGAATACGTCAAGTTTCGACGAGCGGCTAAAGAATGAAAAATCGGTCTAAAAAATGTGTGCGGTTGGGGAACCCCCATCAGGAACGAACTTCCTTATGCGATAATCGTAGATACACACTCGTATATGGAAAAAGATAGAGGGAGAAAGAAAGTGTTTTATTTTGACCTCGCTATCGACTTTAGCACCCTCAAAAACCACGAAAAAGACACCCACGCCACGTTAACGCCGGCTGCCGCTGAAAACCAGCGCTGGGGCTCTGTCTCGTATAGAGTCTTAGCATTATGCTGAGCGATGGCCGTTTTGCGTGAATGTGACGCATGCTTACCCCCAACTTGTTACTTTTTTTTTGTGTTTATGTTCTTTTTTATGCGTCATGTTTGCCGCAAATAAACGTATTTTCTTTCTTTTCTTTCTTACCCATGACGAAATTTTTTAAAGGTTTTGCAGTCAAAATCTTGGATTTTCATTTTGCCCTCACGGTTCCTATAAACAAAAACGAATCGTTCTGCTTACCAATAGACCATGGTTCCATTTTTTTATTGCCAAACTACAATACAAGCCCTGCTTAGTTTGGTGGTCAACGTTTAAACCAAAAATTTTGATGTACAAACTTAATCTGTGTTGATGTAAAATTACTGTCTGTCATCACCTTTTCTTTTTGCCAATAAAAACTTTTTTTATGTACATAAATTAATTCATATTTTAAATGTAATAGCTACTTAAGTATTATCAGTATCTTTCTACCGCCGTTTGTCCTCGGTACTCTTGAAATTTCATGGTTAGCCTGCCTCGTCGTGTATTGGCGTGTATCTCATCAGCTATATGGACAGACGACCTTAAGAAGGTTGCTGGGACGGACTGGATGCGGAAGGCGGGTACAAGGTATTGTGGCGCAGCGTGGGAGAGGCGTATGTCCAGCAGTGAACTACGATAAGCTGAGTTGATCTACCTCGTCATGCGCTTTGGAATTTGCATTCTTTTTGTAAATGTTATTTGTGTACGTATGTCTCTATTAATTACATAGGTATTATATTAAAGTAAAAACCACAAGAGAATACATACAAAATATTGATGTCTTCATTCCAGATACAACATAACTTCGAATGCAAAACTCCACAAAGTAAAAACGGGTCAACAGACATCTACATCGTCGCCGCCCCTAAATATAGGGCTGCCACCGCACGCCGTCAAAGTGCATGGAAATTATCAATTTCCGCCATCGCCATTCAGCCTATCTTTGAACTCGTCGTTTAGGTGCCTTCCCGGACAAGCTAGTCCATTTAAATAAAAAACAAGTATGAAGGATGAGGTTTTATGTAAGAAAATTACTGGTTGCTTAATTTTGCATGTAGTTTAATGGCAACTATTTGTCATTATTACTTGAACAGTAGAATAGGGTATGATCGGTAATGATTAGTGGCCGATTCCTATAATTTAAGGACCGTTATTGGTTCAAATTAAGACTCTTGTATCTTTACCAATAATTAAGCAAAGACCTCATAGCTTTGTATAGTAGACCGTCCCATATGAAAGTAGCTATCACAGGTAAAATTAATTTACGAATCAATTTATATGACGGCACGGTTGGTGCAGTGTTTAAGCGATTGACCGCAGCGCTGCGTGTCGCGGGTTCGATTCCCGCACGGAACAAATATTTGTATGACCTACAAGTAGTCGTTCCGGGTCTGGCTGTTTGTTTATGTGAATTTAAGTGTTTTTAAACGTACCCACGATTTAGGAGTAATTCCTAGAGTGGGGCAACGTGTTTAAAAAAAAAAAAAAAAATAAGCCCAGTTTGTCAATAAAAAATTCTACGATTGGTAAGCAAAGCGATTCGTTTTTGTTTATTGGAACCCAGCATTTTCATTTCTCACAAGGCAAACATGGCCATACTTTCTCCCTTTATGAGAAAACCTATGTCCAACAGCTTCTCATTGACATTAGGATTAGGATGGCGACACAACGAGCGGTCGTTGTCTGTTGAAATACAACTTGTCTCATATACCGCCGCTAAACGATCTTGTGGTGTTAATTCCGGGCTCGCTTAGCTTAGCGATACCATCTTACTGGGTAGTAGACTGGTGCTGTTTGTTTATGTACTGGGGTAATTACTGTGTTCAAAATCAGTCCGTTTGTTCCATTTTCTTCTTATGCAGAAACATTCTTAGTTAGTAGGTATATCACTAAGGGCTGATTGTCCAATCGACTACTTTATCGATAACTTTTGTAACTGTGGAATTTATTTATTTATAGTTAATTAAAACGGTACAACAACAATTACATTAATTAACATAGGGACAATAATTACGTTGACAATAAAATAACATGGAACAGTGGACTCCCTTGCATACATTCTCTCACAGAACACCAGACATATACGCATATTTTTAATCCATTCGTCCGCAAACACATCACATTCAGGGTTGGCAGCCAGAAGGGCATTCAGCACCTTTAGAGTACGACAGTACCGGGGATTCGGCTCTGGCTACAGTTTTCGCTGGGAGTTGCACAAACAGATTGTGCCGGCGGCTCTGACGGACGGAATAAAATTGACGTCTGACAGTTTTTGCATGGAAGAACTGTCAAAAATTCAAAATTATTTCTCGGATAAAATTATCTGGCGTTGGAAAAATCAGCCCTTAAAATCGCGAGCCTAGTTTTTCTTTTGTTTCTACTTAGGGTTTGTTATTGTCGTGTACGAATTGGAGCCAAAATGGAATTACCTATGTATGTGGGCGGTGATTACATCAATTAATCTGCCTGAACTATTACCAACTATGTTGGGGTTGGTTTTCAGCCTAACCAAATACAGCTGATTACCAGTTTTTTACATGGAGCGACTGCCTATCTGACCTCCACAACCCAGCTACTTATAACACGATTCCCCTTGGTAAGAATGGTTGTCAGATTTGTTGGAGTTCTGACTACCCGTAACGACTGTCAAGGATCTACGAATGACAGCCGGGAGCCAAAGGATTAGCGTGCTTTCCGAGGCATGGAAAGTTCTCGGTTTGTAAATATCACCCATCCACGGACAGACCGCAGCAAGCGTAGCCTAATCTGATCGATCGACCCATGGTTATTACTTAGCCACGAGAGTCTCCTCTCGATTGAGAATATACCATAGCTGGCATTCACTGTGTGATAGTACCAGTTAGCTTACGAATAAAATTGAAACAGCGTTGTTAGTCTATAACCACCCGAAGGCCTGATTACTTCATAATACCATGATTTCTGATGAAACTAGCGTGAACACAGCCTAGCATTATTTTTAATTCCCTGATTTATGGCTCAAATATGGCGCTGAGTAATAAATCAGGCGAGTCATGGGCCGTGTATATTAAATTCTGACCTAATTTGGTCGTAATTTTTGCCAACAAGTTGGTCAGGTCGTGGTGGCCCAGAGGTTTTATAGTACAAAGTTTTTAGGTTCAAATTACTGGCCAAAGTTTTTATTTTAAAAGGCAAAGCTCGTAGCTATGTAATAGCAACCGCAGGGATCGATTGAATTTATATTCCCGATGTCAGTCACTGCATGGGTGACCAGCCATTACCAAGACTCCTCCGTGACTTGGAAAGCACGTTAAGCTGTTGGTCCCGACCGTCGTTCATAGATCTTGGACAATTGATTCGGGAAGTCAGAAGCCCGAATGCCTGAAATTCAGTCTTACCAAGGGTGACGGGGTTTATTACCCAATTACTTTGTTACGGAGGTCAGATAGGCAGTAGCTCCATCTAAAGTACTGGTATTCGGTGCATCCGGTTAGACTGATAGAAGACAGATTGATTGATCATCATATTTTTTTATTTTTTTTATTAATAGGAACTAGTGTTCCTAGTAATTTATTACAATCTAGCCTAACAGACTAATAAGCAATTTAACTCTAACTTAATATTTTACGAGATAGATTATGTTATAACTAAGAATAATGTCAATTTGCACTTTTACACAGTTTCGTAGCACTTTCTTAGGGTCTGGTAATTGATAAAACACTTTGTTCATGTGTTACATGTATAGCACCATCAGCATCGCACTATTATTCATTCACTATCTAAATACTACACTAATTCAAATGGTTCTCTTTAGCCTACGCACTAAGTCCGTGTTGTCTAGCAGCTGAACTGCCTCGACATTGACATGTCGGTGAAGTCTGTGTTCGTGGGCTTCAGCAAATTTTTGAATGATGGTGGTGACGGATTCCATTTTAAGGTCACGGTGGAGGTCGTCATTTCTAATGTACCATGGAGCATTTACAGCATCCCTGAGTACTTTATTTTGGAATTGTTGGATTATTTTAACGTTACTTCGTTTAGTATTAAGCTGTGAACAAAGTTTATGACTGGACACAAAAGTGGAAAATCAAACTGAATGAATCAAAATCAATCCATATTGACTTCACTAACAAACACTGCGATTACCACCCAATCTATATAAATGGCATGCAAGTACCTTATGCTAACACAGCCAAATACCTTGGCATAACTCTTGACGCCAAACTGCGTTGGAAATCTCACGTCAAAAAGAAAAGACAGGAACTCGACATTCGTTATAAAAGTATGTATTAGTTACTCGGATGGAAATCCTGCCTGTAATTTGGACGTATGGCATCCAACTTTGGGGCTATTATAGCCCCAAAGTTGGATGCCATACGTCCAAATTGGCATAAGAATATGCTTGTATATTATAATTTTATTATGTATTGATAGGCAGGATTTCCATCCGAGTAACTAATACATACTTTTATAACGAATGTCGAGTTCCTGTCTTTTCTTTTTGACGTGAGATTTCCAACGCAGTTTGGCGTCAAGAGTTATGCCAAGGTATTTGGCTGTGTTAGCATAAGGTACTTGCATGCCATTTATATAGATTGGGTGGTAATCGCAGTGTTTGTTAGTGAAGTCAATATGGATTGATTTTGATTCATTCAGTTTGATTTTCCACTTTTGTGTCCAGTCATAAACTTTGTTCACAGCTAGTTGAACTTTTTCTACTGCTTCTTTGTGGCTTGATCCGGTAGCCATAATAGCAGTGTCATCTGCAAAGGTCGCAATGGTGTTGTTTTCCAGCTCTGGGATATCACATGTGTATAGCAAGTAGAGGAGTGATCTTCATATGTGTTATACGTATGAAGAAAGCCAAGGCCGTTTGAAAAAAAAAAATTATCATGTGATTTTTATTTTCAAAAGCTATCAATCTAGGCTTTTATTATACACCAAATTCTCCACCTAACTGTAACACTATACATAAAAGCCTAAAATGGATTTTATGAATTCCAATAATTTTTATGCAGTATGAACCAATTTCATGCTCCGAATAGAAAAATTCGTTTCTGTTTTGTTTTTAAAGTGGAAACATTTTATTTTTATCCGCTCATATTTTCTATTTGATCTCTAAGTCTATTGTGCGTGCCAACACACATAAGGTAATTGAATTGTAAAACCAATTATGGCAGCGAATTGGGTTCCGAAAATCATTTTCGTGACGCATTATTTTTTGTCGATCAGGTTTTGTGTTAGCGGCAGTAAGTAAAAAAGTGGAAAAAGTAACCCACTAAGTTACCCTGAAGTGATTATAATATAACAGCACAGGGTAGCATTTATCAGAAGTGAGGGGCAATTCTCGTAATGTTAAGAACGTTCACAGTCTGATTTCAGTCACAATCTGTCAAAAATACCTCTAAAATCCCTACATTTTTGACAAGTTTTTGACATTGATTGTCGCTGAGATGAGATTGCGACTAGATTTTGAACGTTTTTAATTACTGGAATTGGCCACGTGGTCATCGTATTAGCGGTACAGAAGCTTCAATACCATCACGATTGTGCCGGAATAGAGTAGTTCGTCGCGGACGTGGTACGACAGTGGCTCCACTGACATCATCTGTCACCAGAAGACAGCCGCCTCGCAACCATCGATGCGACGCTCTACTAGAGTGACTGACATCAGCCAGTGTAAGGGCACCACTGGCTGCCCCGTCAAATATTTGCCAAGATTTTTAAGACTCTGGACTCCTTCCTAAAGATTGCTCCTTGGCCGCTCTGGGGAGAGAGAGGTGGAAAGAGAGTAGGGAGGCCTCGTGGGACAATAATGGCTAGTAAAAAAAAAGATAGCAAAGGACACTTTATAACTAAAGTTTGTAGATTGGAGACATGAAAAATAAAACAAATAATATCGTTCCAATCCTAGTGCTTGATGTCATTACATACGTCGAGAAAAAATGCAATTTGCAATATGAGCAAAGTACTTTAGTAACGCACAATATATAGACTTCCATTAAACATAATGGTTTAGAGTGCTTGCATTAATATGAGTTTAAATATACATGTACAAGAGTCTGGCCACTTAGTTTCTTTGACTACTGTCGTTACAATATACATATAAGTACCATACATAATGTATTGCATATGAGTCCACTATACTGGGTGGCAGGAACATCGACGCGCAACCTCGGGAGTTTCAGAATCACGAACTGAATCCATGGTAACCCATGAATTCAGCCGATCTATTCCATAAAAATATCATCGTGAAAACTTAGGTGAAGTGAGCTGTCAATAACGACAATCCCTAGCATCAAATGGAAAGACCGCTCACTTCATATAAGTTTTCACGGTGAGAGTTTTAGAGAATAGACCGGTCGTTCATGATTCTGAAACCCACTGAAGGTTTTCGTCGATTATTTTTTAAACATTAGCTCTCCCATACATTTAACCGTGTACCTATTGTACTTTTTTATGAAACGGCAGATATTTTTCTTGAGTGACGAAAAATTTCTACAAAAAAATTCAGAATCATGTACTGAATCCATGGTTATAGTTTGCCCGTCGATGTCCCTGCCACCCTGTTACATTTATGTCTAATCTAAGAGCTTTAAGCATGTGTGTATTTATTTGTCATATAAATATACACCACAGACCACCTGTACTATTGACTCTCCTCCCTTTAATACATCTGAAAATTGTCTTTAAAATATCATTTTTAGCGATAAGACCTCCCATTGTGTCACCATGTAAAATTTATGCATTTATATCTGTAACTCATATAGTGTACGGTCACCAAAGGAGATAAGTAACCAGGGGGTATACTACGAAGTACAAAGTGCGAATGATCGGATCGGACCGACACATGGCTCAACCGAATATTATTGAAAAATGCGAAAAAAGTTCGGATCGGCTCAGTTGGGTCGGGACCATAGTCAATATTCGAAAGAGTGTTGAGTGTAGGATCGGAACCGACCGAACTAAATAGTAACTTCGTAGCAGGAAACGGCTGAAAAAAATATGATCAAGCAATTACATCTACGAAAAATAGTTTAAGAATAAATGATTAAGTTTAACTCATTAATAAAAGAGGAGACTATTGTAAAAATCGAACATAAATTTAGTTTGGTTTTAACGTATTTTTAAACAAGAGAGTGTCATCTATAAAAAATCCTTTTTACGATTTGTTTACCTGTAGTTAATTACCTAATCTAATGTAGTAAAGATAATAAAAAAATAAAGATAAAAAAAAAACACAAATACGTACAAATAACAATATACACAAATAAATATTATTACATTATTTCCTTTAGATTACCACGTAAAAGTAACCTGAAACGTAACATTTTATTCTCGTGACGAAATGTTCGATTCAGATGTCGGTCGTCAAAACAGCAGAATCACCCTCTGTACTCCGAGGCATAACATGGAGGAACAATTTTTCTCCGTTTCCTTTCGTCTAATACCTGTCAAGATAAACCTCAAAACCAGTTACTAATGACATTATCTCTAAAATCCTCTAAACAGCAACAGCGCTACGTTGGGTAGGTGTAGTGGCTCCGTCCGTCACGCTGCCCGCTGATATATCGACGAGCTCTGCACTGCACCGCGTTACTGATGAGCATGGACAAAGGATAAGCAGAGAGCGAGTTGACTCAATTGTAAACGTTGTGTCTATTGTTCGGGCCATGGCTAGTATACACAACACTAGCAATTTACCGTACGTGCGTTTGGCCGTATGGCCATATTAGCCGTAGAACCGATGACCGTTGGGGTAGACGTGCTCTTGAGTGGAGACCGCAAAACGGTAAACGTAGGGAGGGAAGCCTTTAGGCTAAGTGGAGCGACGATCTTCGTAGGATGGCTGGTAGCAGCTGGATGAGAGTTGCCGAAAATCAAGTTGAATGGCGTGCAATAGGAGAGGCCTATGTCCAGCAGTGGACTGCTATAGGCTGATGATGATGATGATTGTTCAGAACTTGTCTTACACACTGGTAATAATTTTCTCGAAAATAGATAGGACGTTCATAAACTGACATCTTTTTCCCAGGAACTACAGAACCCCACCTGCTACGATCCTTACATACTCCGTTTGCTTCGATTACGTCCATATCTGAGGGGAAATTCTCGTAATTTTAAGGACGTTCACAGTCTAATCTCAGTCTCAATCCGTCAAAAATTCCTCTAACTTTCCTACATTTTTGACATTTGTTTTTAAACGTTTTAGATTACGAGAATTGGCCTTCTGGTAATACATGCTCGTCGGTTGCGAGTACTACGCACCTGACCTTTCTGAAGATCATCATCAATAAGGTCACTATGTCCTTCTAGGGCGTCCCCTCCCGGAGTTTGTTGGTCGCCTTTTATTAATCCTCTCAACACCAAATCATCTAAGCATACACTTTTCAATTTTTGTCAGTACATCGTGTCGTTCGTGAAAAAATATTTTAATGGTATTGCGGCTGGATATACGGTTTCATTTTCAGTATATATTCAAACAGTAACAGTAACAGTATATCTATCTGTTTGTGACTTCAGAATCTGCCGACTCTAAATAAATTGATTCAAGAGATTGACTATTGATATTATCAAGTATTACTTTTAGAACTCAATATTTTGTGAAATTGTGTGACAGCCATATTTATTTAGATTGACGTCCTCCAAGCCGTCGAAGACGCATTATTTGGGAATTTAAAAGATTTAGTTAAATCTGTGATTATTGTGACCGGTAGTCGCAGTTTATGAGGTGATATGATTGTGCCACTAAAACCACAGTCCTACAAAAGCGGTGGCTTCCACATAATAGCCGAAGTGATGACTGCTATGAAAATGATGACACCGGGGTTTGAGTTTACGGTGTCAAAAAACGCTCTCTATGGAAAAACACCAAGTTTTTTTAGTGACGTTATTTGACGATAAATTGCGGACACTATATGGCGGACACCGCAATCTTAGAAAACCCCAGCTTCACTTTTGACATTCGCTTGCAATTTGTACCAGAGTGCAGAAAACATTAGTAAGACTAGTTTACGACAACTAACGCGAAACTGAGCACTGTTCTCTCATGTTAAACTGGTGTGGTTAATGCGCCACCCATTTATGCAAAACACACTCACTATTTATGTTTAGAAGTGTAGCACTGCACTGAGGAAATTTTAGCTGGGCTTTGATATCCTGTTGCTCTTGTTTAGCATGTTGACAGATTTTATTTAGTAATAGTAGAGGCCTTTGTGAAGTACTTATTGTAAAAAGTAGGTACTCTGGTAAGAAATTATCCGGAAAAGAACCGGAGTTACCGACATAGCTTGCGGAGTAAGCAAACTGAAATGGCACTGGGCCGGCCATGTTTGTCGAAGGACCGATGGCCGGTGGAGCAGACGAGTCCTGGAGTGGAGACTGCGTATCGGCAAGTGTAGTGTGGGACGCCCCCCAGCTAGATGGACGGACGACCCAAACAAGGTGGCTGGGACGGACTGGATGCGGAAGGCGGAGGACAGGGTGTTGTGGCGCAGCCTGTAAGAGACCTATGTCCAGCAGTGGACTGCGATAAGCTGAGTTGATTGATTGACTGTGGTAAGTCTACCATCTACCCGCGTTGCTGTGTTTGAAGGGCATGGGGCCGGTATAATAATATCATCAGACATTGCAACATCTACCCGCCCCGACCCTAGCTCGAGCCAGCCTGCACCGCTGAGCCTGTAGCTTTAAATTCGTCCCTAAATATGACGACACGGTTAGCGCAGTGGCTGATGATGGTTCGATCGATCGACACAGAACAAATATTTGTATTGCCTACAGGTAGTTGTTCCGGGTCTGGCTGTTTGTAAATGTTTGTAAACGCACCCACGATACAGGAGTAATTCATAGTGCAGGGCAACATTATTAAAAAAAAAGATCTGATTCAGCCTGTTCCTAGCTGCTCTCTCCCAGCGACGCCATAAGCCAAGGTCCGAACCCCACAAAGGATGCCCTTAGCGTGTAGTCGCCTGGTTTTTAAGTTTTTTTAAGCCTTGGCTGGAGGTCTTAATTTATTGAGGCATCCACAGGCCAGTCCGGTTAAGCAGACGATAACCTCCTCGGTAGAACTGCGAGATGCCATAAAAAAGCCATATCTACATAACAGTAGTCACTATCAGCTGGTTGGCTACCACCATGGCGGTAATATTCTTTGTTTTAGTTTGGACTTTATTCCAATTATTAATACATCAACTAGATGTTTCCAAAGACTTTTATTCCCATGCAAGCATCAAATTCACTCAGAGTTGAAGGTTCGAAGAAATATATATATTAGCGCATTTCAACATCTACGGAGAAAAGAAATAATGCAAACCCTTACAGAATTGAAAAATACTTTTCTACTGAGGTTTCTGTATTTTTCTTTCTTTCACATACATCGTGTGCTCGTAAAAATGTTATTTTACCGTGTGTGATTGCCAACACACAAAAAAAATCTTTATTGGGAAAGGTTTTTTCACTATAATCAAGTAATTTGTTAAATTGAGCGATAAAGAACGCCAGACTTGGTTCTAGATAAGATACAACTTTTTACGACGAAAAGAGAAATTTCTTATTATACTATTTTCTATTTGTGATTAGATGAACTTTTACAATAAAAGTCACAACTTTTACCTATTTTAATAAACTCTTTCCGTCTCATTACAAAATGAGCTCTAACGTTAGCCCAAGCCCAGATTTTCAAGCTAGTTATTGTATTTTGAACTTTATTCCACTAACGTAGACTCAGGTTTAACGTCAGTTTTTGTAATTAGAACCTTAACTTTGTCAGAATAAAGTTCGAAATTCAACAATTAGCACGTTGTTTTAAATTAAATTAAAAATTAAATAAAACTTTATTTCAGACTAGGTCCATAATTTTGTTTAAATCCGAGTCTAAAAAACATGCTTGTTTTGTATATAAGGTCCTAAGTTTTTGATGCGATAGATGTTTCCAACTTTAAACAGTTTAGAAAAAAACATAAAGTTTCTTTTTAATAGTCAAAGATACGCAAGAATAGTAAAAACTCTTTTCTGCTTTTAGTTTAAGCACTGAACTACGGAGCTATTTACAAATTAATTTAAAAACAGTTTACTGTTAACTGTGATTTAACCGACCTTCTAATTGAATTAGTTATTTAATTAACTGTTACAGCGAGTATTTGGTTACGATGTTGAAATTCGGCATTTTATTATTGTGATATTTCGCGAGTTTCCTGTTTGGAAATGAAATGAAGTGATTATTCGAAGGACTTTGGTTTAAATTGAATTGTTTTGGGAGTTATTCATTATTGATATTGTATCATTAAAATGTTCTTTACAATAAAATTCTATATTGGCATAAAAATGTTTACAAACAAAGCAATCCACTGACTCCTGCGCTAGGTAACAACACCTGTGGTACAGGAGGCAGTGTCTTCTCCCAATATACATGGTTTTTTACTTTAAGACAAACAAAAAGTAATAATTCAAATAGCAAAATCGTACAATTAAGTCTTTCATTTCTATCTATGTGTAGCAAGAGGTGAGAGGTGGAGGAGCTTGTGGCTAAGAAATAACATCCACACGGGTCGATCGATCAGGTTAAGCTGCGCTTGCCGCGGTTGGTCCTTGGATGAGTGACCATCTTTAAATACCAAGACCTCTCCGTGCCTCGGAAAGCACGTTAAGCTGTTGGTCCCGGCTGTCATTCGTAGATCTTTGACAGTCAATACGGGTCGTCAGAAGCCCGAAAATCTGACAACCAGTCTTACCAAGGAGTATCGTATTACATAGTAATTGGGTTTACCCAGTACTTGGGTTGTGGAGGTCAGATAGGTAGTCGCTCCATCTAAAATACTGGTATTCAGCTGCATCCGGTTAGACTGGAAGCCGACCCCAACATAGTTGGGAAAAGGCTAGGCAGATGATGGTGTAGTAAGAGGTGAGGAAAAGATTAAGTTGTGGCTGCTACAACGCTTTCAAATTATACTTTGTTAAATGAACGGCTGCGATTCACAAAAGATACCATTTAGCTTATAACCAGATAGCTCCGGTACACTATCAATCAATCAACTCAGCCTATCACAGTCCACAGCTAGACATAGGCCCCTCTCAGGCTGCGCCACAATACCCTGTTCTCCGCCTTCCGCAATCACTCTGTCCCAGCCGCCTTTTTGAGGTCATCGGTCGGTCCATCTAGCTGGGGGCGTACCATAATTACGCTTGCCCATTCGCGGTCTCCACTCATCGTCTCGACTCGTCTGCTCCACCAGTCATAGGTCTTTTGACTAACATGGCCAGCTCAGCCACTTCAGCAGTACACTGTGAGTAATCAAAATGTAGATCATTCCAACCCTATTCACCTTACCCAGCTGGATTGAGGATAACAGTTGCTTGTAGTTTCCACTCCCAATTTGAGTATCACTATTTTCTCATCATGAATCATGTTTTTTTTGTTTTTTTGTTCAAAATGTAGTTGCAATCTCGCCTCAGGGGGAGAATCAATGTCTAAAACTTGTTAAAAATGCAGGTAAATTAGAGGTATTCTTGACAATTAAGATCTAATCTCTAATTAGAATGCGGAAGTTCTTAAAAATACGAGAATTATGTTTTCTCGCATAAGCTAAACAAGAAGACAAAATAAGTAACATGAAGAAAATTATCCCTTAATGAATATAAGTACTGCATCTTTTTGTAAAAAATTACAAAACATTTCAGCAAAAAAAATGTCTTAAACGCGAATAATGTTGACCGAAGCTTATTATAAAGATGGCATAAATTTCGAGTAAAATACACAGAATTAGGAATAAGTAAGTAATTACGTTAGAACATTTTCAAGATGCCACGTTTTAAAAGCAAAACAATTTTGAGCATAGCATCTTGGAATTTTCCTAAAAATAAAGACGGAATTGGGAAAAGTTGAGCATCATTTTGTTGATATTTTGGTAGCGTATTTTAGACTTTTGTAAATTTGTTTGATGCTTTGGAACATTTGATTACTTAGAAAAATGTTTGAAAATCTGACTGCCTCGCAGTAACACCAGCAGTAACACTTGCGACTCTTAGACCAATCTAAAGGTCGCAATTGTTACCACTGAGCATAAGGTCCTGGGTACGATTCCCAGGTCGGGGTTATTGGGTTTTCCATCTAGAAGTTATCAGAAGCAGCCCGAGTCTAGATTTGTGTCCTACTGACTGCAATAGGCTCGTCCCTTATTACATGCGACTGAAACATAACTGGGGAAATATGGGTGTACTATTTGGTACACTTCTGTACAAGCCTTCAAAAGAAGCGTAATGTAATGTTATGTTATGTTATATCCGGAAAACATGTTGAGGTCGCAAGCGTTACTGCTGAGCATGAGTTCTTGGGCATGATTCCTAGGTCGGGCAAAGCAGTATAGAAAAAAAGAAAGAAAGAAAAAATATTTATTGTGACTCGTACAGGATTATAAACTAAACTAAACTAAACACAGTTAAAAATAAAAATAGAACGAATTATATTTAAAAAAAAGTAATAAAAGGTAAAAATAAAGTCCTATACGAGGCCAAAAGGCTCCTATCTCAGCAGTATTGGGTTTTTCCATCTAGAATTTATCAGTGATAGCCCGAGTCTGCATTTATGCCCGGTTGATGTCAATAGTCTCACGCCCTATTACCTATATGGAAATTAAACATAACTGGCGAAATGTGGGTGTGCTGTTAAGTACTGACGCCAGCAGGTCAAGCTACCCGAAACTGTCAAATTTTCCCAATCAACCTTGAACCTAATGCTATAGCGATAAAGTTGAAAATCTAATAAAGAAATTTAACAGATTGTAGTAGCTTGATGTGCTGGCGTCTGTACATACACTTATCTGTACAACCCTTCGAAACAGGCTTGATTTTATGTAATGTTACAGCGGAAAAGATGTAAATTAACCAGTTGAATGCTATAATTACGTACCCAAATAACCTTTCTTTGGTATTGTTCGTCGAATCGTTGAGGTCCTTAAGTTTTGAGTTGAGCAGCACGATTTCTGACAAATACGTGCACTGACTGGACAGGTCCTCTCAATCTGTGTGGTTCTTTCCTCAAAAGACCACCTCAGACATCGATCTACATGGTCTTCATTATGATCTGATCAAGGTTATGTCTGGACTTTAAAAGAGACTGTGACCTGTGAGTTTGTTTCGACCTTTCTTCTCAGACTAGTCAGATAGGAAACGCAGACCTCATCTAGTTTTAAAATATGATTGACGTGTAAAAGTGTTTGTACAAACCTACTTACAAAATAAAATCATTTATCATTACAGGAACAATTAAAAAGCCACTGTGTCTCGCGTGGATCCACGCTTCACACGGGAAGGGTTAAACATGGCTAAAATTAGATGAAGTTTGGACGAAGTGTATTTTGCAATTAGAACGACATTTATAAGATTGATATTTGTTTTTTTATTTGATAAGTTATTGTTGTACTAACCATTGGACCTATGTTGTCAAGTTAAATAAATAAATTATTATTATTATTTCCTTTATTTAAATGTAAACATATAAATTATATTTTTAAATATTAGAATATAAAAGATATAAAAACATTTAAAAATATAAAAAATAGTAGCCCACCGGTATCGGGAACAGGGTCCAAGCTACCGGCGGTCAGGGCTCCAGAGAGAGGAACCTCCTGACAATGCGAGCCGTGTCCAGAAGTACCGCTTTCTGAATCAAGCCCTTGATCCAGCTGCCCAACGAGAGCCTCCTCAGGTGTTGGTCGAGGCTCTTGGCTATTAAGCCATTGGCTGTCACGACTATCGGCACAATGACTGCTGAGTCCACATCCCACATGTCGACAACCTCGCGAGCCAAGTCAAGATACTTGATTTGTTTATCTTTCTCGGCTTTCACGAGGTTCTCATCATGCGGGACGGTTATGTCAACAATCATTGCGCGCCGCTCTGATCGATCCACCACCACTATATCAGGCTTATTGGCAACAATAGTCCTGTCAGTGATGATGGATCGATCCCAGTACAATGTGATATTTCCATTTTCGAGAACTGGGTCGGGCACATACCTGTAGTACGGCACCTCAGATTCGACAAGGCTGTATTTCAGAGCAAGTTGCTGATGGATTATCCTGGCTACAAGGTTGTGTCTATGCAAGTACTCTCCGTTAGCTAGACGAGAACACCCGGAGATAATATGCCTGATTGATTCTCCCGGCCGGTGGCATGCCCGACAGATGTCAACCGTGCCGTCTTTCACAATAAATCTCCGGTAATTATTCGTCATCATAACTTCGTCCATAATTGCACAGACAAAACCTTCGGTTTCTCCAAAGAGGTCACCGAAACGCAGCCAGGCTACGGACGCTAGTAGATCTACATCGGGTCCATGTAGGGCCCGGTAAAAGCGTCCGTGAAGCTCCTTACTTTGCCTTACTTCCATGCGATCATTGGTGTCAAGCACTACTGGCTTGCGCCAGTTCTCTCTTATTATTATTATTATTATTATTTATGCATGAACAATACCAATACTAATGATTTCAAAACACACTAACTAACCCTTCAAATTCTACTTCAATATAAACAAATTAACCATAATTACTCTAAGTGTATCAGATACCACAGACTGTAGAATTAATATAGCGCCTAGCGTCCAATCACAGCGCTTCATTACGATTGGCTCAATCAGAGATTCAATTAACAGAGAAAATGACGTCATCAAATTAGATTCATACAGTTACATGATTTAGCTTTCAATTTGATCGTTCAGTACCAATGCTCAAGTACAGAATGGTCTAGTTTAGAAAACAGGGGTGTAAACGATTCGCCGAATTTCTAAATCCGCCGAAATTCGCTTGTGCATTGATAGATTGAAAAGAGTTTTTGTCAAAAATAAATTTAAATTATTTATTTATTTGGTCAGGTAAAGAGTTCAGGTTTTATCAATCTGCAATTTCTCTGTAGCAGCCCGGAGATTCGCGCCCTAGTCGGACTGCAACTGGCGAAATGTGGGTGTACTGCGGGTACACCTCTGCCCAACCCTCGGGGAAACAAGGCGTGATGTTCTGTGTGTTGAAATAAATTACAAGACAACATTTTGTTAAATCGAATGATAAGTGGAAAATGTCGGATTTTGATGCGGTTTTTACAATTATTTAGATAATTTATTCCAAAAGGTTTATGTATATAATGCTATAATATTAAACTTGCATATAATAAAGAAACCTCCATGCTTTGTCAAGTCGTAAAAACCGTACGAAGCAGGGGCGGGTCGCTAGAATTTTATAAAACCAGCTTTACATAGCAATTTTTATTTCCCACATTTTTCCCCACAACATTGTCACAAGTCTTCACACAAGTTTATCAAAAACAAAACACGTTAAACATGGAACAGGCCTAACAATGGCGGTTGATTCCGGCGTAATTTTTAAATAAAAAATATGCCAGCAGATAAACGGAGCAACTTGCATTGTGTGCGGTGTCAAGTGCAGCGTGTAACGAGCTGATGTACTAGCTAGTCCTACACATTGATGGGAACTCGTGTCATGGACATTGATGGTCGATAGAGATTTCAATTGTCATTTTTTTTGCGATTCTTTTATACAATTGAAATCGACTTTTACAATAGAAAATACGTAGCAGCCATCATCTTCTTCTTCTTCTTATATATAAAAAATAAATTGCCGTTTGTTAGTCTTGCAAAAAGTCGAAAATGGCTCGAACGATTGTAGTGAAACTTTGATAAGTTGCTGTCTGCGCGCCAGAGAAGGTTCCTCACAAAAAAAGGCATTGTAACGCATGTCAGGTACCTATTATCTAGTTGAAAATATAACTTAGTTGAATTGTATGTATTTGAAGATATTTTTAAACAAAAAATAATTGGCAAGTTTTCTTTAACTCTTATTTATTTTTATTTACTTCTAGACGGCATTTTTATCTTTCATTCCCAAATATGAAGCCATCAAAATAATAACGAACTTCATGATCAATAACTTATTCCATCAAACCAAACAGATACACAAACAACCTATACCTACTTTCAATTTCACGGAACCTCAGTTATTTACCTTACCATCTAAAGGTTTACCAATACCCAAGGAAATAGTAATCAGTAGAATTGTTCAATATTTACTGCATTTTCATATCGTTAAACGATCTTCGAAACCAAAGCAAAACAAATACCATTTGAAATTGACATGATAGGAATTGGTTGCCTTTGAGTACGGTACGTAATAGGGCAATTAAAAATATGTACTGCTCGGAACACGTTTCCTAGATTAAAATGGCGATCGTTGACAGTTACTGTGTACAATAGATGGATGCAGAAGGTTTGCTCTGTATTCGCAAAATGGCGCCGATTCTATTGCATAGACTGCAGCCGTACGGGTCGATCAATCAGGTTAAGCTACGCTGGCTTGATTGGTACGTGGTTGGGTGACCATCTTTACATCCTCAGTGCCTTGGAAAACACGTTAAGCCGTTGGTTGGCCCCGTTGGCCTATCTGACCTTCACAACCCAGTTACTGGATAATACGATACCCTTGATAAGACTGGTTGTCAGTTTTTCAGGCTTCTGACGACCCGTAACGACTGTCAAAGATCCACGAATGACAGCCGGGACCAACGGCTTAACTTGCTTTCCGAGGCACGGAGGGGTCTCGGTATGTAAAGATGGTCACCTATTCTCAGATCAACCGCGGCAAACAAGCATAGCTTAACCTGGTCGATCGACCTGTGCGGCTGTTATTATTCAGGGGTATGTTATTCTATACCTATACTCAAAAACCTTCTGCATTTAACTGTGCAGTGAAGTATATCGTATGAATGTTGTTTTTAATTTGTTCATGTAGTGTGGATGTAGCGTTTTATGGAACGTGAGTCGCGGATGTCTGTATAAGATTATAGGTTTTACGATTGTACACTGCCCAATGTGTACTAGTGTTACTTTGTATGGGGTAACATGTGATTGAGTTACACTACTGGGAGTACTGATCACACTGATGTATTAGGAGTTAGTTTACTCGACACTACATACATTGTAGGTTCTAGAAAAATGGTGGACAGAATTGCGAGAACTCCAGTATTTAAAAAGTTTTTAATGTGCGTGTCCCAATTTTTTTTTCTTTACTTTCTTTTCAACTATGTGACAGCTGCAAACCTATCATATCCTCCTTCTTCCTACAGTCGTTTGTCATTGCCGAGGGTTTATGCCTCACTAAACTTCTTGCCGGTCTTCCGCCATTTGGGCCATTCTGAAAATATATTCACACTGTAATTGTAAGTACATATATATTATGTAATACAAATATGGCTGACGTGGCTCAAATGGCTGCCCATGGCAGGCATGTCTGCCGCATGCCGGACGAACTGTGGGCCCAAATAACACAGAACTGCTGCCCTGAGACATTGAGGCGGGGTCGCGTAGACCACGTAGGAGATGGCTGGACGAGCTGGATAGGTTCCGTCAAACCTAGAAGGAGGTCGCACGTGCTCGCGAAAGATGGGAGGAGTGGAGGGAGGCCCTTGCCCAGGACCCAATCAGTGTAAGCTAGTAAAAAACATAGTTGTAAGTGATCACTGAATTCACCACAGCAATATAAAAAAAATGATGTAAATATTTCAGCCAAGCTATTGAAACGAAAAATCTGGTGAAAGCAGCCCATATTTATATATGCAACTTTTGTTTACTTCTGCACTGAACTGACACGAGCTTACCGTATTGTGTTTAATTACACATTTAAAACAATATAAGATTTCGTTGTTATTTTGTATGGAATTGTATAATATTTTTTTATTCAACCATTCATGTTTAAGGTTCTTTTATTGTGGGAAATGTTTGGTGGTAATGGTTTTTATAGTACTGATGGTAAATTAAATATATTATTAATTCATAAAAGTACCAACAATCAGAAGTAAAATGTGCGCCAGCGGTTTTTTACAGCATGAAGAAGACTTCTGCCAATGTCTAGTAAAAATAAAAAAGGAACAAATACTGTATACAAAAATAAAAATATTATAATAGTCGATGCTTATTTCTTTTCCCGAAACGGGCTAATTTTATCCATTGGATGAACCATAAAAATATAAATAAATCAAACGCGATAATCTCCCGAACCTTTTAATTCAACGATTAAAACAATGCAACATTTAACCTCCTTCTATAAAATAATTTAATCCAATACTAAAACGAGGAAATAGTTGCCTGATCTCCTAGAGCGGCCACCCTAACGAATAATTCATAATGTCATTACTTATACACGCTTTGCAATCTTTAAGTCGCGGAATACATACATTTACGTAACTTGTTAAGCTAACAGGATTAGCATTTCTAAGTGAACGGCGTTTACTTTTATATAGAAATAGGAAAATGTTGGCTCGACTTGAACATTTGTCTTCATTGGAAAAAAACCAAATTGCAAAAAAAAAAGAAACAACCGAATTGACTGTTTTTTTTTTGTTTCCTCAGTACTCTGTTATTTTTAGCCGATTTGCAAAATTATTAAAAAAATAATTTTGCAAATCCGCTAAAAATAACAGATATCTGAGGAAACAAAAAAAAACAGTCGAATTGAGAAACAAAAAAACACAAAAATAACTTTAAAGTCAAAGTCAATTGGCCATTTAAAACACTTTTGACTGTCAAAATATGATTGATTCTAGACGCACCTTCCAAAAGGTAGTTTGATATGGAGAAGAATGGGCAAGAAACTCCATTGTTACTCTTTTTTAAATGTTTCACAATACTTATACCCACATCTATCTATATTAATAATAAAGCTGAAGAGTTTCTTGTTTGTTTGAAAGCGCTAATCACTGGAACTACCGGCGGGCAGAAGCTAGTTAATTATAATTATATGTGAAGACGATGTAACTAGAATAAAATTACTATACTCAATAGATAAATATATATACTCAATAGATAGAGAACCACCGATTAGGTCTCACTAAACGCACGACATGGTTGTTTTGTTTGATTTATTTTTTGCCACCGACTTCCGAATAATTCATAATGTCATCACTTACATGTCGTTACTTATACATGCTTTGCAATCTTTAAGTCGCAGTATACATATATTTACGTAATTTATTAAGCTAACAGGATTAACATTTCTACGTGAACGGCGTTTGCTTTTGACTAGAAATAGGAAAAGGTTGGTTGGACTTTAATGGCGGTCTTCTTTTGATAAATAAATGGAGACTCTACAAGTGACTATACAATGCTGCGCTCTGCAACTATTTCCTTAGACTGCTACAGTAGCAGTCAGAAAGCCAAAAGATCCTAGTAACTAGGGTCTTTTGGCTTTCGAATGACGTTGACAGAGGGACGCTCTTTAGTGAAATGTCACTTGGAATGCATTCATAAAACAAGATCGCCATCTTATTTTTATGTTGCACCGGTTGACGTTATCACGTCAACGCTGGCTGTCGCTGAAAACCAGCGCTTTTGCGTGGCTGTGACGAATGTTTTCCCCCAACTTTTTTATTTTTATTTTGTGTTGTGTTCCTTTTATGCGTTATGTTTACCGCAAATAAACGTATTTTCTTTCTTTCTTTCATTTATGCGTTAGTTCCGATACTGGTCACGCGCCAAAATAATCTTGTAGTGCTATACAGGGTAGCAAGGACATTAATGCGCAACATGTTACTATGGATTCAGTAGGTACCATAATATTAAACCCCCGGCGCAAAAAAAAATTCATCGGTGTTCTCTATCTGTTGTCCTATCGCAGGTGTGCTGGAAGAGATTTCTTATGAAATAAGCATCACCTCTGTACCGTACCTATTTTTCTGTTCTGTTTTTCTTTTCTTGTCTGTTTATATATGTGTGTACATAAATGGTAAAACAAATAATCTCTTATAGGACTTTCTGTTTCATTTTTCCTTTTATTACTTTTTTTTATATATATATAATTTGTTTTATTTTTATTTTTAACTGTGTTTAGTTTATAATCCTGTACGAGTCGCAATAAATACATTTTCTTTCTTTCTTTCTTTCTTTCTTATTTTTACTGCTTTTACAGCTCGTGTCTAAAATAATATTTTACAATCAGTTGTTAATATCTCTCGCACACATCATTATCATCATCATCTCCATCATTCTAGCCTTTTCGTAGCTATGTTGGGGTCAGCTTCCAGTCTAATCGAATGCAGCTGAATACTAGTATTTTACATGGAGCGACTGCGTATCTGACCTCCACAACCGTATCTCTCACACACAATAATGCTGAAATCCAGTATACCTACATATTGCATTTTATCATTGCTACACCATTTTGTACTGCTGAAAACCTCCTTAAACAATTTGTTATTCATAGACTAGCGGCGTACTTGGTTACTCGTGCTCAGCAGTGAATTTCTAATGATAACCAACTCATTTCTTTTTCTTCCTTGTGTCGCTGGCACGACTGAATTTTATATCTTGTTGATCCAAAACCTTGCAACTTAGACGGCGTAGTCAGTGGCAGCGCAGAGGTCACTTTGACTGCATGTTTTGGGACACAGAGGGCAGAATAGGATAGGAGGTGGAGCATGGTTTGCAATATAGCTCCACAGTCACACCCCATCAACTCACTAACTTTTGGATAATATAGTTCAGTCAATCAACGAACGAAGAATTGCCAAACTTAAGTGGCAGTGGGCAGGGCACATTGCTCGCAGAACGGATGGCCGATGGGGCCGAAAAGTTCTGGAGTGGCGACCGCGAACCGGAAGACGTTGCGTTGGAGGGCCTCCCACTAGGTGGACCGATGACCTGGTGAAGGTTGCGGGAATCCGCTGAATGCGAGTCGCACGGGACCGGTCAATGTGGCGACACTTGGGGGAGGCCTATGTCCAGCAGTGGACGTCTGTCGGCTGAAATGATGAATCAACGAACAATCCCAAACTTTCCTCGAAAGTTTGACACAACATTGGCCAAACATTGAATACCTGCCAACATTGTGTGGTCTTCGTGGCTAACAGACCGTTATTAATAACACCGGGTAGACATCAATTACCTATTTATTGTTAAATATGTCATCCCTATGGACCGATACGATATACGATTTATGATTCATAAAATTAGCGATAACCATTATATTCAGTTTTATTGACAAGTGTTGAAGCGTTTTAAATAGCTGTTGATCGTTATTTTTATTTCATAGGAAAATGTACTTTATTCTAGTAGGAATTAGCGTATGAATTCCTGCAATATTGTATTGCTATTTTCCCAGCAACAAACAAACGAATTTTCAAAACGCAGCCTATCTTCCAATCTGGGAGTTATTTCTTATGTTCGAGTCGATTAGGGTTGAAACACGAGGGCCGAGTGCACACATAGTTTTTCAATATATTGCCAAAGTGGTTGGTCGATTCTAAACGCAACTTTTTGAAAATGTTGCGTGTTGTGTCATTAAATTAGGGCCCGTAAAATCGCCTTCTTATCGTCTCCCTAACCTTTTCCTGACTATGTTGAGATCGGCTTCCAATCTAATCATGATGCAGCTGAATATCAGTATTCCTTAAAACCCCTTCTTATACACGATCAAATTAAATTAGCTAGCGAAACTCCACAGACTTTATGGGAATCGATATCTGAATATGAAAAAACAAAAGAATATAGACTTTCTCAACGTATACTTCCTACTCCTACTATAATAATAATATAATGTTGACATGTGGGATGTGGACTCAGCGATCATTGTGCCGATAGTCGTGACAGCCAATGGCTTAATAGCCAAGAGCCTCGACCAACACCTGAGGAGGCTCTCCTTGGGCAGCTGGATCAAGGGCTTGATTCAGAAAGCGTTACTTCTGGACACGGCTCGGGTTGTTAGGAGGTTCTTTTCTCTGGAGCCCTGACCGCCGGTAGCTTGGACCCTGTTCCCGATACCGGTGGGCTACTATTTTTTATATTTTTAAATGCTTTTTTATTTTTTTGTTTGTAAAAATATATCATCTACCTTAACCTTTTCCCAACTATATTGGGGTCGGCTCGGCTTCCAGTCTAACCGGATGCAGCTGAATATCAGTATTTTACATGGAGCGACTGCCTATCTGACCTCCATAACCCAGTTACTGGGTAATACGATACCCCTTGGTAAGACTGGTTGTCAGACTTTCATGGTTCTGACTATTAGTAACGACTGTCAAAGATCTACGAAAAATGACAGCCGGGACCAACGGCTTAACGTGCTTTCCGAGGCACGGAGGGGTTCAGTGGAAAGGGATGGTCACCCATCCACAGACCGACCGCGGCAAGCGTAGCTTAACCTTGATCGGTCGAACTGTGCGGCTGTTATTCATTATTTATAAAAATATAATTTGTAAGTATTTAAATGAAATAAAGGAGATATATCATAATAATAATATTATAAACGCGAAAGTTTGTATGGATGGATGGATGGATGTTTGTTATTCTTTCACGCAAAAACTACTGAACGGATTAGGATGAAATTAGCACACATATAGTTTATTACTACTTTACTTTTTATCCCGATATTCCCACGGGATCGAAACTTATGCGGGTGCAACCGTGGAACGCAGCTAGTCATTAATAAAACTGTCAGTGATTGTTGACCCAAAAAAAAAAACATCAAAACTTTTTTATTTTTATTTAATTATGTTTAGTTATCGATACCTATCACGACTGCAGAGTTTTGCTAGCTAATTTAAATTGACCCTGTATAGAAACAAACTCAAACAAGGTAAACCAAACTTTAATTTCATATTTTGATTGCTATATTGTATTTTTGGTTGATATGAAGTCGCCTTCCATAAAAGGATTGCATTTTACGGAAGGCGACTTCATATCAACCAAAAATACATTTCATTAAATACTTTACCTGTACCTCTACACCTTCTACACTTCCATCTCTAAACAAAATACTTCAGGACCGCCCAAATGCGGGCTCTTAAAATTACATAGCCCTGGATTATAAGCAACAAACAAGCACATTCAAACCAACTTAACCTGACCTCCCGCACCTCTTTGTCCCATAAACAAGGAAGGCGCGACAGACGCAGGGGAAATCAGGTGTGAAGACCAGGTTACACTGGTCGCCAGCATATTAGAGGCACGGTAAATCCTATTAGAGAATCAGAAAGGGAACTAATGGCTTGTGGTAATACGTTTTTGGTGTAAAGGATGTACCGGTATCGGTAGCTGGTGTGGATGAGAAGTTTGAATCTGATGTGTATTTCCAGCTTACGGAATTGTTTGAGAACATTGGTGTGGGCTGAAATGCACTAACCAATGCACTACCGGGAATAATTAACTTAGATATCTATGATAGTTCAAGTCTTGGCTAGGAGTACCGTATTACCAAGTAGCTGGGTTCTCGAGGTCAGATAGGCAGTTACTCTATGTAAAATAGTGGTATTCAGCTGCATCCCGTTAGACTAGAAGCCGGAGCCTTTTCTCAACTATCATGTTGGGGTCAACTTCCAGTCTAACCGGATGCAGCTGAATACCAGTATTTTACATGGAGTGACTCCCTATATTTTATCCCTTGGTAAGACTGGTTGTCAGTCTCTTGGGCTTCTGACTACCTTTAACTACTGTCAAAGATTGACGAATGGCAGCCGAGACCAACGGCTGGACGTGCTTTCCGAGCCTCATCCACAAACCGACCTAGGTAAGCGTAGCTTCACCTTCAATCGACCCGTAGAGCTGTTATTATCTAGCTAGAAGCCGGGGTTTCTGCTCAATACTCATATAAATTACAGATAAAAATACGAGAAAATGATATCTGACAATGCCACGAAGTCTTAACTGGCTACTACGATGCAGCCGTGGTATGAATTTCCAACCATTTGTTCGTACACCCTTTTGAACTTTTCTAAATAGGTTTAAATGGCAACCGTATTGCCCCTAACTTTAGGTCTTTAGTGAACTTTAAACTGCTACCACTTCTAATACAAATAAACATGAACTCAAAGCATCTTCCCACGGGGGTAGGCAGAAACTGCAGAACGCCACCTGCTACGACCCTTAAAGAAAACAAAAGAAATATGTCATGTTCCTTTTTTTCTACTACAAAGTCCCAAAATAATACTAAGCTAATAAATTATGGAAGATAATGGGATGAGCTGGAGTCCTTCAACAAGGAATGGACCTTAGCAGCTTTGAACAGAGAGGAGTGGAAAGAGAGTAGGGAGTCCTTTGCCCTGCAGGGGACCATCACAGGCAATAATAATAATTTATGCAGCGTAGCATAGTTCCCAAGATAGGTGGCCTTGGAGAGTCAGGCCTATTTTCAATGTTTGCTTTAGTGGCGAAGCGGGAACGCCCATCAGCGTGCCTCTTCTAAAGACTTACGTACCTGACGGACTCTCACTGCGCCTCCGTCCTGCGTCCTCCTTGAAGACTTCCGGTGCCTGTCGGGCCGCCCGCGCCACGCCGGAGGAACCTGAAGACCTTGAGCGCCCCTCCTGTACCCGTTGTGCCGTGCCTCATCCATGGACCGCCTCACCTGGCGGGCTGACAGCATTCCTGCAGAAGCCCGTCGGTTGTGCCTGTCGACTGGCCAGCGTGGCCTGACTGCAGCCGTGGTCCTGGTCCTGTCGAATCTACCTACTTCTCGTCGGCTTCCATCTACAGCTCCGCCTCAGTTATCTCGAGTCCACCTATCACGCATCGTCATTCTTACCCCACCTCCACATTCTATACACCACTGTCCAGCCCATCTCCATCTTTCTAAATCTTGTAAATCAAACTTTAATTGAGTTCAACTTTCCTTTTTTTATTTCCTTTGTTTAATTTAAAGTTAAAGTTAGTATTTTCTTGCCGCTACATGACAATAGGTCAAAAAAAAAACTCGAATTCCCTAGCTTATTTTGCTAGAGTTATGAAACACAAGTTCCATAGCTCTAGCAAAATAAGCTAAAGCGTCTATTGTTTCTATAAAGTTACTTATTTCCGCAGAAAATATATTGACTATACACTAAAGGTATTAGAATTTCAAAGGATCTTGTTAGAACACCTTTTAGTTTAAAAAGGTATTCTGAAAATCTTTATATAACTTTCTCTTGGTTAAAAACTGTCTACAAGCTTGGAACGGGATCCACAAGAATGCTTGCACTGTTTTCTCTGCAGCGGTAAATAGCTTGGAAATATAATTTTATAAAATGTAATAATGGTTAGAAGTTTAAGTTGTAGTAAGTGCATGTAGACAATGTGAAAAATGTCCTTGCCTTTGAACTCAAACTCAACTCAAACTCAAAGTATTTATTTCAATTAAACCAATTACAGGCACTTTTGAATTGTCAAGGGGTCGGTCAGTCAGAAAAATGAAGCTAGTTGCCCATTCCAAAGCGTAGTAGGTACCTATGGAGAAGAACGGGCAAGAAACTGAGGTGCAAGACCTGAGGCTCTTTGAGCACACTACTACTCATCTGTGTCGTGAAAAGAGAGCCATGTTATTATTTCGTTTGTTTATCTATTTTCTTGTCTAAAAATATTTTTAAATATTTCTTAAAATATAAAAAATAAGTTTAAAAATATAAAAAAATAGTGACCCGCCGATGTCGGGAGCAGGGTCCAAGGGTGGTTAGGGCTCCAGAGACAAAACCGTTTTCACAATGTGATCCGTATCACGGAGTACTGCCTTTTGAATCAGGCCCTTGATCCAACCGCCCAACGGACTATCAGACCATTGTCCGATACGACAATCGCCACAATGACAGCCGAGGTCACATTCCACATGTCAACAACCTCATGTGAGAAGTCGAGCTATGTGAATTATTAGAAAACAAACTAAAGGTCTCTTTTACAGCTGCTGTGACATAAAATAAATCATATGTGTATGCATGTATGTATGTGAATCTTACTTTAAATTGCGCGTCACGTAAACGACCAGAAAATTAAGTTATTTTTGTATCACATCATCATAATCATCATTTCAGCCCGGAATCATCCCCTGCTGGGTATAAGCCTCCCCTTTTTTCTGCCATACTTCCCGGTTCTGTGCGTCTCACATCCAGGTATTTCCCGCGACTTTGACGATATCGTCAACCCAGCGCGCTTTTGGACGGCCTTGGTTTCTTCGGCCTTGGCCATCCTTCATCATAAAACTAACAAAGTAGGTAGATGTACAATGTCCTCCAAAAGTTAGTTGGTATTTTTTCACTTCAGCTGTGATGCCAAATTATTATTTATATAATAAAATAGATCATATTTTATTTTTTATGATAAGTGGTGGTGGAGTATGGAGGTGAAGTGAAAAATCAGCTCTAAATCAACTGTAGGGCTGATTTTTCCAATGCCACATAATTATATCCAAGGAATAATTTTGAATTTTTGCCAGTTCTTCCATACAAAATCTGTCAGACGTCAATTTTATACAACGAATTAAAATTATCTGTCGATTAAAAAATCAGCCCTTAGTCAATAAAAACGTTATGGTATACAGTACCTATAAATATTTAAAACTACAATTTTAAATCATAACAGTAACTGGGTTGTGGAGGTCAGATAGGCAGTCGCTCCATGTAAAATACTGGTATTCAGCTGCATCCGGTTAGACTGGAAGCCGACCCCAACATAGTTGGGAAAAGGCTAGGCAGATGATGATGAATTTTAAATCATATTGTGGCATTGTGATGCCACAATATGATTTAAAATTCATCATCATTCATCATCGCTGACGTTGCAAACTGACAACTAACTTTTTGAGGGCACTGTATCTAGGCACATTAACGACAGAAAAATAATCCACGATTCGACTACTCCCTTAGCAAACGCCACGATACCTACAGTATGGACGAACACAAAACATGGTGAACCAATCCATTTAGCTGTACACCTGAGTTCCCAGCAAAATAACCCTTTAATATTAATTCTGTATACTACCTGTATATAAATCTAAAACCATGTGTATCAAAAGCGTGCGATCGTGATAAAACATCCCCATACCCCTAGCTCCATAGGGTTGTATATCATAGAAAGGTACAGAAGGTAAACTTACCAGCAAAGGCTAAAGTTTAATTTCAAATCCTTAGTTTTCGAAAGCTGGTGACTACCGAGATTACGACTAAAAGAGAAGTATGGAGAAAAAGACATGTTGCATAGACCCTCAATAAAAATAATAAATTGTCGGATAAGGGCGATATGCAAGAACCACATAACTGGTTGAAGTGGCGATGCATGGGGGAGGCCTATGGCCTTGGATCTTCGACCGTCGTTACGGGTCCTCAGAAGCCCGAAAGTCTGACAACCGGTCTTACGAAAGGGTATCGTTTTACCCACTAACTGAGTTGCAGAGGTTAGATAAGCAGTCGCTCCAATAAAAAAAATACTGGCATTCAACCGTATCTGGTTAGACTGGAAGCCGACCCCGACATAGTTGGGAAAAGGCTTGGCAGATGATGATGGCGCGTATGAGTTATTCTGGCGTTCTCGTTCGAGCACTTGGTGGATAGTAAAGCGGCCCCGGTAGAAATGCTGTATCCACTCGCAGGAATAGCACCACCAGTGGTTCGCAGAGCAGTGGCATGCTCCAGCTAAAGAACCAAAATGTTCTCCGACACATGAAACCCTTTGCACGACCACATCCTTGTGCCACAAAAGCTGAAAAACCAAAACCGTTTTTTAAAGTCCCACTCACTGGACGATCACAAGAAAGACTGAAGCTGTGGCGAGACAGTGCTTCCTCAACCAAACCATTTCTTCCACCCGCTGAAGACCTCCCAACTCGACATGATACCTTGGGTAATCTGGAAATCTTTAAACAGACTTAGGACCCAGGTTGGCCGAAGCAAGGAAAACCTATTCAGGTGGAGATTCATAGACGACTCCGCCCTAGAGTGTAAATGTAATGCTATTCCACAAACGATGGGACACATAATATCGTGTCCTGCGTGTCTTATCAGCTACACGTTGCAGGAACTGATGGACGTTGGTGATGGCGCCAAACAAGTAGCTGAATTCCGGGCCGAGTCCATTTAGATTGCTATCGACATACTAAGAAGATACCAGCGTTGTTTCGAAAGTTGGGAACCCATCGACAAACTGGTTGACGTTTCTAGATATCTACAGGTTACAGTGCTGACTACGCTATTTAAAGCGCTCGCATCAGATTCGATATACTTAATCGTTTTTGTACAGTTAACCTTCTCATACATCACTCGGTTGTATTATCAGAATCTGCATAATCTCCCGAGCTGTCACGCCATGCGCGAGTATTTCCTTGCCCCCTGTCACCACATTATCGTTTGGGGGATCAAAAAGAATTGGGGGAAGCTATGGGGGAAGGCAGAACATAATGTTTTGTAATGTGGTGATTAGGGGACATTTTTAGATCTTGAATGGGTGATTTTAAAGTAAAATTTTATGAGTATTTGTAATACAGCACATCATTATCATACAAAAATACACACATAAAATGTCGCTTTGGCGAGGAAAAAGATTCTATAGGATAACACTACTTTCAAATATTGACGACACGAAACAACAAAAACGATATTAAAACGAAAACGATAACGAAAACGAAACGATTGAGTATTGAGTATTGACACTATATTAGGACGTTAACGAACTTAAGAAGTTACTAGCTTCTGCCCGCGACTTCGTTCGTGTGAAATTTCGGCCCCTGACTCATCGCGTCGCATCGCATCGGTCACCCGTGCTATTACTTCGTTTTCGCTTAGCGTTCTTTTTGACTTTTTTTTTCATTTGCTCGGCTCCTAAGGGTCGTAGCGTGATGTTAAATAGCCTTTAACGTTCCTCAAGAATTCGGCTATCAAATGCAAAAAGAATCTAAACTAGAACATACAAACTTACAAAGAAATACCTCTTTATATACTTAGTATAGATTGTCGCGTTGATTTGTTCCCAACTATGTTGGGGTCGGCTTCCAGTCTAACCGGATGCAGCTGAATACCAGAATTTTGACCATGGAGTGACTGTGACTGTAAAAAAATGTATATATAAACAAAACCTTTGTCTAGGCTTAAAATGAAGCCTCACACATCTTAAAACACATCCACCAGCAGCAATAACTGCAACTTCAGCACAGCAGCCCAAACGTGTGCAGTTCAAAATGGCAAAGCTTACTTGCACTAACAAATAGCGTCGGTATCGGATTCTATTCCTGCCTGAATTAATCTCAGACTAGATACAGATCGGCGCATGACGGGAACCTGTGTTGAAGGATTACATCCTAGTCGCGCTGTATTACTGTTTTTGGGGTCCGTACCGCAAAATGGAATAAGGGAACCATTTCGTCTGTCCATATGTCTCTGAACCTACGTTAGAATGATATCCTATCTAAATAAAGCCGTCTTTCAGACTAAATTTTCTTCCCCCTTTTAGTTTTGTTAATTGCGTAAAACCCTTTTGATGTGTGAAATTATGTAGAAGAAAAAATATTAAAATATATCTGTTAAGTCCTCCAGACCGTTTTTCGGTCATGGCCGCCGATCTCAACAGGGACTAGCCTTTGGCGCGGGAGATATTCTTGTGCACAATTGTGTGCGCAGATACCGGTGCACTCTCTCTTCCCTCAATGGGATGGTAATTCAACGGGATTGTCCGAAAGGGTTACCGCTGCCCCGGAACATAAAGGGCGAAGGAAGGAACATGGGTGGGTTTTAGTCAGTAAGAGTCTGACACTCCCTTCCGCTCCACCCAGAGCGGGAGAGGTCATTTGATGATTTCCCACCAGAAAAAAAAAAAAAAATGGGATGGTAATCCGACGCAATCGGAGAAAGATCAGGCGCCAACCAACGGCAATTATCAGAATAATATGTCATTCAAAAGTTTACATTAGTCTTAGTTACTCTTTTAAAAAAACAAGTTGTAGAGCTCAAAAACACCAGTGTATTAGGTTTTGCTACAATTCTCACAAACATGACTCTTTGGCCACCCGCTTGTTACAGAACCCACACACCGCACCCCCGACTCGTTCTTACCCATACTTTTTGATTAAATACACCGCTTTTTATATTAAAATTATGTACAGAATAGAAGAACGTGTTTTGTAGTCAGACGTGGGGTTTAGAAGAGATTTATAATGGAATAGTTTTGGTTCAGCTGTCTAGGTTTAGATTAGATTAGTTCCTGGCTACGGTGGGAGAATGCTCGGATTAAATTATTATATTTCCATCAACATTTAATGTACTGTGTATCTTTATTTAAATCATTTTCGTCGTGGCAGGTGCAGACGGAGATGGCGGGATGAGCTGCCGTGTTATTCAGGAAAAACATCATCGTGAAAACTTAGGTGAAGTGAGCTGTCAATACTTAGCTATCCCAGCGTCAGGTAGAATGGCACTTCACCTTCGTTTTCGCGGTGAGGTTTTTGTTGTTGAAGGACTCCTTCAACAAGAACTGCTCCTTAGCAGCTTTAAACAGAGAGAAGTGGAAAGCGAGTAAGAAGAGAGAAAAAGAGGCTTTTAATAGTTGTAAACCTCGACTTACTGCCTCGTTGATCAAGTGGTCGCAAGCGCTACTGCTGGGCAAGAGGCCCTGGGTACGATTATTATCAAGTCAGGCAAAGTATTATTGGGTTTTTCCATCAGGAATTTGGTCAGTAGTAGCCCAAAGTCTGGATTTGTGCCCGGTTAGTGGCAGGCTCTACCTGATTATTTTTTTTATAAGTAGATGAATTAGGGCTGATTTTTCCAACGTCAGATAATTATTATTCGAGGAATATAATTAACGTTTGACAGTTTTTGTAGAACTGTCGAAATTTTAAAATTATTCCTCTAACAAAGTTATTAAATGATTTAAAAATCAGCCCTTAGTCAGTAAAAACATAATAGTGTACAGTTCAAACATTTAAAACTAGAATGTTAAATCATAATGTGTCATCTGCAATAGAAAAATGTCTACCTTTTAGAGGGCATTGCATGTACTATTTATTGAAGCTCCTTGGTTTCGAATCATTCACAAAACCGTTTTGTTTCTAGTGTCACTTTATTATTTTTAATAAATTATTATTTGTTGCACTAACAAATGATAATTTATTAAAAATAATAAAGTGCCAAAACAGGTCGTGCCGAATTATTTTATAAACGTTGTGATGTTGTTTCTGCTCAGTTAAACAATGTGTGATTAATCGTTTTCAGAAAATAATAAAATTCTTGAACAAAAACAATGTACATTTTTTTTTGTTCAAGCGAACTGAACCTTTAATAAAAACAAGCCATTTAATCACAAATGGCATAAAACCTATTTTTATTTATGTTCACTTTCAAGTATAAAATGAGCTTCTTAAAAGCTCATAATAAATCATTTTTTGTTGTCATAACAATAACGGTAACGGTATATTTACAATAACGGTAAACTGAACAAATTTTAATGTTGTCGTTGACAAAAGAATACCAATTCTAAAGAAAACTAATTTTATAGCAACGTGAAAATTTCGACGACATTTTTAAAAAGAACTGTTGTAAGTTTCACATCAACAAAAATACACAAATAGTTTAGGCTATAAATTAATTAAAAGAAAAAAAATAGTTCAATAAATGTAAGAAATAAGGGTCATTTTTACTAACGAAGAATATAAGGCTACGTTCATACAGTCGCGCCGCGCGTCTATCAACCGGGTGGCAGGGACCTCGATGCGCAAACGGTTACCATAGATTTAGTACATGATTTTGCGTTGAAATTTGTCGAAGGTTATTTTAAAAAAAATATACCTGTTCAATCTATAAAAATACGAGTACTATAAAGAGGTAAATTTTGTTTGTTTGCTTGTTTGTATGTATGTAGGAGGTAATCTCCGGAGTTAATGATCCAAATCTAAAAATGTTTTCACTGGTAGAAAGCTGCATTACGTGTGAGAGCTATAGGCTATAAATTATGTTCACATCATGCATTTTAGATGAGCTATCACAACTTTTGTCTAGAAAGTCGGAAAGAAATACCTCTTAAAACAGAATTATTGTAAGGAAGGTGTTTTATCAACATGATATTAATCCTAATCCAAATAAATACTACTATACTATAGTATTTAATTGTGAACACAATTGTCCTTGACATCACTTGATTTCAATCAACATCTTAGGAGATATCATAATTTTAAAATAACTCCGCGAAATAAATACTAGTAATAAAGCTGAATAGTTTGTTTGTTTGAACGCGCTAATCTCTGGAACTACCAGTCGGATTTGAAAAAATATTTCTACATTTGATAGCCCAATTCTTTAGAAAGGCTATAGGCTATTTAATATCACGCTGGAACTCTTCCGCGCCGAGCATAGAGAGAAACAAATCAGAAAACGAAGTAGGTAGGGGCGGGCGATGCGATGCGACGGAGTGGGTCGGGGGCACAAGAAATTTCACGCGAACGAAGACGCGGGCAGAAGCTATACATTATAACCGCGTAGGTATTGTGCACTTTTATATGAAACAGCAGATATTTTTTAAACCGACGAAAGATGGCTATGCTAAAGCTAGGTCTACAACTATAATTATGCTGAATTCTTTATTACTGTTTTCGCATCGACGTCCCTGCCACCCTGTTTTTTACTATTAATTTTCACAACAGAAACCCGCATTAACGTAGGATAGCGTTATCGCGGCGTTCAGGAAAAAAATATCATAGCGTTGGACCCGCGCTAGTAAGATGTTTAATGACTGTATAATATTGTTCAGTAAAGCGTAAATCCATGGCGATCTGACAATATATTTTCTTTGGTTCTTGGTTCTTGTTTTTTTGTAAAATGAATCCGGGTTCAATATCATTGCTATTAAATCTATTAACAAACTAAACTCTTAAATAATAAGTAAATTAGCATAAATCTGAATAGATCATAAATATATGTTTGCATAGTTTCTCAAGTCTATCAAATCAAAACATTAATAGAACAACGGACTTTCTAGCACTTAGTTTTTATTCCTCCGTATTCGATTTCCAAGTTCCATTGACACTAACTGACGTGACGACATAACAGCAAGCTCTTACCCTTGTTGTTTGAACCGCTTTTCTCCATTTTGAGTGAACGCACGTCAATCCGCATTCAATCTGAACGTAGCCTACAGCTACGCGGTTCTCTCTTCAAGAGGCCATTTCAGACACCAATCTACATAGTCTTCACATGATCTGACCAAGATTATGTCTGGGCTTTAAAAGAGATTGTGACCTTTGAGTTTGTTTCGGCCTTTCTTCTCAGAGTAGTCAAACAGGAAACGCCGACCTCATCTAGTTTAAAAATATGATTGACGTGTAAGAGTGTTTGGACAAACCTACTTACGGAAATAAAATCATTTATCATTTACCAATTATCGCTCTACACTAATTACCAGTTAAACAGCCTGCGCAGTCTGCTTCCAAAGCCCTAGCCATTACAGTGGAATCTTAGATTGTTACATAACAGGCGAATACTCCCGTTGAGAGGCAGCCTTAGGTACACATATAAAATAGTTTCGACGTACAGAATCACGACCGAATTTTCAACAAAGATTTTGCTTTGCCTTCCAAATAAAATCTTTACGGTAAAAGTATTCATATACGAGTATATAGGTAAGCATCTACATAATATTTTGTTATTCACGGAACGTTTTGCCTTTCCAGCTATGCATTTCAGTGGCTACAATGTAGTATTTGATAACATTTTAAGTATAGAATTTCTGCGGCCTTCACAAACACAATGTAGATTTTTTCACTCTATTACATATTATACTTATCGCACCCATCATCTAGCCTTTTCCCAACTATGTTGGGGTCGGAATCCAGTCTAACCGGATGCAGCTGAATGGAACCAGTATTTTACATGGAGCGGCTGCCTATCTGACCTCCACAACCCAGTTACTGCCTAATACGATACAGTACGACTGCTTGTCAGATTTTCGGGCTTCGGACGATCCGTAACGACTGTCAAAGGTCCACGAATGACATATACTATTATTATTTACTTATTTCCTTTATTTAAATGTAAACATATAAATTATATTTTTAAATATTAGAATATAAAAGATATAAAAAATAGTAGCCCACCGGTATCGGGAACAGGGTCCCAGACCGGCAGTCAGGGCTCCAGAGAGAGGAACCTCCTGACAATTATTATTATTATTATACTTACTGCACTCATATTTGCAAAATAAATTTCAATATTTTGAATACAGTGAGACTCTTCTGCCCTTACCTACCTTACACTTCTGTCCCCTCTAAAAAGCATTGTAATATTGAATATACCACAACAATGCAGAGAAATTTTACAAGCCCGTACAGATATCATGTTTGACTGTGTAGCAAGTACTACTGTAGAGACGTGGTATGAACGCTGATGCATCCGTCGTGCGGTACCATCGAGAATTTGTACTATGCGACTATTGTGTTCGACTGGCGACATGAAATAGGTGATGTTAATAGAACCAATTGAATACGACTAGCATTTCGTTGGTATCATTCTATATTTAAAACACATTAAACAGTAAAACATACCAGAGAGATACTGAATCAGAGAAGTAGGGTCACTCTGTATACATGCTGCAGCTGGACATGCATTTGGTGCAACCTTGAGACGCAAACCACACTTTGTATATTCATATAATAATAAATGTCTAAAACCATAAACCATTTTCGTATCCGACCTCATCTTGTTTTAAAATATGATTGACGTATAACAGTGTTTGTACAAACCTACTTAAAAAATAAAATCATTTATCATTGTTTTGATTTTAAGTATGTGTGTCACTGAATGTCTAGCATATTTTTGTTTTTATTTTTTGTATGTTGGCACCTTGTTTTTAAATATTCATGTAATTTGTTATGATTTAATTGACCTTCTGTGTGTTCTGCTATGTTTTTCGTGTGCACTAAATAAACGTTTTATCTATCTCTAACAAAAACTATTTTAAAATCTGTTACCATCTCTCTTCGTAAGACGTAACATTGAATTTACAATGCTATAGAGATTTTAAGATTTTTGGCGAGTAAAAAAGTCTGTTTTTATATCAACTTAAAGAAATAAAATCATTCGTCATTAGATGAATGAGAAGTATAACTCATAGAATAACTAGTGTCACTCCAAGGGGTACAATTAAGGCGGGAAGAAACGCCCGGGTGTCACCATTGCCAGGATCGCCCAGAGGACACGGTGGAGTACACGGTGGAGGTCTGTCCCGCTTGGGCGGAGCACCGCCGTGTACTCGTAGAGGCGATCGGCAGCGACGGCAGCCTCTCGCCCCTGGCCCTGGTGCAGGCCATGGTCCGGGGCGAGAGGGAGTGGGAGGCAGTCGCCTCCTTCTGCAAAGCAGTCATGCTAGCGAAGGAGGTGGCGGGATGGATGAGGGAGAGTGCCTCCCGTCCCAGCCGCCGCGGGAGACGCTCCGGGCGTCGGGAGCCGTTTGACGACTTCCGGCCACCGTAGGCGCGGGCCTGCGGGCGGAGAGCAATGGGTAGCTCACTGCCCGATCAGGACCAGGCCCGTGCTGGACGGCGCGTAAGTGTTCCACGCGCGCCTCAAAGAGTTGTCAGCATAATTTGAGGGGCCCCTTAGGGCCGAAGCCTGCCGGGTCAGCGGGATTGTCCGAAAGGGTTACCGCTACCCCGGAACATAAAGGGCAAAGGAAGGAACGTGGGTGGGTTTTAGTCAGTAAGAGTCTGACACTCCCTTCCGCTCCACCCAGAGCGGGAGGGGTCATTTGATGATGTCCCATCCGAAAAAAAAAAGTCATATGCATCGAATTCAAAACCGCAATTTCTTTTTTTGTAGTTCAACAGGGAGAGAATCCTTTCAAGACTACAGCTGTTGTGTTCGTTAACTGGAAACATAGTGCAAGCCTCAAGCCAAACGTTATTCTATACACTATCTTTGCAACGAAATTGCAGTTCAGATATCGTGTTTGTAGTTCGCAGCTTGTGCACAATATGTACGTGGGCAGAAAACCAACGTCTAGTTCCCATTCAAACAAGCCGTGTTTCTACTCAATTTGTGGGGTCGTGTTGCGAAGCGCGCGGCTTCAGATTCCGTGATGAATATTTACGTAAAATGTAGATGTTGGCTTGATAGTGTTCTGCTGACTTGATTCACCTTAAGTGTTGTTGGTTTCTTTTTCGAGGAATCGGTGTCATCGGCGAATAACTGGTTATTTTAGTGGTAAAGTGTTAGTGTGGGGTGCTGCAACGTTGTGGAGGGTCCGACACTGGACTATGAAAGACTTAGTGCAAGAAGGATTCTTTTAACACCTCCCAACGGAGACTGGAGGATTTTGTATGGGAAGTGGTCGATGGACCAATAGCGATATGGTTGTGATATTTGTGTACAGGTAAACATTTTTTTGGAGACTATCCCTAACTTTTTAAAATAAGGTGCGAACCCCAGCAGGCACTTTACCTTGAGTAAATTGTTTCATCATCACTGCTCTCAAAACCGTGAAGAAAAACATCGTTATGAAACTGGCACCTCTTAGAACCAAAAATTCAAAGACATTTGTGACATCCACCAACCCGCACTACGCCCGCAGTGGGAACATTATTTATTTATTTATTAGGCTTTTCAACAATGAGTACACTATTTCTTTATAATTTGTACATTGCAAACTTAAGTCTAAGCGCCTCATCACTTGCAGAAAAGCACAGCATGCACTACATTATGCGCAGAGAACCACAATTACAATTATTTAAATAAAACAATTAATCGTAAAAGACAGTTTGATTAAATAAAATAAAAAATAAACTGTTAAAGCTAAATTGATTACAATGAAATAAATAACATAGATTAAATTAAATTAGATTAGATTCTATCTTTGAAATTTTTTAAATTGATTGGATAATTATTTGATTTTAGATAATAGAAACCCATTAGATGGCAAGCGCGACTTTTTTTAGAGCAGGTACTGATGAGTGAAAGAGATCAATGTCCACTTCGTGCTCTTTGTATGCCGCATACATTCTAGACAATGGAGAACATTATGTATAATCTTTAAATTTGCAGCGCGCAACTTTCTTCAAGCTTTTGGCACCTACCACATTTAAAAACCTTAGCAAAAAATGTATGTGCCTTTTCAATGAAATACAAAGATAAAAACTACGGAGGAGCTATTATATTGTAACTGTCCCTCAAGTAAACCAAAGTGATTTACATGAAAGTATAAACGTCCGCCAACCACACGTCATTCCCACGTCAGGGTTGCCACTTTACTAAGGAAATGTAAAAGAAATTACATTCTTGTGGGTAGTTGTCACAAAGAACTATTGTTAAAAATATGTCAAAAGGTACGACTACCAACCTTATTGGATTTATTTCCGTTCCTTTTTTTTTGTAAGTTGTTAAAAAGAAATGTAAACTGATGATGTGTGTTCAGATTTTGGTAATAGATTTAGTTTTCTTTTTATGACTGTTTTATTTTAGAATAAAACTAATTGTTTTGATCCCACTTCCTTTCCTTTCAATTGACGTCGGTCCTGGGAAACATAAATACAAGAAAATAGTAAGCTTTTAATTTCATCAGTATTTCAATGTTTGTGTTGTGTCATCATCATCTGCCTAGCCTTTTCCCAACTATGTTAGGGTCGGCTTCCAGTCTAACCGGATTCAGCTGAATACCTTAACCTGAGTACTGGGCTGAGTAGCTTAACCTGATCGATTGCCCTATGCGGCTGTTATTATTTAGGCACGGGCCCCTCTGACAAAAGAAAACAAAACAAAACAAATTAACAAAAGAAATTGAGTGATTTTTTGAAATAACAACATAATGTAACGCCTTGTTTTCCCCAATGAATTGGGTACGGTTGGGTAGGTTAGGGTATTTATTTATTTAACAGAGGCTTCACAATTATACGCACGTTAACATAAACATGGACAAATAAAAGTGAACCTTCAAAGTCAAAGTCAAAGTTTTTATTTGTAAAACATAGGTGTAAAAATGGGCGTTTGAAATAGAATAGGTACGGAGACCTCTATGTTTTGCCGTTAACAACGTACAAATATCAAGTAGGGAAATTACGCAAAAGCATGCAAAATTACAATTAAATATTAAAATGTTTGTTAAAAATTAAATGACAAGCTACGAGTAACAGAGTTTACTATCCTCTATCAAAGTTAACTATATTGCATACAAAATTTGTTTAGAATATTTAAAATGTTAGAAACACAGTAATATTTCTTATGTATTATTATTAAATTGTAAATATATTTACAACTGACAAACATAATTGGCATTTCTGAAACATTTTTTCTCAGTGGCCAGTCTTCAAACCTTTGAAGTATTTTAAAAATTTAATTAAAGTCAAATAATATTTATTCTGTTACCCACAGACAAATCTATTTTTTTTATATTGTCAAATACAAGTCTGCAATAAAAACGTATTTCAAAGAACACTATTTAAAAAAAAATCTATGTTTAATTTACCAAATACCATTCTTTGAATTCGAATCATTTGAATGTAATAAATACGAAAGACATAAAACTTTAAAGAAATGGTGGCTGGTTGTAGAAAGTGATAATTTTACATTCCTCCTAACTAATTTACTATATAGGACCTATTGACTAAAATCATAATGTAGGTATGTATAAACACGCATTGGTATTTACATAACTAAAATCAAAAAAATCCGACTATTATGTAAACACACTAGCGAAATTAATAAAAAGAAAAATAATGTTACATCCTACGCATTGGGCTGTATAACTTTGGACCATTGCCTTACCTCTGTCATGTGGATGAAAGTTGTCTTGTCAAATAATACAATATGGCGTTATTGTTGTGAATGTTTTCGTGCATCAGTAATTTTTTTTTTTTTTAAATAAAACTCGTTGGTTTGCTTTGAGAAGTTTTATGAGTATTGCAAAAAAGTTTGTGTTATTTACTGTATGTAGTTTGTATTTTGGCAGTTATTAGTTTGTTTGAAATGTCACAAGCTATTAGTTGTGTTGTTGTGTTTATTCTAGTCCTACAGAGACGTAAAAGTGAGTACTGTAAGCTTGTATCATCCTACTGCTGCACAAACGCCTCTTCTCATTACTCCTAGTGCTATTGTGGACCACTGGTCTTTCGTTCAACCCATTTATTGTAGACAACCCACCGACCTTGTGGGTTGCGTTTTAAAAGACAGTGTTTTGGTAACTTTATCATTACCAAAAACATTTTAGAAATATAAGTTTATACATTGAAGTTCATTGAAATACACAAATTGAAACTATTAACACCTTTTATGAAAACTTTTTAATGTTGTTAATCTGAGAGTAAAATCCGATACTTATTTTTAATAGTAGGTAATTTACAAAATTGTGTAAAGCATTTTATCTAAAAGATAGTCAGAAAAAAATACGTGACAAGGGCAGAGAGGAAAGGTTATGAAACTTACCGTTTTTGTATTTATCTATTTGTGAGATAGTTTATACTCCTAAATCTAAATCCTTCCTAAGGCCGTTTACACATTATGCCGTAGCTGCAGCGGCACCGCCAAGGGTGACTAATACAGCGATGCCGCTGTATTTGTCACCTTTGGATATGGATGAACCCTTACACATGGTACCACCGGCGGAGGGTTTCGAATAGTCTTGATACCGCGGCATCGAAAAACGCTACCGCTGCGGCGCCATGTGTAAACACTCTTATACTACGGCTACATTGTCGCGATAACGCGAACTACACTTTCTGCGCTCTCTCTCTAGCACACTGCTCGACGTCTTGCTATACAACATGACCCAAAAAACACTCCTAGCTCTTGAAAAAATCCCTTAAAACTTCAAAATGGTGTCATATCCCTTCACACTTACAAAACAAAGTCTATACTACCATATACCGTTTATATACGATCCATACGTGACCGGCGAGGCATCGGCCGGATTATATAGAAAAATAAAATGCTTGTTTCTTTTATTTTTACTCATGTTCCACTGGCTTTGTTCGGGTACGTAGGGACTACGTAGGGTCTACGTATGATTTATAGCCGCTTGTTGAATTTGTTTTGGTTTTTTTTGGCGGTCTGTTTCCAGGGCGGAGTTCGATTGTATGTGCCGTAGGTTTTCAGAATCATGAATCGATGTGTACCTGTTGCGAATTTGGTTTACGAAGTGGCTAAATTATAGTTTTAATCATGTCATCACACAGAAAAACCCTACTTCTTACTACGTGAAAGTTTGTGTGTATGGATGGATAGATGAATGCATGTATGTTTGTTACTCTTTCACGCAAAAACTACTTAACGGATTTGGATGAAATTTGGCACACACATAGTCTATAATCAGACTAAATACATAAAATACTTTTTATCCCGATATTACCACGGGATCAAAACTTATGCGGGTGAAACCGCGGGGCGCAGCTAGTCTGATATATTTAAAAACTAGCTGCGCTCCGTGGTTTCACCCGCATACATTTCGATCCCTTGGGAATATCGGCATAAGAAGTATCCTATGTGTTAATCCTGGTTATAATCTATCTGTGTACCAAATTTCATCAAAATTGGTCTAGCCGTTTGAGCGTGAAGAAGTAACAAACATCCGCCACACACACTCAAAAACTTGCGCCTTTATAATATTATATTAAAACAACATAAAGTTTTATTTTGCTTGCGTTTCGAATTTTTCATACTTGGGTTCATAGTTTGCCCTCTGCATACAAGTAGGTATGAGAAATTACCTCAGTTATGCGAGCTATGCTAAACAAACTTTGTTTAGCTCTGAGTCTGCCACCAGCTTTAAGATTCAAGCAACTCTTATAATATTAGTTATAACAAACTACTGCGATTGAGTTCATAATCGTTCAGCCATATTAGACTTGCTTGGAAGATCATAGGGATATCAGTGATGTGCAGTAAGAATAGAGCGTTTGATATTAAACGCATTCATTGGTTTCTTGGCTCATTTAAGAGCACACGTTTTAGCATAGTACAATAGAGATGCACACAGATCTTTGTTTTTTAAATAATATTCATGAATTACTGGGTAATACGATACTCCTTGGTAAGACTGGTTGTCAGATTTTCGGGCTTCTGACGACCCGTAACGACTGTCAAAAACCAACGAATGACAGCCGGGACCAACAGCTTAACGTGCTTTCCGACGCACGGAGGGGTCTTGGTATGTAAAGATGGTCACCTATCTACAGACCAACTGCGCCAAGCGTAGCTTAACCTGATCGATCGACCCGTGTAGCTGTTATTACTCAGCCACAAGCCCCTTTTAAATAATTAATACTAATAATAAAAATGCGAAAGTAACTCTGTCTATCCGTTTGCTTGTTACGAGTACCTTTTCACACCTAAATGTTCTAAAAATTTTACAGATGGATGTTTTTAAATTAAAATTATGAAATTCTAAATACACGCAGACAAAGTCGTAGGCAACATCTAGCAATAAATATATCCTTCATGACGTGTTTACTTGCCCCGGATGCATAAACGGAAGTTTCAATAATTAAATTTTTCTAAAGATAATATATTTTTTTTTTTCATAAAATATGAGCACTACGTAATTTATTATTTACCTTATAACATTAATTTCAAACTATCGTTAGTTTGAAATCAATGTAAGTATAAGTGGGGTATTTGTGTTCCCATGTTCTTTATCAAGGACTGAAGACGGACACTGCAACTTGCCACCACTTTCAAAACATTTGAACCCGTTAGCCACCCGTCTATATCGTGTTCTAATTTTAAAACACCCGCCTAATCTAACGACTATTCTATTACATCATTGAATCCTTCATCCCGGAGATTATCGCCGTACTATCCCCGGGATTTTTCCCGGACTTCGGGGAAGGAACCGCCGAGATTTATTAGAATAGGGAGCAGGATGTGCTGATACGTAATTTATGAGCCAAGAACTGTGGGAAGCGGATTTCTTTAATGATAAGATCCGGTAGTACACCATTTGGTAGTTTGTACGTTTTATGACCATTTTAGGGTTAAACTGGTAGAGTATTTGTAAACTCCATATCATTTCTCTTTTGTTTTTCTTTTGAGTCATATTTTTTTTCCTATATGTTGGTCGCATCTGACGAAAGATGCGTCGCGCATCGTCAGTGTCGTAACGCTAGAACGGACAAGTAATATTAAAACATTTTTTTTTTTATTAGCGATGATTATAGGCTGATTGTTATGGTATTCATTGACAATGTCAGCGCTGAAATTAGCTCGGTGAATTCTGCTGAAAGCACTATTTAAGTGAGTTGTTTTATAGGTTTGGAGTTTAACAGAAACCGCACCTAACTTTTAATGCTGCTGTATCAGAATGTTCGTAAATAGTGGTATAATGTAAGCGATGATAGTTAAAGTTAGTATAATGGATAAAATAGTGAACCTTTTATTCATAAACCACTAAAGGTAGGGCTACGAAAATACCTCTATTTAAAGTTTATTTGAGTTATTTTAATTAATAAACTAGCTGACTCGACAGACGTTCTGCTGTACTTTTAATAATTCATGAAAATTCGAATTTGAATATATTCCAGGAGACATTTTAAAATAAAATATCTGATTATCCGTTTTCTAGTAATGCGCTTAGCAACCAACAGTATTTAATTTTTTACCGACTTCAATAAAAATTCAATTTAATTCCGTTGAATATTTTTTTTTTATGTTTGTTATTTCTGAACTCCGTAATTTATAAGCTGATTTGCAATTTTTTTTGGTCGAATTTCTTTAAAGCGGCTTGCGGTAGGAATAAACTGGTATAAATCGTCACGTAACAAAAGAGCATTATGCTCCATGCAACTTTTAACATTCTCTCTGTCTCTGTCGGACAGAGAGGAATACTTAGTTTGCCTGGTACACGAGGGTGCTGAAGCCAATTTATAGTGGGATCAAAATGAAAATTCAAGATGGCGACTGCGTAAACTATAAAGTTTTTCGTCATGCGTGTCGTTTTCATGGTTTTTGAGGGTTTATAAGCCGATAGCGAGGTCAAAATGAAAATCCAAAATGGCGACTACTTCATGAGAGCTTCTGAAAACTTATACTGGATGGGTCTGTATTAAAACCGCGTATTAAATCATTCACCCTTTCTATCTCTCTCTCTCTCTCTCTATACGTGTGTGTGCGTACGAGTCTCGCGTAAGGAACATTCCAAACGGGGGTCCCCCGACCGCATACTTTTTTTTTATTTATATAGATACAGAATAGATTTGTCTGTGTAACAACTACGTTTGCCATTATTCATCAATAGTAAAGTTTGCACGAGTGACGTACTTAACTCGGTGCTTTCAGTCAAACTTTCAGTCGTGTATCTTAGACGTCACTAACTTTCTGGCTGTTGTTGTTTTTATTTATAAAAGCGAAGGCTGAAGAATGGACCTTAACAGGTATGTAGATAATTATTAAGAGGGTTAAACTCCATTCTGCTCTATGTGTCCCAAAACATGCAGCCAAAGTGATCTCTGCGCTGCCACTGACGACGCCGTGGAAGTGACAAAGTTTTGGGCCAACAAGATATAAAATACAGTCGTGCCAGCGACACGAAGAAGAAGAGGGTTAAACTACTGTAAGGTAGCAAACCAAAATTTCCAAAAAATCTGCCACGAAAATCTTCATAGCATTTTGACTTGAAAGAAATTTTTACTTGACTAAACGTTTTGAGTCTTTACTCAAAACTTCAAATATTGTTACCAGCCATAGTTCAATGAAGCTCTATGCATACGACATCCACACATACCTACTCGTACGTAGGCACACAGATGCCTTTTAGTCAGGTTTTGTGGTAATCCTAAAAGGTTATTGCCACTGTGACTTTGAATTGGTGTCCTACTCGTGTGTCACCGAATTTATACTGGAGTGCAGCATGTTAATCTGGTTTTGGTACCATCTTTGCATTTTGTATTTTGGTCTTTACTCGTGGTCTAATATATATACTAGACTAGACTAGCGGGGTAAGATTGCGTAATACACTAACAGTAGCAATGGCTTTCATTTTGACAGTTCAACAACTTTTTCGACAATATGAAGCAAAGGATTTCTCAATAATCCTTCAATATCAGATTCAGATGTGTGACTGTGTAACGCAATTAGGGTGCAGGCGGATTTGTATTTCGGGCTGAAAAAAATGCTAAAAAAAAAGTTTTGTAGGTAAATGCTAAATGGACAATTTGCTAAAAACGCGGGAAAACGATATATATGTGTATATATTTCAACGTTAGCATTTTCGAAACTCACCTCCACCGGAAAAATGTCGAAATATCACACATCAGTAAAAACGTAAACAAAAGTGCATAATATTGTGTTCCTCAAAATGTAACATACAGACCTTTCACTGTTATTTTGCCTCTGACCCAATAGAAACCTTATGGCAATGACAATAAAGATCACTGTGATTTTGACAGAAAAACGCTGTAACTTTAAAACATCGAAATACATTTCAAAAAGTGAACATAGAACGGTTTCCCGGAACAAGTGGCCAGTATTTTTGCACCAGAGTTCCAAACAATAAAATATTTCACTATTCCAATATTTGAAAAATATATCACCAAGAATCTGATGTAACGCATGATTCGCGATCATATTTTCAGAGTATTTTAATAATATCCTTAAAGAGCTAGGCATTGTAGAGATTTTTGCATATTGCATAGAACCTAGGGTATTGGTGCGCTATTCCGACACTGTCCCGAATTCCTACAGTGTGTGTTTGGTCCAAGATACGAATGATAGACGTTTAAAGGTTTCAGAACGGTTTAAGAATTATTGCCAAGTTTTTGGTTTTGGAATTTGCTTTACGGGTAGTACGAAGAGATCGTTTCAAATAATTATTATTTATAATTTTGTAAATTAAACTATTAATTACTGATAAAACGTGCTAATGCGATGTTATAACATCATAAATAAATAATAAAAACTACCGCTAACAAGAAAATATAGAATTTCTTTTAATTATTTTATTTCTTCTATTTTGGAACAAAGTTCTTTAACGCGACTTGCTGTAGGAGTAAACTAGTAGAAATCGTCACCAAACGAAAAAGAAAGCGTTATTCCATGCGATTATATAATATAATAGAAAGAGAGAGAAATATAGTTTTCATGGTTTTAGAGGGTGCTGAAGCCATTAGTAAGGTTACAATGAAAATCCAAGATGGCGGTTGCGACTTTTTATTTTATTTATCACGAGTGTCGTTTTCATGGTTTTCGAGGATGCTGAAGCCAGTAGTGAGGTCAAAATAAAAATCCAAGATAGCGACAACTTCATGAGAGCTTCTAGAAACTTATACTAGATGGCTCTGTCTTAAAAATGCGTAATCAATTCACAGTTTGTCTCTGTGTCTCTTTCTATTATAGACGAGTAAGTGTGCGTGCGAGCCTTGCGTAAGGAATTTCGCTTCCTACGCAGTTCCTCAAGCTTACACTTTTTTGTTTTTATTTTTATTTTATGATAGTTTTGGGTCCAACGTATTCGAACGTACGTACTCGAAAGATGTAATCTATATCGTGTCAAGGCGTTGACACGATATAGATTACATCTTTTGAGTAGGTTCTACGCAGTGTCAAAAGCAGTGACTCTATTACATAAATAGTAATTACTTACAATTCGTCTCTTCTAATATACCTTTAATAACCTACTAGGACAAAGCTTTAATTAATATTTATATTGTCCTTTGATAACTCTGACAAAGATTGACAGCCAGCTGTCTCAACATAGTTTGTTCCCAAAGTAATAATTACTAACTACACGGAAATGTTTTAACAAAATATTTATGATTTACATATTAAAGGCTGGCAGCGTTGCCACGTTGGAGGGTAGGGCTGATTCTTTGCCCTTTTTTTTCCGTCGGGAAATCCTTATGGATAGCGTCCATCTGGGAAGAACGCAAGGTTAGGTCGGACTCTTACCGACTAAAACCACATGGATCCAGTATCATGAATCGGGGGCCTGGGATATACTAGTACATTTGCCGCGTCCCCGGACTGGTATCAGCCCGCCTTGCCTAGTGGTCTCCACCACCAAGAACGGACGATCCACGACCACACGTCCTCCATGCCACCCACCTCTTTGAGTGATTCTTCGACCTAAAAAGTTGGCCAGCCCTTTGGTCACGTGGAGAGTCAACCAACCGCTTGACGATGTCCCGAAATACTCGATGACCACTCGATGATTTAATTGATAAATAACATCATTGTATAAATCGTTGTCTATTCCTGTTTACAATATCTGCGTATCAGATTATATTCATAGTGGTATTATATTCACACTGGTCAGTTTCCCTCAGTCGTCACTTTATTTAATTCGCCAGTTTCCTTAATTAGTAATTTTCATTGATTCGTCAGTTTTACCGATTAGACAGTTGCGTTAACTCGACAGTTTCCAGTATCTAAGCCTTGCTTTTGATTACATTTCAGTCGAAAATTTAATAAAATGTCGAACTGCATTTTTGTTAAATTAACGATTTTCTCATATATTGAATAGTAATTTATTCAGTTACCCGCTAGGAGAAGTATTTTCTTTTGATAATTATAAATTTTTTGTCTGTACAGCGCGAATGCTCATAACTTGGACCAACTCGCAAAACGCATACAGCGAAATAGGAATATCCAATATTCATACGCCGATGAATATTTGATATCCTTTGAATTGGCACGTCCTCAATAATTAAATTTCCACTGATATTCTATTTATAATAATGATGTTTAGAAATAATAACGAATTATTCATTAATTGGAAACTGTGTGCTACTAAATATCGCTGGAGAAGCGCTGGGCATTTCAGAATTTTTTCAACGTTAATATTTTTTTTTTTTAAATAAAGAAATATTTTTGAGTCCTTGAAACTTATTTTTGAGTTACCCGTTTAAACTATAACATATAAGTTTCCATCTTTTAAAATGTACCAAACATTTTATGAGAGTCTAAAAAATACATATTATTAAAACTATGCTTGGCAGTAAAGATTTTCGGAGCAAATCGAATATAATAGAATATATAATAGAACATAATATCTTTATTATGTACAGACGCCAGCAGGTCAAGCTACTCGAAACTGTCAAATTTTCCCAATCAACCTTGAACCTTAATGCTTTAGCGATAAAGTTGAAAATCTATTAAATAAATTTGTCAGATTGTAGTAGCTTGATGTGCTGGCGTCTATACACCATATAAATTACAGATATAAATGTAGAAAGTTAGTTATTAAGTTTTTATTAACACTAATCTGCATGGTTCTCATACGATCTGACCAAATCTCTTGTGACCTCTGAGTTTTTTCAGTGTTTCTTCTCTGAGTAGTCAGATAGGATAAACAGACCTAATCAAATTTTTAAAATATTTATATTTGACACGGTGAATAATAAATATCAATGACATACACATAACATCACGCCTGTATTCCCGGTAGGGTAAGACAGAGGTTTACAGACGCTAGCACATCAAGCTACTACATTCTGTCACATTTCTTTATTAGGTTTTCAACTTTATTGCTGAAGCATTAGGTTCAAGACTGATTGGGAAAATTGACAGTTTCGGGTAGCTTGATGTGCTGGCGCTTACATGTCGCCAGTTATATTTGAGTCCCATGTAATAGGAGGCGATACTATACAGGGTGGCGACAGCGATGCATAACCTGTTAATGGATTTAGCACATGATTCTCATCCCTCTTGCGTTGATATTTGTCGTCAGTTATTATTAAAAAAAAAAACATTCACAACAATATTCTAGGCTCTTCCATTGCTAAAAAAAACCAAAAGCGCCACCTTAAAAAGTAGTCGAAGAGCGAAATGAGTAGCAAAAACAAAACGTTTATTTATTTATTTAATTACCACTTATGTACACACATATATATACAGACAAGAAAAACAGAACAGAAAAAATAGGTACAGGTGTTGTTGGTTGTTCAGTTTCAATTAATAATATTCGTGATTTGAGTGTTTTTTTTTACTTTTAAAACAACTCTTTTACTCAAAAGGCTTTCTTTTTAATTGTTTTGTGCGTCTGACTGTACTGAACACCCATTACTTAGCGCCTTATAAGAACATGGATCGATTTTTTTTTATTTCTCAGAGTTATGATTCTTGTTTTTCTTTATTTTCTATTATTCTTCTCATTTCATTTAAGAGTTATATTTAAAGACAAATTCATTCATTCATTTCAGCCGATAGACGTCCACTGCTGGACATAGGCCTCCCCCAAGTGTCGCCACATTGACCGGTCCCGTGCGACTCGCATCCAGCGGATTCCCGCAACCTTCACCAGGTCATCGGTCTACCTAGTGGGAGGCCTTCCAACGCAACGTCTTCCGGTTCGCGGTCGCCACTCCAGAACTTTTCGGCCCCATCGGCCATCCGTTCTGCGAGCAATGTGCCCTGCCCACTGCCACTCAAGTTTGGCAATTCTTCGGGCTACGTCGGTAACCTTGGTTCTCTTGCGGATGTCCTCATTTCTGATTCGATCACGCAAGGAAACTCCGAGCATAGCCCTCTCCATTGCCCTTTGAGTGACTTTAAGCCTTCTGATGAGGCCCATTGTGAGCGACCACGTTTCAGTCCCGTATGTGATCACTGGCAACACACACTGGTCATAGACTTTCGTCTTGAGACACTGTGGTAAGTTGGACGAGAAGATACCGCGCAGCCTCCCGAACGCTGCCCAGCCGAGTTGGATTCGACGATTGACCTCTTTCTCGAAGTTAGACCTACCTAACTGGACCGTTTGTCCCAGGTACACATAATCGTCTACAACTTCGAGTGTTGAGTCTCCGATCTTCAGCGCTCTAGAGCGAAAAATCGTGCTCTACAATAACAACAATGTATTTAAAGACAAATACATTGTTGTTATTGTAGAGCACGATTTTTGTTGTACGACCATAATTTTTTTTTGAGCACCATTTGCGACTCATCATAGTCATAATCAGACTATCATGTTCCCACTGCTGGGACACAGGTCTCTTCTCTTATCTTCGGGCCATAATCCACCACGCGGGCTCAGTGAGGGTTGTTGTCACATGTCTTCGAATTTTAGATTCCAGGATATGCCGGTTAACTCACGATGTTTTCCATCACCGTTTTAAAAGCAGTGTTAATGAAATAATTTACACAAAGTAAAGCGTCTGTCTGGGTTCGAACCTATGACCTACAACTCGTAAGTCGCGGTCTTTACCACTGAGCCACCACTGCTCTGGTGCACTTATGGTATAACATAAGAAATTAAATCATACTATTTAAATCAAGCTTTTCTGTTTATAAGTCCGCACACCCGAAACAGGGCACAACTAGTACGTAGTGCTAATATAACAGGCACACAATGCCCACTTCAAATCCTGCACTATCTCCGAACACTTCGTCCGGTCCTCTCCACCCACTTATTCCTCTCTTATCCTTCAACGGATCTTCGGAAGTAGTTGCTAACACCGCAGGTTTCAGTTAGTTCTACTTTCTTTGAACGTTACAAGTATTGTTTTAGAGCTTCGAGGAAGTTCTGTGAAAATGAAATGATAATTGTTGTCTCGTAGTTGGACAGTTTGCCTGTGTTAGATCTATGTAGGTATTTCCAGTGAGTAAAAAACTTATTTGAATTATATTTATAACGAACCAACGATCCGTCCCCTCTTTTGACAGGTTTTTACGACTTGATAAAACATCAAAATGTTCTTATTATATTTCAGTTAAATACGAGTATAGAGGTACGAGTATGAGGAACAGGGTGTAAAGTCCACTCATACTCTATAGAAAAGGGAGGATCCTCCGACCAGACGGGTGTTGTGTCTGGAGGGCAATTATATAGTCAGATAATTTTTATCTCAGAAATAAATATTGCGGTTTGACAGCTTTTGTATAGAAATTATGCCAAACTGTCATATAAATTGATCAGATATATAATTATGTAAGTTATCTGACCTTTGAAAAATCAGCCCTTAGACAACCATTTCTATCAAGGAAATAACAAAGGAAAAAAAATTACAACCCTCAGAAACCGAGGCAGGACCCTTAAACCCTGGCCGTGGTTGCCAACAATGAGACGAGTTGTATAAATAAATATTTATTTAGACGGAGATTTCACAAGACGTGACCACGACTAGACAGTCTGGTATTTTTTATTTCGAATTCCATTTGTTAAATCTGTCTCGTGCCTGTCTAGATACAGATCTGATTTCGTTGAAAAAGTTAAGTTATTTTTTTCTTTTTTTTAATAATCTTTGAGTAGTTGTATTGAAAAAGGTATTGCAATTTTAAGACCCATATAACAACTCTTTCATTACTAAATTTTAGTTTTATAGTATTGATAAAATAAATCTATACTAATATTATAAAGAGGTAAAATTTGTTTCTTTGTTTGTTTGTATGTAGGTTGTAATCTCCGGAGTTAATGATCCAATTCTAAAAAGGTTTTCACTGGTAGAAAGCTACATTATGTGTGAGTGCTATAGGCTACAAATTATGTTTACATCATGCATTTTAGTTGAGCTATCACAACTTTTGTCTAGCAAGTCGGAAAGAAATACCTCTTAAAACGGAATTATTTGCATGCGCTGCCTCAACAGTTGTATATAACTAAAAACAAAAAAATAAATAAATAACAATGTATTGCAATCTGGTCCGCTTTAAATAGTTCTATCAAAAAGTCCGTAACACCATATTTCTATCTTTTATATTTTATCTTTTAATATCACTTCTATGTTTTAAAAAAGTATTTTTTTCACATGCTTACGTTTGGATCACAATGAAATTTTTAATTATGAATCCTTATCAAAATAAATTTATTTTATGATCACAAGGACATTATAGAGATAAGATTTGCCCTTTACAGTATGTCAATTGGTCATATAGTTTCGGAGATAATAGAAAATTACTAAAATGCAAAATGCCGTTAAAACATTCACGAATATGCTTTGTGCCGACGTTTTATCCATTTACCCATAGATGGCGTTGCACAAATACGTATTTTTTCTGAGTCACGGTGTTCATACTTTACGCGGATTATTATTGATTGTCGATATTATCATTGGGTGATGTAAATTGATTGGATGTCGTTCTATTGATTTCTATTGGTTTTGGTTGTTTTAAATACCTACTTCGTTCCTTCTTTTCGTAATTCTGGTTTACGATTGTATCTAACTATCTATCTCATGTTGAAGTAATAATAATAATAAAGCTGAAGAGTTTGTTTGAACGCGATCTCTGGAACTACTACCAGTCTGATATTATTATGAAAAAATATTTTTGCATTTGATTGATAGCCCAATTCTTGAGAAAGGCTATTTAACATCACGCTACGACCCTTCGGAGCCGAACAGAAAGAAAAAATGTCCTCTTTCGGACTTTTTTTCTATTTTTTTTAAACACAAAGTAATAGCGCGGGCAGGCTACGTGTTGCGACGGGTTGGGTCGGAGGAACCCAAAATTCCACGCGGACGAAGTCGCGCGCAGAAGCTAGTATACCTATAACTTAACTATTTTATTACGAAACGTATGAGGTGTGAGAGATCGGATAACGTTTTCATTTTGATAGACTTTGTATATTTCTCTCTATCTCTTGAAACTCGAGAACTTCGAATCCGATTTTCATCAATGTGTCTTTTAAACCAAAGATTTTTTTTTAAATCATTTTTAAACATCATTATGTCTCTGTCATTTCAAACGATTGACAGATACGGAACGACATTTTAAATTCGTTAAAAATTTAGTGATTTATTGGTTTGTGTATTGGACGAAACGAAAACGTGTGCTAGTTTTGATAATGTTGGTACTATTTTTATTCAAATGAGTTAGTAATTATGATAGGTATCAAAACTTAAGTTAGGCATTAAGAGTAGTAGAATCCTTTACAATTGCTAGCCAGCTGCGACACAAGACATCAGAATGAATCACGGGAAAATACTTCTCATTTTCATCCTACAAATTCCCACTACGACGTAAATGCACATTTAAAATATCAAAATGAGATTTGGACTCAAAACTTTCTGTGAATCTAAAATTGAATTTCGCCGCGTTCCGGAGTGCCATTGTTCTTTGGATTCAAACTAAAGTGTTAAAATGACAGTTGGATGCAACAAACAATTAGGAACCTTACAGAAATGGAAATAGAGTTGGAGTTAGTTTGGTGTGTGTTTATGCCAGTTTGGCGCTTTTTAATCGGATTGCAGTTGCGAGACGCGGAGCAGGTATTTATAGTGTGTCTGAGTCCTGTCTTTATTTTTAAGGGACCGTCTTTGTAATAGCTCTGAAGTGTCTTCGCAGTTTCTTGCATCTGTTTTGGTTGAATATGAAAATAGTATTTTTAAGGGTTCCTTTGTTCGCTGCATTTTTATTATTTTTATGCATCATTACTTGGCTTTTGTTTGGCAAAGACGTACCCAACTGAAATCTAAAAATTTTACTATATAGCATGCAATTTTTATCGTCATGCACATTTTGGTCTTTGGTCGATTCTTGGAAACATAAAAACATATTCTCTTATGATCTGAATAACGTATCAATATTGTGCAAACATTAATGATTGGTAGGGGCCCGTGGCTAAAGGTACCGTGTTATCCAGTAACTGGACTGTGAAAGTCGGATAGGCGGATATTTACATGGAGCCTGGAGAAGTCGATCCCAACATACTTGAGAAAGCCTGACAGAGGATAATACCAAAGGAGCAGTAGTTTTATAGCCTCTATCACGTGCTTTATTTCCTTACTTATCACGCCTTACCTATGTTTATTCGTCTTTGATATATCTCGGGGCCATGGGGTCCCGGACCTTTGGAAGGCGTACGAGGAGCAGAAGCCAACTCGCAGAGGCCCGCTAGACGTTTTCAATGAAATGAGGCACCAACTGACGATTATCCCTGTTCGCACTATGCAAGGACAACCCCCGGTTGGTGAAGGACTATTGCAGAACATGGAAACAAAACTATTAGGCTTTACCCAAGGCCAATATTTTTGTTATAATGGATTTTATATTATTATGAAAAGTAAAAATACCAACGTTTTATTTATTAATTCAATGTTTAAAACGCGGCCTACTTTAGCAATACGGACACTTATCGTGTGGCTCTTTCATATCTCGGAGCTAATCTAACTTTACCTTGGGTTATCAAGTATTCATGGTTGGTTGGTGTTGTCCTTTGTTTTGAATTATGAAAGGTTTTCCTTCTTCTACGAGTATCGTGTTGGAACGAGATTTAAATAGAACTTACGTTATAGCTCGTCATCGTTTAAAGATTAACTAGTTCCAATGAAACGAGTGCGTCAAATGCTAATCTATTGTTGCCTAATCTCTCTCTGGTCGAATCGGATTGCTGTCCCATCGGACTATGAGAGTGAGAGAATAGTGAGTGCACCTGCACTTGTGAATTCCGCTGAGATTGGCTGCCATGGCTGAAATTCTGTCTGGATATTATTATAATTGTTGCTTGATTAATTGATTTGAAAACTCAATTTATTCATGGTTTAGAATGGAACACGTAACCACTGAGAGTAATGCGGACAAATTTTCTCATCTCTTCCCTATTTTTAGGGTTCCGTACCTCCGAAGGGAAAACGGAAGCCTTCTAAGATCACTTTGTTGTCCGTCTGTCTGTTCGTCCGCCTGTCAAGACCCTTTTTCTCAGGAACGCGTGGAGTTATCAAGTTGAAATTAATATCAAATACTCAAAGCAGAAATCATTTGAAGCAGTGAAAAAAATCAAAGCTCTAAGTAAACGCAATCAAAAGATAAGTACAGGCGTTTATGTTCCGTTTATGCCGTATTCTTTGACACTCGCAAGGGAATCAAAACCTATAGGGTACTTCCCTTTGACCTAGTATCATGTTTGACTAGAACCAATGTCATGTAGCACAAGTAAAGGAAAATATCCGATAACCGTAAATTTGTAGTTATCTACAAATTTGTACGGAACCCTCCCTCGGTGCGCGAGTCCGACTCGCACTTGAACGGTTTTTTTTTCTTTTATATACTTGTAGCCCCTCTGCTGGGGCCATCAGCCTATAATGGCCCCAGCAGTGACACAGGACAGGACAGGACTAAACTAATATTTATCTTCTGTCCTTTTCTTAATGAAGTAGAAAGAAAAAGATGCGCTGAACTTAAATTAAATTTAGTTTGTGAACAAGGGAATTAAATTGTCACAATTTACTTGTACCCAGAAAAAACTGCACTTTGAGTAAATTATTTCATCACCACTGCTCTCAAAACGGTGAAGAAAAACATCGTGAGGAAACCGGCATGTCCTAGAACCAGAAAGGCCCGCGTGGTAGATTACGGCGCACTCCCTCTCACCGAGAGGAGGCCTGTCTCCCGACAGTGGGAACATTATAGGCTGATTATGATGACGCTGCAAACTAAATTAGGACATAACCTCTCATCCACTCTGGTCAAAAACCTCTGCAAGTGGTCCGTGTACAAGCAGCCCTATTTCTAGCAGAGAATCTGAGTTCCCCTACAAAAGTAATAATAACTTAAAGTACCTATAGATTACGTTCCACACAGTCACAGATAGCAATTTAATGATGTTCAGCGGTAATAAGTTAGTACTTACTTAGCAACTTATCACAGCTTAGTTACTCTTACGGTGCTTAAACTTCAGTTTTAAAGCGTTAACGTAGATGTGTAAATAATTGTACGGTAGTTCATTGTTTGGAAGTTTTAAGCGGTTTGTTTTTTACCAGAGTTTTATGATAGCTAGATTTTCATGACTGCGGCAGCAAATGGTGTTGTAGCATTGCTGAATACTGGGTTGTACTAATACCTAAATTATAAAATACCTGCTGATATTGAAGCAATAAAATTAATTGGGTACGTGTGGAATAACATTGTTGAATTACATGCTATCTTATTTGATAAAATACTAGCTGTGCTCACGACTTTGTTAGCGTGGTTGTCGGAAAACAATAATGCGTCTCTTTACTACTTAAGTCTTTTTCATTTTTCTAAAATAAACGCCAAGTTATTGCGTATAACATCAGCTATCTGTAAGTGAAAGTCCTGTTAAAATCGGTCCAGCGGTTTTGGAGATTAGCTGGAACAAATAGACAGACAGACAGTCAGACAGACAAAAATAAAAATAAATGTTTTTTTGTTACAATTTAGTAAATAGCTGGTATTTCCAAACAGACACTTCAGTTTTATTAAATTGTACCTATATTAAGTTATCCATTTCCATCAACATTTTTAAAAAGCTATAAAAATCAAAACCTACTCAACTCAACGACCTAACTTAAAGAACACGAAAACAAGTCATCAAAAGATCCAATTTCTAGATAATCTGAAATCCAATTCCAGTTTGGGAACTCAAAACCTCATCAGTTTCAAATAACAAATCTTGTGAACAAGGTGGGAGAAGAAAAAATCTTACAGGTCAATTTCTTCACCTGCCCGAAAGCATGTAATAGAATTTATGCAGAAGGCCGGCTCCGTAAAACGGGCGAAAACAGGCGCTCGAACACATGGACGCGTACGTACGGCGATCTCAAACAAATGCCAGTCGAGAGTGCGACACTCACTGTACATGAGCCCTATATGCTCATATACTCGTACATGAGCGGCACGTGGGGTATAGCGGGTCCAGGCAACTGCAGCTATCAACAGTCATCGGTGGCAGCCGCAGATGCGTCGACTTAAACGCTCGTGTATTTAAGCACGTTCTCAGATACAGCAGCCGCACGTTGCAGTCGACGCGCCTGATGCTGCCGCCGACGAGACAACGACTGCCGCCAACGTGTCGACGACTGCCGCCGACGAGTGTCGAAGGTTGCAGTTGCCTTTGCGCTGGCAACGTGCCACTCATATTTGAGCACGTACTCAAATAACCGAGCGGCACGTTGCAGGAGACGCGTCGTGGGTTGCCGTCGTCGCAGTCGACGACTGCCACCAACGAGGGTCGACGTTGCAGTTGCCTCTATCGTTGGTAACGTGCCGCTCGTTTATATGAACAATTTGTGTGCGTGCGTTTTCGCTCGTTGTATGAAACCTACCTTCTTTACCTATTTACTTCGTGCCCAAAGCGAGGAGCGAAGTGAACTTGCTCCTTAGTTCCCAACTCCGCGATAGAAATTTATGTGATTTCCTATGTACCTCTCTTGCTTACTAATTTGGGCTTTTGTTAGATAAAAAAAGCCTTGGATCGCACCCCCGTTCGGAAACTAATTAAAATTTTAGCGTTGTCTTAATTTGACGGTGGAATTATTCGCTCACCTTAAGTTAAAGTTATTTTGAAGAGAGCTTTATCTTTAAACAAGAGTTCGCGGAATTGGTTGAAGGATTATTTTTCGTACGAGGAAGTTGGAAAAGGGGAATGAAAAATAAATTTGTGTGAGAAAAAAGTATCCTTAGATTTTAAGTCGGAAATCGGGAACGTTGATGGGTTTTAATCTGTTTGATATTCTGTTTTTTCTCGGTATAAAATTATAAGAAAACGTTGTACCAATAAGACCCCTTTCATTATTTAATTATTTACTTATAATCGTTCGTTCGATCTTTTGCTTATAATTTTGATTCCAAAAGCGAAAATTGCGTGAGTTCTCGATAGTCGCGCTCTTTTATATGAATATGACATACTCGTTCGATCAATGAAGTCGCGTTTAGACGTCTTAGTCCTTCTTCCTACTAATATTATTCTTCAATGACTTCAAACCCGGGTATATTAAAAGAAATAAACCTGTGTGTACCCGACAATTATGTATTGCGAAGGCGACAGCCACATCTATTGGCGGTGCCCAGTAGTAGGATCAATCTACTGAGTAAAGCCCCTATAACGCGCACCTTGCGTGTACTTAATGACGTAGCGGACAGCATAGATCTTTTTACTTGTTCTCTGAGTGAGTTCACAAAAAACACGATGTTATTGTAAATAATAAAACTGTAATTATGGCCACACTATTGAATTAAGAAATTCCTGTAATGATAGTAATGTTGAGTTAGTAAATAAATAAATTATAAACGCGAAAGTTTGTAAGGAAGGATGGATGTTTGTTACTCTTTCACGCAAAAACTACTGAACGGATTTGGATGATATTCGGCAAACAGATAGTTTATAACCAGGATTAACACAAAGGGTAATTTTTATCCCGATATTCCTACGGGATCGAAACTTATGCGGGTGAAACCGCGGGGCGCAGCTAGTTTAATATTTAAACAATCGCTTAATTGCTTATTCGAGTGACACGATGCTCGATTTCGATTAGGACAAAAGGTTAGTCCCTCAAACAGATAACCATAGCCGCTTAAATATGTATTGATCATCTTTGCCTTGTAAGCCACCCACTAACTCAACAACTCAGCTTTACCCACTACCAGTCAACTCAACTCCGAACAAGCCAAAACTTCCCCCTTTCAAGACGCTATCATGTACAAACAAACACTAATTACGGTCCAGAAACAAAAGATATACAAACCAGAGCTACCCAGTACCCATAAATCTATTCTATCGACACTAAAGTTATCAGGCGAACTGTCATAAAATATCATCGGGCAACCCGAAGTCAAACCGAGCGAACGGTAAATCAGTTTGAGAAATCTATAGTAATCCACCCGTTTGTTAGACCACGATAAAACTCAATATATAGGGAATCTTCTAAAACTGAGGCTTTATTAAACTGTGCCCGGTTAGCTCCAGATTTATGAGGAAAACGATTCAATTAGGTAGAGGGATCATTTTCATATATTTCGTGGTGTTTTCGGGTAGTTTGGTAAAGGGTGTTTGGTGAGTTGGGCTGTTTTGTCTTGGTTAAATGTGTTTGTTCTGGTATATGAGGAAGAGTGTATTAGCTAAAATAAATAAACATTATAACGTTAATTAACAGCCTCGTTGCTCTAGTAAGCGCTGCTGATGTGTCTGAGGTCCTGAGTTCCATTCCCTGGTGGGGAAAAGTGTTATTTAGTTTTTCCATCCGGAATTTCTCATTAGGCTCGCCCCTTATTTATTTTTTTAATAACGTTGCCCCTCACTAGGAATTACTCCTGTATCGTGGGTGGGTTTACAAACATTTAAAGTCACATACACAAACAGCCAGACTCGGAACAACTACCCGTAGGCAATACAAATATTTGTTCCGTGCGGGAATCGAACCCGCGACACGCAGCGCAGCAGTCGATCGCTCAGCCACTGCACCAACCGTGTCGTCAATGTCGTCGTATTATAAGGGACTTAAACATAACTGACAAAATGTAGGTGTACTTAAGGTACACCTCTGCCCAAACCTTTGGGAAAAAGGCGTGATGTACGTATAAATGTTACTGTGCATTGGTGGCGCAGTGGTAACGGTCGTGCGTTCGAACCCAGGCAGGCGCTTTTCTTTGTATAAATTATTTCATCACCACTGCTCTGAAAACGGTGCAGAAAAACATCGTGAGGAAACTGGCATGTCCTAGAACCAAACATTCGAAGACATGTGACATCTACCAACCTGCACTGTGCCCGTGTGGTAGATAACAGCCTACTACCTCTCGAAGAGAGGAGGCCTGTACCCCAGCAGTGGGAATATTAAAGGCTGATTATGTAATAAGTAATGTTTTGCAAGTTATTAATATTCCAAGTGTCTGTAAGGCCTCCAGCTATTCATAAAACATGCTTATGTAAGAGTGTTATTTGTTTACTCTTAGACGAAGAGCTGACAGCCTTCTAATAACATACTTGGCACAAAGAATGTTTCGCTACTTTATTTAGCAAGAGATTAGTATAAGCTGTCTGACGTAATTAGTGTGAAAAAGTTTAGCTAAACGAAAATACGTTGCTGAAGTAGGATGTTTTCATAAAGAGTGGCGATTACGTTATCACATAGAATGTAATAGAATACTCTTTGTTGTGTGCACTATCTAAATCACAGACATAAATATAGTAATTTTACAAAGGGCGGTCTTATCGCTAAGAGCGAACTTTCAAAGACAACCAAACACACACATTAAACACACACAGATACATTAAACAGTACAGCAGTTATTACAAGTTGCAGTCTGTTAAAATAATAAAATAAACAAAAAAATAAAACTGTATTTTTCTAACAAAATAAATAGCTTAAATATTGGCACGAAATAAACCACCCTTGCTAATAAGGCACTAGACACGCGCGGGGCGATGGTATCAACAATTCAACACAAACTTTATAGTGTATTGTTACCAAATAATAACAAATTAAGTTTAATGTCGTTACTCAAACAATAAAAACGGTCCCACGGCTAGAATTTCAATTGTTATTAATTATTTTAATTCTGTATGTTTAAATTACGTAATGTCCTAGAACCAAAAATTCGAAGACATGTGACATCTCCTAACCCACTCTGGGCCCGCGTGGTGGATTACAGCCCACTCCCTCTCACAGACCTGTGTCCCAGCAGTGGGCACATTATAAGCTGAGTATGTATGTAAAATACGTAATGTAGATACGTGGTTTCAATTAATATGATAATGTAATCTAATCGACACACTGCATAAGCGTAACATCAAGCCTGGGGATAGGGTTGAGAGGAAAAGATGAGAACAATAGGTAGACCAATATATTGGAAAACCAAGTAATACTTTGCCCGATCTAGACATCGAAACTGTGGATGGAGCCTAGGGGTAATTACATACCGAAGATGCTTCACTGAGATACCTATGTGGTCGCGGTTTAGCTCGCTGCTTCGATGGCACCTCTATGTATCGCAAATGCATGCTAATAGACATGCACGCACATGTCGAAGGATTCCTTACTGCGATACATCGCGCGCTGCTTTTTTTTTTTTTCGAATGGGAAATCATCAAATGACCCCTCCCGCTAAGGAAGGAACATGAGTGGGTTTTATTCAGTAAGACTCTGACACTCTCTTCCGCTCCACCCAGAGCGGTAGGGGTCACTTGATGATTTCCCATCCGGAGAAAAAAAAAATCCTCCCGCTCTGGGTGGAGCGGAAGGGAGTGTCAGACTCTTACTGAATAAAATCCACCCATGTTCCTTCCTTTGCCCTTTATGTTCCGGGGTAGCGGTAACCCTTTCGGACAATACCGCTGACCCGGCAGGCATCGCGGGCTGCTTGAGGGTTTATCTCAATGCTTGACATGTGCGTGCGTGTCTATTAGCATGTATTTGGGTTACATTGAGGTGCCATCGAAGTAGCGAGCTGAACCGCGATTGCAAGGTATCACAGTGAGGCATCTTCGGGGTGTAATTAGCCACTACACGCTTAGTGCAACTATTGGACTTCAGTTTTTATGTATACTGCTAAGTGGCAGAAATAAGTAGGTATAGGTACCTACCTATAGCCTGTATTAAAAATGTAAACAAACCGTGATCACTCTCTAAGGGCTGATTTTTCAATCATCTGATAATTTTATTCGAGGAATAATTTAGAAATTGGGACAGTTATTTCATACAAAAACTGTCAAACGTCAATTATATTCCTCGAATAAAAGTTATATGGCGCTAGAAAAATCGGCCCTAAAGGGAATTAGTTACACATTCGTCTGTATTTAGTAGGTCACCATTTTTTCCCAAAAAATATTATTTAAATAATTGTAACTAAATCTTCGACGTAAATTGAGGTTATAAAATTGACCACAATATTCAAAGGAAAAACATCTTTAAGGCGATCTAAAATTAGAATTTCGGGTACTTTTATTCACATAATCAAATCAAAACTCAATTTCTAAGTGGCACAACAAATTGGCTTCACACGGGTACTTTTTCTGATTCATTTTTTTACATTTTTATCAGATATTTTTGGAACTAACTATAGGTACTTATTTGTGCCTTTAAGCAGCACATAACAGACGATATCTACGTATGCAATAAATACTCCAGACTAGCCTTTTTAATACTAACTTTAGGTACTGGAACAGCTCCTGTGTGTATACCGGGTCCGGCAATTGAACTGTCCGTCTCCTTCTAACTGTTTTAAAATTCGAACCACTGAATCGAACGCAGTAAAAATTTCAAAGGGTAGTCTTTGACATGTTCACTATCGTTATTTGAAGTGATTTTGTCGTGAGAGAAACACATTCGAATTTAGAACAATGGACATAAAACGTAATTCAGTGATTGCGCTTCATTTGGCGGGAAAATCGAACATTGAAATTCGTCGAGCGCTGCCAAATCTTCAATTGAACGAAAAATTTGTTCATCGTACTATTCAACGTTACAATGAGACTGGTAGCGTTAAGAAACGCTATGGTGGTGGTCGACGCTGTACTGCAACGGCGCCAGCAGTTGTCGAAAAGGTGCGTCATCGATTAAACAGAAATCCAGCGCGCTCAGCAAATCAGCTCGCGCAGGATCTCAAGGTGAGTGACCGCAGCGTACGTCGTATATTGAAGGAAAAGCTTAAGGTCAAACCATTTAAAAAAAACCTTTCTCAGGAACTTACTGCTTTGCAACGTACCAAACGGTTGGATCGATCGAAGGAGCTGATTCGCTTGCTCGACTCTGGAGAGCTTCCCAATTTGGTGTTTTCGGATGAGAAAACTTTCTGTGTTGAGCAGTTTCTTAATAAACAAAATGACCGTGTTTGGTTAAAGGGACGTGTCAGTGATCATTCTGATGAATTGCGAGTCACTCGACGTCAAGGAGCCGACCAAATCATGGTCTGGGCGGCAGTGTCCGAAAAAGGCCGTTCTCCTCTCATTTTTCTTCCAATGGGTCGCAATGAAGTAAAAATAAACCAGCAAATTTATCAAGATAAGGTGTTAAAACCAGGGCTGTTACCGTGGGCACGCAACACATTCGGTTCTGAGCGTTGGACTTTTCAACAAGACTCGGCACCATCGCACAGAGCAATTGGAACACAAAATTGGTTGAAAGCAAACGTTCCGGTGCTGATCGACCGAGATATGTGGCCGTCATCATCGCCTGACTTGAACCCGCTAGACTTTTGTATTTGGGGTGTTTTACAGGCCAAGGCTTGTGCTAAAAAACACACATCGGTTGAAGCGCTCAAAGCTACTCTTACGCGAGAATGGAATAGTTTAAGTGATGACGTCGTTCGAGCAGCCTGCGCTTCTTTCAGAAAGAGACTCGAGCTTGTGGTGAAGGCTAAAGGTGGCTGTATTCCATCAGAATAAGTCGTAATAAAACTTTGAACCTCTTTTTTTCATGTAGTAAAAGTGTATAAATAAATATTGAAAATTAACAAAAATATTTCATTTTCGCATACGGACATTTCAATCGCCGCACCCGGTATATTATTCTTCTAAACGAAACAAACCTATTAATTCCATTTTTTAGGGTTTCGTACCAAAAGGGTGCCAACAGGACCCTATTACTAAGGCTCCGCTGTCCGTCCGTCCGTCTGTCACAGGGCTGTATCTTTTGAACCGTAATCTGTAGATACTTAAAAGGGGTTAGAAGATTTTTATACGGTTCCTTGGCAAAGTTGATCACGTGACTCAATCACCAAGTTGGAACGTTAATATCTCGCAAAAGTGACACTTTACGGGGTTTTCTGTTTGCATTGATGTCAGCTATCGATTCATACAGGTATCGTGCGTGGCCGCCATTTTTAAAATGGCGCGACAGTAGGTATGCCTCGGATCTTCGAAGTTCTTTTCACAGAATGTGTACTACTATGGCCGTTATAACAACAAATAAAAAAAATATTTGTTCTGTCATGGTTTGGAAGTTTATAAAGGGGAATTTGGACTATAGTCCACCATGCTAGTCCAGTGCGGGCACGGTGCACAAAGTTGGTCACTTACTGAACAACAGAAGTCCAAACTCAAGATTTGCCAACGGGCAATGGAGCGCAGCGTGTTAAGCGTGTTAAGCGTACAGATCGAGTTAAAAACACCACGCTGCGCTACATATATCAAGTAGCGGATGCTGGTAAAAAAACAGCCAGGGCTGAAGTGGGAGTGGGCTCAACACGTCTCGCGAATGCACCTCGAGAGGTGGGCAAAGATCGTCACTCACTGGACGCCTGAGGGAGGACATCGCCGTCGAGGTAGACCACGGTGAAGGTAGTGTGACGATCTGGTAACGTTCGCAGGGCCAACATGGCCTGAGATTGCACAAGACAGGGAGGTTTGGAAGGAAATAGGGGAGGCATTTGCCCAGAAGTGGGACACAATGTAGGCTAACAAAAAAAAAACAAATGAAGTTCTTTTAGACATGTAGTGTTTTAAAAACACATTTAAAAGAACTTTAGTGTGGGACGCCCCCCAGCTAGATGGATGGACGATCTAAACAAAAAAAACAAATGGTGCTGTGTGAAATGTCCAGGGATTTATTTATTTTTATTTATTTATTTTTATAAAGAAGGTGGCTGGGACAGACTGGATGCAGATGGCGGAGATCAGGGTGTTGTGGCGCAGCCTGGGAGAGCCCTATGTCTGGCAGTGAACTGCAGTAGGCTGAGTTGATTGATTGATTGTTTTAATATAGTACGGAGGTTCGGAACCCTTCGTATGCGAGCTCGATTCGCACATAGCCGTTTTTTATTAGAAATTAATTTGAATTTCCTTAATAAGTTTACAAGATTTAGAACTAATATTGTTTGGCAGAGGTTCGTACCCAAGGTTTTAATTAAACGCTGTTCCTGAAACGTCTATTAATATAATTATTATTTGCTTCCGTACTGTTTGTATCAGCAAGTAGTGCGTTATTGCGTCTTTGTTATGTAAGGAAGGGGTTGTAAAGATTTAATTAATCTACGTTGAATTAAACATGTATAAGAAAGAAAACAACGTAAGAAAACCGGCATGTCTTAAAGACATGACATGTGAGATAAGTATGTGACTTCTTACATATCATCGAATTTTTTGTTGACAGAAGGGTCAACCCCCACCCTGCCCGTGTGGTGGATTACGGCCCACTCCCTGTTACCGAGAGAAGACCTGTGTTCCAACAGTGTGTACATTATAATAATTATAATTAATTCTTTATTGAGAGTAACCATGAGACTCATAGAGTGTTAGTAACAATACAATAAACTTATAACTATGTTAGTGATACAATTACAGCAACAATTACACAAAAACACACAACAAAAACAATCACTGCTTCCGCATTCCAGCTGAGATACTGGAACAACGACTTACAACAGAGCAGTCCAACCTGTCCGCAATAACTCGCAGGATGCTGTTGGAACTGGCTCGCACCCTGCGCAACAAGGACGCACATCTTTTACGCATTAATGCACAAAAGCAATCAACACGCAATTCCGCAAACATCCCTGATGCGCAAAAGAAGCGAGGCAGCCCCATCAACACCCTGAAGGCATTATTGTAATGCACGCGAAGGGCACTCTACGATCTCTGCGTAAAATGTTCCCACAGGCCGCAGGAGCAGAAGGCTCTAAAAAGTGTTTTTCTCACCTCCGTAGAAGCGCATTACAGGCTGATTATGCTAACTATCAAAACTGTATATAGTTCTGGTGATACGAAGCTTCTTGTGCGCGAATGAGTCGACTCGCTTTTGGATTTTAGTTTTTTAAACGATTTTTCAACATCTGAGACGTTTCTACACATCTCCTCTATAATTACGGTGCTCAATATTATTCCACGTATTCTGGTCGCGAACCATGAACTTAACAACCATCATCCATACATATACATAAAGAGTTATGTATTACGGAAGGCGAAGCTAGTATATTACAATCCGTGTAAATACACAATACTATGTAATTATAATACACAGCGCACAGAATGGATGTGTTCTTCATATTATCAGCCTATAATGTTCCACCTGCTGGGCCAAAAGCCTCCTTTCTGTGAGAGAAGTGGGCCATGACCCACCACGTGGACCAGTGCGGGTTTGTGGTTGTAACGTGTCTTTGAATTTTTGGTTCTAGGACATGCCGGTTTCCTCACGATGTTTCCCTTCTCCGTTTTGAGAGTTGTGGTGATGAAATAATTTACACAATGTAAAGTGGCTGCTTGGGTTCGAACCTATGACCTGCATAAGTCGCGGCCGTTACCACTGGCCCATCACTGCTCGATGTGATCTTGAATAATGTAAACTAAGGTTTATATCTTATCATCATTCTCCTGCCCTAATCCTAATGTATTTAGGGTCGGCGCAAGATGTCTTTTTATTCCATACATCTCTATTAGTCGCCATCTCAGTCGATTTATATCTTACATCTACCAATTAATAACAGGATATAATATACGCTCAAATAGGACGTATTTATGTTTTGGAGGATCTAAAGAAAATATATATGAAGTTAGATAAGGTTAAGCATAATCAGCCTATGAAGTTCCCACTGATGGGACACAGGACTCCTCTCTTTCAGAGAGAATGGGCGGTAATCCACTACGCGGACCAAGTGCGGGTTAGTAGATGTCACATGTCTTAAAATTTTTGGTTCTAGGACATGCTGGTTTGCTCACGATGTTTTCCTTCACTGTTTTTGAGAGCTGTGATAATATAAATTATATAAATTCAATCTCCTAGTATTGTATAATTGTATAGCACATGTGTGAGTACTATGTACATACTATAAAGCTACCATTTACTGGGTACGTCTTTCATTGGCTTGAATGTGCCCTGGCGGCTGAGAGTATGTCATGCTCACTCAAATGTCTCGCTGATGGTGGCACATGTGTTGGATCATTTAGCTCCCTTCAAAATGGTTGAGCTGAATGGTGTTAATCCATGTGTCATGCTCGTGAACGGGCAGCGTCAGTAGAGACTGGTCATCTCTTTGCTGCCATGGCTTATTTTAATTTAATTTAATATTTGGATTGTTTTAAACTTTTCATTACGGACGCTTTTAACGTTCTGCATCGTTCACACATGCATATTTTTTAACATGAATGATGTAACTAAAACTTTGTAACCATATTTTGATTTAAAAGAGTGTCCATGGAGTTTCTTGCCCGTTCTTCTCCATAGGTACCTACTACGCTTTGGAATGGGCAACTAGCTTCATTTTCTGACTGACCGGCCCCTTGACAATTCAAAAGTGCCTGTAATTGGTTTAATTGAAATAAATACTTTGAGTTTGAGTTTGAGTTTGAAATAACATGTTTAAAGTGGCGTTGCGGACAGGCATTGTCGCAACTCCAGTGGAATTTATAAATGAAATTATAAACAATTTTCGTGGTTTACGAAATTCGGTTTGCTACCGCAGCATCTGTGGTCACCGGCAGTGCACTGAGGATGCGGTGTGATAAATGATAAATGTTCTTTTTTTTTTAGAAGTTGGTATAATATGTTTTTCATATACAATTTTGATCGAAAAATGTTTTATGTGAGATCTGCGTTTTGTAATTGACTCTTTTGCAAAGTTATCTTCTGGCATTCTATTGTTATGACGTGTAGGTATAGTTGCAAAGAAAGGGGTTCGAACTTTTTTGGCATATCCGACCAGCCGCGAAATTGTTTTTTTTTTTCAAAGTAAGGACGGAGATGGCGGGATGAGCTGGACTCCTTTCATAAAGTTTGGTCCTTGGCAGCTCTGGACAAAGCGAGGTGGAAAGAGAGTAGGGAGGCCTTTGCCCAGCAGTGGGACATTAACGCCTAATAAAAAAAAAAGCTTTGAAAAAAATAAAACTATTTCGCGGCTGGTCTGTTATGCGCAACAGACCGGCCGCGAAATTGTTTTATTTAGTTTTATTAATTGGGTTATTGTAGTAATATGGTTAGTATGGTAGTTCTCATATAGCCTTATCTTTATCTCCAAATATATCGGACACGTGGCAATTTTGGGTACCATATTACAGACATTTTTTGTTTGTATAAGTGTCCCATATACATACTCGTTAAACAGTGCGCGGGAACTATGAAAAAAAAATACGGCAGTTTGATATGCCAGCTTCCACAGAAAAATGTTTGATCCCCATTCAATACTAAGGTGTAAGATTAGACACAAAGGTTCAAAGCCCAGATATTTCGTATTTATGTAGGTAAGTTATTATGCAGAAGAAATTAAGGGTAAACTTTTCAAGTTTGCCATGGGACTGTTTGCAATCTTATGCGGGCGCTTCTCAATACTTTTAATTCAAGTTTGACTTTTAAGACTGCAACCTTTATAAAACTTTAATAAAAGACGTTCAAAGAAATATGCAGTATCAGAGGAATAGCTACAATTTTATACGATACACACAGCACACTACAGAAATACCTACCAATTTACTTCCTGTGACCTAAGAGCTGACTATTACGATGACTAGAGGCTAAATATTGCAATTCAATATGGCAATCCCGCCAGTCTCTTGGGTAGGTTACCAGTAGAAAGCGATGCGGAGGAATATTTCGACGCCATATTACATAGTTTTAGTTAGGTTAGGATATTATATTTTTATGGTTTGTTAGTTTATTTAGTACTAGCTGCGCTCCGCGGTTTTTTCCGCATAAGTTTCGATCCCGTGGGATTATCGGAATAAAAAGTATCCTTTGTGTTAATCCTGACTATAAACTATCTGTGTACCAAATTTCATCCAAATCCGTTCAGTAGATTTTGCGTGAAAGAGTAACAAACATCCATCCATCCATCCATACAAACTTTTACGTTTATAATGTTAGTAGGATAGTAGGATTAGAAGTTTATCCAGTAAGTGCATATATATGTTTATCCTAAGAAATACAGTATAACCTTATTACAACCATTAGATAAGGAATATAGCCTTTTTGAAATCGGTTTAAAAGCAGTAAAAAAACCGTGTGATCATTAGAAACTTTGACTTAATTATTTCTTAGTAAAGCAGAGTTCGAAAGGCACCCTAATTTAAACCGTCACTCTAACTTAATCAACGTAGATCAAAGAGTTCGCAACCGAGACTGCCACCCCTAACTACTCCTTTATATACATTTAAGATAATGTAGTGTATAGGTACTTCCGAACGTTGAGAAGTCACACTTCTAAAGGGACCCGAAGAGGACGAGGGGAAACTATGCCGCCAAGCTATGTTCCAATTTGAACCGTATAGGTACACGTGGCACTGACCTATATTATACAATTACGATATACTATATGAAATTACAGATGTTTGTTGTGCCGATTCAAAGCGCTCGAGCGTCTCAGGAACTAAAATTGACACATTGCCGCAAATGGTACCTACGTCTCTGATGATTCAGGTCTAAATCGTGGAATAAGACTTTTTTGTGTATTTTGTGTTCACTACAAGATATTTAGAACATTTTTATGATGAGAGTATGCGAATCTTGTAAAACTCGCTATCGAAAACATTAGTTCCACGGACGCTCACGTTGCTATCAGCGCCAATGGCGAAATTGAAATGTCTTCATTTTGTTATCGATAGTATGAAGTCCAGCGTATTTGTTTATTATAGGTGAGTGGTGTGCCTTATATGAGACAATCACAGACAATACCAGGCGGTGGCCGCTCCGTACTTGCCAATTCAATATTATAAAGTCGATGCTCGGGTTCGTCTGTGTGACCACGTGGTTCTTCTAAACTACGCAATGGATGTTCATTCGGTTTTCCCCATCACGGCATCGTATAAAGATTGATAGTTTATGTGTACTTAAAATACATGAATATAAATTGTGTTTGATGCGATGTTTTCAAACCATCGCATCAAACACAGTTTCTCAGGGGCTCAAAACCTGTTTATGGTATCTATGATAATGCAACAAACAGTTTTACACGTGGCAAATAGCGCTGCGATCCGATTTTGATGAGTAATTGTTTGTTAATTGAATGATCTGTATGATCACCCGCAATGTTGACCCAATTCTATTGGTAAAAAAGGTCTAGGTCCAAAACGCATTCACCCTGCTGTAAGCAGGATGATATTGTAACACACTAACAGCTGTAGCAATGCAGTTCAACAACATTCATTGCGTTATTTACGTGGTTCTGTCTCCACATACTGGATGCCTAAAGATAGACGGCGCCGCCAAGTTCGGCCTAGAAAACGGTGGCGAGATGAGCTGGACGCGTACCGCGAGAGCTGGTTCGGGGTGGTGTGGGAAAAGAGTTCCTTTTCCCTTTGCCCAGCTGTGCGACAGTATGCTAAACAATAAAAATAACAAAACCTAAGAATCAAACTTCTTCTTCATGTCGCTGGCACGACTGTATTTTAAATCTCGTTTTCCAAAACTATGCCACTTTCACGGCGTTGTCGGTCGCAGCGCAGAGGTCACGTTGACTGCATGTTTTGGGACACAAAGGGCAGGATAGGAAGTGGTGCATGGTTTGTGACAATCACACCCTACTGCCGTTCCGTCAAGGAAGCCCCACTTTACCAGGTTGAACTTACATCTTCCCACTTGTGTCCGGAGACTGTTCAGAGACAATATTCTTCAAAATCCAGATTGTGATTGAAAGTGTGTAAAAGGGTGCTGATCGATTGATTGCAGCTTAAACCAACTTCACCAATTTTATTTTCGCTTGTCAAAACTTTCGAATGTTGGTTTAAGTGTAACTTCTGTTCATATCACACGTAACTGAACTTGAATGGAAAACTTTTGATTAAAATAATGTTGTGCGCCCATCTACTCAAACTTAACCACGAGATTATTATTGTTTAGATTATAATCTTGGAAGTCTTGGAACCGCTTTGAAGATTTGATTGCTAAACATACATATAACTATTATGATGTTGTAAAACTTTACTTCTCTGTGTCGTATTACAAATAGGTTGATAGATAAACAGAGGGGCAACTCTCGTAATTTCAAGAACATTCACAGTCTGATCTCAGTCTCAATCTATCAAAAATACCTCTAATTTCCCTACATTTTGACAAGTTTTTGACATTTGTTTGTCGCTGAGATGAGACTGCGACTAGAGTCCGTTTCCCGAATGAAGTCCCGCGGCAATAAGTGGAACTAATTATTATTATATAGTTAGCAACATTCCAACAACAACTCTCCTACCCCAGACACCTTTCTTTATTTAAGAATGTGCATTTTATTAACCAATAATCAAGCCTGCTACTCGTATATGATGTCGAGATAAATAAATAAATCAATATTTGATTCCGTCCTACGACAGTGGCGCCGCGTCTACGAGACTTCTTTTGTGAAACGGACTCTAGCTTTTGAACGTTTTAAATTACGAGGATTGGCCTTCTGACCTCAGTCTCGATCTTTAATATGTTTTTATTAATTATTACACCTTATACAGGATGGCAGGGATATCGACGCGCAACCTGTGACCGTGGATTCAGTACATTATTCTAGACTACACCCAAATAATTCGTCGGTTATTAAAAGTGACATGCTATTCCACTTATTTTGATCGCGTAGATATTGAACTATTCTATGAAAATGCTTTTTTTATAATCCTACGAAAAATTTCTCCTTTCTAATCAAAATAATATACTGATTTATAATAATATCTAATCATAATAATGTACTGAATTCATGGTTACAGTTTCTCGTGGATATCCCGGCCGCCCCCTATGTCTAAGTGAAAGTACCTACCTACTTATTTTCTCCCTCGTGCCCATTCAAGATATTGATAAAAGTTTTTTATATCATTTATTTTAGCCTATACTGTCCCACTACTAAGCAAATCCTTCCAAGTATCCTATTCCAGGGCCACCTCAATCCAACCCTTGCGGTAAACGTCTAGGCTATTTGTAAAAGTTACCTACCTTTAAATGAATTTTAGCTCCAAAAATAGTGCGGACTATTGTCATAGTGACTTTGGCTCAAGGTTACTTCAAAGGTTAAGCATTGTTTCACTGAAGGTCACAAGGTCAACATTTTAATTGAATCGTAAAGATCTCTTTGAGCTGTCTAGCTTGAAATAAAACACGTTCGATAGGTTTACGATAGTCTCATTAGTTTATTAGATTTTATAGCCTTTCGATGACTAATTCTGCAATGACTTGATATTTATGCACCTATGGCAAGATTTTATCGGTAAAGGTGAGGTTATTTCAAGCTACTGAGGGTACTGTAGCGGCATCTACAACGCCACACGCGAACTACGCGTCATACTGACGTCACGAAAAATCCTGCATCTCGCAAGCAGAGTTCACCGTGCAACTAGCATATATATATAACGGCCCGACATGAATTATCGGGTAGTTGCCCGCCAGACACAACACCCGTCTGGTCCTCCCATCCGTCAATCCGTCTGGTCTGGTAGGGAGGATCCTCCCTTTTTTATGGAGTATGAGTGAACTTTACACCCTGTTCCTCATACCTCTATAGTACGTTGAAGTAATCTCCACTAGATTAAATAGCCGGGGCTATTAGCCCCGGATATGACTTTTCTGGCTAGTCAATTATTTTTGCTACAGCAAGAACTATTCGAGTTTGTGGGTTCAAATCCGGGCAAGTACCAATGTGACTTTTTCAATTCATGTATATATTTTCCAAGTTCATCTTGGACATCACTGATGAAGGACTTAAACATCTTGAGGAAACCAGGATTTATAGTTAATAATTATTACCTTATCCCCGCGACTTCGTCTGCGTGAAATTTCTTGTTCCCCCGACCCACCCCGTCGCATCGCATCGCCTGCCCGCGGTATTACACGCTAAAAAGAATGTCAAAAAGAACATTTTGACATTCTTTTTAGCGTGACGAAAGCAATCTAAATGGACTCGGCCCAGGATTCGGCCACTTGTTTGGCACCAGTATTATAAGAAAGATTTTCATCATATCATGCTCATGCGAAGATTAAAGTAACATCTCTGCTAATGACACTTTCTTTTAAACATCTTGCATACAAACTTCAAAACAAAAACGTATAAGCAAACAATCTCATCAGCAAACATCTAGGTATATATTGTGCCTTAAACGACCGAGGTATCACTTTTACTAAACGTTTCTTCAAGTTGCTCTAACAGCTACTTAGACATTTAAGTACTCTTTGATCTTCGCCAAAAACTTCCAATAGCTCCTAAACTAACTTGTTTCAAGGACAAACTTAATTAAATTCAGATAGGCTCGTTGATTAGTCTTTTGACTTTGCTTTAAGATTTTGAGTGACAGCTGTCAAAGAATGCTTTTTTCTCTCGACGGTCGGATTGTAAGAACAAAAAACAGAGGAGCAATTCTCGTAATTTTAAGAACGTTCACAGTCTGATCTCAGTCTCAATCTATCAAAAATACCTCAAATTTCCCTACATTTTCACAAGTATTTGACATTTGTTTGTCGCCGAAATGATACTGCGACTAGATTTTGAATGTTTTAAATTACGAGAATTGGCCTTCAGAAATAAACTTAAAAACAATAGCAATTTAAGACAATGAAATACAATTCACACAGAATTTATCTTTATAACAGCCTAAGAGAGCCGTTTTCGTCTAACAATACTATAACTTACTTTCAAAGACAAGTTAAGCTTTCAAACTTTTTTTTGTTTTTGTGTAAAATATTTTGGATCGAGTTTTAAATAGGTTTTGTACAGTGTTTGACATTGTGATGTGTTTATTCTGTCTATCAGTAAAAGAAAAGTGAGTAGATTATTGATTTGATTGCGCAGTGGTGGCCCAGTGGTAATGGCCCCGAATTACGAGTAGGTCGTGGGTTCGAACCCAGGCAGGAGCTTTACATTGTATAAATAATTACATCACCTCAGCTCTTAAAACGGTGCAGGAAAACATCGTCAGGAAACAGGCACGTCGTAGGACTAAGTAAAATTCGAAGACATCTATCAACATGCACTAGGCGTGGTAGTTATCAGCCCACTCCTTCATGAACACAGGAGGCCTGTGTCCCAGTAGTGGGAACACTATAGGCTGATTATGCAAGTATATAATTCAGTGTTTATACCTTTAATGGGCAGTGTCATCAGATTTTACTCAGTAGCAACTCAGAGTTTATTATTCAGTAACATAATAATTATTATGTATTACATGGGATTTAGACAATTATGGGTATATTCCCCTGCGTGGAATGCAGGCGTGATTTTATTTAACGACATGTTATGTAAAGATTTTTTATTTATTTATTTATTTAAAACTCTTATACTACCATTACAGGTTTAGAAACCTAATGCGATAGCTAAGCCTACTTATAATAATAACTATTTTAAATTACAATATTACTAACAATTACAAATAACTACACAATACATTAACACCAAATTACTTATAACTAAAACAATACATACAACCTTATAATTATAACAATGTAATCTTCATAGAAAATTAACATAACAAAAAAAGATACAATAACAATAAAAGATACAATAAACATAAAATTACACTAATTGTTACTCTCGTAACATATTATATATAAACTTACTCTTGCGAGTTCACTAAAGTAACACGAAAAAATGTCCAACCTATTCTGAACTTCGTTAACAGTACGAATTGCTCGCGTGAGAGGTGCTTTGGCCAGCAGGTTGGTTCGGGCAGTTGGCACAGCCAGCAGTGGCGGGCGCCGCCGCCTCCACACGTAGCGGTCTGGAACAGAAAACCGCAAGCACTGAAGCACTCCCGGATTGTGTTCCTTACTCCGGTTTACAAGAGTAAACTGTCGTCGCTTATAATTTTTTTTTCTATAAAGAAATTTGTAACAGCACATCTAGACCGCCTTTAAGAGCTGTCAGTGTCATCTTTGTTATAGAATATTAACACTGACAGCTCTTGAAAGCAGTTTAGATGTGCTGGTCGCGTTCAGTGTTATTGGTGAAATTCGCCCTCAGAGTCTAAGAGGTGCTACGGCGTAGCTGATGCTATTGCTACGCCTATCTACGCTGTCGTAGCAAGCAATCGATTTGCTACGTCGTATATGCCTATCACTCATGTAAAGCTTAGGGCCGGTTTTTTTATCAGTAGTTAGCTCAACCAATTGTTAAAAATAGTAACAAATGGTTAAACTTTTGCAAAATGTGTTTTTGGATCAATTGTTAGTTTATCTAATGGTTATTTTTTTAAACTAATAGTTAATTATTTGACCATTAGCAATGATATTACATCATTAGATAAACTAAATATTGATCAAAAAACACATTTTGCAAAAATTTAACCATTAGTTATTAGTTTAACAATTGGTTGAATTTAAGTACGGATCCAAAAAAACCGACCCTTAGTAACTAAACTACTTTATTATGTAAAGAAAATTCACTACAAATATTTCATAAGGAAAGTTGCCCTACAAACTATCTACGAGGGTGCTACGCCGTAGCTGACGTCAGCGACGCTGTCGTAGCCAACAATCCATTTACTACGCGTACTTTGTTGGTTTATGAGTAAAATAAAACGTAATATTGAACCATGTTTTATTTTCTTAACAATGTAAAAGAACATAACAGGGGCATGACGTACATCACATTTACGACATATAAACTAGCACTTGACATATCGATTAGGGGCAGAAGTTTTATGTAAACTTATTATTATACCCTGTCCGTTAGGTAAACCGTTTTTTGACAGAAGGAACTAGTGATTGCAGCAACACACAATACATTGATTGATGCACGTACGGTATTATAATGTCTGTAAGAAGCCATAAATAAGATAATTCCATAAGATAAGGCAGTTTATATATTTATTTTATTACGCATTTTAAAGTTAATTATTACATAATCTGGAATATAACCGCACCTAAGCACTTCCGCTAACAGCAATAAAAGATTAATATTATGTTATTTAATTTATTTATTACAAGCTTTTATTTAACTTGCACTGTTCATCCGTCAATATTTGCAAACCATTTTTCGACCATTTATTGGTATCCGTTTGAGCAGATTTTTTTTTATTAATGTAGATGCCTGAAATGAACAGCCTAAAACTTGGTCTAAAGACATGAAAAGCTCGAGAGTTCGACATATAGGTAGCAAACTTGAGCACTAAAGAAGATTTTTTAAAAATCCCCTGAAGGAGTTAAATAGGGGATGAAAGTTTGTTTGTAAGTTTGTCATTTATGCAGATGAGAAATCCCATCGGGTAAATGGATTGTCTTGTTATTTCCTAAAATAGAATTTTACTGTTAATCTAAGGGCTGATTTTTCAATCATCTGATAACTTTATTCGAGGAATAGTTTTGAAATTTTGACAGTTATTTTATACAAAAACTGTCAAACGTCAATTTTATTCTTCGAATAAAAGTTATCTGGCGATAGAAAAATCAGCCCTAAATCTGACAATAATAGTAGCAATGGGTTTTGAAAATGGGCACATTTTAAAGTACCTACTTCTCCGAAAGAGCCTTTTCTCAAGAACCTATCATTTTAAATAAGGTAATTATCAGTATCTCCTCAGGTACCGTGCGACGCCTATAATCCGGGTACCGTTATCGTCAATTATGGCATTATCCCCAAAAAATGGTGAGGCTCTATTGAGGAAGCTCATAAAGACGTGACCGGTAGTGTATTATGATAATCTATATAGGATATACATAAAGCCTGATTTACACCGAAAGAATAAATTGCCTGAGGCAAGCGAAAAGTTGTAACAACAATGAAAGTGGGACCATCTAAACTGTGCGTAGACGATGCAAGTCATTTGTATTTATTTACTTTAGTTAAAACGGTATGGGTGTAATTAAAGACGCAGTTTATTAATACACATACACATTTTAATAAAAAGCAAAAATAGAAAATCATAAGGTTGAGGGAGGTGGTCATCAGTTCTATGCCACAGGCAAGAAACGTGCATCGTGTATGTAAATGTGGCCTTAATCAGTAAGGCATGTCTTGTCTGTTGAATGAATTAACCTCAACATAAAAACCTTCAAACTATGACGATTCACTTGTAAGTAGGTACAAATAGTGAAATACAAAATTCCACCCAACGCTACAAAATCGAAATCCCATCTACCACATCACCATGACAGTTCCTTTATTTTTTCTTCTAAATAATACCAACACAAACATACTAGCGAACGTTTCAATTTTATAAAAAAACTGCATTTTTTTTTCTCATGACCGTTCGTACTCTATTAACTTTATTATTTTACTATTTTCGTCACAAAAAAACAAATCAAATGTCATTTATTGAAACTAGGTTGAGAATCAGCACATTTTGAACGTTAAAATTACATAAGACAGTCTGCCAAAACTCCCGCCTCTCACCACTTCCTAGTGCTTTAGCTGGGGAGAAGAAGTGGCACAATAAACTCCCCAGCTGCACAGCTGTCGGTTCAGTTAGAAGAACTTGGTTTTTAAACAAGTCACTCTCATAAAGTCATTAATAAACAACCGTACGTATTCTACCAACCATGTAGCCTAGCCCACATTTCCATCGTTGCATAAATTATTCTCATTTCGCTTGAAAGCACAAGACCGTAAAACCATCCGTGTTATATCTTAAGGAACACTATATCTACAGCAATATAAAATAATCAAGTAAAACAAGCGCAAAAATCGCTTGAAGACATAAAATAACGGCTTGCAATCCGCTTTAAAGCGCTAGGCCGATGCATAAAACATGTTGAGAACTTGTGGACACGCCACCAATATGGCGTCTAGTCTACATAACATTCTAATGCGCTGGGTTTATACCGAAGAACGAAATTTTTTCGATACAAATTATTTTGAGACACTACAAAGAGTAATCTATTTTTCTGCCTCGGAGCATCAACGATCTAAATCATTATGTACCTAATAGACCTTAGTTTAATGCCTACTTTTAAAACTGTAAAATAGCTTGACTTTTATTAATTACTCTAGGTTTTCTGTTGCCATGTCCACCGCTATGTATACCCAAAAGAAGTATATTATTTTGCCTTTTAAAAATGTATTACCGTTGAAAAACCTCATGTACTTATAATCCCACAATTATGTATGAAATTTCCTTATCATGCAGATAAGGCAATGTCATGGTATTTAGATTATCACTTTAGTTTGTAGTTTATAATGAGTACATCAAGTATATTTTTAAGTACAACAGATAGTTTATTGTTTTGAAACAGCAATAACACAACTTGTATCGTTCATCCGAAAAACCCCAGCAGGTAGCACTCAGTCCGTCCGCTTCCGCACTCAAATAAAACAGTTTTCAACGTGAAATGTTCAGAAAAGTTACCGCACGAGACCGCACGAATCCGCACGGGACCGCACCTTGCTCGCTGAGCGCCGCAGCTAATGACTCCTCACTGAAGCACACTGTTTGCAATGCACTGTGTGCGTTTCCGACGTACATGCTGTAATTCAGTTTAGAAAGGTAAACACTAACAAGATAGGAATATAAAATGTTGTTACAGTAATGTACTTAAACGGCCAGTTTTCCATTTAAATAATAAACTCTTTCAATTTTCAATTCTGTTAAGAGCTTCCAGTGAAAGTGTTCGCATGGAAAAGCAAACCTCTTTCTATTACTAAGCGGAACTACTGTTTCCGTTACAATTTTCCAAGGGGCATACTCTTAGCATACTAGTGCTTAATATTTATTTATTTATAATAGCACACCATCAGCACAGTCACTCACAATTCAAATCAAATATCATCCAAAATTGGCATTACAGTAACCATGCAATTATCAGATATGCATGACATTTAACTTAAAAAATATTAGAGACAAAGAAGAACAATAAAAATTGTGTCTAGTAGATCTTTTTTATTTTTTTTTTCCGGATGGGAAATAATCAAATGACCCCTCCCGCTCTGGGTGGAGCGGAAGGGAGTGTCAGACTCTTACTGACTAAAACTCACCCATGTTCCTTCCTTTGCCCTTTATGTTCCGGGGTAGCGGTAACCCTTTCGAACAATCCCGCTGACGTCTAGTAGATCTTAATCTAGAACACTACAAAACAAAACAAACCAATTTGAGCTACATAGACGTGCACTCTTCACAGTGTCTAAATAGGGAACGTCTATATGAAGCAAAACTCATGGAGAAAATATCAATAGGAAAATCTGTCAAGTTGGACCTTTCATTATATTGCCTTGCCATACGTGTTAGTGGGCTATTAAATGTGGTATTTAAGGTGGATGTAGGCAATTCAAAAATACGATTATGACGCTTACTATGTATGCATGTATGCCCATAGTTATATACCTTGTGGATTTTATAGTCGGCACAATGTAATATTGTAAACAGGCTGTATCCTGAGTGTTAATCGATAATTTACTCAGAAGACATTTATTAAAATTAGGCCGAGAATCAGCACTTTTCGACCGTTAAAATTACAAAAGGCAGTCCCCCAAAACGCCCGCCCTTCACCACTTCCTAGTACCTTCGCTGGGAAGAAAAAGTGTAGCAACAAACTCCCCAGCAGCACAACTCAGCCACCTGTGCAAAAAAATATTGTGCACCACTCCTTTTCATCATCATCATCATTCTCCTGCCCTTATCCCAATTTATTTGGGGTCGGCAGGAGAATGATAATGAGAATGATATACTCCTTTTCCACTTTGAAAAAATAACAATTTAAACGATGTAGTGAAAGATGAGTCATACTTACAACGAAGTTGATAGCAAGTCTGACTTTCTAAATTTCGCCGAACGTATTACCGTTTTCGCTCAATAAGAAACAGAACTTCTCACTACAACTTTTAACTGCACCTGTTGGCCTAATCTATTTGTAACCGAGCCATAAATCCTGTAAGCCACGCAATAAGCCACCAACTTGTCACTAACACAACTTTCAACCGATACTACTATTGCTATAAATAGTTCAAGGCACCACGAAGTATATTGGACGTCTATTCAACCACAAGGGAATTCTTGGAAAGGAAAAAGCGTTTGCAATTTATACTCATTGCAGAACTTTATAAGGTAAGTGAGTTTACGGTTTTACGGTTTTTATTTCTTGTTTGTGAGACGGTTAATCTGAGTAATCTGGGTAGGGTACAAGCTACAGGCTTTGTTTTTCTTAGAAGAGGCGACTTCGTTATGCTCAGTATTAAATAATCGCATCATGAAGTGGTAACTGTGGTTTTTATTACTCCTTCGTTGGTTTCAAGACAGTTCATTTCTTCAAGGCTCGACGACATTGCCTTGATTTTCTGGTTCTCGTCACTGTTGATTCTGGCTTTCAAGAATTGTAGTGGTTAGAGAAAGAGCGGCAGGCTTGTCCTAAATTAGAAATTGCAGTTCATTTAAATAATAGTTTTTAAATAATAGTTTCATACTATCTGTGATGTGTTGATCAAATTTTCCAGCGGATTAGCAGCAAAGTATTTTAGGCCCTGTTTTCGGCCTCGAGCGATGCGACACGACTTGCATGAAATATGTTTCCGTTCGTTGCTCCACAAGACGCGTGTCGCGGTGACTCGTGGCATACCCTAAACAACTTCTTTCATTTGTTTTCTCCGCACTCGCTGTCACTAGAAGCGTCTCACTCGAGCGTGTGGCTAGTGGTTAGGTATCGTTCAAGGTCAAGCATGTTTTCAAGCGGGTCGGGCGCAACGCCCTTCAGTGTCTCTACTAATAATAATAAGCAATAAAGCAGCAACTCAATTCTGTAACACACTAATAATCACAAAGCGGAGGATTTTAAAGAAAATTCATAATCCATTGGCTAATATGTCTGAATAATTCGTTTACTCGACAACGTTCATAACGCAATGAATGTTGTTGCATTATCTTAATTGAAAGGCCATTGTGTGTTGCAAAATTATTATACACGCAACTTAATAGTACTCCTTGTGATCGTAACATCCAACCTGTCACTTTCCAAAGAGGTCAACGCACGCACGCTTCCTAACTAAAATCTGTGGCGATGCCCCTGGCTAGGTAACCGTGTTAGCGACCGCAGCTCGTCCGATTGGCTCGGGATTTTAGGTCTCTGCCTTTGAGCGGATTTACCGTCATCGCGCCAGAGCTTTCGGTCAGTGGTGAGGTTGTATTTATTACATCTAGCTCGTCAAACTTACAGTGGCTTTGCGTATCAGCTGTTGTAGGTAAATTTATTATACCCTGTCCATTAAGTAAACCGTTTTTTGACAGATAAAACTAGTGATTGCAGCAACACACAATACATTGATTTATACACGTACGGTATTATAATGTCTGTAAGAAGCCATAAATAAAATAATACAATAAGATAAGGTAGGGTACGTATTGCAATATCTACAATTAAAAGAACTAACGTAAAATAACCTACGTTCAAAATCCTTAAAATCTAGGTCTTTTAATTTTAGATATTCTGACCAAGATTATGTCTGGACTTTAAAAGAGACTGTGACCTCTGAGTTTGTTTCAACCGTTCTTCTCAGAGTAGTTAGGTAGAAAACGCCGACGTTTTTAAAAATATGATTGACGTGTAAAAGTGTTTGTACAAATCTACTTACAGAAATAAAATCATTCATCATAATTGTGGCTTCTGAGGTCTTGCGTTAATAAAGTATCTACATATTGTATAAGTTACAGCACTATGCCAGCAGTTCCTGTCTTCAAAAGCCACTAAGGCAAGGATAGACTATCATAATTCACGCTGCAATAAATAAGTAGGTACCTATTTAGTAACATTACGATGCAAACGGAGCTTCCTTTGCCGAAGCAAAGTAAATAAAGTCAGCAAAATGTGCAAGTCAGGGTTAAGCTATGTTACGTGATATTTGTGGTGCGTTAATTACGCTAGTTTGTGTCGAGCCTTATGTCATAATGTGGTATTTAATTGCCTTATTTGGTTTAGTGTGAGTTGTCGTAAGTGCTTGTAGTATACTGGACGTTTTGTTTCAATAGGCAGGTGTACTAGCTCCTTTTTTGTAAGTAATCAGATTTTTTTTATTTATTGCAAGAAAAAAATATTTTAGATACCTACATACATAGTACAAGATGGGCACCTCAAAATTTATATTTTAAAAATTAACACAGTAATGAACAAAAAGCTTGTAGACATATCAGAGTTTATTCGTAAATGATAATTAAAGTTAAGTGACGTTTAAACTTCAAAAATGTATGGTTAAACAGTCGCTAATCACTACTAAGCAACGTTTTTTAAGAAAGGGGTAAGTGTGTCTACAAACTTCTTCAAATATTTTTTTGATTGATCTCAACGAACAGTAGTTCTCACTGAAGACTTAGCGCCATATCATTATTTGGCGAAATGATGGATCATAGGCTTTTTTTTTTCGGTTAGAATCATCAAATGACCCCTCCCGCTCTGGGTGGAGCGGGAGTGTCAAACTCTTACTGACTAAAACCCACTCATGTTCCTTCCTATGCCCTTTATTTTCCGGGGTAGCGGTAACCCTTTCGGACAATCCAGCTGACCCGGCAGGCTTCGGCCTTAAGGGGCCCCTCAAATTATGCTGCTAACTCTTTGAGGCGCGCGTGGAACACTTACGCGCCGTCCGGCACGGGCCTGGTCCTGATCGGACGGTGAGCTACCCATTGCTCTCCGCCCGCAGGCCCGCGCCTACGGTGGCCGGGAGTCGTCACGCGGCTCCCGACGCCCGGAGCGTCTCCCGCGGCGGCTGGGACGGGAGTCTCTCTCCCTCATCTGTCCTGCCACCTCCTTCGCTAGCATGACTGCTTCGCAGAAGGAGGCGACTGCCTCCCACTCCCTCTCGCCCCGGACCATGGCTTGCACCAGGGCTGGGCGCGAGAGGCCGATAGATCATAGGCTTACTTGCTTTTTTTTGCCGTTTTTAACTCTACCAAGTTCCATGTAGTTAGTTCCATTAGTAACTTGCTCACCATCTAATCTTCTTACCTCGACACTAATAATGTCTAGTACTAGATGAAGAAGAGGGTGGAGAATTCCTCATCCTCCATTGAAAAGGATTCTCCGACCAGACTGGTATTTTGTCTGATGGGCTACCGCCCGACGGTTGTAGTCTGGTTACTGTATGTTATAATCTCGCGGATAACTCAGAAATCGAGGATGTAGGGGATACTCTACACTCATTACGATTTCTTACTTCGAAACCAGGTCAATTCCTTAGTTAATCACGACATCTGCTATTAACGTATTCTCTATGACACAATGGCGTGGTTTGAACTGTCAAACTACATGTTGTCCATACGGTTGACATTTCGATTCCTTGCCGTTAAAAAGGCACGATATTGACTTGGTTTGCGCGTGGTAAGATTTCGCGGGGAATAATACACAATTGGGGAGCTGATAATGATAACGGAGTGATTCTATTGAGATGGTGAAACGGCCATGGCTTCGAACAAAAACTTCGTAGACTTCCTGCCTTTTCCAAACTATGCTGGGGTCGCTTCCAGTCTAACCGGATGCAGCTGAATACCAGTACTTTACATGGAGCGACTGCCTATCTGACCTTCACAACCCAGTTATTGGGTAATACCATACCCCTTGGTAAGACTGATTGTTAGACTTTTCGGGCTTCTAACGACCCGCAACGAATATCAAATATCTAACATCTACCAACCCGCACTGGGTCCGCGTGGTAGATTACAGCCCACTTCCTTTCGAAGAGAGGAGGACTGAGTCCCAGGAGTGGGAACATTAGCTGAAGCTGATTAAGCTGTGTGTCCAGAATGCACAGCGCGTAAGTCGGTAGAGTAATGTACGGTTCCATACACGAGATGTAGGATACGTCAGTGTAGTTCATATGCGACGGTATAGATGTCGCCCTAATACGATAAAACAAGACCAAAGCCACATCCAGAACTTGAACCTCTTTGCATTAAGTTAATAACGTTCTCAACGCCAGCCATAGATCACTTGGCCGGTGACAAATAAAGACGGATTATGTTACAATATTGTCCCGTTGTTTGTGTTTTTTGTTAGAGGGAAGTATGTACGTGGACGGTTGAAGTGGGCTCTAAGTACTCTAACGATCGTTTGAAATACCGACACAATTTGGCACACAGATAGTTTATAACCAGGATTAACACATAGGATACTTTTTATCCCGATATTCCCACGGGATCGAAACTTATGCCGGTCAAACCGCGGGGCGCTGCTAGTCCTTTTTATTGATGTTTTTACAACGCGGTTTCCCAAAATGTGACAGCAAAATAATAAAATTTGTGAATCAACATCACATACATCGTTTCTTCGAAGCGATATGTCAACCTCGCTCCGCCGTACTAAGATAACATATAAATAAAGATATATTATGTGTTATTTCAGCGGCCCAGGAACACAACTTCCGACTTGGAATAAAGTTTGAACGAAGATTGAATGTTATTTATTTTGTAGTTCGGTCGCGGTTGGTTCGGGATCCTTTTCGATTCAAATGAAGAGGGTATCAGCAGCATTTAAAGGAGTTGGTAAAACATGGCGAGTGTTTCATGACATTTACCCCATGTCCTAATGGGATTGTGGCTAAGTAATAACAGCCGCACGGGTCGATCGATTAGGTTAAGCTACGCTTGCCGCGGTTGGTCCGTGGATGAGGGACCATCTTCACATCCCAAGACCCCTCCGTGCTTCGGAAAGCACTTTAAGCCATTGGTCCCGGCTGTCATTCCTGGACTTTTGACAGTCGTTACGGGTTGTCAGAAGGCCGAAAGTCTGACAACCAGTCTTACCAAGGGGTATCGTATTACCCAGTAACTGGATTGTGGAGGTCAGACAGATAGTCACTCCATGTAAAATACTGGTATTCAGCTATATCCGGTTAGACTGGAAACCGACCCCAACATGGCTGGGAAAAGGCTAGGCAGGTACCTGGTGTCCATAAGCGATCGTCACGCAAATATGCAATCGTCGCGTTCGTTGTCTTTCATTTGTTCAGAAAACTGGAAGGCTGTGACGTCTGTCGGCTGTCGACGCGACGACGTTTTCGGGTTCGCTGAACAACATGGACGCGACGATCGCGTATGCGCGCGACCTTCGCTTATATTAGGGCATAGCCTTATAGGTATTTACTATATATCAGCCGGCTAACCAACGACCAACACAACGAAAAAGCATATCGTGGATAAGATCAAGTTTCATGCAAATTGTTCTTACAGCTTTTTTTTTCCAAAAAAATTTCTTGCAGTGTAATCTGCCCCTTGATCTGTAAGTTTACCAACCAAACCTTTGCTATGAAAAAATATAATCTATGAGTATTACTATATTATTATATTTTATGTAATACTAGTTTCTGCCCGCGACTTCGTCTTCGTGAAATTTGTTGTTCCCCGACCCACCCCGTCGTATCGCATCACCTGCCCGCACTAGTACTACGTTTCGCTTACCATTCTTTCTTTTTGCTTGGCTCCTTAGGGTCATAGCAGGATATTAAATAGCCTATAGCCTTCCTCAAAAATTGGGCTCATCAAATGAAATAATAATTTTTGAAATCCGACTTGTGGTTCTGAAGATTATCCCCTGCATACAAACCAACAAACAAATTTTACCTATTTATAAAACTAGTATAGATATAGATTTAATTATTTAAATTACAATTATAAAACCTTTATAGATTCATCCAAGGAGACGTTATAAGCCACAATCTCTAATACACAAAAATACAAAAAATAAAATGACCCGTAGGCAAAATGACAAAGAATTATTTGTTACTAATATAACAATAATTATTATAAAAATTACGTTTATAATATCTGATCTTCCTCAATCATTATTTGTGCCATTTGAATGAATTTCGGCAGGTTTTGCCCAAATATGTCCTCCGATACCGTATTAACATTAATAATACGTGCGGCTCGTGACATTGGGCTAACGTGAATATGAGTAAAGTCCTAGCTGCTGTATTATATGATATTATATCATATATGAGGGGATTGTGGCTAGGAAATAACAGCCGCATGGGTCGATCGATCAGGTTAAGCAACACTTGCCGCGGTTGGTCCGTGGATGGGTGACCATCTTTACATACCCAGACCCCTCCGTGCCTTAGAAAGCACGTTAAGCCGTTGGCCACGGCTACCATTCGTGAAACTTTGACTGTCGTTACGGGTCATCAGAAGCCCGAAAGTCTGACAACCAGTCTTACCAACGGGTTTCGTATTACCCAGTAACGCGGTCAGATAGGAAGTCATTCCATGTAAAATACTGGTAATCAGCTGCATCCGGTTAGACTGGAAACTACCGGACTGAAAGTCAACTGGACCAACAAAGCTAGGAATAGGCTAGGCAGAAGATATATTATAATAAAAGAGTTTGTTTTGCATTAGTCACATTTCTTTTTGCATTTGATAGCCCAATTCTTGAGGAAGGTTATAGGCTATTCAACATCACGCTACATTCCTTAGGAGACGAGCAAAAAGAAAAAGAAAAAAAATGAATTCAGCACACATGATGTTGATGTGTGCTGAATTCATGATTACAGGTTGCGCGGAGATGTATCCCACCCTTCATATATTATAAGTACTTTTCCGAGATTTTCGATTACTTCGCTATTATCAATTTATTCAAACTGATCCGTTATAAGACAATCTAATCAACACAAAAGAAATTGAACAGTAAATTAATTAGTCACCGCCAACATAACTAGAAGTCAGGCAAATTTGAAATGTAGAAATGCTAACAACAATTTTGATCACGTACATATCATCACAAGACAACAAAAACCAAAATTACAAAGTGTTTCAAATACATTGCGGTTTTTTGTACCGACTTTCAGAGTACAGACTTGGTTGTTTTCCTATTAACTGAGCAATGAATATCGAATTATGAAAGAGGTTTTGATTTTGTTTGATACTTAGGTACAGACGCCAGCACATCAAGCTACCACAATCTGTCAAATTTCTTTAATAGATTTTCAACTTTATCAGTAAAGCATTAAGGTTTAAGATTGGTTGGGAAAATTTGACAGTTTCGGGTAGCTTGACCTGCTGGCGTCTGTACAATAATAAATCTATCGTTCAGTATTCTAATCACTGTTCTGAAATACTATTCTATAAAGACAGTAATGTGCTGTTACGTCTTCAGCCAGAGAATAAACTATAAGAAGTGCCGAGGGATTATATTTTGAATAAGAAGAAACACGATTTGGAACAAGTCGAGAGTTTGGAACAAATTCTTACAGTTTCGATACTAAGAACATTATATAAAATAGAAGCGTTTTGAGAGCAGTGGTGATGAAATAATTTACACAAAGAAATGCACTTGTCTTCATCCGAACTCGTATATCGCGACCGTTTACCATTGCTTCTTAACAAACCGAGATTTTCTTAATAATGCTGTTGACACTGTTGATGATTTTCAAACAATATAAATCAATTGATTAGGAATTTCCTTCAATATCCTTCAAACTGTGAAAGAAAGTGTATTACGCAATTGGGGTGCAGCTTTTCTGCGTTTGGGATTACGCCACAGAATAGTCAAACTTTGTCACCAATCCCTCCGTCAAGTACGGTGATTATGTCTGTGTCCCATAAAAATAATAAACGACTCATTGTAGAGATCATTGCACATAATCATTGATTATAATTACATTGTAGGTATGCTGCACCGGTTGACGTCATCACGTCAACGTCGGCTGTCGCTGAAAACCAGCCCTGGGGCTCTGTCTCGCATAGTCTTAGCAGAGCATGCAGAGCGATGGCCGTTTTGTGTGGACGTGACGCATATTTTCTCCTAACATGTTCTTTTTTTGTGTTCTTTTTCTGCGCCCTGTGTGCCGCAAATAAACATATTTTCTTTCCTTATTTTTTCTTTGTATCATCTAAGTTACGATTCGTGTGTTAGCATTTTTTTTTAAGCCTATATTGTTTCCCACTGGCAAAGGCCTCCCCTTTTTCCTTCCAAACCGGGGACGTCTTGAGCGATCTCTGGCCATGTCGGCCCTGGAAAACTCGTTAGATCGTCTCATCACCTTTGCCGTGGTCTACCTCAGGCGTCCAGTGAGTGACGATTTTTGCCCATCTCCCCGGGTGCGTATTAGCAATAGACGTTGGAAAATAAAAACACTGCACAATATTTTTTTTAACTTGAACGCCTCTTGCAATACACCTAAAACCAATCTTGTGTTACCTACCTTTCATCCGAAAAAATATTATAATAAAAACAGCAAGCATATTTTGACGTTAGATGACTATCTAAATTGAAGATCAGCACCCAAAATCCACTGAAAAGTACTTGTTACTTCGTTTTTATAATACAAACTTATATCTACGGCTGACAAACTCAATTCTGTCCTCTAAACCTTCGCGCTACAATTTAGTTTAACTGCAAATGGGTTTGTAAGTTATTTACGATTGACAACTTTACTGTAACCACTACATCAATCAAAAATCAACCTTACTACTAGGACGTAGAGAATGTGACGATTGTGATCAAACTATTGTAGTTGTGGATGACAATAGTACCAATCGAGACAATTCATGAATAAATGTATGAATAGATTTCGAATAGTTCTCGTATAAGAACGTCCGAGTGGCTTTTTTCCTATGAATATTGTTTGTTAAGTGATTTATGTATTCTTTCATTGATGGTTTTGGGCTCGCATTTTCTCGGGCATGTAAGGAAAATAGGTCAGGAAAGAAAGATGTTGAAAGATTGATAGGGGATGGCAGATAGCGGCTGAGGTTCTATCAGTCGGGTAATCATGGGGTTTTTATTGTGTGCGATGGAAACTAGCGTTAACGTTATGTTGTGGAATGGAAATCAGATGTTCGGAAAGGTTTTTCTGCAGTGTGACTCGCGTTTTTAGAGTTTATATTTGTTGGAGCGTAATATAACATAGCAAAACATCACGCCTTGTTTCCCCAAAGGGTTGAGCAGAGGTGTACCTACAGTACATTTACATTTCGCCAGTTATGTTTAAGTCCCATGTAATAGGGGGCGAGCCTATTGCCATTAACCGGGCACAAATCCAGACTCCAAACTGCTATTGGGAAATTCCAGATAGAAAAAATCTAAATAACACTTTTCCCGACCTGAGAATCGAGCCCATCGAGCCCAAGACCTCATGTTAAAACGAGCTACACAAGTAATGACGCTTATACCATGGTAAATTAGTCAAACGTCATAGTATTCTTCTTCCTCTTTTCGTGTGCATTATACTCTTCCTCGCTGTTTTGTTTTTTAATAGTTTGAACCGTCATAGTAAGAGCACAGTAGATAAAGTTACAATATTATGGAAATAATAGAAAATCAAACAATTCTGATCTTCATCATCTGCTCATCCTTTTTCCAACTATGTTAGAGTCAGCTTCCAGTCTAACCAGATGCAGCATAATACTAGTATTTTCATATTTTTATTCATGCATGCAGGTTTTTAAATGAAGCGACTGCCTATCTGACCTCGACAACCCAGTTGCTGGGTAACACGATACCCTCGGTAAGACTGTGCAATCGATTCTGATCCTATGATCAAAAGCTAATAAGATATATTATTAAAGTAGATATAAACGAATATGAAATCGTGTTCATAACAGGTCCAGTTAATCCGTTTTTAATGGTTATAAGCTTACCGCTCAGTTTGGAGTTTCGCTCCGTTTGATATAGAGAAAATGTGAAAAGTTAAATTTTTTGTTAAAAACTAGAGCAATTTGTAACGTTACTATTAGAATTATACGATTATTTGATTTCGTTTTTAGTAGCTCTTGTACCTGGAATAAGTCTGTCTATCATACCTACTACTCGCGAAAGATGGAAGGAGTGGAGAGGCCTTTACCCTTGCCCTTTGAGGAGGGGGACAGCGCAAGTTAGTAAAAAGTGTGAAATATAGTTTTTTTCTGTTTGTATGTTTTTTTGGAAGTATGTTTCGGATTGGCGCATAAACGGCTGAACGGACTTTGATGAAATTTGACACAAAGATAGTTTATGACCTGGATTAACACACAGGCTACTTTTAATCCTGGTGGTATGTTACCGAGGGATATTTTCCGGCAAAATCTAGTTATCAGTAACATAAGAAACATTTTAACCTTTTTTTGTGTATTGGGAAATGGGCCACCTCTTGACCTCGATCTCGCCTGGTGGAAAGCGATGAATGAGATCTATGATGGAACGAAAAACCGTTGGGTTTAATACCTGACCAAAGGTCTAAAAATGTTCCATTTGAACTTTTAAAGGAACACAAGTTTTTATAAGTTCGTAAGAATGTCAAAATGTCAGACACACAGCTCAGACATGTTAACACCTATAAAATAACTTTTCTTACTTTTGAAACTTATTAACGAGAAAAAGCATGATATTGAGTTTTGTACTGTCATAATAATATTAAAGAATTGAACAAAATGGAACCTGAAGGAGGTCATAAAGAGTTCTCGTTGTTAGATAATTATCTAACTATTTTTTCACACAAGTTCATCCGGGTGGAAAAAAAAAACTGAATGAAGTATAAGATAAGTAATTTTCAGATAGATTTTCTCAGTCATTTAATTACGTCGATATCAGTTTAGTACCTACCAAGGCATCTGTCCCATCGAGGGAGTAGAGCTAGCAACTGAGAACGAGTTGGTGAGCAACGAGCAGCGAGTTCGCGATGGTGAGGAGTGATTACCTGGTGCATACCAGCAGGCCAATTCTCGTAATTTAAAACGATCAAAATCTAGTTGCAGTGTCATCTCGGCGACAAACAAATGTCAAAAACTTGTCAAAATGTAGGGAAATTTGACGTATTTTTTGACAGATCGAGACAGATCAGATTGTGAACATTCTTAAATTTACCAGAATTGTCCCTCAGTTGTTGTGTAAGCATGTCTAGTCTCTACCGAGTGTTTTGCCCGCAAAGTGAGCGTAGCTGAGCGAGTACTCTCAGCGGTGACACAAAGTTAAAGTCAAAGCATTTATTTCAGATAGGCACATAAAAGGTACTAGATTAAGAAGGAATAGAATTGATTCTAGGCGCCCCTTCTAAAAGGTAGTTTTCGTATGGAGAAAATTATGTAAGAAACTACACCGTTACCTTTTTAAATGTTTTTGATTATTTTATGTACAATTATTATAATTAGATGATGCACTTACAATAAAATTATTATACCACAGGTAAAAGAATGACAGAATGGATAGATGCCGCTATAAAAAGTGCGAGCTAAGAGAACTGTCGTACAAAGAGATACATCTACAAAGTTATTTATCGAAATACATTTAATTTTTTACTTTTAAATATGGTATTCACTTCATAATTAGCATATAACGTTCCCACTGCTGGGACACAGGCCTCCTCTCAGTTCCACCACGCGGGCCCAGTGCGGGTTGGTAGATGTCACGATGTGTCTTCGAATTTTTGGTTCTAGGACATGCCGGTTTCCTCACGATCTATTCCTTCACCGTTTTGAGTGCAGTGATGAAATAATTGGCACAAAGTAAAGTGCCTGACTGGGCTCGAACCTACGACCTACTACTCGGTAAGTCGCGACCGTTACCGTTACTGGGCCACCACTGCTTTCCTAGTGTTCACTGGATATTGTAAAATTAGGTAGCGCAACAGTAGAGTTACAATTTAAAATTACTGTTTTTTTTAGCGTTAACTATTTCAACGGCATTTTTCTATAATCTGAAGACCAATTCCCGTAATTAAAAACGTTCAAAACCTAAACGCAATCTCATCTCGGCGTCAATCAATATCAAAAACTTGAGACTGTGAACGTTCTTAAAATTACGAGATTTTCCCCTCTGTACAAAGATTTAATTAAATTAAAGAATATCCTACTCGCAGGTATTCACAATTGCAACCAAACAATAATTATAAATTCTATTTTAACTAACATATTTACAGTGCTTCAATTATAACTTTTTAATGAACTTTCCCTTGATTCAGCTTGAACTGAACTGTAAGTCTAAATAAGATTGTAAGAGTACATTAAAAACACGCCTACTTCAGTCGACATAGTCGAAAACTTTAACGTGAACACGTACTGAGTTGCTGGTGTTAACGTGAAAGTGAGAAAGCAGATATATTCTCAAAAATCCGGTGATTGCCTAGTTGGTCTGGTGGTCGCAAACGCTACTGCTGAGCATGAGGTCCTGGGTTTGATTCCCAGGTCGAGCAAAATGTAATTGGGATTTTTCATCAGAAATTTCTTAGTAGCGCCCGGAGTCTGAATTTGCGCCCGGTTGATGGCCATAGGTTACGGTAATGTTATGAATTTTCCAAACAATCAAAAACGCACATTTATTTATTTATTTATATATACTTTATTGTACAACAGATTAAGACAACAGAATAACAGAACACAGAAAGAGACAGACACAATAAACGTAGTATAAAAAATACATTAAACACTACAAAATACATATACAATGGGCGGCTTTATCGCATTACTAGCACATTGCACATGTCTAAACGCCAACAACTTTTCGGTCTTGGCTCAGTGTTTCTAACTTGAACATAGAGTGCTCTAAGCTTAATTAAAGTAACTGTTTCATTAATTGTTCATAAAACAAGTAGAATAAAAAACAAACGTGACGCTCCGATTTTTGTAACAAAACTTTTATTTTTTATGTTTTTCTTGGAAATCGATTTTAAAAACAACCCTCAAGCAATCAAGAATGTATTTTAATAAAAAAATCTACTGAAATAATTACATCATTCAATAAACCAACAACAGATAAAATTCCCAGAATGTGTGTTGCAGCACTTTTGACCAATTTCCGGGTGATTTTACGTAGAAACGGTTTTTTTTTTCCATTTGACTGCAACATAGGTACATTTCGTGTGATAATATCGCACCTACCCAGAAGTTATAACAGTCGACTAGGGATGGCCTATTTTACAGTTCATATTAACAAATGTTTGTAATTTAAAGGACTTTTGGGAGTCATGAATAGTATTAGATGCATTGCAAAAGTGCACAATCATATTAGGTAGAAAATAGTGGTGTGTGTGTTCCTAGAAAATAGTGGTGTGTTCCTAGAACATAATATACAGAGTGGCAGGCACATTGACGCGCTAACTGGAACCATGAATTCAGCACTTAATTCCAGACCTAGCGTAGACATTTTTTGGTCGATTATCAAGAAAAAAATAGCTGTTTCATATAAAAGTCAATATCTACGCGGGTCAAACTGAACAGCTAATTAGTATTTTAATAACCGATGAAAAAATTCAATGGGTTCCTAATCAAGGAACAGTTCTATAGTAACAGGTTGCGTGTGGATGTCTCTGCCAGCCTGTATAACCTAGCTAAAACCTATTTTTGTAAACCATATGAGCATTGCCGACAAAGAAAATCCACACACCACAGATGTCTGTTCAAAAATAACATAATACAACCTACGCCACGCCTGTTATTCGCGAAGGGTCAGACATATGTGTACAGCCGTCAACTATGCACTCTGTACTTAATAACATTGCACAAAAATAATTGCTAAAACGACTTTTATTTTTAGTAACAATAGCGATATGAGAACGAGAACACAAATTTGTTGTACCTGCAACAAGGCTCAAGAAGGTGGCTCGTTCAGATGCCAATGTATACGCTTTTATAATAAAGTTCCAAGCCCCGTTCAAGATCTAAGCCTTAATAAATTCAAATCAATCATTAAACGTAAGTTGTGCCAGAAAGCCTTTTATACCGTTAAGGATTTTATCGAGGACAAAAAGGCTTAGGATTGAGCTGCTTCCAATTTTTACATATAGAATTTTTATTCTGTTAATATTATATTAACAGAATATGTATTTTTTTCTATTGTGCTTGTTCCTGATCCTAAGGTTTCGCCAAAATTTTCTGTTTTTTCCCGTGAGAACCTGTAATTGGCTTTATGTCTCACATACAATGGTTATCCTTCTGATAAAGCTGTTGATCTTTCGTATGATCAAAAATCATTCATCAACGTGACAGCAAAGTCCCTGTAATATTGAAACCGTTGCCAACCCTGCGCACTAGAGCGAGGACGTAATAAAACTTCAATACTTAATGAGATTTTCGCTCGCTGCGTACAACCTGCTTTTAATTTTGTTGTTCATGGTTTAAAATGTGTGATATAGGCTTTATTGTAGGTTTTCCATTTAAAATTAAATAGAGTTAAGCAAAATCTCAGAACGTCTGAGAAGTTTTTGTGTCCTTTGTACACAACAAAGGACACACGTATTTCTTGCTCTGAAAAACTACGGTTTATTCACCGTGTGTAGGTACGGTCGTCAGTGTTGTATGGATCACTATGGAAGCTTGTCGACGGACACGGTCTTTAATTGCCTTAGGCTTAATAGTGCTTAATAGTGATTGTGACTTTAAAAGTCATCGTTCGTGAATAACGATTAGATAACTGAAGGGATATTGGGATAGATTGGTGTTGAATAAGTAAAACCACACGTTTACCTACAAATGAATGAAAAAATACGCAGCCTCGTTGATATGATTAAATTAAAAAGTTATGAATAAGTCAGAATCATACAGGGTGTAAAAAGACCAATCACATAGCCGTCAACTACGCATTCTGTACATCAAACTAAACATTTTTTTTTATATAATAACGTTGCCCCACAGGAATTTCTCCTGTATCGTGGGTGCGTTTAAAAACATTTAAACTCACATACACAAACAGCCAGACCTGGAACAACTACTTGTAGGTAATACAAATATTAGTTCCGTGCGGGAATCGAGCCGGGACACGCAGCGCAGCAGTCAATCGCTTAACCACTGCGCCAACCGTGCCGTCGATTGCATAAAAATAATTGCTGGAAAACCTCTTTTATTTTTGTGTGAAAATTTTGTGTTTGCGGTAGTGCGCCATGTTAAAACACACGCAAAACATTGTGCTAATGAGTACATGAAACGGTACAAGGGTCGTGGGGATATTTAAAGTTGTGTTACAACATCGTAAAAAAACATCAATGTAAGTTGGGATTTTGACCTTCATTATATCCGTAACCGGAAGGTTCCCAGGTACAGTCCAGTACATACAAATATCACAATGACGGGGAGTACAAGTGACTCGTGGCTTCGTTAAGTATCTTTTTACACCCGTCACATTAGTGGGAGCAAAATACAAAAACAAAGATAGACAGTTAAAAAACGTTTATCTTTTTTTTCCTATCACTGCCAACCCACAAAAACGCTCGCCAATAAACGCGGTACTAACTAACCAACAACCAACTCCACACTGAAAACCACAAAAGCCCGCGCCTGACAGCCTGCAAAATAAAACTCACAACGATTCATATTCCTGGATTTCCTCCGAATATTTCACCTGGATGCAAAAGGGTGAATGAAATTGTTGAGCAAACAAGCGGCCAAACAAATTCTGGCTATTTGTTTCCCTGGGGCGCAGCCAACTTGGCTTGATCTGGCTAAAGATTCGTTGAATTTATGTCCACACACATTTCTTCTGGATCCTGGGTAAAAGTTCAGCGTCTAAGTAATAAAATGATAAAACTGTCGCGACCGAGTTTTATTTGGGGAGTATCAAATTGGTCTGTGAAGTATAAAGTTTTTGATGCCGAAAATAATAGGACTTAAAGGATATAAAAATGTTTGACTTTATCACTGATTCTATTTAGGAATGTCAGGGAAGATCCATCTTTGGGAGATAGATTTCTTTTATCTTACAATGCTGTCAATTCTCTGGAATGAGAGAACTTTAGTTTATTTTAACGGTTTGCTGTGACTAACGTTTTATTTCTTTGGATCCTTAAATTCTATTGTAATGTTTGGAAGTGTTGCGTTCGATGTACGAGTATTAATGCTGTTTGTTGTCAATTCCTCTTACGGACCGATGATTACAAATGTTTCTTTCTTTCTCTTACTTACGTAACCATGTAGATTAGCATCGTACAAGGGTCGTCTGATGGTTGCATAATAAATTGAAGTTCCCGCTTCTTATAAGTCCTCTAATCCCTCATGCAACGATTTTGGATTGACGTTGGACGCGGACGCCGCGGTCCACGTGTTTAAAAAAAGGTGAGTGAATGACTTTTAAACTCTTTTTTGTTATACCCCTCTAAGGGTTTTTTTGAACAATTTTCCGACAATACAACTTTTTCCCTTTGTTCTTTTTTTCTATGGTTAAATTTCGCTTCGAAGCCATTATATTTTTCGGAATAAAGTCAAAAGCCCTTAAAAATTTTTCAATTATTACAACGATATAATTATTACAAATCCATTGCCGTACATATAAATATGCGGTATGCATCATAATTATGTAGATCGTTAGAATATTCAATAAAAACGTTATAGTGTAAAGTCTATTCTATAGTAATCTCACCGTGAAAACTTAGGTTAAGTGAGCTAAAAGTCAATGGAGTCAATCTCTAACATCAGGCGGAATGACAGTTCTCTTCAAGCTTACTTCACACAAGCTTTTTACAGATTAGAATGGCTGTTCAAACATTTGAACCTAAGATTTCAAATCATAATGAGACTTTACAGCTGAAGTGGAAAAACATCAACTAACTGTTGGAGAACACTGTTATAATGTAGTTGTTCTGCTATAAAAGTATTACAGCTGAAAATGTACAGACGCCAGTACATCAAGCTATCCGAAACTGTCAAACTTTCCCAATCAACTTTGAACCTTATGCTTTAGCGATAAAGTTGAAAATCTACTAAAGAAATTTGACAGATGGTTGTAGCTTGATGTGCTGGCGTCTGTACCTACATATGTCCGCGCAACATTTTATGTTATGCTGCGCTGACTAAGTACCCTACAAAGTACTTTGCTTCAAATAGAAGACGTATCGATCCTATTTGAAACTACGGCCAGTAAGTAATACATTATGTACAAACTCAATACAGGCTTCTATTAACCACAGTCAGTTTAACTTAATTTCTTTTGTTGTTTACCATATTCTTTTTATTTTTGTTAATCTTTTTGCATAAGATTCTGTATTATCTCCTATTGGGAGAGGGCACTGGCTATTGTAACACAGGTCTATCACCTAGCACAGGAGTCAGGGACTTCACTCTATGTTTTTTTGTAACCACTTTCTTGTGTAATAAAGATTATTATTATTACAAGTTTTGCAAGGTATAATGTCAGGGGCTACTTTTGCAAGTAATATAATACTTTACAAATAACAGCGATTTTTGCTGACATAGTCGAGTTTTATAAGCACGGAACTAGAGGTAAATCTTGGTCTGTGTTAGACTCATAGTCAGCCTATAATGTTCCCACTGACCCCTCGGTGCCTCGGAAATCACGTTAAGCCGTTGGTCCCGGCTGTCATTCGTGGATCTTTGTCGTTCGTCAGAAGCCCGAAAGTCTGACAACCAGTCTTACCAAGGGGTTTCGTATTACCCAGTAACTGGGTTTTGGAGGTCAGATAGGTAGTCGCTCCATGTAAAATACTGGTACTCAGCTGCATCCGGTTAAACTGGAAGCCAACCCCAACATAGTTGGGAAAAGGCAGGCAGATGATGATGATCGCAGAGACTCCATAGGCATAACGTAGAGTTCTACACTTTCATACTCCTTTTGCTTCTTTACGGTGATACATCTAGTCATACACACACTCCAGTTGCGAGATGGATTTAGAAGTTATGTATCTATTTATTTTAATAAATAATATAAGTACTCTAGTCGAACAACGACGAAGGGTGAATTATTTTCAGTTTTGTAATGAAAAATGTTAATAGGTCAGTAACAGACATTTATTCTGGACTGTTTTCATTAGAGCCTCTAATTGAATTTTGTGATATAAACTTTGAAAATACTTATATACAATCTGAGTAATAAATCTTAAATTATTTTTAATAAAATGTGAGGTAATTTTGCGCGCCGCGTGACGACTACCGGCCACCGTAGGCGCGGGCCTGCGGGCGGAGAGCAATGGGTAGTTCACCGCCCGATCAGGACCAGGCCCGTGCCGGACGGCGTGTAAGTGTTCCACGCGCGCCTCAAAGAGTTGTCAGCATAATCTGAGGGGCCCCTTAGGGCCGAAGCCTGCCGGGTCAGCGAGATTGTCCGAAAGGGTTACCGCTACCCCGGAACATAAAGGGCAAAGGAAGGAACATGGGTGGGTTTTAGTCAGTAAGAGTCTGACACTCCCTTCCGCTCCACCTAGAGCGGGAGGGGTCATTTGATGATTTTCCATTCCGAAAAAAAAAGGTAATTTTGCGCGCAAAAACTATTTTAATTTACAAGATTAACTGTCAAATCTCTAGGCACATTGTTTTTGCTCCACAGTTTTGACAACGGCTTATAACTGGACAAGTCACTGTTGAATAATAAATCAAGTTGCAATGCTAATAACTTTTGGCTAAAACCTGAATTGTTTGCATATTTCAGTACAAAGAAAGAAAGAGAAATTAAAAAATAATATTGTTTTTTAATCAAACAAAATGTAGGTTAACTCCCTAAGCTCTTGTCGAGCACAACTTGCTAACTAAACGAGAAATTTTACAAAGGAATGCCTACATTTTGTAACTCAATCGACGTAGTATTTCGTAGGCGCGCTACGAAATTCGTAGCGCCTCTACGAAGTTGCTACGAATTAATCTACCTTTTTTGTAGAACTTAACGGATTACGTTTTGATCAAAAACGTAATACAGTTTTTAACTTAATCGCATATTATAATATTACTTCATCTTGAAGCGAATCTCTCAAGGGGATAGGTAGAGTACTAAGTCGATTAAATATTTCAGAAAGTGAAGTAAAGAAAGGAAAAAAGTAAAGAATATTGTAGAAAAGTATCAGAAGGGCAATTCTCTTAATTTTAAGAACGTTCACAGTCTGATTTCAGTCTCAATCTGTCAATCTGAAAAATCCTTTAAATTCCCCAAAGTTTTGACAAGTTTTTGACATTGATTGTAGATGAGATGAGATTGCGTCTAGATTTTGAATGTTTTTAATTACGGGAATTGGCCTTCAGGTGTCAGTTAACCAGTTTTTATATGTGTAAAATTCAAGTATTTTAAATACATTTTGATGTATGCATAATTAAATTAAACCAATAATTATTTAAATGGCCACACTCTTGACCAATTTCCGACAAAACGTATGTCATCAGTCCATAATATATGTCTATACAAAAGTCTAGCATCCGGAATATTATCAAAATGACTTTAATAATAAATATGAAATATCTCATCGCTTGTAAATACTTGGCATACACCGAGTGTACGCGACTGGAAGCGATGTACGTTCCAAACCCGCATATTTGTGATCCTAGGACATCAGGGATGGCGGACTTACGTACGTTGGTACAGAATATTACTTGTAGTGTGTGGCGCTGGCCGAGAAGTTGTGTGGAAAATGGTGGCCTTGGTTTTGACATATGATGTGAAAGAGTGAGGAAAGTATTGAGTATGAATGTGTATGGTAAGAGTAGAGAGTAGTAGCTGGATTAAGGGCTGATTTTACCATAGTCAGATATCTTTTATCCGAATAAAATTGACGGCTGACAGTTGTATTTCAGTACAGTCACGAGCACTAATATGTCAACACGATGGGTTCGAAAATATGTTCGTAGCAACATAAAATTTCATTAAAAAATAAAGGAGTAAATCGCTTTTGAATAAAGCTAAATGTATAGATACTTATGCCCGTGACTGTACAGTATGGAAAAACTGTAAAAAATTCAAAATTTAGTCTCAGGATAAGACTTATTCTAGGTATAAAAGTTTCGTAAATTCGCCCTAAGTATAAAAGTATGTGGTCAGTAAATAAGTGACCACTCAGACGGCGGTGGAAGAAAAAATATGTTGCGCCAGTTTCAAATAAATTGGTGACGTAAAAAAAGTATTTTAAGAAAAAAAACAGTTTAGCAGTACTTACGGTTTAAAACAAACTCTTAAAATGCTTCACCAGAATGCGGAATAATTTAAAAACATAAGACGGCAAAGAGTTTATAACTGTATCCAGAAAACTTACATTTGAGTAACCATCCGATCTAGCCTTCCAACAACTTGTATGACTCTCTTTCCATATTCACATTTATAAAAAAAACCACTCCTTCCATAAAACGTTTCCCCCTATATTTACATATGTGTTTAACTTTTATTCAATTCAAACGCGCGGCAACCCTACCCAGCACGCACGAGGATTCGATCGCGATATAAATGCAGCGATTGTGAACTCTCTCAAGTCAGCTGAATGCAATAAAACATGGAAAATAACACGTAACCTTGCGTGTATCGACTGAGATTAAGTTGGTTTTTTTTTGTGTAAATGATTGAGGTTATAACGTAACTTACGTTACACTACGCTAAGTTAGCAGTGGTCGTAGATTTGAACCCAGTCAGCCGCTTTACTTTGTGTAAATTATTTCATTTTATTTTCACCACTGCTCTCAAAACGGTAAAGGAAAACATCGTAAGGAAACCGACATTTCCTAAAACCAAAAATTCGAAGATATGTGACATCTACAAACCCGCACTGGGCCCGCGTATTAAATTACGGCTGACTCCCTCTTACAGCACGGAGGCTTGTGTTCCGGCAGTGGGAATGTTACATTTCGCTCGTATTTACCAAAAGGGTGGACAGAGGGTTATAGTGCAACCACATTTCGCCTGTGATTTATTTACTTACTAGCTGCACCCTGCGGTTTTACCCGCATAAGTTTCGATCCCGTGAGAATATCGGGACAAAAGTATCCTATGTGTTAATTCTGGTTATAAACTACATGTGTGCCAAATTTCATATAAATCCATTCAGTAGTTTTGGGGTGAAAGAGTAACAAACATCCATCCATCCATCCATACAAACTTTCGCGTTTATAATAACACTAGCTGCGCCCCGCAGTTTCACCCGCGTAGGTTTAGGTCCCGTGGGAATAACGGGACAAAAAGTACCCTATATGTTAATCCTGGTTATAAACTATAGGTGTGCCAAATTTCATCCAAATCTGTTTAGCTGTTTCGGCGTGAAAGAGTAACAAACATCCATCCATTCATCCATCCATACAAACTTTCGCATTTTTATTATTAGTAGGATTAAATATAGTAGGATACACAATAGGCGACGGCAACAATGGATAGTTAGGGCACTCAGTATTCGAAAGTAAGAGCTTACTTTCTCTATAAATTGGAATCCAGTAGAAGTTAACGGGGTTTACTGCAGTCCCCATTATACAACGTCATCATAGTCAACCTATAATTTCCCACTGCAGAGACACAGGCTTCCTCTCTGTGATAGGGAGTGGGACATAATCCACCACGCAGGACCAGTGGAAGTTGGTGGATGTCACATTATACCTAGTGGTAAAATGTATGTAAGTTTGGCTCATTAAATTCAAGTTGAACCCAACTTTCATAATAATTTTTCATAGAAGGCATTTTATTATAATGAATAGGAAAATAATAATAATTATTAAAAACTACTTCGATGCGATGGTCAAGTGGTCACACTACTGCTGAGCATGAGGACCTGGATTCCCAGGTCGGGCATTAGACCGGGTCGGGTACTAAATAAATAAAAAAAAAAGTGTTAATAGGTTATCATTAGGAATTTCTCAGTATCAGGCCGGAGTTCATACCCAGTTGATGGCAATAGACTCTTCTATTGAATGGGACTTAAACATAACTGGCAAAATGTGGATGTACTATAGGAAGGTACCCTTAACCCTGCTTAACCCTTTGAGGAAAAACAGGCGTGAAATATGTTTTTTTATGTAGCTAAAAATAAACTACTTAAATACGAGATTGTATAGCCATCAAATTTTATTAAATGCTTTTACAGTCATCGTCCATATACAAATTATATTCTGACGTAACAATAGTTAGGTACCCTACTGAGATTGTATAATATTTAGAAGTCAACTGAATTGCAAACTTTATTTTCTCTAGCGCTCGCTTTATTAAAAATAAACAATGAAATGTTTAATAATGAGGTGAACAAAGCCAAAGCTATTCAATGGAATCTTTTCTTTTAGAACTTTTTGCGGGTACTAACTGGCTACCCGACTGCGCTCGCGTTTAATTTAGTCTGAATTATTAACGCTGTTTCCTTTTATCTTGATTTTGTACAGTGTTATGTATATTAGACACTCTTCGCGATGGATATTCACAGCTAAATATTTAGGTTCTAGTTAGTATCATCATGAGAGCAGTGGTGGCCTTATGAATTGTAGATCGTGACTTCGAACACAGGCAGGCTCTTTACTTTGTGTATTTAATTTCATCACCACTGTTCTTAAAACTGTGAAGGAAAACATCGTGAGGAAACTGGCATGTTTTAGAACCAAAAATTATTTGGTACTGAATACCAGTGTGGAAAGACTGCCTATCTGACCTGGACAACCACATCCCAGCCACTGGGTAATACAACCCATAACGACTCAGTTTAACATCCAGTCTGAGGCACGGAGGGGTCTTGGTTTGTAAAGATGGTTCCCCAACCACGGACCAACCACGGCAAGCGTAGCTTAACCTGATCTAACGACCCGTTCGGCTGTTACTACTTAGTCACAAGCCCCCATTCTTTTACTATGAATTAAGAAGTTAAAAAAAATAGTTCAATCCTGTCACTTTACGTCCTATGTGATCCTGCATCGTGAATAGTTGATCGCTCCATACATACGGAATATCTTCCTTTATTACACTCCGCTGAGAGGTTTAAAATTACGATCGGTCGAGGTTAAGCTGCTGTTGTGGCGGATTGGAATCGGATGGGTCAGTAAGTCTTGAGGATGAATGAGTTGCTTTTTCCATTTAAAGATTTCATAACTTTATTTTTTCAGTAAACTGTTTCCAGGCATTATTGATTAGAATTTAGATAGTTACAGTTTATCATCTGCCTAGCCTGTTCCCAACTATGTTGGGGTCGGCTTCCAGTCTAACCGGATTCAGCTGAATACCAAGTTATAGTTTCAATTTGTTGATTTCTATGAGAACGTAACTACAAGAAGCCCTACGGTAACTATTGTGTAGGGCACGAGTAAATGTAATAATGCTCATTGTTCGTAGGTATTGAAGAGTTCATTGTCTTATTAGTTATGGGACAACAAAACAACATAACATCACACATGTTTTCTCCGAAGAGATCGGCATAGATGTGAATGATTTTATGCTAATAAACAAATTAATAAAGATCTACTAAAGCCAGCTGCCCATTGGTTATAGTGAAATTAAATTAAATGTTTATTTATGTAAGACACTTTTACACTTTGATATTTTGTTGGTCAATATTTTAAAAACTAGATAGCGCTGGCATTTCCTAGCTGACTGATCCCTGAGAAGAAATGCCGAAACAAACTCAGAGGTTAGGAACTAGAGTCTTTTGTAAAGTCCAAACATTATATTATTAGGATTTTATGTGTAAATGTAGGGCCATGTCTGGGGAAGGGCCATTTAAAGAAAGAGCCATTTCAGCTTTGAGTTGACCTGTCTCAACAGACGGCATACTCGTACGTGCATTAGTCATCGTGTAGCTCAACCCTATTTTAGGGAGCTCAACGACCCGTCACACGTCGCTACCAGATCTGCGTGACATTTGCGTAGCTCATATATACAAAACACTCAAGCCCCGCCGACAGTTAGAAAATCATGTATATAAGAACCATATTCGCATGTGGTGCAACATACAAATATTTTTAGATCACTATATTTCCTCCAAGCAATAACCCACTTTAATGTTACAGCAAACATTTTTGAGGATATCCGCTCGCTGTAGGCAACTGGACAAAGAGCTTACCAGCCCATAAATCAGATGGTATGCCACGGACACTTTAGATAATCCGTCATTTGGATTAATGCCCGGAGGAAGTTTTGTTATCTTTTGTGGGTAGTTATTTATGATAAGATAGAAGTTACGTGGCAGTTACGTTAAAGCGCGCGATCGTTTATGGGTTATTTACATTTGCATTAGTTGGCAAGTTAAGTTTTCTTACGTCTTTATGCAACATTTAACAATGAATAACTGTCACTTTTGGATTGACGTTTAGACACTAATTGAACTCAACCCGCTACTTAACTAAAGTTTATGTGTTTATGCTTTTATTTGTGACATAATATAGGTATTTACATTATTTATGCTAACGGAGAAAATATTCCAACCTGATTGGGAGTTATATGTTCGAGCCGTTTGGGGTTGAAACACTAGGGCCATGGGGTCCGAGTGCCCAATTGGTTTTTCGAGATATCGCCAAGCGGTTAATCGAATCTTCACGTGGCCTGTTTCTTGGCCAAAGAATTAGCATCGCCATACAACGTGGCAATGCTGCCAGCCTTTTGGGCACTGTTCCTGTTGACAGCGATGCGGACGAATTGATGACCTATGATTATTTTGCTTATTTTTTTTCATGTACATATCATTATTTTAAATGTTAGTTTATGTTAAGTAACAAAATTTGTATTGTGTTTTCAGCTATTAACATTAACAAATAATAACAACCACAAATCGCAACGTTCGACGGCTCATCTTGCTGTGCTGCAGTCACTACATGGCGCTGGCAGAATAGTTGACATCGGCTCAGTTACCGAAAAAGGAAAAAAAAAAGTAACGTTTAGTCGGGTAAATGAATTAAATGAATAAATGTAGACTTTGTAAACTCAAAGTTGAGTAATTAACATTTTTACTCTTATTACGCGTTGCGCCACTAAAAAATTAGTTTAACCTGACATCAGTGTTTTGTGAGTTGGTAACATTGCAATTCAACTAGTTATTTGAAGTAGTAGTAGCCGAGTTATTTGGAGGTTAAGCCATGAATATATAAATATTGTTAATATATACTTTATTGCACACCAGAAAATACACAAAAATAAAATTGCCCAGACGGGCTCGTTTTTCCCGCTGCGATTTTTTTGCGCGCACTGGAATTTCAACGCACTGCTTAGCGCCGAGAGTTGCAAACCCAACAGTGTGTTTTTTGACGCACTGGGATGCGCTCTGTTGGAATTTCAATTCTCGGCTCAACACGGAGAGTTGAAAATGCCGCCACGATATTTTTACGTTTGTGCGACCGTGGGCTAACACTACAAAACATACAATGAGCGGCCTTATATATGCAGAGTGGCTGCTGGATGAGAGTTGCCGAAGATCAGGTTAAATGGCGTGCGATTGGAGTCTCCTACGAGTATGTCCAGCCGTAGACTACTATTTAGAGGTACCTAAATGATAATATTTTCTGGTGTTGGTAACAATTTTATTTACCAACACAGAAAAAAATATTAATTGTTATTATTTGTTGTTGGTAATGTATTGACATTGTGACTGTAGTGAACGTTTTGGAACGAAGTAAGCTGGACCATTTTGAAAAGTGTAACAATTTGACCGTCATCACGACACGTAAACGTTGTTAATTAATTTCATTGTGCCCGTTTTTTTCATTAATTAGTTACTCTCAAACGTTGTTAATTTATTTTAATTAGGCCTGATAATTAATAGAAAGAAAGAAAGAAAGAAAGAAAAATATTTTATTCTGCACAAACAAAACGCACAATTACAAGTAAAAAAAAAATATAATAATAAATTAAAAAAAAAAACGAAAAAGACAAGATACACGTAGTCAAAAGACACGTACTCATGCATAAAAATGTTGACACTTTTGTCTATTGCTCGCTGTCAAGGCCATGGACCAATGACAACTAACATTAATTGACAGTTGACAATACATAATTATATACTGCGAATATGGTATGTCAATTTGACGCCTAGAATATGGCTAGCCACGGCTGCCGTATGCCCAATGAGATGTAGAAAAATACGTCCACGTGGAGCCCTGACACAGCTAGAAGGCGTCGCGGTAGACCCCATAAAAGATGGCGGTACGAGCTGGACCAAACAAACGACCAGTGGTCCTCTTTAGTCCTGAATCAAAAGTGCTGGAAGTCGTGGGGAGAGGCCGTTGCCCAGTAGTGGGACGATGCAGGCTAACAGTAACAGTAATATACTGCGAAAGAAACTTTGTTACCGGGTGTCCCACGACACATGTCGACTTTTTTTGACACCCAAAGAGCGTTTTCTTTCTTTGAGACACCCATTGAGCGTTTTGTGAAACAACAAAATCCTTCATCATTTAAGAGGTCAAACTCACCAAAACAGCATGTTCCTATTTTCTTGTAGATAAAACAAAATGTGGATTCAAAGAGATAGCTTCTAAACAGTATTAAATTTAATGAAAACACCAAGTTTTGGCCCCGCCCCGGCTTTGTTGAGTCAGGTGCAAGTTTTCGTTCACCCGGGTTCCGTGTATTGTTAAATAAATTGTTGGTTTCTGTTAACTTGTTTTGCAGGTATTATGTTTGTTTGGTGAATTTGATATTAAATTATTGTGGTGTGAAAGGTTCCATTATTGTTTTGTTTCAAAGAATTTCTTCATAAAGCATAACATTAAGTAGGAAATAGGATGTACTTAAGCATAAAATTTAGAAATAAAAGAGCACAAAGGTGCTATCTTCTGCCCGCGCCTTCGTCCGCGTAAACTTTCTTGTTCCCCGACCCACCCCGACGCATCGCATCGTAAACTTTCTTGCTTCTCCGACCCACCCCCTCGCATCTCATCGTAAACTTTCTTGCTCCCCCGACCCACCCCGACGCATCGCATCGTAAACTTTCTTGCTCCCCCGACCCACCCCGACGCATCGCATCGTAAACTTTCTTGCTCCCCCGACCCACCCCGTCGCATCGCATCGCCTGCCCGCGCTATTACTTCGTTTCCTCGTTCTTTCTTACTTTTTTCTTTTTGCTCGGCTCCTAAAAGTCCAGCGTGATATTAAATAGCCTATAGCGTACCTCAAGATTGGGACTATAGAATGCAAAAAGAATTATTTAAATCTAGTAGATTATTAGTTCCAGAGATTAGCGCATTCAAAGAAACAAACTCTTCAGTTTTATACATAAAGAAGTAAAAGAACATAGATTATTATTAGCATATTATATGTGTTACATAGCACTCTTTATTCAATCAATCAACTCTACCTACCACATTCTACATCTGCGGTGTAATTGCATAACACTCTAACAGTAGAAATGGCTTATATTTTGATAGTTCAACAACATTCATTGCGTTATTAACGTAGTTTAGCAGACAAATTTTTCGAACATATGAAATTGCTTCATATGTTCGAAAAATTTGTTGTCTGGATTAGCAATATCATTCAAATTTATACAGATTGTTATTGATGGGGTGTTATGCAAGTAAGAATGTTGGAAATAGGCCTCTCCCGATTTGCACAACAAAATCTTGATTCCCGCGTTTTGAATCCAGTCCACTTGTTTTGTTCGTAGGGTGTTAACTAAATGACTTTCAGTCAAAACAAAAAATTAAGAAAACAAAACCAAACTTTTTTTTTTTGACTTTCCTCTCTAGGAATATTTCCTGTATCGTGGGTGCGTTTACTACGACAAATATGCCAATTTAAATGGTACAAACAAGACATCAGAGTACATACAATATCGTTTTCGTTATACGACAAGTAGTTTTGAAGTTATGAGAGAACAGATGAACATACATACATAGGCAGTTAAAATCGTAACCCTTATTTTATTTATTTATTTTACCATTTATGTACATACACATATAAACAGACAAGAAAAAACAAAACAGAAAAAATAGTTACAGAGGTGATGCTTATTTCATAAGAAATCTCTTCCAGCACACCCGAGACAGGATAATAGATACAGAGATGTAGGCAGCGTGTGAAATTGTAAAGGAGACAAAAAAGTAATACATGAAATCAAAAACAATGCACATAAAAAATTAAACAAAAATTACGAGAATATATTAACATACATACAAATAAACATACATACCTACATACTTCTAAAATAAATATCACTAGAACCCCCCCCCCCCCCCTTCATGGGCTTTGCCGTAGTCAGGTAAAAAGAAATCGTCACGATATATTATTAGTTACGATCAGGCTTGCCTATTTTGGGGCCAATGTAAAAACTCTGTAATCTTTTGAGAAAAGAAGTTTTTTTTCTTCATTCATTGTTCACCTGCATTTCTGCGCTGTCTTGTAGGTGCATGTTTGCATATCAACACTACGGTACCCTAAAACAAGATAAAGCCGCTACTTCCATCAGTGTTGGTACTTTTTCGGCAAGTTTGTCGAGAACGGGGCCACTCCCTATGCTTTGTTACGAGTTTTTCAGGTGTTCGCCATGTCTTAATACCAAAAAATTTTAAAAATTTTAAGAATACATTTTAGACGGTAGTAGCTTTTAATCGAATACAAAGTAAGACCATTATATGAGAAAAAGAAACTGATACATGAAATGAGATGATAAGTGGTTGTCATAACATAACATCAAGCCTGTTTTCCCATAAGCGTTAGATAGAGATGCACATATAGTACTGTGAAGAGGTGATGAGCTCGGGATCCCTCCTTTTCGCATAATATTCTTTTTCCTAATATACTTTGTCATAACGATTTTGGCATAATTTGTTTTGGCATAATAATACTTTGCCATATTTTTTTTTTGGCATACAGTTTATGTTGGCATAATTATCTTGAAGGCTAATTTGTTTTGGCATAAATTTAATTCGAATAACGTTACTAGGCCTAATGATTATTAGCATAATAATATTTAGGCATACAATTAATATAAATAACGGAAATAAATTTGAGTTATTTTTACGTATTTATTTTGGATTTCCACGTTAATGATTTATTATACATAACATTATGTAGCTTAACTATGTATTTTTATTTTAGGTGTATATTATGTGTATTTTTAGCAGGGAATCCCTTCTTTTTGCGTAATATTCTTAGGCACAACTATTTCAATACTTCGAATAAACTACTAAAATTAGGATTCTGAATCACTCGTCATCCCACTAGATACAATACCCGTCTGGTCGGATCCTCCCTTTTCTATATAGGATGAGTGAACTTTATACACTGTTCCTCATACCTATATAAACACTTGGCTCGACCTAGGAATCGAACCCAGGACCTCATGCTCAGCAGTAGCGCTTGCGACCGCTAAACCAATGAGGCAGTCAGATGAGTTGTTTACTTGCTCGATAACGTTAAGGGCCATCACTCACACGACGACGCAACAAACTAGATAATATTGTGTTAGTAAGTCACGTCGTGGCGCGTGACCACTGAAATACTATATTATGTGCTGCACACACAATCTGGTAAATGTATTTATTTTTTTCTTTGGATAAAAGAAAGCTGATAAATGCAAAATGTGTCCTACTAGCACTGTTACTACTATGTATAAATTATTAGCAGTATTAAGTACTTGTTATTTTTTTGTGTTTGTGTTCTTTTTCATGCGTCATGTTTTCTTTCTTTTCTTTCTTTTTATTTCTTACTTTAATCAAATTATTTATAATAAATCTACAAAAACGACGGGTCTCACAAAATAATGTCATTTAATTAACTACCTTTTTTTAGTTTCGGTTTTGTTTTCGGCCAAAACTAGAAGAGGAGCCGAAAGTTCGGTTACGGTTTCGATTTCGGCTGAAAATCGTGTTTCGGTCGATCACTATTTGTAACCTTACTTTTAAGTAGCGTTGTTGACGACAGGCGCTAGATATTTCAATTAACCTCTCGAAGCAATCTTGAGTGTTTCTATTAATAGGTCAATAATCCCTCTTTCATGAATATTAGAAAAGTGGAATATCTGCCTTCAATTTCAGGAACTACGTTCCGATTCCCGGATCCGGGCTGGTATTTGTAAATTCAACAGATGAGTATCAAAATTTCAGGAACTACGTTCCGATTCTCGGATCCGGGCTGGTATTTGTAAATTCAACAGATGAGTATCAAAATTTCAGGAACTACGTTCCGATTCCCGGATCCGGGCTGGTATTTGTAAATTCAACAGATGAGTATCAAAATTTCAGGAACTACGTTCCGATTCCCGGATCCGGGCTGGTATTTGTAAATTCAACAGATGAGTATCAAAATAGTGTTAATGGAGCTATTGATTTTTTGTTACTAATTATTCTTTTCAACTTTGTATCCTTATTTAGGACTTGCTGCGCCCCACAGTTTCACCCGCATAAGTCTCGAGCTCGTGAGAATATTTGGATAAAAAGTATCCTACGTCCTGGTCCAGAACTACCCTTGTGCTAAATTTCATCCAAATCTGTTCAGCCGTTTTAGCGTGAATGTGTATCAAACAAACAGAAAAAATCTAATATTTTCTCTTTGTAATATTAGTTTAGACTGGCTATTATCCACGACTACAATCATCATTGTGTCATTCAAATATCCAGGATGAAAAGTAGTCTATTTCCTCCTCCAAGTTCTAGGCTACCATATTGGTAGCCTTATATAACGATCGCTTCAGTGGTGGACAGACAGACAAAGTTACCTTGTACTGTTTAGAGCACATTACACAATACCTAGACTTAGAACGGACTTAATCATTATTGCTATTTTTATACCTACGAGAAAAACGGATGCTTTGTATCATTTATTCAGAGAAAATAAGACTACTTCGGAACGGTGAAATATTATTAGTATCGATTGATAAATCTTTATAGTTTTATTTTAAGAAAGAAAGAAAATACATTTATTTTACCCAGGTTAAGGCCCGCAATATTTTATACATACACAGAATAATTGAGCAACAAATACTAAGTTGCCGACTTATAACAGTACTAGCTGCGCTCCGCGGTTTCACCCGCATAAGTTTCGATCCCGTGGGAATATCGGGATAAAAAGTATCCTATATGTTATTCCTGGTTATAAACTATCTGTGTGCCAAATTTCATCCAAATCCGTTCAGTACTTTTTGTGTGAAAGATTAACAAACATCCATCCATCCGTTACAAACTTTCGCATAATGATATTATAGTAGGATTGTGTGTTATTAGGCTATCCTATTCTAAAGGTTTGCTTTTTTCATTCTATTTTCAGGGTTTCTACTTTAAGGCTCCTCTCTTGAAAGGTCATGATTTATTAGTTTAAACTTTTCCTGTTGAAGTGTGAAGTTTACACAATAAAAAGTTGATTTTTAAACTTGTATCTATAGACTTCATTAACTGCGGTCGGTGACCCACAAAAATATCATCTTTATTTATTTCTTGTTTTATCGTATTTAGATATCGATACCCATTACGTCCGCAGAGTTTCGCTAGCTAATGTAATTTGATCCTGTATATATAAATGATTAAATTACAAAAAAAAAACAGTTCAAACTTAAAAAATTAAACATCCAAGTGTCCAACATTTTATACCCAAGAATTGTAGACTTTCGCTGTATGAGTAAAAAATGCTCAACATGTTATTTCCCATAAGACAACAGTACTTTTTTTTTCTGGCTCTTCAGGGGGTCTACTACAAAGTGCAAAGTGCGAATGATCGGATCGGACCGAGACATGGCCGAACTGAATATTATTGAAAAATGCGAAAAAAGTTCGGATCGGCTCAATTGGGTCGGGACCATAGTCAATATTCGAAAGAGTGTAGGAGTGTAGGATCGGGACCGACCGAACCAACTAGTAACTTCGTAGCAGGAAACGGCCGAACAGTCGGCCGATACTACTTCGGAGTATTTTTGGGTACGAGTTGAATGATGTCCTTTACTTTTAAACAACAACCAGTCTAATATCCAAACTCAATCATCCAAGTGGATCCAACACTTATGCCTTATACATAGTGTTGCAAGCTAGTGGCTCAATGAAGGCCTGGTTATAAACAAGCCGAGTGGTTACGCCAATCACATACGTAGCCAATAAAAGAGCTCCGTGAATCGACTCACTGAGTCCACTGAGCCATACTGCGTACACTGCCTAGGATTATTTGATTAAGTCGAGACCTTCCCAATTTTGGCCAATAATTATGGATCAATTGGGGCCTGTAGGCTAATTGCGTAACATACTAACAGTAGTAATAGACTGACGACACGGTTGGCGCAGTGGCTGAGCGATCGACTGCTGCGCTGCGTGTCGCGGGTTCGATTCCCGCACGGAACAAATATTTGTATTGCCTACAGGTAGTTGTTCCGGGTCTGGCTGTTTGTGTATGTGAGTTTAAATGTTTGTAAACGCACCCACGATACAGGAATAATTCCTAGGTGTGGGGCAACGTTTTTTTTTTTTAAAAATTGCGTTATTTACGTTGTTGAGCAGAACATTTTTTTCGAACATCTGAAGCAATTGATTAGCAACTGCAGCTGACTCCCAAGATACAGGCAAATGCCCAGTTTGGGGGTCACCGTCTATTCTATTCTTGTACAAATTGTGATAAATAAATTAATTTGAAATTTGAAAATATCTTTCAAAATTATTCAGCTTAATAGTGTTACGCAATAAGGGTGTTGGTTCCATGACTGACGTTGGGCGACTGGGAATTCGTCGGTATGGCCTGTATGAATAAAAAAATATTTGTATGGCCTATTGATACTCGTAGAACAGTTGTTTCAGAATTTGTGAATTACATTTCTTAGTGAAAACCCCAATAAAAACTAAGCTAGGATTTTCTATTCATGTATGTAAATATATATTTATACAAAAAAAAATGGTAAAGGTAGCAAACAGCCAGGCCTACCCGGAATTTCCCGTATGGTTGAAATGTTTTTATGGCACGTAGCATCTATAGATAGTTCAATAGACCATAAAAAGTTTAATCTGAGCGCGAATCGAACCCGTGACACGGAATGCAGCAGAACATCGCATCGTCACAGCGCCAACACCATGATTAAGGGCAATTTTTTCAATCATCAGATAACTTTCGTCTGACCAATAAATATGGCGGTTTGACATATTTTCTATATAAAAGCTCTCAAACGATAGTTTCTATTTCTCAGATACAGGTTATCTAAAGACAGAAAAATCGGCCCTAAATTAAATATAGCAAATACTATTATTGCTATGAAAAACCTTTACTGTCCCACTGCGGCTGTCCCTCGTTCCACTTCCCCCGGTCTACTTCAATTTTGGGTACACCTTAAAAGGGAGTCCCATCCCACCACCTCTTTCAAATAAATTAAATAGCACTTAAAATAACCACCCATATCCCAAACACTTCCACATACAAAACCAAATTAACAGAACCCTCAGAGCTACATACAGAACAAGTGTGTGTTATCATTTCGCAAGTCACCTCTAGCGGGAATTTCGTCGAGTTTCGTCCCTACTTCCCTACTTTGATAGCGACCCGCATCTTGTCCCAACTCGCCTGATTTATTGTTCAGTTTCAGCCTAGCTATTAATTTTGTCTGCTTGTTATCCCGATCGACGCGTTCGGTTCAACGGGGTTTGTTGAAGTCTTTACGGATGGTTTAGTTTATTTGTTTGAGCTGTGCCTGAAGTACAGTCGACCTCATGCCACCTGCTTCCTTGTTTTAGTACTTTTGACAACAATTCCCCCATCGCCGGCGAGTGCTATCAACTAACTTCGAGTTGACGAGCAACGAGCAGCAAATACGTGATGGCGACTGTGTGCTAGTGTCAGTTGTATTTTATATTTATTTTCGGTTTATCTCCCTTATGTTGCACCTGTCATGTTTTGCCTTGCATTACCTTGAGGATGACTGGTAGTAAACGCCTCAGGCATTAAGCCCGCCTTTGTACTGTATTTTTATTACTTTTGCATGAAGTTTTAACAAGATAATACTTTTTTCTCCAGCTTTCCGTGGTTTGACAAGGAAAAATAGTTATGAAGTTTTCTCGAATACACTTACTTCTTTTCAGCCTTTATTGAGTCACGCTTTGCACGCAAAATGTTCAAAAAGGCCGTGCCATGCGTGCGACAGTGATGTCATAAAACTTCGCATCTGTGCGCATAACTTGCGTGCGCATAAGTTACGTTTATGGAGATTGTATCCCATCATCATTTTATAAGTCTATAAAAGTCTAACTGGATGTTATTATGTAATTTAATGTACTGTGTTTTTCCTGGTGCCGTGATATGTATTAACTATGCAAACTTCTACAATTGCCGGTAATGTTGTAATGTGACAAAAAGCTGGCCATATTAGCCGTAGAACCGATGAGGTTGGGATAGACGTGTTCTGTCCCCCCCGGTGGGTTCCCGCATTGTCGAGGCGGGGGGGCTCAGTAGCCGTGGCTTGGACAACCACGGTGAAGCTAAGAGGAACCCGAGGAGGGGCCGCTCGTCAGGGCTTTGCCTGTAAGCCGACGACGTAGCGGCCAACAAGTAGGTTGCGGTGCCGCTTGGGCGACATCGCAACTGAGGCGGGCCGTGATGTGGTATGGGAGGCATCACGGCTGAGGGTTGGAGGCCGCGGCGGGGGAGGAGTGTCGGTATTGCGGTGCGCCGCTCTCCCTACCTTCCGCGGCCTAGACGGGGTCGCCACCGTCTGATGGCGAACGCGGTGGGGCCGCAGGGGAAGAGGAGTGTTGGTATGACGTCGGCCGCTCTCCCTATCCTCTGCGGCCGAAAATTGGCAGGCGGCGGGGCCAATGACCTGACCCGTCGCAGGGGGACCAAGGGTGCCCAGACACGGGGTCGTCTGGCGCCCATGTGCTGGTTTGGTCCCTGGGGTGGTCACGGCGTGCCATGTGTTCTGGTGCGCCGGTGATGGGGAGTAATCCCCAGAGGAGGGTCCGGTGACGGACAGCCGCGGCGGGTTCACGGATGAGTGCTAAGGCGTGCCCGTCTTCCCGCCGTAAGCGGCAGAGGAGGACACCGTGGAGTTTTTAGTGGGTTAGAGTCCCACATAACTGCACTATCTCCCCGTGGTAGTGCAGAATGCATGAGCATTTCTCCACGTTAAAAAAAAAAAAAAAAAAAAAAAAAAAAAAAAAAAAAAAAAAAAAAAAAGACGTGTTCTTTAGTCGAGACCGCGAATCGGTAAACGTAAGGTGGGACGCCCTCAGGCTAGGTGGATATACGATGGCTGGTAGCAGCTGGATGCGAGTAGCCAAGAAATCGAGTTGAATGGCGTGCGATAGGAGAGGCCTATGTCCAGCAGTGGACTGCTATATAATAGGCTGATGATGATGTTCTACATAAAATAAATAAATAAATAAAAATACGCGTGGACACAACGAAGTGTATTTTGTCTTTATGTGACTTGCATTTAAGTGTACCATTTTGTATGAGCACAATTTTAGAGGTGTCGATACATGTACGCATGTATCGGACACTTCTAAAATGGTGCTCATTGGCTACGGCCAGCGGAACCCTATTGACCATAACTGACGAAGCGACATAAATATTATTTGTCAAAACATTTCAAAATTGACATATTTTGACAACAGTCGCTGTTTATTTGACTAAAAAATATACGATGGAAACTATTAAAATTGTCGGATTGTCGCCTGTTATCTGTCGGTTCTATTATATTAAATGGACTCCTGGTCAATGCCTGATAGATACCGGTAATTAGTCTTAAGTATCTGATACGTCAGGGCTAGTGTTATCTAATACTTCGGGTTAGGAACACACACTAGTAATAATAATTGGCAATTTTTCTTTCATAAAGGGGCTTGTTGCCAAGTAATAACAGCCGTACGAATCGATCGATTAGGTTATGCTACGCTTGCCGCGGTGGGTCCATGGATGGGTGACCATCTTTACATACTTAGACTCCTCCGTGCCTCAGATAGTATGTTAAGCCCCAACGGCTTAACGTGCTATCTGAGGCACGGAGGAGTCTCGGCTGTGATTTGTAAATCTTTGATAGTCGTTACGGGTCGTCAGAAGTCCGAAAGTCTGACAACAAGTCTTACCAAGGAGTATCGTATTTCCCAGTAACTGGGTTGTAGAGGTTAGATAGGCAGTCGCTCTCTATGTAAAATACTGGTATTCAGCTACATCCGGCTTGACTGGAAGCCGACCCCAACATAGCTGGGAAAAGGCTCGGCAGGTTATTACATTCATAAAATCTGGCCTAAAACTTCAGCCAGTATTTACAAACTTTTGTTCGGAAGGCAACACTGACTGAAAACCTGAACATAGTGCTCTACAGTTCCACCAATTAAAGCCTACCTCGATTGCATGCGGTGCACCGAGGACAACGTTCTAACGCCCACCAGTTGACAGGATAGTCATCCAATTAGCTAACCCCAATCCCTTAGGAATGGCAGCTGAATGAATGTTATCTGCTTGACAACGTCGGTTGGAAATAGCGTAGGCTGGCTCGTTAATTTTGTAGTCGGAAGTGCGACTGTTGAGCATGGGGGTTCTTGGTTCGATAAGTCGGTAAAAGTTTGGTTAAAACCCAAAAATACTTTTGCTTTTCTGAGCGTTCGGACTCGGTACTGTTAAGGTTGTCCACTAAAGTCAACCTTATGTAGTGCAAGCTGGCTATAATTTAGCGCGGGTTCCATTCGAACATGCAAGCAAGTTTAGAACGGGGTGTCAAATATTTTATTAGGTTTTTTTTGTTTAAGAAAAGACAGTGCTAGTTTAGTCGGTAATAATATGTAAAGACGTTCAGTCAATATAAAGGTAAAGAAATCGTATCGTTATTTGATTCCTTTGAAGAGCTCATCAGCGCTTCACAGTACCTTCAAACTGACAGTTGCACATTGCATATGCACATTGAGAGACAGCCAATTCGCGTGCGGTGTTTGGTTACGATGAACGTATAAAGTCAGTAGAGGGCCTTTTCACATGCATACGGTTGCCGCCTAAACGTCTCGGTGCCTTGCCGTGCTAGCTTTTTCACAAATGTACACGGTTTACGCACGGTCACCAGGCGGCGGCGAGGCGGTGTGGTCGCAGTATTATCGAGGTACTAGACTAAACCGTGACGAAGCCGTGTTCACGGCACGGTCGCTGTGCCTTATGAAAGCTGTCTATGTAGCTTAGACATTTCTATTTTACACGGCATAGTGACCGTACCATGACCGTGTGCATGTGAAAAGGCCCTATGAATGAAAAATACCCGTTAGCGTGCGAGCGAGCGATTTTTCTGGAAATATAAAGTATTTTTGTAAATAAACATTAGAAATTGAATTTGATATTTTATTTATTGTAAATAATATCAATAAAAACTATAGTATATATCTTAATAAAAAAAAACAATAGTTTCTTAAATCTGTGGTATTTTTTACGCGGTAGCTAGTATTCGTGTTTGTAAATACTTAGCGAGTGCTGCCGGATCAAATAGGATTTTTTTGAATTTTAGAAAGTTTATGGTAATTGGCTGGCCCCCTATTGCATGGGACTTAATCATAATTTGTGAAATGTGAATGTACTTTACACATCTGCCAAAACTTTCGGAGTTTAGGTAGGTATAGGCGTAATATTTTGTTTTGTAAAATTAAATGTGAATAAAATATACTTCTACGCATGACAACATACCAAGCTATACATTTTCAGCATAAGCTGACTTCTAATTGTACGAAAAACCTATACAATGCGAGATCAGGTAAAACTGGAAATTCATAGCTTGATATGTCGCCGTGTGTACCTACTACTATGATATGTTATGTTAGATGTATACACCAGCACATCAAGCTTCCGGAAACTGTCAAATTTTTCCAATCAATGTTGAACCTAATGCTTTAGCGATAAAGTTGAAAATCTTTTAAAGAAATTTGACAGATTGTAGTAACTTGATGTACTTAGTGTATCTCATTGCCACAGTGAAAAGATCCTATAAATAAGCATTCTGTATTTACACTCACAATAAGAAAACCAATGAGCAGTATAAAGAAAATATTGTAGGTTTTATACTTTTATTGTAGTCGACAACAATGACTTGCTTATTTTTATTATTTGGATCATGATATTTTTTTATGTGAATCTAGACGTTAGGAATAAAGCCATCTTATTAGGTTATCGATACATCATACGAGGAACGAAGGCGGCGATATCATTGATTACAATCGTACAATAAGAAGTCGTATATAATGCTTTGAACGTTTTAATGTGCCTTTTCCAGCGTTTTGAAAATCTGAATACGTAAAAGTGACTTTCACAATTTCATGTTTCCACATTCTAAGTCCGTCTTGAATTTATGCGTTGCGACAACTCTAAGAAGCAGCTAGTGGACTAGTGGTATCGGCCCCAACTTACGAGTAGATCGTGAGTTCGAACGCAGACTTTACTGTGTGTACTTAATTTCGTCATCACTGCTCTCAAGCCGATGAAGGAAAACATCGTGAGGAAAGCGGCAGGTCCTAGAACCAAATCGCAGACATGTGACATATACGAACCCGCACTGGGCCCACGTGGTTAATTATGGCCCAGTCCCACACACAGAGAGGAAGCCTGTATCCTAGCAGTGGGAACATAATAGGCTGATTATGCACAGCCCTAAGAATTTTGTTTCAAAACAATCATCACAAAATGAACCTAATGGTCATACTGTGTGTACTCTTTAACAGCTAGTTTACAATTCTTCTTTTTCATCATAAGGTCCAATTACTGAATGTGGGCTATCAATTTCCAAAATTTCTCCTTGTCCTTTGCGAAGTGAAACAGCTCACCAGCTGTCTTGGCTCCGGCCCACTCGCGAGCTTCTAAACATAGTATACAATGTTACCCTGCAATATAAACCGATACCTCGGTTTAGGAAGGGTGGTTCCCTTCCTAAACCGAGGTATCGGTATCATAAACCTCGGCCACCAATCCCCAGAACACGGAAGCATGAATTTAATAACAATAAATCCTCACTTTTATGCAAATAGTAGCTCGTTACAAAATGGTGCTGTTAAGCATGTTAAAATAGTTAAATTTATAAAGCACACAAAGTCGTTAAGTTGCTTCCGTTGTTTTATTCATATTTATTACAAGTATATAAACATTATTTGAATAAAACTGAATATGGTTCGTGTACAATGGTCTTCGAATTGTTGTGGTTTTTGTGAGAAATCGTGTTTGTTTGTAATGTTAGAGATTTTTTAGTTAATTTATTTTCTTGTACCCTTTACCTTTTACCTTTTTCCATGTAAACAGGCAAGAATTTATTAGAATTAATATTACTAGTTGGTTGATTTGCCAAAATCTGATAACCAGTCTTACCAAGGGCACCCAGTAACTGGATTGTGGAGGCAGTATAGTCGCTCCACGTAAGATACTGGTATTCAGCTGCATCAGGTAAGACTGGAAGCCGACCCCAATACAGCTGGGAATATACAGGCAGATGATGATGGCTGGCAGACAAGCAGGCGGTAAACCTGCTGGTTGGTCATCGCCGCTTATGATATCTGCAACACCAGACATATCGCAGGTGCGTTACGGTTGCCATCCCAGGGAAAAAGCTGCCGATGTAATAGCAACACATGAAACTACATTTTCCTGCCCACTTGAAATAAAAACATGAAAACGTTGCTTAGTGAAAGATATAAGTATGGTGATACCATAATATTGCGTACCCGTACTGCTCGATTTGCTCTTACAACCCAGGCAATCAATCTGCTGAACGCTTTTATTGCTCATGAGCCCGATGTTGATATATTTATACATATGACGGCGCCATTGTCATTATTTTGTAAATTGCGAGTGCAACGGGCAAGCAGTGAACAAACAACTGACCGACGTCATTTCAACCCCCACGCCGAGCGATATATAAGGCCGCGCGCGCACGACTCGAGTCATTCGTTTGTCGACCGTTGCCCAGTGCACACGTTACATAATTGCTGAGTAATCTTAGTGTTGGGTAGTTTTTATAATCAGTGTAGATTAATTTAGTGGTTCTAATTAAAATGAATGTGACATTAATTACGATTTATTTAATCAAAATAAACTAAGTGATTGTGTGAAGACTTTTGTGTTTCTTTTAAAAATAATGTCGGATCCTGACTCCGACATCAGAAGCGGGATTGGACCACAACGACCCACGTGTTCAAAATGAAGATGCTAGTGTCGACAATGGATGCGTCAGATAGAACAGCAGCCCCGCAGCTGTCAGCGAAGCCTTTCGTGTGCTGCAAGTGAGGGAAACCAGGACATATCGCAGTCCAGTGCACGAGTAGTGGCAGCTAGGCAGATGGTGGACAACGTGCTGGAAGTCGTGAACGGCGAGTGGACGTTGTACAACTACCCTCAGACACGTTGGAAAATAAAGGTGAGCTGTATTGTTTTGTTTACGATTCTGGTGCTGAATGCTCGTTTATTAAAAGCGAGTTGTGCAGCCAAATTATGTGGCAAACGAGATAATAACGTTGTTGCATTGACTGGTATTTGTCAAACATGTTTAGTCAGCACAGAACAAATCATATGTAGTGTTGCGATTAGCGAGCAACAGCTTGAGATTTTATTACTATTTTCTACCCGACATTTACTTGCAAAGTAATATTATAAATAATAAATAATGACACCTAGGCTTTGGCTTCGATTAACATGTCACACACAGAGTTTTTGTTGTCTCCAGTTTTAAACGGTCAACAACAGAAAGCTAGATTTGATAGAACAAAGGCAGCTGTAATAAAATGTTCGGTTGATGATTTCGTGTTATTAGAAAACGAAGAGTGAAATCAGATTATACGATTAAGTTAGATCTGAAGTTCAGAGGTCCGTTTAAGGTAGCATAGGTAAAGAAAGATGCCAGTAGGTCATGTACCAGTCGAAGTAGATAGTAATCACAGTGGTGATGAGCAAGCCTACATTATGGGAAGCACGCGAGTAGGGGTTCTCTATCGGCCGTAGTAAAGTTGTGTGGTGTCACAGGGTGATGCACATGGATCCATGCGTTGGATGTGTGACAGCAATGCGATTGCTGGTCGGCTGGAGAGCCGTGGCGTTAGAGTGGTTTACTCGTGTGTGGGTTTCAAGGTGTCTAAGGCTCTTAGTGATAAAAATTATTTTTAATGTGGATGACAATCGTACATGGCTCTGGTTGATGATTTACGCTATGATTAGATAATCAAAGTTTGTTTTACTGTGGTTGAATCAATACTCTAAAAGCCTTCAACTCCAGGCGTACGTATAAGTACGCTCACGATCACATACAAAAGATGCCTCTAAGTAGAGTTCCTAACGAGTTAAACGTAGAAGACGGTGAGGAGAGTTCCTCCACCGAGTAGTAGAGCACATCCGAGTACCATGGCTATTAGGTCGCACTGTACGCAACGACTACTTGTCTGTAGTCGTAACTGCAACTCACTTGTGAGTTGTTCAGGGGGCGATGGGCAGCTGGTGGTACAGCGGGGACCCGGGTCTCAAAGGAGACGATTGTTGTGTTTGTCTTGTAATGACCTGGGAGTCGTAAACTCTATGTGAAGTGATGTGTGTAGATCGTATCACTTGAGGTGATGACGATATGGGTGGCATGAGTGTCACTAGCTGCTGCGGCAGCCAGGCCATGAGCGTTGTATGTAATCTACGAGTTGATACAGTTCCTGACCAATTCTTACTAAGGCTTAGAGGAACCTTTTGTTATCGATGATAGTTTTGATCAGAGTATTATTAACGAATTCGAGGAAAGTCAAGTAATAGTTTTGTTGCTGAAACAGAGTAGAGATTATGTTGTGTGTGTTGTGTGGGGTTTCGTGAGAAACCATAAAGTCCAAGAGTGACTTGGCGATCCGAGGGGGCCCATGCGCAAATTAATTAGACGAGTTAAGTAACTGGAGGTTACTAGATAGTATGAGACATTTATTTAATTATTTTTATTGTAACCTTGAAATATGGAAATGAAATAGTGGGTAATGCTCTGAACTCAGCTATTTTTAGTTTGTTCGAATTTTCATTGTGTTTTTGCCTGAACCAAATGTGGTCAAGAGTGACCGAGCTATGTGATACTTTGCGGGTATGTTTCTTTACAGATTAACACACGACGTGTGCAAACAGAATGGCAGTGTCAAACAGCACTGCAGTCTTTGGATCTCCTGCACGAATAATCCCTGATCAAGGACGGTGCTTTTCGAGCAAGGAGTTTCGCGACTTCTGCCAAGGAAATAGTGGATTGCAACCGGCCAAAGACGTGGTCACAGAGAAAATATCGACTCCGGTGACTTGTTTCCTTTTTCGGTGGCGAGCCCCTCACATCACCACAAGGTGTCCAAAGAAACTGACGGCGGTAACGGCCGAGTGGAGAAGCGAGTGGATGTCTGTACAATCTGGTGAGTCGTTTTCATTTTGTTTTGACAGTTTTTTTTTTAGAAATGATGGTGATAGATATTTGTTAAAATCTTTGAATAGCAATAGAATTTTCAAATATGCCCATGATCGTGTACGAAAAATGCCTGAATGTCCAGTCACTGTTAATGATGTCAATGTTGACACTGATAATGATAATTCATCTGCTACTGACATACTATAGCTGAATTGACAAGATATCTATGTTGATTCTTGTTTTGAATGTCTATTTTGACGCTTAATCGGATGTCTATGTTGACTCCTAGATTTGGACGTTGAACTTGACGCTTATGCGGGTTGTCTATGTTGACGCCTATGCGAGTTGTCTATTCGATTTCAAATTACTTGTCAAATCCCATGGTGTGATTTTGGCTGGGAGACTATGTCTCTACTTTGATTGAGCTGTGTATTGTCTGTAGCAGTATGATCATTTTGAATGATTGCAATGCAACTGCTATTGATTGATTTTACTTAACTAATTCAGGATTTTTTCTTTTCAATATACCTTTTGTTAAGGCTTTTGTTTGTCAGAAAAGCCGATCGATATTCGCTAAGTGATTTTTTTTTTTTTTTTGTTGGATCACACGAGGCCGTGTAGAACGTCAGTTCTGGCCGTGTCGGCGTTGGTTGTTGATTACAATTGTGGGTAGTTAACAAAATTTGGTATGATTCGTGTTTATTATAAATTTAAGTGATTTAAAGTCCATCATCAGATTTACCAGAGTCATTAACTGTTGTACCTGATGCCATTGTACACCACGACGATCGTAATTAATTTTAAAAAAAAGAGAAAAAAAAGGAGAGTATGTGATATAAAATTATTTAAAAAAAAATGTAGGAAGTAAAAAATGTAGGAAGTAAAAAATGTAGGAAGTAAAAAATGTAGGAAGCAAAAAATGTAGGAAGCAAAAAATGTAGGAAGTAAAAAATGTAGGAAGCAAAAAATGTAGGAAGAAAAAAAAATGTAGGAAGCAAAAAAAGGTAGGAAATAAAAAATGTAGGAAAGAGTCATTGAAGGGAAAATCCGGTCCAATGACTCCGCTAAAGGGATTGCAATCCGGTCTAGCATGTTTGGCTATAGGGACTGATGTCCGGTCTAGCATTCGCTAAAAAAAAAAAAAAAAATAGTAATAATAAAAAAAAAATAATAAGAAAAAATGCCAGGATGAACGAACAGGTTGTTGTCATGATGCTCAGAAGACGCTCGAGGACGAGCGTACGTCAGTATGGCCGTGACGGCGCCATTGTCATTATTTTGTAAATTGCGAGTGCAACGGGCAAGCAGTGAACAAACAACTGACCGACGTCATTTCAACCCCCACGCCGAGCGATATATAAGGCCGCGCGCGCACGACTCGAGTCATTCGTTTGTCGACCGTTGCCCAGTGCACACGTTACATAATTGCTGAGTAATCTTAGTGTTGGGTAGTTTTTATAATCAGTGTAGATTAATTTAGTGGTTCTAATTAAAATGAATGTGACATTAATTACGATTTATTTAATCAAAATAAACTAAGTGATTGTGTGAAGACTTTTGTGTTTCTTTTAAAAATAATGTCGGATCCTGACTCCGACACATATATAGCAGTAAATCGATGTTTAATTTTAATTATATTTTATGTAATTTTAGTGTCTATTGTCTCTGTATCAATTGATTTTAATTTAATTTAATGTATTGTATGGATTGTTACTATCTGAAATAAATAAATTAATAATAATAATGTTTGCATACAGTTTTTAGGGATCCGTACCTCAGAACGAAACCCTTATAAGATCACTTCGTTGTCCGCCTGTCTATCCGTCCGTCTGTTAATACCCTTTTTCTCAGGACCGCGTAGAGTTATCCAATTGAAATTAATATCAAATAGTCAGGGCTGCAATCCCTTGACGTACTGAAAACATCAAAGTTCTAAGTAAACACAATCAAAAGATACGGGCGTTTATGTTCCATTTATGCCGCATATTTTGACACTCGCAAGGGAATCAAAACCTATAGGGTACTTCCCGTTGACCTAGAATCATGAAATTTGGCAAGCAGCAAAGTCATGTACCACAAATAAAGGAAAAAATGCGAAAACCATAAATTTGTAGTTACATACCTACAAAATTGTACGGAACCCTCGGTGCGCGAGTCCGACTCGCACTTGACCGGTTTTTTTAGCTAAATGTTATGTTATTAGCTTGTTGCGCGCTTTGACGTTTACTGTAAGTGCAGCAAACAATTATTACCCTTATTATTATTATTACCCTATGATGTCCCACTGCAGCACAAAGGCTTCCCTACTCTCTTTCCCCTTCTCTCTGTTCAAACCTGCTAAGGACCAGTTCTTGTTGAAGGAGGCCAGCTCATTCAGCAAGCAATTGTTATTTATAAATTAAATAATAGTTTAGTAAGCCCTTTCACGGATGATAATAACTTGTTTAACCATACTGTCTCATTTTACCAAAACCTGAACACACAGCAGATTTCATTCCAAACAAGGAGTTATTTGCAGTAAGCAATTTTAATAAATACCACGCTCATTTCCTCTGATGCTGAAAATAATTAAAACAAATTAATTATGGCCAGTTTACAAATGATAAAATTACTGATTTTCCCCGAAGCATTAAATTTTATTGTAAATGGCTTCCACGTTATGGTGAGCAGATAATTATAAGTGATGATAATGATGTTTTTCACTTACGGAGGATTTCGATGAATATTATCGCAATATCTATATCAATCAACTCAGCCTATCGCAGTCCACTTTTGGACATATACCTCTCCCAGACTGGGCCACAACAAACCTGTCCTCCGCCTTCCGCATCCAGTCTACCCCAGCCACCTCCTTTAAGTCGTCCGTCCATCTAGCTGGGGGGCGTCCCACACTACGCTTGCTGATACGCCTGTCCACTCCAGGAATCGTCTGCTCCAGCCCACTGGCACTTCAGTTTGCTTACTCTGCAAGCTATGTCGGTAACACCGGTTCTTTTCCGGATAATTTCATTCCTGATTTTATCCGTCAAAGAGACTCCGATCATATCTCGATATCTGTATAATATATTATAATTATAGGACAGTCAATATATACATAATATATTTACAAAACAATACTGAACATAATGTATTGTGTTGATAATAAATAAACCATGGCTTTGATTGCAAAATATAATTTCATAATTAAGTACTTGTTAACGTGTTAATTTGTATCTTTCGCAGCCAACTATCTTAATTAGCCTTTCAGTTAACAGCTCAAGTTTAGAAGAAGCGCTCGCCGGTCACTGCCATGCCGCGCTCGCTCCGCTCGCTCGGCTCGCGCCGCTGTTGTTTACTGTTCTAACCCAACCTTATACATTTGGTCGTGCCCCGGATAATTTACTGCAACCAATTCGGCTCGCGTGTCGTTGTTCACAGTTCCAACCTAACCTATAATGAATATTATTGAGGCCGACATATCTACTTTATTTTGAAGTAACCAACCACAATTTATTTTCAAGTAAATTATCCTGTTTCGAATTTATTTACAACTAATAGAATAAACATGTTTGTTCAATTTAACATTTAAGCAGAATCTCAATTGAGAATTGAAGCACAAATAAAAATAATATACAAAGAAAACTTCAAAGACTATGTAATCTTTAACTTCATAATTAATATAAAAGAAAAGAAAGAAAGAAAAATATTTTATTCTGCACAAACAAAACGCACAATTACAAGTAAAAAAAATATCATAAACCGCTCAAAGGATTTATCATTTTATTATCGTCTCATATTTAACGAGTATACGTCCTATTTATCCTAGACATCCAAGAATCCTACCACTTAGCAAAGCTCAGGGATGGCAAATGGCAAAAGATATAAATTATAGCAGAAATCATAGGTTCAATTTTTTTTTTCAATGTTGTAACAGAATGATTTAATTCTTTCCAGATGGCTGGCCTATTTTTAACCCAAAGAATCAGCATTGCCATCCAACGTGGTAATGCTGGCAGCCTTTTGGGCACTTATCCCATTGAATGCGATGCGGACGAATTTTTTGATGCCCAATGAGCTCCTGCCTTTTTCTTTAATTTTTCTTCCTTCCTTTTTCTCTTTTTTTTGTGACAATTTCACCAACAATGTAATTTTGACCTGCCGCCTGCCAGTGCGACAACTCTAGGAGCTAATAAAGATCAAATTCGCAAAACACGGATCCGTTTGTATGAAACTGACATGTGTCAAGAACGCATTCTCTCGTCAGCCGCACTGTACAGTCTTAACGTAAGATCAACCTATTGTGACGAGAATAAAGATCACTATGATTTTGACAGACTTGTTAATTGCAGCAACCTAACAGCAACCTAATTCGAATGAGAATAAAGATCAGTGTGGACAGTGATGCAAAATCAGATGTAAAATAACTGAGAACGGACTGTACCTACGTAGCCCTCATAAAAATTACAAAATCTACAGCATCCCTGTATAACTTATTAATTCAAGCGACAATAGAACTATACATATGCAAATGTCAGGAATAGCAGCATGAAACAATGGTTCAGCTTTTGTTAGCGGTCCAAAAATGTATGAATACAAAGGATTTTTAAAATGTTTTGACGTTTATTTAGCCAAGCAAACAATGGATGAAGAGATATTGTTTCGCAGCGTATTTTAAGCATCAATATTTAATGTAATCATAATGGAACAACAGAATTCTGAATTCGGTTCTTTAGAAAAGTTTTGATCCTTATTAGCAATTGTATTCTAAGTACATAGGTAGGTATAGTCGGGGATATTAATTGGTAAGAAAATTGATACCCTACTCACATTTGCCGTGTTATAGCAACTTCATAAAAATGTCAAAGAATGACAGTTGTGATTCAAATATGTGGACAATTTGAGTTTCAGTCAATTTGCTTAAAAATTTATTGATATAAAACGCATTCCAAATGCCCCCAACGATACCCGGTTCTCCGACTTTCCCACTCATTCTGTCCCAGCAGCCTATTAAAGGTAGTCCTTCCATGTAGCTGTGGGAGGTTATGCTGACCGGTTTGCAGACTCATCATATCTCCAACGGCCACCGGTACTAAAAAAGTGAAAGCAAGCTAAACGGTTAAAGCTTAGATAGAATATTTTCCCAGCTAAGTATAAAATAACGGATGCATTTGCACGATTATTACTGAACCGTATGCATCTGTAGTTTTAAAACGGGGCACTTTTATGCAGATTGCTCTCGTAACGCCTTCCACCAGCTTCAGTGTTCGCTATATTTTTACAAAGAATCGTATGGTAATGTGAGAAATGTGATATTGGTTAAAACATGCTTTTTAGAGTTCTACTTCTGATTTGAACCAGATTTTAAAATGGGTTGTTCGGAAATGCATGTTTTTTTTTTTGTGTGTTTTTATTAAGTTGTGTACGATCTTTTATTCTTGTCTCATTTGAACCATTGCATTCATTTCATAATGAGCCTATAATGTTTCAACTGCTGGGACACAGGCCTCCTCTCTGTGAGAGGGAGCGGGCCGTCCATCACGCGGGCCCAGAGCAGGCTGGTAGATGTCACATGACATCGAACTTTTGGTTCTAGGACGTGCCGGTTTCCTTACGATGTTTCCCTTCACCATTTTGAGAGCAGTGGTGATGAAGTTATTTACACAAAGCAAAGCGCCTGGCTATGTTCAAACTCACGACCTCCAACTCGTTAGTCGCTTTCATTGATATAGTGTCACTATATTCATTAATTTTATATTTTTTCTTTACTAGAAATTGATAAACGTTGCAAAACTTTTGCATTGATGGACTTCATAAATATCTAGAAAGAAAGAAAGAAAGAAAGAAAATGTATTTTATTGCGACTCGTACAGGATTATAAACTAAACTAAACACAGTTAAAAATAAAAATAGAACAAATTATATTAAAAAAAAATTAATAAAAGGTAAAATAAAACAGAAAGTCCTATACGAGGCCAAAAGGCTCCTATCTCAGCATGATGCTTCGACATTTAAAAATAAATGTCGCAGCGCTGGTGTTCTCTAGCAAGATAATGCTGGTACCTGGTAATTTCTAGCAAGGTAATTGTGTAACACATAAAATAACATCTGATCATATTGGGTTTCATTTTGACAGTTCACCCACGTTCATTGCCCTAATTATATTGTTGACAGGCGAGTTTATCAAACCTATGAAATAATATCCTTCAAACCTCACGGATTCTGGCCTGTGTCACAGGCTTATCCTAGTACAGGCATCTAAAATTATTATACCATTGTAAGTTATTTCTAAGACTCCATGTAAATTACCTAATTTAATACTGAATAAAATATTCATTTATTTTTATTCTGATTGAATCTGTGTTCCGCAATTTCAATGCTTTCCTTGTTAGTTTCATGTTAGTCAAATTATGTGATAAAAAAGACTTCAACACTAAGTGCTTCAAGATATTTTTGTAGGTAAATCCAAGTGGGCAAGGTATTATTTAAAGACAAGACACATCAGAAAGTAGACAATAAAAAAGACCCTAAATACAAAAAAAAAATACTTTTTACCTCAATTTCGGGAAAATAAATAAAACAGAACGTACTCGTATTTAATTACATCCAGTCGTGCGCATTGTTTGACGTAGCGTCCTGGTTCCAGCTTTATTGCAATATTTTATTTTATTAATATGATGAAGGTTGGCAGTACATAACTGTATTTTTCCAGTGCATGCAATATTCATATTGTTAAGGAATCGTTTTATTTAAATTCCGTTCAACGATGCTTAATTGCTTTCAGTAATGATTCGTATTCCATTATTATTTACTGAAGTTTTAAGTTTTCTGATTTTTTTCATAACAAAACATCACGCTTCTATTCCACAAAGGGTTGGGCAGGGGTGTACCTACCCACACCCACATTTGACCAGTTATGTTTGAGTCCATGTAATAGGGGGTGAGTCAGATGGAAAAAAACACTGATTTATAAACTAAAGGGAGATATGCCAAGGGGGCGTGGCGCGTGCGAACAATGAATGCACAAAACAGAAACAAACGCGGGCGCCGTTGATTTGTCAATAAGAATTGTCAATGTAGTTGTGTGTCTCAACGTTGCGATCTGCGTTACGCGATTGGCTCGCGTTGAGTGTGGTGACTGTTATAGTGTGAGTGAGCGCGTGTTCGTATTGTAGTGCATATGTAGTTGAAGGCAACAGCCGGACTCGAACAGTTGGGCAGCCACACCATGTCTCCCTTTAGTTTATAAATCTGTGGAAAAAACCCAATAACACTGCCCGATCCGGGAATTGAACCCAGGACCTCATGCTCAGCAGTAGCGCTTGCGATCCCTAGCCCAATGAAGCAGATCTGTATATATTCAAAGAAAAAAATGCAGTCGCATTCCTTTCCTGAATATAAACCTGTCCTATGTCCACATTATACGACTGTAGGTTCTCGGTCTACCGCGACTGCCATCGTCACGTCTTCAGATCATTCATTTAAAAAAAAAACCTTATTTCGTTTTTGAAATTTATTTTATTTATAGTGTAACATAATTACATTATCAATAAATCAACCACTCCAGCCTATCGCAGTCCACTGCTGGACATAGGCCTTCTCCAGGTGGCGCCACAACACCCTGTTCTCCGGCTTCTCATCCAGCTAGATGGACCGACAACCTTGATAAGGTGGCTGGGCCAGACTGGAAACAAATAATATATAATATTGTACATAATTTATAATATAACAGTATTAGTTAATTTACATTGAATTATTATTTTCTAGTGTATCGTTTCTCTCTCTTAATAAATTAGGTATACTTGAAGATTCTCTGTAAAAGATTGCTTTTGGTGATAAGATCGCCTAAGCACCCTGTGATCTAAGTTTCTAATTAATAAGTACTTATTATGTAATTAGCATAATCAGCCTATAATGTTCCCATTGCTGGGGCACACCAGGGAGTGGGCCGTAATCCACCACGTGAGCCCAGTGCGGGTTGGCAGATGTTACATGTCTTCGATTTTTTGGTTCTAGGATATTTTCCTTCACCGTTTTTTGAATACACAAAGTAAAGTGCCTGCCTGGGCTTAAACTCCACGTTCGTTAGTCAGGGCCAATTGCTCCATTTTTTGCGAATAATACATTTATCTCTAGAAACCCAATAATAACTACCTAGCTATCATCACCATCTGTCTATTCTTTTCCCAACTATGTTGGGGTCGGCTTCCAGTCTAACCAGATGCAGCTGAATACCAGTATTTTACATGGAACGCCTACCTGAGTACCTACCTATATCATTTACAAATTAACATTTCGCAATAAATTTGTGGTAACGCACCCAATTTTGGTCTAAACCAAACCAAAATAGAAAATTAATATTTAATTACATGATCTGTTACAAAATTAATCGTTCGTGTATTTAAATTTAATGATCATGCAAAGCTAATGAATAGTTTAAGTATGTACCTACTAACTAGATTGGGATCAATTATTTGGTTTGATTCAAGTATGTATAGCTTAGTATACAAATAATATATATAATAAAACGTACAGTAAGATGATTCCAATTATCTTCTACTAAGATTATAAAGTGATACCTACAATTTGTGAGTTTTTATACAGAGGATTATCTTCAGGAGTACTGATCCGATTCCGAAAATTCTTCCACTAATGGGAAGTTACGGTTTTATTGAGTGCCATAGGATATTAAATATTTCAAGTATCGACCAATCGGTGAGAAATTTCCTTAAAAAGGAGAGGCGCACTCGGGCCCTTTTTTTTTTTGTCTGATGGGAAATCATCAAATGACCCCTCCCGCTCTGGGTGGAGCGGAAGGGAGTGTCAGACTCTTACTGGCTAAAACCCACCCATGTCCACCTTTGCCCTTTATGTTCCGGGGTAGCGGTAACCCTTTCGGACAATCCCGCTGACCCGGCAGGCTTCGGCCCTAAGGGGCCCCTCAAATTATGCTGGCAACTCTTTGAGGCGTGCGTGGAACACTTACGCGCCGTCCGGCACGGGCCTGGTCCTGATCGGACGGTGAGCTACCCATTGCTCTCCGCCGGCAGACCCGCGCCTACGGTGGCCGGGAGTCGTCACGCGGCTACCGGCGCCCGAAGCGTCTCCCGCGGCGGCTGGGACGGTAGGCTCTCTCCCTCATCCGTCCCGCCACCTCCTTCGCTAGCATGACTGCTTCGCAGAAGGAGAGCCTCCCACTCCCTCTCGCCCCGGACCATGGCTTGCACCAGGGCCGGGCGTGAGAGGCCGCCGCCGCTGCCGATCGCCTCTACGAGGACACGGCGGTGCTCCGCCCAAGCGGGGCAGACCTCCACCGTGTGCTCCACCGTGTCCTCTGGGCGATCCTGACAATGGTGACACCCGGCACTCGAGCCCCATGACCCGAGCGTTTCGACGCCCAAACGGCTCAAAACTGTACTTACCCATAAGGTTACAGTAATTGCACCGCTTGAGGGTCTCATTAGCCTAATTTTAATTGATTGATTTGAATATCAGATAGGTCAGAACCTACCGAAAGTAAAAAAAAGTTATGAAATTCAATATGAAAACGTAGCAAGGCTACGTTAATAATGAACTGAAAAATTTAATTTACGCCATGAGATATAAATAACAGAAACCATTTTAGATTAAAACAATTCTAATGACCTCTTATTTTATTGTTAAAATCAGTTCTTCAATTAAAGCTGCAGTATACGGCATCAAATTACGTTTAAACACATACGTAACCTATAAAACTCACCTTCCTTTTAGCTTTTACTCAGTAGCTTTAAAATAATTTTTCCATTTAAAAAGATACTACCGCAAAGCTACAGCATAATTATTCACTTTACTCGGGAAAATCTGTAACACTCGACCGATCTCTTTGCTGACTGTACTTTTAATTAGAATTCCAATTAATCTCGATTTCTTTGCAGCTATCGATTGAGCAGTTCTCGGAGAAAGCGCAAATAATTACTTTTTCTAATGGCGTGACCACAAGATGGATGCCTGTAGGATAAATTGGAGTTTTAATGACTCTTGAGACGTTTTTAAGATTCCTGTCTTGTAGTTATAAATAGGAAATATTTTTTAAGTAGTTTTATGGTCATGGGACCCGAGTGCGCATCTCCTTTTTAAGGAAATTTCTCGCCGGCTGATCAATACTTCACGTGACCGCGATTTCGCGGGCCGGGTCGTTCTTTGGCCAAAGAATTAACATTGCCATTCAATGTGGCAAAGCGGCCACTCTTCTGGGCACGTTTCCGGATGACAGCGATGCGGACGAGTACTTCGAGCCTAAATATCGTTTTGTTTTTGTATTTATTTATACATATAGTTAGTTAGTAAGTCTTTTAAATTAGTACCTAGTGTAAATAGCTAGTTAAAACGAAATAAATATCTTTCATTTGACAGTTCAACAGTATTTTTACAAATGAAAAATAATTAGATAATTGTAAACCTCCCGGAATCAATTCTCTAAATAATAGTGGAAACCGCATAAAAATCCGTGGGGTGGGTTAGAAGGACTAATACGGACAAAAAGACAGACACGAAAGCGACTTTTATATAATAATAAGATGATGGCTGGATGGCTATAAGAGTAGGAAAGTACCAAGAAAACATATAGATGGATAGTGTACTGTTTTTTTTCCTTCCCTGTCAAAATCACACTGATCTTTAAACTCGTTTCAATGGGCTACTATAGCCACCAAGCTCCAACAGCTTGGTGGCTATAGTAGCCGACAGGATAGACAGTCCAATGATGTGGCAATGGATGACCACTCATCGTGCGTCATTCCAATGTTTAAAATACGTTCTTTTAGTGTATTTTTTGTGTAGGTATGTGTTTTCATATAAGTATGTATGTTTTGTGTATGAAATTGTAATGTGTGTTGTTTATGGATTTATGGTCTGAAAATATATTATTATTGTTTCGTTTATTTATTTACTTATCTTATTTTATTACATTATTAAATATTTTTTTAAATATAAAAATTAAGTATAAAAAAATAACATTTAAAAAATTGTGATCCATCGATGTAGGGAGCACAGTCCAAGCTACTGGTGGTTAGGGCTACTTATTATTATTATTACTAATATAATAAGGTTGCTACTGACCTCTGTCAGTAGCAACCTTATTATATCTGAATTTACCGCTGCAAATAACGGTGAAAGGACTGTACCTAGAGTGTAGAAGGTGATATGACTAGTAAGGGGGTAAACGATGATGTATGGAAAAAGAAAAGTTTTTTGACAGGAGGATAATGATAGAGAGGTCTAAAAAAAATATAGATCCACAAAAACTAAGTTACAAAAATATTTTCGTTGGTATATTTTTGGTTTCTTATTAAACCAATTCCAATAAAGCATCAGTAAGCAGAATTAAGAGCAATTATGGCTGGAGAATATTAAACCAATCTGAATTTCATACGTTCATACTTGTTTTAATAAAAATAAAAGAATATAGGTAGTTGTCAGAAATTCTGATTTATTTTTGAAATGGGTTCTCAAATTAATATTTATTTAACTAGCCCATAGGAATGTTTAAGGTTATAATGTAATCTATATGGTCCTCACATGATTTGACCAAGATTATAGTGAGAAGATTACACCTGAATTTATTTCGCCATTTCTTATCAGACGTACCTACTTAGTCAGATAGGAAATGTCGACTCCATCTAGCTGTCTTTTCATATGGTTTAAATGTGATTTTGATATTCTAATTTCAGAATAAACAATTTAATTTCATGCTTAACAGTAGGTTGGTACGACCAGCGCACACGGGGCATTTAGCCCTGCTGGCACATTGCTGGCTGGCTAATATTTTTACCACGAAAATGAGCTATTTCCATTACAGGTCGTGATGATTTTAGACAAAAGTATGCCTATATCAATATGAAAGCATTTTAATCAGTATTTCTGGTTGTTTTTTTTAGGACAAGAAAACTAATAAGAACTATTTACTAATACAGGTCATTTTGTTTTTTTGCCGTATCTCAAACGAAAAGATTGTGTTCAGAGTGAACGTTCAGCTGCGGTTCAGTAGCCACAAACCCTTGGCTATAAGACATAATCGTATTCTTTTATGTTTCCTAGGTTTTAAATAAAGGTAGCCGTTATGTTAGCACAACAGCTGCGTCCTACACAATACAGATATTATGAATTTTTGAGATGAGATTACTATTACTGTGTACTTTAGCCAGGACCGAACTCGATCATTTTTGCAAAAGAAATCATCGTCAACCTAAAGCAGTTCACTGCTGGACATAGGCCTCTCCATTTACACGCCATTCAGCTCAATTCCCGGTAACTTTCATCCAGTTGCTACCAGCCACCTTGCAAAGATCGTCGCTCCACCGAGCCTGAGGGCGCCCTACCTTACGTTTACCGATTTACAGTCAATACGTCTACCCTGACGGTCATCGGTTCTACGACCCATTGCCGCTTCAGCTTGCTTATTCTGTGAGCTACGTCGACAACTTTGGATCTCTGCTGGATGATCACCTCATTCCGGATTCTATTCCACAAAAAACATACCTCCCTGTATTGTTTTATTGAGCGACAGTGTTGCTGATAATGATCAAACATTGTAAAAAATCATTGTTTGGAAAGCAAAAGGGACTGCCCCATTATTTGTAAATTTTTGATAAAAAAAAAACGTATTATTTTTTGCAGAGCTAGTCTGTTAGGACAGGTCAACTCATGGCTCTTTCTTTTAAAACCCTAATAACATAATGTTTGAGCTTAAAAAGAGTTCAAAGGCAGGTGTTATCATGACCTCTGAGACTGTTTCGGCATTTCTTCTCAGGGATTTCTGAGATTGATCATCAATCAGCTAGGAAATGCCGGCCACAACGACGACGATATTGACGTGTAAAAGTGTCTTAAAATAATCTCTCGCTTATAATATTATACTTCCTACTATAATATTATAAGCGCGAAATTTTGTATAGATGGATGGATGGATGTTTGTTACTCTTTCACGCAAAAACTACTGAACGGATTTGGATGAAATTTGTTACACTGATAGTTCATAACCAGGATTAACATATAGGATACTTTTTATTCTGATATTCCCACGGGATCGAAAATTGTGTGGGTGAAACTTCGGGGCCCAGCTTGGGCGACCAAATTGTACCAGACAAGTTGTATCTCCATATATATAACTCACAGCACTTCCTACAAACGTCACAAATCCAAACAAAAAGAGAAATCACAAGTCAATTAATCAAACATACGGAACAGTAAGCCCTGATTTATAACAAAACCACTGTAGAACGTACGTGAGTCCCATATTATTGCCACGGAATAGTAGGTAGGTGCAGAAGGTCAGCTCCATACACTGCAAGCACACGCAGACACGCTTCACGTACAGCGAGTCCAAGGGCACTCACGACTGACATTCGGTTAGTTAAGAGAGTGCTGACTCTCTGTGCATGTGCTGACATGCCTAGCCTTTTCCAACAATGTTAGGGTCGCCTTCCAGCCTAACTGGATACAGCTGATTACCAGTATTTTACATAGAGCGTCTGCCTATCTGACCACCACAAGCCAGTTACTGGGTATAGGATACCCTTTAGTAAGACTGATTGTCAGACTTTAGAGCTTCTGACGACCCGTAACGACGGTCAAAGATCTACCAACCGCCGGCCGGGACCAACGGCTTAACGTGCTTTCCGAGGCACGGCGGGGACTTGGTATGTAAAGATGGTCCCCAGTCCACGGACCATTAAGTTGACCATTAACCATCCACGGGCCAACCAAGTATCCAAAAATCAATGGACCAGTGTGGATGTTATTACTTAGCCACGAGCCCCTTTGTTGGTTCAGATAGTATACATCAATCGAATTAATGTTCATTTTTGTTTCAATCCACGTGTAAACGATACTTATATTATTACGTAGAATTGAACGTTCTTTTGCTCAATTCATTTCATTTGCGATTATTCTTTGTGCTAATGAAAGATACCGAGTGGAGAAATCAAACATCGTTGGTCGACTCATTAATGATTTACTTTTGAATGAATTTCACCAAAGAAACTAAACGCATCAGCACATCTGAACCGCGACCAAGAACTGTCAGTATCAATGTCTTTAAGTCGTTCGTGGTGCGTGTTCCGACACATCATCTCGAGAAGTTCCTCAAGGAAGAGTTCTAGCCGAAGGGTGTTGTGTACCGCCGGTTTCGTGGTCGGCTACATGACACCAGTCAACGAAACACGACGCAGACACTTCGTGTGCGTTAGTTTGTTTTTTAGTGTAATTATAATGTTGTATGTATTTATAGTATTTTTAAGTTATATTAATATTGTATTGTATGTGTTTATATAGGCCTTGATGCCTGAAATAAATGGATAAATAAAATAAAAATAAAATAAATATTCAACAACATTGATGACACTGATAGCTCTTGAACACTGTTTAAACGTGGTGATCGCGTTTAATTTCGTTTGTGAAATTCACCCTGAAAGATGCAGAATTAAACGAACAAGGCTAAAAACTCCGAAAAAAAAGTTTCTTATAATTTAATTTAAAATTATAATAATAATATTTTTTTAAATACACACTCTGTGATAACTTCCATAGTCTACCCATTACGGGTCATGAGATGAAGCCCGCTGACAGACAGACGGACGGATGGACTGACGGACGGACGGACGGACAGCGGAAACTTATTATTAGGATCCCGTTGCCACCCTTTGGGTACGCAACCTTAAAAATTAACAAAAAATAGAGCGTTTGATTCACCTTAAAATCGCTGTACGTGTCTATGTGTGCGTCCGCTTGTCTTCGATCGTTGTATGAACCCGGCCTTCTGTACTATTCTGTTTTAGTGGGAAACCCTTGAAACGGCGAAGGTCAAAGGGTTGCACATTACACATCTATTTTGGGAACGGAAAAGGAAAGGGTAGGGATGGAAGAAAAACATTGAATGTGTAGTATTAAGTGCTTTTTGTGCGGTGTTGTTACAGCCATATGTTTTCAGGTTCACTCCTTTGTTGCTGTAACAAAAAGGTTATAATATGTTACGGCTGTCGTATTTTGTAGGTAGTTTTTCTTTGATGGTTTCAGTAGCACTTGCATTGTTTTGGGAAAATCAAGGTCAGGAAGGTCAGAAAAGGATATCGTAATGTGATTTATTTGACGGATTGATGTCTAGATTAACAATTGAAATATCAGTTCGTTGATAGTGGTAGTTCTCGGTAATTCTCATGGATGACGTTCATTCGTAGTTGCTGAAATAAAGAGCTATGACGGACTGGCGGTAATCGCACTATAGGCTGTCCCACCCCTGACGAGGAAGCGATTAGCTATCAACCATTTTCTCGCTCAAGAAACCTACAAAAGATTAATAATAGCCTCCCGCCGATTTCGGCTACGGTGGCCAATCTCAATGGAGAAAAGCCAGGTACGCAGGAGATATTATAGTGCACAAGTGTGTGCGTAAACACAGATGCACTCTCTGTTCGTTTACTCTCAAAGTCCGATGGGACGGCAATCAGACACGACCGGGGAGAGATCAGGCGCAGGACCAACGGCTTTACATGCTTTCCGAGGCACGGGGGTATTAAACCGCCAACTTCCAAAATCCGGACTGTTAATAAGAATTTCCTAATGGAAAACCCAATAACTCTTTGTCCGACCTGCAAATCGAACCCTGGACCCCACGCTCAGCAGTCGTGCTTGCAACAACGACACCAACGAGGCACTTAAAAAAAAATGTGGCAGAATATTGTGGGTCCCGGGTAAATAAAAGAGATACATAAGTAGTTGATTGCTGACAGCCCGCACCGCTGGCAAATACTCGCTCCAGCGACAAGAGAGTGCTCTCTTGTTCTCGCCAACTTTTTCGCCGGCGGTGGGACAGATGACATTTCGATTTGGATCCCTAAAAAATATGATATAAAATTAACCGGAATTTCAAGATTGGGTACCCGGTAAGTTATTATGTAATTTCCAATAAAATAACTATCCAATAAATTGTAGTTTTTTCTTTTGAACGCAGTCAAAGGCACAACTAGTTTCCAATAAAATGAAAGTCAAGTCTACGATCCTATGAAGACCCACACTAGTTTGCGATATATTTGTTTGAGTAAATAGAGCATTTAGTATCGGTAGCTGAGCGTTTTTTTTTCAATATGAAAACGTAGCTAGGCTACGTTAATAATGAACTGAAAAATTTAATTTACGCCATGACAAAATAACAGAAACCATTTTTTTTTCCGGATGGGAAATCATCAAGGAAATAGGACTTTGTCCTTATTTCTTCAGTATTCATAACTAACAAAAATTTACAATAATGGAAAAATAACTCTTCTCTCACAACTAGTTACCAAAAAACGAAAGAAAAATCTTCTATTATAACTGGTTACAAAAAGTTACAGATATGGAAAAATAATTCTTCTCTTACAACTAGTTACAAAACAGCGAAAGAAAAATCTTCTCTTGTAACTGGTTAAGTAACTTTAGTTACCAAAGTGGATGAAGGCCAACTAGTTACCAAACAGTGAAAGAAAATTATTCTATTGTAACTGGTTGGTTACAAAAGTGGAAATAATTTGATCTACGAATATGAAAAAAAAATTCTTCTGTCACAACTAGTTACCAAACAGCGAAAGAAAAATCTTCTCTTGAAACTCGTTAAGTTACGTTTTTTTTTTTTTTTTTTCTTTTTTTTTCTGGTGTGAAATCACCAAATGACCCCTCCCGCTCTGGGTGGAGCGGAAGGGAGTGTCAGACTCTTACTGACTAAAACCCACCCATGTTCCTTCCTTTGCCCTTTATGTTCCGGTGTAGCGGTAACCCTTTCGGACAATCCCGCTGAACAGAAACCATTTTAGGTCACCTTATTTTATTGTTAAAATCAATTCTTCAATTAAAGCTGCAGTATACGGCATCAAATTACTTTTAAACACATACGTAACCTATAAAACTCACCTTCCTTTTAGCTTTTACTCAGTAGCTTTAAAACATTATTTCCAGTTAAAAAGCTACTACCGCATAGCTACAGCATAATTATTCACTTTACTCGGGAAAATCTGTAACATTCGACCGATCTCTTTGCTGACTGTACTTTTAATTAGAATTCCAATTAATCTATCTAGCTATCGATTGAGCAGTTCTCGGAGAAAGCGAGAAAAAAAATACTTTTTCTAATGGCGTGACCACAAGATGGATGCCTGTAGGATAAAATTGGAGTTCTAAAGACTCTTGAGACGTTTTTAAGTATTCATTACTATTTATTTAATACTTAACTATTATCATTAATTTTAATTTTTAGCATTTAGTATCGCTAGCTTAGCGTTGCTTTCAGCGGCTTTGTGTTCAGTTTGGCCAGCAAGTTGAAAGCGAGCGAGTAAAGTTATTGTTTTAACTATGAAACATGGTTGCTGAAAAGGAAGATATATGAGAGGGACTTGTGGTATCGGATCGTGGATGGGTGACCATCCATTACATAACGAAATCCCTCCGTGCCTCGGAAAGCACCTTAAGCCGTTTGTCCCGGCTGTCAATCGTAGATCTTTGACAGGCGATACCGTAGTCAGAAGCCTAAAAGTTTGACAACCAGTCTTACCAAGGGGTATCGTGTTATACAGTAACTGGGTTGTGGTGGTCAGATAGGCAGTCGCTTCATGTAAAATACTGGTATTCAGCTGCATCCAGTTAGACTGGAAACTGATATTATTTTTAAAAGAGTAACCGTGGAGTTTCTTTCCGGCTCTTCTCCATAGGAAACGACCGATTGGAACCGTGCACCTAGCTTCTGACGTTTCATAAGTGCCAATGTTGGTTTATTTTTGATTTTGATTTTGACCTTAACATATTTGGAAAAAGACTAAGTAGATTGATAAAGAGAGATATCTGAATCTGGTATGACCCAAAATTATTCGATACATTATTACTTTACTTTACTTTATTACTTTTTACAAATATTACGACTATAAATGTGAAAGTTTTTATGGATGGATGGATGGACGGATGGATGGATGGATGTTTGTTACTCTTTCACGCAAAAACTACTGAACGGATTTGGATGAAATTTGGCACACATATGGTTTATAACTAGGATTAACATATAAGATCCTTTTTATCTCGATAATCCCACGTGTTCGAAACTTATGCGGGTGAAACTGCGGGGCGCAGCTAGTATTCTTTATATTTTACTTCTGTTCCGATTTTAACATTTTGCTCAATAATTATGATATTACAAATATGAGGTGTAAATCCACTTTTTTCTTTGACCTCTGCTCACATCGTAAAGACTGGCTCTTTATTTATTATTTTAAAAGGAAGATCTTTTGCCTTGGTTTTTACGAAAAGAAGTGACAAAGGCTAAAAAAACCAATTGCCTTCGAATGAAATCTTCGAAAACTCTTCAGCACTGATTGATTGGAATCGAAACGGAAACCAATCGATAACGCTATTAGACTCGCCTTCCGAGGATCTTATTGTGAGAACTAACTTATCTCCGCGACTTCGTCCGCATACAATTTCTTATTCCCCCACGCCATCGCATCGCATCGTCCTATTACATACTTCGTTTTCACTTAGTGTTCCTTCCGACTTTTTTGTTTTTGCTCGACTCCTAAGGGTCTTAGAGTGATATTAAGTAGCCTTCCTCAAAAATTGGACTATCAAATGCAAAAAGTTTTTCAAATCCGACTGGCAGTTCCCGAGATTAGCGCGTCCAAACAAATAAACAAAAAAGCTCTTCAGCTTTATTTGAATGGTGGTTATTTTGGCCCACAGCTCATTGGGCATATGAGAGATGTGGCCAGCCCAGTGCCACTTCAGCTTAGCGGCTTTTTGAGCGTAGCCAATGGCTAGGAGATGAGCCGGAGGCACAAATAATTCTTACGAATAAGATTTTTCTCCTTACGTTGCACCGTTTATGAGATATTAGTGAAAAACCCAAAAAGTTCCCACCATTTTGTGCTCCCCCCCCACTCCGGCTCATGTCCTAGACGTCAGGACTTTTAGTATGTTCACTTCCCAGCACTCTGAACAAGTTTCTGAAGGAATCACTTAGGTCCCTGCTCACGCACTCCCTTTTAGGCCATTCGTTGACTGAGATACCCGATGAGCTTGAAATCGTGACTTCATCAATCGTCACCAACACACCCACATTCTAATAAATGGTGTGAACCCACTTCTAGCTAGTAATTAGTCTAGATGGAGGAATGAACAGGAATACTAATCATGTACAACCCACGTATTGTTACAATAACCTAACATCAAGCGTGTATTTTCTGGAGGGGTAGACAGACGTGTATGTTACACTCATATTTCGCTATTAAGACCCACGTAGACGGCGAGCCTATAATTAATATACGTGTAAGTCGGGCATAAAAATATCTTAATGGTTAAACCTAGTTACTTTCTGGTCGATCGGGGGACCAGAACCTTACGCTCAGCAGACATGCTTGCATCCACCAGTCCAACACAATCAGCCTATACTATTCTCACTGTAGCAGTATCTACAACGCCACATACAAACAACGCGTCATATTGACACAATTTCCCAACATCAATCGTTGGGCAATTGCCCGCCAGACACAACTCCCGTCTGGTCGGAGGATCCTCCCTTTTCTATGGAGGATGGGTGTTTTGGAGAAACTGTAACGAAATGAATTTCATCTGTTTAATAAATTTGATTTGATTTGATTTGAATAAATGCTACAGGCGACTGGTGACAAGCGACAATCCGACAATAGTACATGGGGTCTACTCCGAAGTGGTATCAGCCGAATGTTCGGCCGTTTCCTGCTACGAAGTTACTGTTTGGTTCGGTCGGTCCCGATCCTACACTCCTACACTCTTTCGAATATTGACTATGGTCCGGACCCTACTGAGCCGATCCGAACTTTTTTCGCATTTTTCAATAATATTCGGTTCGGCCATGTATCGGTCCGATCCTATCATTCGGACTTTGCACTTCGTAGTAGACCCCCTGGTTTCTTTCATACATTCTTTGCTTTATTAAAGTCGTCCAGACCGTATTTGCCGTTCGGTCAAGGTAGCCCCCACTTTACCAGGTGCAGTCAATAGTATAAATTATAAACCCGCTGTCAGTTTACATTTCACTTCACAAACATTGGTATGCAGGCCAATGAAGAAATAAAGTCTATTGTTAGTTCGAAACTGAAAAACAAAAGAAGAAAACGTTACAGAACAAAGCAATAATGAAAACTCTAATTTATTTGAGTTCTTTACAAATGAAACGACGGAATTCTTCACTAATTAGTTTCAGATTCCAATCTCATTTTGATTGAAATTAAGCGTTCCGTTAAATTCTTGCCTATTTTGGTTCAGTGGCCTTTCAGCGAAACCTGTGAGGTATGTAATCGATAAGTGATTTAATTAAGACGGGCTAATTAATATCTATTTTGGATGCGGTTGTCTAGAGGCTTCTTAGCTACTATTGTTGGAGACAGATTGTGGATTTATATTGTGTAACAGTACACAATATAAATCCACAATCATACATACATACACAAATCTATATTATTATCTTAAATGTTTGTAAACGCACCCACGATACAGGAGTAATTCCTAGTGTGGGGCAACGTTTTATAAAATAAAAGAATAACATAAAATATATCTACTAATTATAAAGCTTAAGAGTTTGTTTGTTTGAACGCGATAATCTCTGGAACTTCCGGTCGGATTTGAAAAATTCTTTTTGCATTTGATAGCCCAATTCTTGAGGAAGGTTACAGATTATTTAACATCACGCTATGACTTTTGGAAGCCGAGCAAAAGGAAAAAAAGTCAGAAAGGACGTTAAGCGAAAACAATGTGCTAGCGCGGGCAGGTGATGCGATACGACAGGATGGGTTGGTGGAACAAGAAATTTTACGCGGACGAAGTCGCTGGCAGAAGCTAGTGTTATAATTCATAATCATTAATTTGCCAATAATGTAATATGTACAGATAAGATGTTTTAATGTCAATAGTCTCGATACATTTTACCTTCCGGCGTGCAAATGCTTTCAAACAATTAATATTATAGATACAAGTTACCACAGAAAAATTAAAAATAAATAAATAATTGTCAGCTTTAAATTAATTGATAAAGAATAGTCAAGAAATTAATCGTCTAGTTAGATACACATATAGTAATACAATGTCAAACAAAACAAATAATACTAAGAACTAAGCGTCATCTCTGAAACAAAACAAAAAAAATATATTCAAGGACAATCATAATTAAATAGGTAAGTACATATTATATTTACCGAGACACTAGATTTCAAGGAGTAACATTTTACTTGCTTGTCTTGTCATACAAAAATTCCTTGATTGAGTAGTACCTCTTGTCCAGTAGCAGTTTTGTTACCTGTTTTGAGTATTTCCTTTAAAGTTTAAATAAGTGTAATATCAGTTTTAACAATGTGTAATTTAGTTTAATTATGTGTGAAAAGTGCGCCTCATTTGTTTTTTTTTTTATGTAGAGGCTATTGTCATAAAGCTCTTATATTATAAGTATAATTTTCTTTATCGTTGTGAAAAGGGAACCACTTTTTTGATCAGGGCTTATTCATAGAATGTGTTAATCAACCACAGTACCTACCCAAATAACCAAAGACAAATCGACGCCATTCTACATTACATGGCACAGAACTGTCTCCGTTTACAATAACACTCCGATCCAAGGAAAACAGACCTCAAGACAAACACAGCTATCCTCAGAAACAGGTAGGTAGGACTCAAATTAGTGGTGCTCAACCGTCATCCGAGTAGCCCACGGTTAATTGCATCCGGGCAGATCCATACATCCGTGATTAAAGTCCGTTTACATACCGCAGCCGGTAATTACAACGGGCTCCGTGACGTGTCAACTTAGTTAAAAGATGTTGGATTGTATTAGTTTGGTTTGCGTCGTCTTAGCAATAGTGCTGTTGGTATGGTCAGATTTTGTGTTCTTTAGAGTTTAAATTGCAAATCTTTAAAACATAATGTTGTTCCGAAAGGTCAGATGCGTAGTGCTCGCAACCGGCGTGTATTTAAGAGTATTTAAGGGTAAGGGGGGTATGAGATCACTCAAATGGATCGAATTAGAAATGATTATGTAAAAGGTAGTCTGAAAGTGGTCTGTTTAACTACTGTAACACCTCGTGGTATATGCAGTAGAAAGACAAGTAAAGTTTGTGTTTGTTGAAATTAAACTTAACTGAGAGTCTTTTTCTTTCTCCTGTCTATTTTTCCAATTTATTCGGGGTCAGCCCTCCTAGTGCTTTTAGAGGTATGAGGAACAGGGTGTAAAGTTCACTCATCCTCCATAGAAAAGGGAGGATCCTCCAACCAGACGGGTGTTGTGCCTGGCGGGCAATTTTTTTAAATGTCGAAACATCGTGCTGAGATAGGAGCCTTTTGGCCTCGTATAGGACTTTCTGTTTCATTTTACCTTTTATTACTTTTTTTTTAAATATAATTTGATCTATTTTTATTTTTAACTGTGTTTAGTTTAGTTTATAGTCCTGTACGAGTCGCAATAAATACTTTTTCTTTCTTTCTTTCTTTCAATTGCCCAACGATTGATGTTGGGAAATTGTATCTATGCTAATTGCGCGGTAAACTCTGCTTGCGAGATGCAGGATTTGCATGACGTCAGTATGACGCGTTGTTCGCATGTGGCATTGCAGATACCGCTACATCCTCGTGCGCCACACCGTACGATTGTGGATTGTCCCTTTAGTTGTGTTGCTCGCTCTACGTTTTTATTGTTCGTCGTCTAGTTATTTATGCTCGTCTACGGTCTTTTTTCCATCTTCTATATTCATGACACGCTTAGTCATAATTATGGTCATCATCTCCCTCATCAAATGTCCCAGTGCAAGCAGTTAGACAGGTGCCGTTCGGGAACTGAAAACAATATTGATAAACTGTTCCACCGAACCGCACGTTACAAAATTTTGTTTCAGTGTGGTTAGTAGAAGTGCTCAGGTGCGGTTCGGGCAAGTGCTGTTGAAATCAGTGCTCTGAGTGGAATACCTGAGTTTTTCGTGTATATTAGGGACTTTTGACGTATCACAGCGTACCACGGTTATATTCTTTTCTAATTGTATCCATTTTCGACACTCCACCAGGCCAGCGTAGCACATCTCTGTGGTGTGAATCGTCTGTTCCTCCATTTTCCTCACCGGCCAGCACTCAGATCCATATAGTATGGCTGGTCTTACTTACTTTTATACATGTTGCCCTTGAAAAGTCAAGGGCAACATATACAAAAGTAAGTAAGTACCGCACCGCCCGTGCCGGACTTCCGTATGCCGATTAAAGAATCGGCATACGGAAGTCGCATAGGATGCCAGACAACCTTCATTGAAGCCAGGCGGCCAGAATTCTATTTTGTATGTCTCTCTCTACACAGGCCTTTGTTGCTACAATCAAGCTTGTTGCTTTGTTGCTGTGGATCAAGTTTCTGCAATAAACCTTTTATATACATGTAACTTATTTATGTATTTGTGTACCTAGTTTTAATAGTTTTTTTTATCATTGTTCCTCTCAACCAAAGCACCTGCCATCTAATCTCTTCACCACCCTTGGTTGACTGGTAGAGAATGCCTAAGGCATTACGTCCGCCTGTGTACCTTTTTGTGCGAAAAGTTTACATAAATACTTGAACTATTCAACTCTGTTAAGAGGACTGTTTTCGATGGATGGACGTGGTATGACACCAACATCCCACATTAGCTCCGGAAAATACGCAATACTTACCATCCATTACCATCTGCCTAGCCTTTTCCCAACTATGTTGGGGTCGGCTTCCAGTCTAACTGGATGCAGCTAAGTACCAGTATTTTACATGGAGAGACTGCCTATCTGACCTCCACAACCCATTTACTGGGTAATACGATACCCCTTGCTAAGACTGGTTGTCAGACTTTTCGGGCTTTTGACGACCCGTAACGACAGTCAAAGATCCACGAATGTCAGCCGGGACCAACGGCTTAACGTGCTTTCCGAGGCACGGAGGGGTCTTGATATGTAAAGATGGTCACCCATCTACGGACCAACCACGGCAAGCGTAGCTTAACTTGATCAATCAACCCGTGCGGCTGTTATTACTTAGCCACAAGCCCCTCAAAAGTCGCAATACATTATAGTCAACCTAAAACATAAGTGTCCGTGCGACCCAATATAGCTAGTTCGCCTAACATTCACGTTTTCCTCATTGGTCATACTTACTCGTACGTTTCATGACAAATGGCGTCCAGAGAGCATTAAGGACACATGTTTTGTTTTTATCACGATACCATTTACTAGTAAATAGCATCGTGCAATACTTGTTAAATAAACTACCAAATAAATTATTTACTACTCTCATTTATAGTGGGGCTCATGACTACGTATATACTACAGGACTCACCGCATTGGTCCGTTAATTCAATAGAGATTTCTTGAACTTTAAGATCCCAAATTTTGAGTGTCGCATTTACGTGTGTGAAGGACTCACTAAATTAGTGAGCAGTGGTGGCCCAGTAGTCACGGCCGTGACTTACGAGTTGTAGGTCTTAGGTTTGAACCCAGTCAGGCGCTTTACTTTACTTTGTGCATCATCACCACTGCTCTGAAAACGGTGAAGGAAAACATCGTGAGGAAACCGCCATTGTCCTAGAAGCAAAAATTCGAAGACATGTGACATCTACCAACCCGCACTAGGCCCGCGTGGTGGTTTACGGCCCACTCCCTCTCACAGAGGGGAGGCCTGTGTCCCAGCAGTGGGTACAACATACTATACACATACGTCTGTCTGTCAGCGGCCTGTATCTCATAAACTGCAAATGGTAGACAACTGAATTTTATTATACAATAGATATGATAAAAATAAAATAACATCAGAAATTAAAGGGGGTTTCCATGACAACGTGTTTTTTTCGGGGTTTCTTGCCTTGTGGTACGGAACCCTTAGTATGCGAGTCCGACTTGCACTATGTCGGTTTTTTAAGAGTATTCGCATTTTAAGGTCTCAATCTGTCAAAAAACAATCAATTTTCCAAATTTTTTACATGTTTTTGACATTGGTTACCGCTGAGATGAGAGTTGAATTTGAACATTTTTTTAATAAGAGAATGGGCCTTCTGATTTCATGCTTCATAAGCACTGTCCATGAACCCATAGATACCTATTTGTTTAGCAACTATATTAATTTAAATCCATATTAAGCCAGTGCACATCCCTAGTGTTATTAATATAAATTAGGTTTAATGGCTGCACGAATGACAATATTATTTAATTTATAGGTTTAATTAATATTACCTACCCAACCTAATTACGTATATTTGTACAAGCAATTTATTTGTGACAAGTTTCTGCCCGTGACTACGTTCGCGCAGAAGTCGTAATATACCACAATGTAATAATAATAATCCTCTGACCGATTTCGGTCACGGCTGCCAAGATTGGCCTGACGAATAGCTATCACTAAAATAATGTAACAGTAGTCACTGGCGCAATTCTAACACAGTGAGTTTTTTTAAACAATTCAGAAGTTTCTGCATTCTAAAATAAATAAACGAGTAGATTTAAAATCGTAGTAAAACTAATTAAAAACCAAAAAATATCAGGATTTTCTACTTGATCAACACGAGCTATTTATCTAGAATTACCAAGAACTAGGATCTCGTCTGTTAACGTTGTAAAGATGGATTGGCTGTACCCAATTATAGGCACTATGGCAAGGGAAACTGATCTTATATATTAGTACCAATCTAAGAGTATCTGTGGCTATTTTATTAAAAGGCTCTATATTATGAACAAGATGTTGCCCGCGACTTCGTTTGTGATCTAGAATGACAAGTAGCGTATGTCCTACTCCAGGTCATGGTCTACCTCCGTGCCAAATTTCATCTAAATCCGTTCAACCGTTTTAGCGTGAACACGTAACAGACAAACATACCAGGACCTAAATAAATTTATTATTATTTATACAAAAAATCTAATCTAATCTCCTCTTTATAAAGAAAAGAAAGAAATAAATACATTTAATTGCGGCAAACATGACGCACAAAAAAGAACACAAACACAAAAAAAAAATAACAAGTTGGGGGTAAACATGCGCCAAATCTACGCAAAACGGCCATCGCTCAGCATAATGCTAAGACCTATACGAGACAGAGCCTCAGCGCTAGTTTTCAGCGGCAGCCGGCGGTGCCGTGATGACGTCAACCTGTGCAGCATACAATTAAATTAGACATAAATAAAAACAACAATCAAAATATATGAAATAAAATAAACCAGTGCAGAATACTATAATAAGAATATTAGTTTAGGTAAGGAAATAAGTGACTCTGGGTTTATGAAGTAGTCCACTAGGTCTAGTAGTCGTAGTCGATATTAACGCTAAGCGTAAAAAAAAAAAAAATATTTATTATTCCCAACACAACTATCATTACAGGTTGCCCCAAATCGGTAGCGTGGTATTAAACAATATTTTTTCCATTAACTACAGCTTATCACATGTAAAGTAATTTTTGTGAACTCATTCAGAGAACAGGTAAACAAATCCACCCTTTCCGCGATTTCATTGAGTGTATGAAAGGCGCGCGTCAAAGGTGCTTTACCCAGCAGGTTGGTCCGGCCGCGCCAGTAACCGCGGTCTCCGTCGCCGCGACACGCCGGATAATTATCGGGCACGTTTAGACAGACATCCTTTAGTACACCCGGGTTAGAGATCTTTCCACGCAATAACTTTAAAATATATGTAATAAGTGTCAAATCCCTTCTTGTTTCCAGCATGTTGTACACCCCAACCAGGGTACAACAAGCTACCTAACACAAATAGGGTTGGGTACATCATTGGATAGAAATTATAGACTCCATAAAGTTTCATGTACAGGTACCGTGTGAACTTATTCTGTATGCACTCCAAGCATTAGGACATATTTGGTTCTATGAAAGTCTTTGTACAGACGCCAGCAGGTCAACCTACCCGAAACTGTCAAATTTTCCCAATCAACCTTGAACCTTAATGCTTTAGGCATAAAGTTGAAAATCTATTAAAGAGATTTGACAGATTGTAGTAACTTGATGTGCTGGCGTCCGTACATACTCGCTACCAAAAACGTTGTAAAAAGCATGAAGTTTTTATGCCAATTTTTTTTATAGCTGAAAATTTATTTATTTTATTGGAGTTTAAAAAGATACTTTCGAAACTGGGTAAATGAAATCCACAGCAGGCACCTGCTTGTATACAGGTTGTTATTATTTATGTAATAGGTTGAAAAACAAAATAATGAACAGCTATTCTTCTTCGGTTCGTGACAAATTAACAGCAGGCCGTGTGGCCTTTATACGAGGGTCGGTGAGTTTTTCATCATCCCTTACGTGTGAGGTATCAATATTAAAAAGAGTACTGTTTGCTGGCTTGTAAAGGCTAACGGAAATTATTTTTAGGTGTTTTTATACAGCAGATAAAAATAACGAGGTCCCGGAGATAAATAATTGAAGCACGGAACGATTTATGTTTTATAGTAAACTTGCCCTTATTGCGGGTAATCTTAGTGTTCATACACACGAACGGCACGCGTCAGCGGCTATGGCAACTACATCCGTCGACACGCGTCAACAGCAGCCAACGAGTGACGACGGCCGTTAGATGCACACGTAGTCAAATACACAAGCGGCATGGTGTTAACGGTTGCAGTTGACTTTACAGTTGACGCGCGCCGTTCGTGTATATTGTACAGACGCCAGCAGGTCAAGCTACCCGAAACTGTCAAATTTTTCCAATCAACCTTGAACCTTAATACTTTATCTATAAAGTTGAAAATCTATTAAAGAAATTTGACAGATTGTAGTGGTTTGATGTGCTGGCGTCTGTACTTAGGCAGGGTGAATGCTTCACGAAGATCATTATTTTATCGTTAGGTTTAGTTAAAGTTTACGACGAAAATCCCTAAATTCGAAGAAATGGGCATAGCTTTTAAATTTAATTGCAGCCATCACTCGGCAATGGGGTTGGAAGGTCGGTAAACAATTATAACGCGGTATTATTGTTATTATTATTCGGTGTATAATTATTTAATTATACACCAATAATTTTAAGCAACAATACCTACTATATCCGTACTCGTAGAATATTATAAATTCGAAAGTAACTCTGTCTGTATGCTAGCTTTTTACACCTAAACCACTGAACGGATATTAGCAAGGAAATAAATGGCAACCTGGGGAGGACATAGGCTACTTTATGCCCTGGTAGCACCTTCCCCACCCCTATTATACAAGACTGTGAGATGAGTAGATTATTATCATAATTATGTAATTAATCAATTCCAAAGTTCACGAGCCGTCCTGTTTAATATACTTACTTATTCTCCCAGACATAAATTCTTCAAAGGAATTACTAAAGAATAAAAGAGATTTCTTTAGAAATAAACATCACATTTGTACCTTTTTTTCTATTATTTTTTCTTGCCTGTTTGTATAATGTGCACAAATTGTTAAAGAAACTCACACAACTCAACTTTGAATTTAATTTCGTTACAAAAATAGAGTCAAGCGGTTCAACAGTGTGTTTGCAGTTGACTGTTATTAAACTAAACAACTTTGCTATGTTTAATGTCTTACAGTACAGGAGATAACGTTGCATTTTCTTCATTGATTTAGTCTTGATCAGCGGGGTAATTGCGTAACACACTAACAGTAGCAATGGTTTTCATTTTGACAGTTCAACAACATTCATTGCGTTCTTTGCGTTGTTGAGCAAAAAAATGTTTCGAACATATGAAACACTGGATTATCAATATCCTTCAAAATTATTCAGAATATGGTACGCAATTAGGGTGCTGTTCCTAATTTTACTATAGTTTGACATCTTTTGAGCTTCTTTTCTTTCACCACTAAGAAAAGACAGACAAAGACAGACAATTGTGTGAAGAAGGAAGAGGGAAGACTTTGCCATGTACTGGGACAATACAAGCTAGTTAGATTAGATTAAATTGACCACTTATATCTTTTATCTTCGGCAAAGCCATTGAATTGTCTATTAAAATGTGATTTCTAACAATAGAAATTGAGTTATATTCACGCCTAAATCCTAACAGGTTGGCAAACTAATTCCGTCACTCCCTTATTGGATCAGTCCCATCTTATTCGCCGAACTTTGGTTATTCCGAAGATAGACGATGGTACCTTTTAACGTTGTCAAACAATAGAAGTTTAGTAAGTTAGCTAATATTGTTGTTGAGCTCCTTAAGTTTTGGCCTGAGCTGCACGATTACTGACAATTGCGTGCATAGACTGGACAGGTTAACTCAATCTGTGTCTTTCTTCAAAATACCATTTCCGACATTAAAATGCCAACCTTATCTAGTTTTTAAAATGTGATTGCCGTGCAAGTGTTTGTACGCACGGCTACACATCAAGCTATACGTAACCAGTATAAGCTGACTTCTGATTGTACGAAAAACCTATACAATGCGAGGTCAGCTAAAACTGGAAATGTATAGCTTGATGTGTAGCCGTGTGTACAAACCTACTTACAGAAATAAAATTATTTATCATTTCAATCCCTCAATTCTACCTCAATTGAACCGACTGATGGTCGAGTATTAAATTTTATGTGTTACCTTTCATTATTAATAAGTGGGCCGCGGCTTTCGATTTGTAAGTCGTAGGTTCAAACCCAAACAGTTGCTTTACTTTGCGTAAATTATTTCATCACAACTGCTCTCAAAACGGTGAAGGAAAACATCGTGAGAAAACCGACATGTCCTGGAACCAAAAAATTCGAAGACATGTGCCATCTACCGACTCGCACTGGGCCCGCTTGCTGGATTACGGCCCACTCCCTCTCACATATAGGAGGCGAGGAGGGACCTGTGTCCCACTGTTGGGACACAGGTCCCAGCAGTGGGAACATTATAGGCTGATTATGCTACATATGAAACGACTTTTCTAAATGTAATGCTATCTCCCGTACATAAAACATTATAAAACTGACAGACGGAGAAATTTGTTGTATGTAAAGTTTTATGACGCGAATAATGGTTTGAAGTTGGGTGAAAATATCTTAGTTACTGCTCTGAGGTTGCGAGTTTGATGTAATAGGTATTACAATGTTTTCCTGAAAAAGAATAGATTTCGTATGAAAGAATTTATAGAATAAAGGAGATGACTTATGTACAAACGACTACTTTACGAGTATGACGTCATTATCCAGCCGAATTGTGACCACTGCTGGATATAGGCCTTAAAAAGGATCGTCACATCGACCGGTTCTATACTTCTAACATCCAGCAACCTTCACCAGGTCATCGGTCCACCTTGTGAAGCAGTTACCTCCGCTACGCCTTCCAGTACCCGGTCGTCACTCTAGAGCGTTCCGGGCCCAAAAGTAAGTAATGATAATTATATTTATGATAAAATAAATGAGGCCATTTTGTTTGTTCTAGAGTCTAGCTTCTAGCCCGCGACATTTATTTTATTTATTTATTTAGGGACAAACTAGCCCGCGACATTTATTTTATTTATTTATTTAGGGACAAAAAAACAGTTACACGTTACAATTTGAATATCGGAGCTAATTAGATTTATTTAATAAACGTATAACCCACACTATTGTCCACGGATTCAATTAATAAATATCTCAAAGAGGAAAGAACGGACGGTCACTTATTAATTTGTGAATTAAAAGAAGAAAGAAAAGCAAGTTATGAAAGGTTGTCGGTAAGCAAAGCCAGGAATTTCTCCTGTATCGTGGGTACGTTTACAAACATTTAAACTCACATACACAAACAGCCAGACCCGGAGCAACTAATTGTAGGTCATACAAATATTTGTACCGTGCGGGAATCGAACCCGCGACACGCAGCGCAGCAGTCAATCGCTTAACCATTGCGCCAAACATTTAAGTAATAAGGTGATCAAAATCAAAAGGGATTCACGGACAGAGGGCATAAACTAAATAAATCTCATTCAAACAGAACGAGTCTCCGAAGGGTTTCAGTAGAGTTCAAAACATCATTTTAATATTGACCCTTCACTGTTTAATTCAAGTTTTGTATTCTATTTTGTTGACAAATTACTCCATTTCCAACACGGAAATCTCCCAAAGGAAAATCTTCTCTAATCCTTTGATACAGAGTAGATTTTTGATTTTTGACATAATATAATGATGGGGTACGCAAACGTCAAGTCGCCGTCACTGTGACAAAAGATTACGTGGAAATTAACTAACTATAAATCTATACTTAATTTAATAAAGAGGTTTAATTTGTGAGTTTGTATTTAGGGGGTAATCTTCGGAAGTACTGATCGGATTCCGAAAATTCTTTCACAAATGGGAAGCTGGTTGTAGAAGGTATTGCTGAGTGTCGTGAGATATTATTTATTAGAAAAAACTATTTTACAAAAAAAAAACAACCAACTTCCAAAACTTCCGAAACTAAAGTTATTTTTCGCTTTGTAGTTTTTGCTTCTTACTTCTTGCTTCTGTATTTTCGTTTTTTGCCAACATTAAAAAGTCATACGAAAGCAAACGACGCAATTTCGTTTACTTGAATTTTGACCAGTAATTTCGGTTTAAAAACCAAATTAGTGAACCGATTTTGAATTGAGAATCTCTTCCTTTTTTTGAAGTCGTTTAATAAAAGTAAATTTTACGCAAACGAAGTCGCGGGCAGAAGCTAGTCTATATTAATATTATAAAGCGGTAAAACTTGTTGTTTGTTTGTACGTAGGGGGTAATCTCCGGAGTTAATGATCCAATTCTAAAAAGGTTTTCACTGGTTCATTACGTGTGAGTGCTACGAGTATAGGCTATAAATTATGTTTACATCATGCATTTTAGTTGAGCTATCACAACTTTTGTCTAGCAATTCGGAAAGAAATACCTCTTAAAACGGAATTTTTTGCATGCGCTGCTTCAACAGTTGTATGTAAATAAAAACGTATGGCAATCTGGTCCGCCTTAAATAGTTCTACAAAAAAGTTCGCGACACCATATTTCTATATTTTTTATTGTATCTTATAAAAGAATAGAGGAAGAAGAAGCTAGTTCTTAATAAAGTACCTACTTATCTGAATTAAAATACTGTTTTAACCGGCGCCAATGATGCCGGGTCATATTGACCCGAGGCGATTTAAATCTGTCATTATTTGTATTTACGCTGATCGTGCAATTTTAACGTTTGTGTAGCTGGAGATACGACCTCCTTCTAACCGAACCGCAGGTATGCTAAGTGCAACGCCGCATACACAGCGAGATATACGTGCATCAACTCCAAAAGGGTAAATATGACCCAGCGTCATCGCTGGCGTAGTATTTTTGTGATATACTTTTATTAGGCCGTTTAGTCTTTGGTTTGGTGGTTCGGGGTCGGACGAAGAAGGGTTAAATGCTGCTTCGACAGTTGCGCGAAAGAAGAAAATTTTTGCAGGTTTTGCGACAGACGACTCACAGAAGATGTCAAATATGACCATCTCAAAGGGATAAGAAGACATCTAATACTTCTAATGCATGCCAGATTTACATGTGCCCAGATCATTTAATTCCGTATTGCAATAATAGCAGTAGTTCTATGTCTCTGAATGAGGAAGACACAATACAAGACTGATTGGTTACTATTATTATGATAAGAAGTTTGTTTGTTCACTATATTATTATGTACGATTATTAATTTATATTATTATTTAGAATAATTTAACAAAAATAAAAAAAATATTAATGTTATGTTTTCAGAGTCGATTTTGCGTGCGCTATTAAGAAAGCTTGTAAAAGTTTGAACTATAAAATATTTGGATTTATTTCTTTTTTTTTCCGCATATGCAAAAAACTCTTGTATAATAAATAGTTATTAAAATTTAGATGACTCCTTAAATTTCATGACAATTACTCGATACAATATGGGTCATGATGACCCGGTGTCATCGTCGGCGTAATTATTTTCACGTCGTTTACCCCGGGTTAAATATAACCTGTTATTATTTTAGAATAGAGGCATAATTATTTAATAAGTTCGGCCATGACAAATGACAGGTCTTCCGTCAGAATAATAAATAGGTGATTTTATGGCTGACCCAGTAATTAGGGATGTCTTGTTGAATAATTTAATTACCTACACGTTCACTTATTATTTTTAAACTTCGATGTATCTATATAGTAATATCCTGACACATCAGGTCCAGTTGAAAACCAGCGTCAGGAACTAGTAGTCTGGCATTTTTGCTGAACATACGAGTACATCAGATAAAATCAAATAAAAAGTGTAAAGTTCGATGTAACAAACTAACTGGAGTTAGTTTAAAAAGTGTTAAGTTTTATTTGATTTTATCTGATGTATGTATCTGGTGTATTATGTATCTTAAAGTCTGTGCTAAATAAATGTATTTTCTTTCTTTCTACGTTTTTCTGGCGTTGGTTTTACCCTGTTGAATATCGTCACCCCTTTTCTAATTAATAAGTTGTCTTCCTGATGGTTTCAGAAATATGGTATGTATATATATATTAAGTTTTCCATTGGTCGAATGGGTGCGAGGAAGACGGGATCCTACGACTATCCCACTACCTACCTACTATAATATTATAAATGTGAAATTTAGTAAGTTTGGATGTTTGTTACTCAATCACGCAAAAACGGCTGAACGGATTTGAATGAAACTTGGCATACAGATAGTTTATAACCTGGATGGCCACACTGGATACTTTTATCCCAATAGTATGATCCCGTGGGATAATTTCTGAACGACAGGCGGGCGGAACCGGGAGCATTTTGAATTACACCTTGTCTCACTAATTGATTTTGGTGGGACAATTAATAACACTCGTATAAGCTCTTGTTACACTTTCTCCTTTTCCTTAGTGGTGGCGCCGTGGTAACGAATTGTATTACGCCCCGACTTACGAATTGTATGGCGCGGGTTCGAACCCAGAAAGGCTCTCAAAAACGGTGAAGAAAAACATCCTGAAGACACACCGGCATGTCCAAGACCAAACCAAAAATTCGAAGACACGTGACATCTACCTACCAGCACTGGGCACCCGTGGTAGATTATGAAATACCACTCCCTCTCGAAGAGAAGAGTCCTGTGTCCCAGCAGTGGGAACTTTACGTATAGGCTGATCATGATACTTTTCTCTACTAGAGCTGGGACGTATAAAAGTAGATAATTTCAGCCTCATCTTCAGGCCTTCAGCCAGACAATTATTATTTATTTATTATTGGCTGTTATTTTTTTTATTTTTTTTGTATTTACCATTTATGTACACACATATATAAACAGACAAGAAAAACAGAACAGAAAAAATAGGTACAGAGGTGATGCTTATTTCACAAGAAATCTCTTCCAGCACACCCGATACAGGACAATAGATACAGAGATGTAGACAGCGTGTGAAATTGTAAAGGAGACAAAAAATAATACATACAATCAAAAACATTTCTCTTAAAAACTAAACAAAAATTGCGATTATTACACATTACGATTAGTAAAACTAGTTAACAAGCAATTCTAGGTAGGCAACTGATAGCGATACGTTGTACAGCATTGTGTTCGAAGGTAATTAGAAACTCATCGTTCACTAAAGCAGTATCTGGTACAGATGGTACCAATTCTACAATCTGTTATTTGTGTAATTAACAGAATTGCGCAGGAATATGATAAATTACTTCATGCTATTGGATATTATATTGTTAATTCTAACATATATTATAATTACACACGTGAACGGGTAGGCAGAAACTACAGAAAGCCATCTGCTACGATCCAAGGATCGTAATAATAATCTTTTTGCTTCGATTACGTTCATACATCTTCACCCTAATTGCGTAACACACTTTCAATCATAATATGATTGAAGGATATTGCTTATCCATGGCTTCATATTTTCGAAAAATGTGTCTGCTCAACAATGTGAATTACGCAATGAATGTTGTTGAACTGTCAAAATGACAGCCTACTGTTAGTTAGTCATCATCTGCCTAGCCTTTTGCCAACTATGTTGGGATCGGCTTCCAGTCTAACCGGATGCAGCTGAATACCAGCATTTTACATGGAGCGACTGCCTATCTGACCTCCACAACGCAGTTACTGGGTAATACGGTACCCCTTGGCAAGACTGGTTGCCACTTTCGGGCTTCTGACGACCAGTAACGACTGTCATAGATCCTCGAATGACAGCCGGGACCAACGGCATAACGTGCTTTCCGAGGCACGGAGTGGTCTTGGTATGTAAAGATGGTCACCCATCCACAGACCAACCGCGGCAAGCGTAGCTTAACCTGATCGATCGACCCGTGCGGCTGTTATTACTTAGCCACAAGCCCCCTCCCCCCTTGTTAGTTAGTGTGTTACGCAATTACCCCGCTGGTCATACACGTACTAGTTCCGAGTACTGCGCACCTGACCTTTCTGAAGAACATCAGTAACTAGGTCATTATAATTGAATATGTTAATATCAACGAAGTTACTGTAAAGGGATTTGTGAATTGATACTTCAGAAACTAACCCTTTTTTCCCCCATGGGGTTGACGGAGTACTTAATATTATTATTATAATATTGGGTACAAATAAATGCCACTTGTCGAAATATCCGAATATTCTCATTGAGTGAGGCTTTAAAGCTTTGCAAACGTAAATAAACCCTTATCAAAAACCGCGAAATATCAACACGAATGACTGACGTCATTGGGTTTTTGATAAAGGGTTTTATGGCACTATATTAACATTTGCCAATTGTTCGGTGAGAGCAGAGGTGACCCAGTGGTATCGGCCGCGACTTACGAGTTGTAGGTCGTAGGTTCGAACCCAGACAAGCGCTTTACTTTTTTTTTTTTTTTCCCGGTGGGAAATCATCAAGTGACCCCTCCCGCTCTGGGTGGAGCGGAAGGGAGTGTCAGACTCTTACTGACTAAAACCCACCCATGTTCCTACTTTTGCCCTTTATGTTCCGGGGTAGCGGTAAACCTTTCGGACAATCCCGCTGAAGGCGCTTTACTTTGTGTAAATTATTTCATCACCACTGCTCTCAAAACGGTGAAGGAAAACATCGTGAGGAAACCGGCATGTCTTAGAAGCAAAAATTCGAAAACATGTGACATCTACCAACCCGCACCGGGCCCACGTGGTGGATTATGGCCCACTCCCTCACCGAGAGGAGGCCTGTGTCCCAGCAGTGGGAACATTATAGGCTGATTATGTAATTGTTCGGTGTTCTCACCTCAGTAAGCTATATTGGCTAATATCGGCGTGTCGCGTTGACCTAATTTTATTACTTATACTTTATGTAGGGTGCGTCTCATGTCATATAAAGTTATTTGGTATATTTTCATTTCAATAACGTTCACAAGATATAATAAACGTGAATTATACCAACTGTTAATATAATTTCTTTAGATATAACATTTATATACTCTAAAACTTATTTCGTATAATGTTATTCGATATAACGTTTATTTAATCGAAAATCATTAGGCCTATCGTTTAAAATATAGAATAATGATACCATTTTTACCTCGACCCAAAGCAATCCGACTCGGAGCGGAGTGCAGGTATGTTGGTAAATCATTTGGATTAGGTTTGGTTAGAACAGTGACCATTAACGCGCGAAGGCGAACGAGTGAAGCGAGCGTGCTGCGGGAGCGGCGTGACAGAAACGAATCGCTGCAAAACCGACTCCACGTAGTCTTGTCTGCCCTACCCCTAGACTGTTATTTAAAATAGCGTAGCCGCGGTGGTGAGCGTGAAACACATCTGTGACGATAAGCTCGCATGGGACCGCTGGAGCCCCGCAGCGCCGGAGCCGTGACAGAAAGCATGCCTGCTGCATGTTGTATGCTTGCTGCATGCTTGCTTGCATTCTGCATGCATGGTGTATGCTTGTTTGCATGTTTTTTTACAGGGTAATAAAAACATATATGTTCACAATCAACTGTTTTATAACAAATAAATTAGTATTTAACTGAGCAAGATTATACACACAAAGAGACAAATAACAATGATATTTTTTAAGTTACATACATTTCAGAACTTATTAATAATTAGACAGTGTTATAATGTGTATATCAGAAATTTTGCTTTGTGTTTTTTACTAGACGTTTTATCATATTAGACTAAATAGGTTTTATGTCTTTTGAGTGGTATATCAAACGATTCTGTATTCAACTAGCTGCGCCCCGCGGTTTCACCCGAATATGTTTCGATCCCGTGGGAATATCGGGATAAAAAGTATCCTGTGTTAATCCGAGTAATAAACTATCTGTATGCCAAATTTCATCCAAATCCGTTCAGTAGTACGAAAACATTGTGAGAGAAATAAATAAATGAAAATATGAAATGAGTAGTTTTTGCGCGAAAGTTTAACAAACATCCATCTATCCATCCATCCATCCATCCTAACAAACGTTCGCATTTATAATATTATATATAATACATAAATTATTATATTATTAATTATTATTATTATAGTAGGAAGTAGGATGTATGTTATGCTTATAAAAACTAGTTACTTTAAAATTATATCAATCGTTTATTATACAGGGTTACTGGTAATTCGACGTATATCCGTCAGGGGCTGATAAGGGGGCCAAAATGCAACAAATTGAACCCCCCATATGTATGGCCGAAATTCAATAGTATTCGAGATATTTGAATTTTAAGGGTTTTTCGATATTTACCCAAAATTTGACATTTAATTCCAAATAAAAAAAAAACTACATATTTGAATGGGTACCATTAAAAATGATGTTGTAGCTGGCACTTCAATTAAGCTATGGACATAATTAAAACTACTTAATTAAACAAAATAATTAAAATAATGAGCGATATGAGAATAATATCTTACCAATATTTTCATTTTACGCTTCAAAAATGTTGTCTCGTCACAAAAATTTCTATGACATTAATCGTACAAATAACTAAAACAACTTGCCTATTCTGTAAGCTTTCCAAAAAGGTATAAAAGTCAATTTTAAAATACATAATTCGTGGCATGGCATGTGTTTGAACCGGCGCGGGGAGAGAAATCATCTGTGTTTTAGTTTATGATCCTCGATAAAACAACCGATTTTACTGGCGAAATTCTTGTTGTTGTTCTTGTGGCGGGGTGTGCGGGCGGGGGACTACACGGCGCCTGCTGCACTCGCGTCGCCTTCCTAATCTTTAGTAAGTTTCGACTCTACGCCGCGCAAGCACGTGTGTTGTTATCTTGCTATTAACCAATCTCTCATCGCGTTAAATTGTTATCGATCATTATTGTTAATTCTTGTTTCTCTTGTTATTCTTTTTGTTATCATTGTTATTTCGGATAACATGGCTTCGTATTCTAATAACGAATACGCAGACATAATGTTTTGTTATGGTTTTGCCGATGGAAACGCGGCTGCGGCTCGGCGAGAATACCAACGCCGCTTTCCCGATCGTCGACTTCCCCACGTTACTGTTTTCGGGAGCACCTACCGACGATTGTCTGAAACTGGCAGTGTTCAGAGAGCACAATTCAACGCTGGCAGACCTCGACGGTACACGGCTGACGAAGAGGACACCATTCTTCAGTGTTTTATTGATGACCCAAATATCTCAACGAACATTGTTGCAAGACAGCTCAGTATGTCCCAGTGGAAAGTGTGGTCGGTAGTTCATCTATCAGGTAGACACCCATACCATTATCAACCTGTCCAAACATAGCACGAGGGAGATCCTGCCAGGCGACTCGAATTTTCTCGGTTTATGTTAAACGCTGACGCTGACCAGGAACATTTCCTAAGAAATATTTTGTGGACTGACGAGTCAAAGTTTGACCGGGATGGTATAACGAATTACCATAACTTACATTTTTGGGCACCTAAAGCAGGCAGGAATCCAAAAAAACTAAAAGAAACTGCGTCGCAAATGAGATTTTCCCTGAACGTATGGATGGGTGTCGTTGATAATTATTTGGTGGGCCCTCATTTCTTGCCCCAAAATTTGAACGGCCAAAATTACGAGGAGTTTTTGAGAAACAACCTAGACGATTTGTTGGCGGATGTTCCCGAAGAAATAAAAAACAACCTCATGTTTCAACATGATGGTTGCCCAGCACATTACCGGATTACTGTCCGACAGTGGCTAGACGAGAGATATCCAAACCGATGGATTGGGAGGGGAGGGCCAATTCCGTGGCCAGCACGAAGCCCTGATATCACACCACTTGATTTTTACGTCTGGGGTCATATGAAGGAATTAGTTTATGTGACCCCAATAAATTCAGTCGAAGAACTTCGACAGCGAATAATAAATGCGGCGCAACAGATGAGAACAACGTTCACATCAAGAGTGACGAAAACCGAAGTTAGGAAGAGAATTCGAACCTGCATTCGTAATCGAGGGGCTCATTTTGAACAAGATGTGTAAAATTTTTAATAAAATTTGACGTACATTTTTTAATGCATTTTATTTCAAACAAATACAAATGACCCTTTCTCTCCCCGCGCCGATTCAAACACATGCCAAGCCACGAATTATGTATTTTAAAATTGACTTTTATACCTTTTTGGAAAGCTTACAGAATAGGCAAGTTGTTTTAGTTATTTGTACGATTAATGTCATAGAAATTTTTGTGACGAGACAACATTTTTGAAGCGTAAAATGAAAATATTGGTAAGATATTATTCTCATATCGCTCATTATTTTAATTATTTTGTTTAATTAAGTAGTTTTAATTATGTCCATAGCTTAATTGAAGTGCCAGCTACAACATCATTTTTAATGGTACCCATTCAAATATGTAGTTTTTTTTTTATTTGGAATTAAATGTCAAATTTTGGGTAAATATCGAAAAACCCTTAAAATTCAAATATCTCGAAAACTATTGAATTTCGGCCATACATATGGGGGGTTCAATTTGTTGCATTTTGGCCCCCTTATCAGCCCCTGACGGATATACGTCGAATTACCAGTAACCCTGTATTAACTGATCATTATATCAAATAAAATTATAGATTCAGTTGTTATATCTTGTAAATATTAGAGATTTTTTAATTATATCATATATTACTTAACCTTTATATTAGATTCAGTGTAGTTTTGTCTACCGGGTGTATTCAACCATTTCATCAACATGGCATCAACATTTCGTTAACATTTTAATACTAAGAACAGTTTGAGAGTGAGTCAATAAGTAGTGTTCAACATAAACACTTGTTTGTCCTCAAAAACACCGACACCTCGCTACGTAACCCGACACCAATATTGGTAAAAACTCTTACTTTTTTGGTTAATATAATGCAATGATATTGTATAAGGATTTTTTTTATAAGGACGGAAAATGGAGGGTGTTTGCTTATGACCACATGCTAGAAGTGAAAGCTATGATTGGAGCCGAGTATATCCGATTCAGTGATTCAGCGTTGAGTATAGGTGATTCAGCGCCGAGTATAGGTGATTCAGCGCCGAGTATAAGTGATTCAGCGCTGAGTATAGGTGATTCAGCTTCAACAACCGACTGGAATCAAGTTCACCCGAATCAGCGTCACCAACCCGACTATGACGGTTCAGTTTCGTTTATTGTTCAGAAAGACCGCAAGGTGCTCCTAAAAAAGTTTTCACGTCAAAAAACACCTCATAATAGTAGTAGATTTACAAAAACTTAACTTTGACAAAAATGTTAAATGTGGACAAACGAATTAAATGATAAATGATTTTATTTCTGATAGTAGGTTTGAACAAACACTTTTACACGTCAATCATATTTTTAAAACTAGATGAGATCGGCGTTTCCTATCTGACTACTCTGAGAAGAAAGGCCGAAACAAACTCAGTTTCATAGAATCGACAAATGAAATTACTGGCTGGACAAAATCGTTATAGATTGAGTAAATTATGAAGGTGTAATTGAATAACGCCAAGCAAAGACGTGGGTACAGTCTCGTTAAAAAAGGGACAAGTTGTGACTTGTTCGTGCAGAATTAATCGGTCTGCGGGGAACAAGTTTGTAGCCCACGGTGGTCCCGGCAGAGGATGTTAAAATACAATTTGCCCTATAGGAGTTTCGATTGAATATCGGCTTTAGAAAAAAAAAAATCTGTTACCCGTGCGAAGCCGAGGCGGGTTGCTAGTATTATATAAATACAGGGATTTGGGGATTTCAAATATATTGGGGTTGGCTTTGAGTCTAACCAGATGCAGCTGAATACCAGTATTTTACATGGAGCGGCTGCCACCATAGCCACCCCCGCCAACCACCGACACTTCATAACATATTCAGAAATGTTACTTAGCTACAAAAATTGTGCTTTTCTAGACAAGTTTCTTTAAAGGTCTCTGCTCAAACTAGAAAGATATTAAACCTCAACTTAATGATTTTTACACAATAAACCCCTTATACACAGTCTGGCCATAAATACTGTTACAATTAAAAATAAGAAAGATATTACATTTGAATTTGGAATCTGTCATTTTTACACGATTTTTCATTGTATTTTCTTATTTTGGCGCCAATACATTGCACAATATTTTGCGATATTAAAATGGAGTAGGGTGATAAAGAGAACCGAATCGCTGTGATTGCATTACACAAAGTTGGTATGGAGCCAAATGCAATTTTTAAAACTCTCCATACGCTTGGTATTAGTCAAATGTTTGTGTACCGGGCTATTAATAGGTACAATGAGACCTCCTCTGTTTGTGACAGAAAAAGATCTGGCCGTCCACGTAGTGTTCGTACGAAAAAGGTGGTCAAAGCAGTAAGGGAAAGAATTCGAAGAAATCCTGCCCGAAAGCAAAAGATTTTATCTCGGGAGATGAAGATAGCACCCAGAACCATGTCGCGTATTTTAAAAGATGACTTAGGACTTGCAGCCCATAAGAGATGCACTGGTCATTTTTTAACTGATAATTTAAAAAAGAATAGGGTGGTAAAATCGAAACAACTACTGAAGCGGTACGCAAAGGGAGGTCACAGAAAAATGTTGTTTACGGATGAGAAAATCTTTACAATTGAGCAACATTTTAACAAACAAAATGACCGTATTTATGCTCAAAGCTCTAAGGAAGCTTCCCAATTAGTCGACAGAGTGCAACGTGGGCATTATCCGACTTCAGTGATGGTTTGGTGGGGTGTTAGCTATGAAAGAGTGACTGAGCCATATTTTTGTGAAAAAGATATCAAAACATCGGCACAGGTGTATCAAGATACCATTCTTGAGAAGGTAGCTAAGCTTAACAACACCATGTTCAATAACTAATTATGGTCCTTCCAACAAGACTCGGCGCCGGGTCATTAAGCTCGGTCCACGCAGTCTTAGTTGGAAGTGAACGTTTCGGACTATATCAAAGCTGAAGACTGGCCGTCGTCTAGTCCCGATCTTAATCCACTGGATTATGATTTATGGTCAGTTTTAGAGAGTACGGCTTGCTCTAAACGCCATGATAATTTGGAGTCCCTAAAACAATCCATACGATTGGCAGTGAAGAACTTTCCCATGGAAAGAGTGCGTGCTTCTATTGATAACCTCAACGTTTAAAGGACTGTATTGCAGCCAATGGAGACCACTTCGAATAAGCTTTTTATATTTTAAATTGTTTTATATTCATGTATTAAACTAACACACTGTAAAAGTAATAAATATTATTTGCAATTAAAAAAAAAAATTTTTCTTCGTGACAATATTTATGGCAAGACTAGGTATATAAACGTTGCTAGAAGGGCTGATTTTTCCAACGCCAGATAATTTTATCCTAGGAATAACTTTGAATTTTTGACAGTTCTTCCCTACAAAAACTGTCAGACGTCGATTTTATTCCACGAATAAAAAAATATCTGTCGATTGAAAAATCAGCCCTAATTTAAGTAAGGATTAGCGTCTACTAAACCATAAAGACGTTTTAACGTCTCATAACTCTAAGCAACTTCTATTAATAAGATGGTTAGTGTTTTCTTACATATTCAGAACCGCTCAAAGTCACCGTAGCTTTAACTTTACCAGCACTACTGAACGAAGACAGATGCCCCAATTTCAGACTGAGTCTGAACGACGATTTATTAGACAAGCAGCCGGACATTACTTGCCGGTATCCTCTCAATACGTCTCGATTTACAAGGCTCGTTACCTATGCATCAATCTGAACATCAAGGATGGTATAATCTGTAGAGTTCGTAAAGTTCTAAGTTTGCCACCAGTTGGGTCTTCAGTGATGAATTTGTTACCTATGGAATAATTTTTTAAATGTTTGTCTTTCGAGCAAAATAAAGCAGATGTTATTTTAGTGCCTGTCATCATCATATCAGCCTATAATTTTCCCACAGGCTTTCTCTCTTTGAGAGGCAGTGGGCTGTAATCTACCATGCGGGCCCTGCGCGGGTTGGTAGATGTCACATGTCATCGAATTTTTGGTTCTAGGACATACCGATTTCTTCACGATGTTTTCCTTCACCGTTTTGAATGGATTTTTAAATGGAGTAGTTGTGATCCATTGCTAATGGCTTCAAATTATGAGTTGTAGGTGGTGGGTTCAAACCCAGGCAGGTGCTTTACTTTGTGATTAGCATTTCAATTTCTCTAAGTATACGATATAATATTGAAGACCAAGACGTAAACAGGTTTGCCAGCTTTCGTCGTCTTAGCGTCGTGAAAGCATCGTTGTCCTTTTCTGACCGCAGTGTGTTAGAAAAAGATGACAATACTCTCATTTTATTTGAAGAGATAGAGAGAGATTTGAGAATCCTTGCGTTTTGTGTTAAGCAGCTGGTTCATAAAACTTTTGAGCTAAATATGAATAAATATACTGAAATAGATACCTACATCATAAAACTGATACAAATCTCAATTATTCTCCCCATACCACGTGGCTATGAACAAATACGTCCATGTCATTTGCAATACAGAATCCTAACTATAAAATGTTATAGGATCCCATAAACTACCCATAAGGGGTAAATATGGGTATATTAGGTCGCTACTACAAAATAACATAAGGTACATAACGCTCTTCGAATATCACCCTTCGGGGTTTTATGTTTCATGAATACAAGGCAGGGCAGTCTGTAACACCATTGTGTAACAAAGCTCATTTTATTTCATAGAGAGCTACGTCAATAACCCTGCTGATTAATTGTATTCAAATGCAAATATTACAAACTTAGAAGATTTTCTACCTTTTGACAAATCAAGTGTTTTTTTTTCAATGCTTTTGGCTTTGCTTTTGGCATAGATTGCATTGAAAATATGTCACCAGCGTGAGAGAAAATAATCGACAATCATGAACATTTCCTTGAGGGCCTAGAACTGACCCCTGTGGAACTCCTCAAGTAATTCCGTCCTAACGAACCCAACCGTCAGTAATATATCATTCACATAAGTGTTAACTCTGTAAGCAATCAACAGGACTACTAGTTTAGAGGCAAGTTTCCACCCATGAAGTGATAAATGGCAAATACAGATATGGTATATTAATTGAATGCCCATCTAAATTCAGTCATGCGGTCAATCCATCCAATGTGTTTTATTTACATTGTTAACTGATTCTCGAAATCATTTTATTGTTAGCTGTATAAATACGCAATGAATGGACATGTTTGTTTTTGGAATTTTGACACGGGTTGGTACTCTTTAATAGATGTAAAATATAAACGGCACACACACCGAGACGGCTGAAAAATAATATTAAACAATTGTACGTTTCATTTAACTAGGTAAATAATGGGTAATTATTAGCGAACATAAACATTACAGACACTATTATTCTGTACTCAAATTATGTTATCAATGTTGAGAACAGTTACACAAATAACTAATTTCAGCTTGTAATCAACCCACTGCAGTGTAAAATCAGAGAAGTGATGATATAAGAAATGAGTTTGTAAGACGCCTGTCCCACCGTCAACGATTTCCTTGCACAAGAAACGAGCAAAAGATTAAAGGTCCCGGCTAAGTACAAGAGATATATTATATTAATAGTTGATCGCAGACTGTTCACAACGCCGACGAGTACCCGTTCGTCGCACGGACAAGTGTTATCAAGGAGAAGGCTCACTCAGTGACGCTCGCTTGGCAAGCAGTCCACCAACACTCGCCTAGAGACGCTCACGCTTGGTACATACGCACACCAGCGAGTAATCGCTTGTCGCCGTCGCGCACTCGCTGGACGTTGCTCGCCAACTCGTCTTTAGTTGCTAGATCTTCTCGTTAATCTCAGGAGCCACAGCACCACATTATGTCGTAATATCCACTTCTATAATTTTTACTATGAAATGATCCGTTATATTCGCGATATATTTCAATCAACGCCTATTAAAAAAATACGACCACCAGCTTTGAAGCTCGTCTTGATTCTCAAAGTACTAGTGCAAATAAAAAGTTCAATTACTATTTCTAGTAAATGAGAGCATCAAATATAATTTCTATGCGGATAGCTTTTATGACATGAAGTATATTGGATTGAATAAAATGAGATTACATAATTTATTGGACGGTTTTATTGAAAAAGTCGGTCTTAAAGTTAGCTGAGAAGTGGTTGAAAATAAATGCATTAGTGGTGCTGATACCTAAGATTAAAACTTGTTTGAACGTTTACTCAATAATTTTGCTTGTGGATTTTGCTAAATCGTTGACAAGATTTAGTTTTTATTAAAGAACAAAATTTTAATCTGTCAAAGAGGCTGAACTGATTTTTTGATCTTTTAAAAGCAACATGACCGTCGCTAACTGATCTCCCTAAAGTTTTCTTTGACCGAAAATGTATGTATATGAAATTTTTAATTTTTATTTATTATTATTTATTTTATAACAGCTTAAACTTTCATTACAGGGTTTACCCTAATGCGACAGATAACTACCCTATACCCCTACATACTGCTAGATACCTACAAACATGGATGCCGGTGTAATTACAGACGAGACATGACGAGACCTTTCGTATCTGTCTCTGGGATGTCAAAGCGTCTCCAAAGCCACTTACATACATTGCAGATAGCCCGCAGGCGGCGGTAACCACTTAGTATCAGGTGGACCGTCGGCTTGTTTGCCATCCAATAACAAAAAAAAAACGTGTGCCGTTGGGAGACCCCGTCAGAAACGAAGTTCTTTAGTTTGCATTTTGACCCCGCTATCGGCTCTTCTTGGATTTTCATTTTGACCGTCTTTAGCACCCCATGCAAAACCATGAGATAATTAACTAGAGAGAGAAAGTCTCCTGGAGGGCATAACGCTTTTTCGTTACATGACGATTTCGACCAGTTTACTCCTACCGTAAGCCGTGTTAAAGAATTTCGTTCCAATAAAGCAGTATGACAAATAGTATTCAAAGTTACATTACGGTGTGACAACCCCCATGCTACGCTGAACTCTCTACCCAAGCCTTACAGGAAATTACCCCTCGCTTCTAGCTGGGCGAGAAAAATTTAACGATTGGTTTATATCTTCTTGCCACTTGCCAGGATATCAAACTATTGAAGGTCAAGGGTATTAGGAATGAGGGAAAGAAAGCTGGAATACTAATCAAGGACTTGACTATGGATTTGATGAGGGTGATTTGTTATTCATGGTTTTTCATTAGGACTTGTCCTTGACGTAGGTATAGATGAGAAAGCCTTGAAATGAAGGTCTTGTAAGACGGATTTATTTATTTAATACTTTAATAACACGAATGTATAGCAACGGACTTAAATGCCATAGGCATTTTCTACGGTTTGTATTTTTTTGTAAGTAATAGTGTCTCAATATTTGGCAAATGAATGAATAGATTGTATCTATACAAATAAATAAAATTGAAACGTTTGTTCGTAACATTAAAATAACAGCTTTTTACTAAATGCATATGAAAGTATATACGGTGCTAACAAAAAGACAATTTTTATCATTTTTGTCTGTCTGTTGCCGTTATTCTCCAAACAGCTGGACCGATTTTGACAGGACTATTTTAAGGAGTAACTCAGGTTATTTAACATTTGGCACCTGTAACAGCAGATAAAATAAAATGATTTCAAAAGATACATTTAAGGTAGCCTTCAAATAGCAGACGTTTTTGTATCTGTATTTTTATCTTTAATCCAAACATAAACTACCGCCATTCCACGCTTATTTGCCTCAGAAAAACAAAATCACGAAATCCGAATATAATGTGAAAACAAAACAAAAATGCCTGATCTCAGCTTCTAACCCCAAGCGTTATATCTACAAAATCCTTTAGTTTATCGCCAAACGAAAACAGGGATCTCACGTAAATTCGATTATTTAGTAGGGACCTGTCTGATAGTTAGCAATTAACTAGCTTTTGGTCGAACTACGGATAATTTCGAGTGTACGTGTTATACAGTAATTATTTCGTAGTATTGTGTTATTCTGAGGAATGTTCTTGAAGTAATTCATTGTTGCTACGTCTTTTGTAGTGTGATTCGCTGTTTGTTTTTTTGGTATTCCGTTAATATTGTTATGTGATTCTGAAGAGTGATTTTACGTTCATGGTTTGGGTTAAATAGTTATATACAAAGTTTGAAGCTTCTCTTGTAAATATGACGTGTTTTCAATAACTAAAAGACGCACTTGAAACTGAACATGTTATTTCTTAAGAACCATCAGTATCTACAATTTTTCAGATACTATGCATGTGTTATAAGCCTGATCCGCTTGATCTCTCTCCGGTCGCGTCGGATTGCCGTCCCACCGGCCTATGCGATTGAGAGAAAAGAGAGTGCACCCGTATCTGCGCACACATTGTACACTACATATAATATCTCCCGCGTCGAAGGGTAGTCTCCGTCGATATTGGCGGCCATCGCCAAAATACGGTCCGGAAGATAAGTTATATTGTTTTGTCCTACTGTCAATGCAGTAATTTCTACATACTATGGTGGATTTTATTTTTTGACAGTGTATTTATCCGTTGAAAAAATCTGGCTTCTCCTATCGCTGTTGCACGAAAATTAGTACGTTCCCTTTCGAGATCTTTTCCATTTCCAATCCAGGCCGTCCTTACCTTGTCGAGTTTTTCCATTCCATTAGTCCCTTAATAAGCCCAAGACTTCCCTAAAGCTAAGGGCCCGACCCACACTTTAATGGGATTTATACTAAACAACCCTGCTATTTGGGGTGAAATGAGAATTGAGTTGCGTTCTTACGCGATACGCACCCAATTTGCGTAATTTTAGCGGAGATTAGGCTTAGTTTATTGCTTTTAATTGCGTAAATATGTATTACGATTGTACCTTTTAGCGTCGTTGTTCGAGGAGTAAGGAAAGGTATGGGGCACTAAATGTTTTACGATCGAAGGGAATGTAGGTACCCATGTAGACACGGTAGTAGCTTCTTGCATTAATCAAGCTTTAATTAGTCCTTTTAAATAAAGGAACTGGTGTTGAAAATTGTATTTGGGAAATTAATGTTTTGAGTGAACAGGGCAGCAGTGGTGGCCCAATGGTAATGGACCCGACTTACGAGTTGTAGGTCGTGAGTTCGAACCCAGGCAGGCACTTTACTTTGTGTAAATTATTTCATCACGACTGCTCTCAATACGGTGAAGGAAAACATCGTGAGGAAACCGACATGTCCTAGAACCACAAATTCGAAGACATGTGACATCCACCAACCCGCACTGGGCCCGCGTGGTGGATTATGGCCCACTCCCTCTCACAGAGAAGAGGCCTGTGTCCCAGCAGTGGGAACATAATAGGCTGATTATGTAATGTTTTGAGTAACCAATTACACAGGTATTATCACCACGGTTGGCAGACCCAATGTTGCCCTTAGTCAGTCAGCTGTGATCGGATCAACTTTACATAGTAAACTAACCGTACTCTCAAATTACCAAATTAATCGTATTTATTTATATATAGTTACGTTGTTGTACACTACAATAATACATAACAAAAAAAAATAATCAAACGTTACAAAATACAATGGCCTTATCGCTTTTTGCAATCACTTCCAGGCAACCTTGGAATGGAAAAACAAAATTTACCAGCTCAAGCTCTATTCTTGGAATAACGATTTTGTTGTTACCACTACGGTTAGCAGCTGCAATAATACCTGTAATAGGTCAGTAATATAAGCTTTGAACACATTAACTATTCGTAGTAAACTAATCAGAATCTCAATTTACCAAAGTAATCGAATGTCATCGTTTACCACCAATCATACCTTTCCACGAATCAAACAACTTGAGGAAACCAATCGATTCTCCCCACGGTACTACCAGGAAGAGATTGAGTGACCTATCCTTAAAAGGATTCCTTAAATCCTCTCTACATGATCCTAATTCGAGTAAAGCTTTCAACACGGTAAAGATACCGCTATCCGTTACACTGGCCCCTACGGTTAATCTTAATTCCGGGTTTAGTAAACTACGGTTAACGGAATGGTGCAATCCTTGATTACAGTTTAACTATAAACTCAGTTTATACGTTTTACTATAAACCCGAAATGAATATAAACCCGAATGGTGTGATTCGATTTTATAGTTATTATTTTGGAATGGATAGATTAATAGTATTTGTATTGTTTGCAAGCGTTGTTTACTTTGAACAGTTTTATGAGTGTTTTCATGTCCTGTTCAGTAATTTTAGTTAAATAACTCGTGGGAGATTGAAAGGACAAAAATCTCACGCATAGGTTTTGACCCGGAACCTTGCTGACTGAGCATTTTGCTGAGAGAATTTTGCTCAATGAGCTATTCTTTTTCTCAACGTGTAATGGCAATTTCAATTGAGTCTGCTCAGAATTTGGCAACCATTTTCGCGCTATCAGTTTAATAGCGTCCATCAGTTCCTGTGGCGTGCAGGCAGCACCGTACGCAAAACACGATATTAAGTAGTGTCCTATCGTTTGTGGAGCAACCCCACATTGCATTCCAGAACGGAGTAATCTATGAATTTCCACCTAAGATTTTTTCACAGTAATAAAATGTAAAAAAACTACTAATAAGCATATTTACAAAAGTCTTCAGCAATACAAAGGGCATTAGCACTGCTTTGTGTGGGGTAATTAAAGAAAACATTAACCAAGAATACCCCATTATACATTAAAACTCATTTCCCCTTACTGACAATCTCAATTCCCTTCCATTCATTTAGACAAACATCATGAGAACAACATAATCCCTGCTTCAGTAAATAGAGCTCTCAACAGGGTTGTGGTCTCGCTATTCATTACGCTCGCCCCTCCAGTTCATCTTTATTAGGAATTAAGTAAACTGCAGTTAATATAATGGTGTAACCGATTATATAGTGAGGTCGGATTGTTGAAAGGTACGTAGCAGTGTTCTTCTGTTTTTAATAAAAACAAATAGCGATCAACAATCCTTCTTCCAATTATGACGATTTTAGGAATACTTACTTTGACTGCGATGAGTTCTGATGGTGACTGGACGGGTTGTGTGTTTAGTTCCCGGACTAAATAAATGATAAATGATTTTATTTCTGTAAGTTGGTTTGTACATAGACAATTACACGGCAATCATATTTTCAAAACTAGATGTGATCGGCGTTTCCTATTTTACTTTTCTAAGAAGAAAGGCCGAAACAAAATAAGAGGTCACCGTTTCTTTTAAAGTCCAGACATAATCTTGGTCAGATCATGTAAAGACCATGTAAAGAAAGACACATCCAGATTGAGTGGACTTGTCCAGTCAGTGCACGCATTTGTCAGTAATCGTGCAGCTCAACTCAGTATATAGCTCAACGATTCGACGAACAAGACCAAAGAAAGGACATTTGAGTTCCTACTCAAATGTCTTTTATTTAATCATGATCATGATTAAAATTAATTGAGAGGAACAAAAAAAACAGAAAAAAAGCAATGACCCACATAGTCCTCACATTCACAATCATTAAAATAATAATAATACTTTATAAAGTAAATATTCATGTCAAATAGTAGGGCTTTCATGTAGTTGATTCTACTCTGGGTATAGTGCATGCCAGACTTTTATCTGAAATTCAGAATTTCGTGTATACAGAAGAAATTCTGGCAACATTGTTCAGCAGTAGTTGGGTGTTACTACAATAGGGTAATTTTATAGAATAGCACAATAACTGACACCTGAATTCCTCTTTAAAATCCAGATCAGATCAGATCCTCTACAAAATCCAGGTAAGACCATTCCACCATTTTGAAAACCTCCAGTCCAACAATACGGTATCTAAGACACATAACCCTTAACTTGGCGTTCAATATAGCTACGGTTCTATAAACCTCCTATTCACTGCGTTATCAATACACCCCGATCATTTAGTACAGGTCTATTGAGGCGTCAGTGAATAGGCGTCTTTAGTGATCTAGATTAGGTTGTTTGTCGCTGAATGGCAACGGGTTAGGGCCTTTCTTTTAAGTCAGCGGTTGTCTGTTTGATTTTAGGGAGAATGAATTAACAGCGTTGCTATGGTAACAGTGGTAGGACCCAGGTGTTGTTGGGACTTTATGTGGTAGTTAAAACTTTGAAAAACTGATCATCTTATGTACGGACGCCAGCACATCAAGTTACTACAATCTGTCAAATTTCTTTAATAGATTTTTAACTTTATCGCAAAAGCATTAAGGTTCAAGGTTAATTGAGAAAATTTGACAGTTTCGGGTAGCATGACCAGCTGGTGTCTGTACGTATGATTTCAAAAAATCGAAGACATGTGACATCTGCCTACCCGATCTGGGCCCGTGTGGTAGATTACGTCCCACTCCCTCTCATAGAGAGGAGACCTCTGTCCCAGCAGTGGGAAGGTTAAAGGCTGATTAATTAACGCAAGTCATAATAAGTAGGTATAACTGAATTAACACAATATAAGCGGTTTCTAAAGTATACCCATAACTCAAGCCACTGTGTGGTGCTTAAACAGGGCGTCCGCACGATATTACACGAGGAATGGAACATGCCAAAGATTTGCACAAAGATGGTTCCAAAACTTCTCACCCATGAACAGAAACTCTTGCGAAAAAAGGCATTCCAACATTACCACACCCACCTTATAGCCTTTTTATACACTTTTTCTATTAACCAAGATGAAGTTGCACCTCAAGGAAACTCATCATGGCGGCGTACAACAGGTTAAGGAAAAGAACCGCGGTTCTGAATGGTTTAACTTCGAAGGATTAACAAGGGTACTTCTTATCGTGAGAGCAACGTTGGAATCGTAGTGTAGAGATAAAGGGATACTATTGTCAAGGGTGACGATAAAATTTTGCTGGTAAGTTAAGTCGCGTTTGTTTTATTGAGAAGTTCCCGGTACTTCTGCCACACCTCGTAAATGTCATTAGTTTTGGCAATCTGCCCCTTTATCAACTTTATAGCACTGTGTGACTTAAACCCGCACTTAAGTCACGATTTTCTGTGACTGAAGTAGTCCAATTTTACACTGAAAAACGTGAATAAGTGCTTGATTAGGTCACACGAGCTATAAGTATACGATACGTGTGACTGAAGTAGTTTACAGTTAGCACCCTCGCTACGCACGAGCGGTAATTTAATGAAATAATCTACTAATTAAGTCGCACGGGTCGTAATTTACTATTTCTGACTACCTTTACAGCTACTTAGTTAAGAAAGATAAAGACAATCCCATTTTCGATATTAACAAGAATGAGTAAAAGAACCCGGTACTTTGTAATCTATACTTAACTTCGATAGTCTGTTGGCTAAGCTTAGTTAGATCTTTCTAAATCACGTAGAAATGCAAATGAGGAGGAATAATAGGGCGAGTGACGTCATGGATACGAATTAGGTTGCCCTGCTTTTAATGTATATTACACGACAACGCAAGAGTTTAGCTCTGAAGTTACAGAGGCTAGACAAAGTGACATTTTATCCGCGATAGCGATGAAAAATTGTATTCGAGTGAAGCTACCGAAAAGATTATGTCAATCTTGTTGAAAGTCGTTGTAGGATTACGAAATGGTTCAAAAGCGACTGTCAGCTTTCTAGCCCCTCAGGATTGTAGTCTTCTTGCTTATAGTCCCACTGCTGGGCTGCTGGGTATATTTATTCAGAAAAGGAGCTCAACATGCAGGTCCACTGCTTGTTGATGACTTCTGGTCATTCCAAGTCCACATTTCAACACAAATGACGATGTTTTCCATTACTGTAAGTTCGTGGTACGTATCTAAGATTAGGAAGTAATCTATAAAAAAGTAATGGTGCAAGCCTTTTCAAACCCGCAATCTAGAGCTGGCCCATTTGTTATTTGTGCTTCATTTTTAATAGTCATCCAAACCGTATTTCGGCCATGGCAGCCAATCTCAACGGAGATTAACCTTCGGCTAGGTAGAAGTGTGTGCGTAGACACAGGTGCACTCTTTCTTTCCTCATTCCCATAGTCTGATGGGACGGCAAGCAATTCGACATGATCGGAGAGATATCAGGCGCAGAAACAACGGTTTAGTGTGCTTTTCGAGGCACGGGGGTGTATCATACCGCCAACATCCAAACTCCAGGCTATGAAAAGCTAAGAAAGAAAGCAAAAAAAGGCTAAGAAATTTTTAACTGAAAACTCAATAACACACATTTTTTTTTTTCATGTATTTTGCCTTTTTTTTTTTCTGGTGGGAAATCATCAAATAACCGCTCCCGCTCTGGGTGGAGCGGAAGGGAGTGTCAGACTCTTACTGACTAAAACCCACCCATGTTCCTTCCTTCGCCCTTTATGTTCCGGGGTAGCGGTAATCCTTTCGGACAATCCCGCTGAATGTATTTTGCCTTCGTTAGGCATTGGAATAATAACCGACAACCAATAAATATTATAGATTTAAGGCATGTTCGCTTACACGAAGCTTAAAAACCATATTATACCAAAAACAATAACAGATTTCATCTAAATGATAAATTCAACCTAAAATTCAAACCATAATAATATTTCATCACACGCTGTAATTACTAGATAGCGTTTAGCACTATGACCGTTACACGGACATTTTGAACATTACCCGCAAGTAAAGCCCGGAATACAACACGTTTAGTCATGTTTTGTTAGATTGTAGAGCAGTTTAAGTTTTTGTTGGATAGGGTTTATGACTATGTGGTTTGAACCTCTAAGAGGACGATGTCGAAAGTCCTAACGCAATTATTATTGATTGCAAGTGCGACTACTTAGCGGTCTTGGGTTGCATGCTCGGACTCGATTTTTTGTTTTTCCATTGAGAAATTTTCAGTTGCTGACCGGAGTCTGAATTTGTATCCGTTAAGGCCGTCTAAAAATACAAAAACACACAGTAGGTACCTGTACACTCTAGCTGTCCCTTTTGGGATTACAAGCGTAATGTTCTGTTACTCGAGTTTAAGATATTTTCATCGCTATTTCTTTGTTTCTTAACGTCACATTTGTCAGTTAAGAAAGTTCTAATATTAACATTGTCAGCACAAAAACAAAACACTTTTAATTAATATCAATGTGTACTCTAATAGCAATAGGATTGATCAAATTTACCTTCACGTTACTGTATTTACTGAAACCTTTGTAATGCAATCAATCACAAATAATTAATTATTTTTCTTTTGCGGGAGTCTGACAGAAAAATCAAATGAATGAAATTAAGAAACGAAAAATGTGTGTAAATAGAATTGGTGTCATGATTGATTGAGCCGATTTTTAAGCAAATATTAATTATTCAGTTGAATTATTAAAAATATACGAACTTAGTAGACGATTGATTTTACATTGAGAGAAAAATCAACACTGTTTTTTTGTTAATAAAGATAGGTAATGTTTTATGATATATTAGTAACGCTTAGTAGCGTTTATTCTTGAAAATTTTGCTTAAAATGTTGGTGAGTTATTGATGCAAACGTAATGTTTTTGTTATAATATCTCTGTCAATTCCCTGTAATAACTACACTGCTAGAAAATATATTTTTACACACATATCATTCTAAAACATCACGCCCGTATTTCTAAAGGTTAGGCATAGGTGTACCTATAGTAGGTACGGTCACCAAAGGAGATGAGTAACCAGGGTCGCGTAGTATAAACCGATGGATGTTTTTGAATAAAATTGAATAAAATTAATTTAAAACAAACAGTTCATTTACCAAATTAAATTTCATTCGAAAACATCCAAGGGTTTCTTACTAAACTGCAACTACATACATTGGACGACCCTGGTTACACTCTTTGGGTGACTGACATTTCGCCAGTAAAGTTATGAAACTTGTACGTTTAGTGTATGACTAAATTTAAGTATGTGCTTCTCTTTGTACAATAAAGTTATTATTTATTTATTTTATAAACTATTTTAAACAGTATTGGAAACTATACGTAATATTTTTTTCGTATAATACAGATTTGCAGTTCTCTTCAATAATAATCGAAACTTACTCTATGGCAAGCGGTGTCGTGCGAATGACGGCGGTCATTGCGTTTGTGTGAATGAGTGATTATAATAATATTCAGTGAGGCGCTTGTTAGAACCGCACTGGCTGTATGCGGACTGTACCTATGTAGGTATAATAGAGAGTGTTGATCTTCTTCCGTTTGGAGAGTCATTTCTGCTGTTGTTATGGTAATTCAATTTTATTATAGAAAGTCGGCTTTGATATCGCCTTTGGGCGTATTGTATTTTAGAGGTATGGGGAACAGGGTGTAAAGTTCACTCCCCCATAGAAAAGGGAGGATCCTCCGACCATACGGGAGTTGTGTCTGGCGGGCAAATGCCCAACGATTGATGTTGGGAAATTGTATCTATACTAATTGCGCGGTAAACTCTGCTTGCGAGATGCAGGATTTGCGTGACGTCAGTATGACGCGTTGTTCGCATGTGGCGTTGTAGATACCGCTACAGTTTTATCAAATATTAGCGCTTGTTGCTAAGTAAGTTTGCTTATTTTTCTGAATTATTGTTAATGATAAATGATTTTATTTTTGTACCTAAGTAGGTTTGTACAAACACTTTTACGCGTCAATCATATTTTTTAAATTTTGATGAGGCCGGCGTTTCCTATCTGACTACTTGGAGAAGATAGGCCGAAACAAACTCAGAGATTTCAGAGGCAGTCTCTTTTAAAGTCCAGACATAATCTTGGTCAGGTGTCTTGTATTATGCATAGTATGGTGTTTACCTATAAGTAACTGTTGTATTGTAATTTTACTTTTAAGAATGTATTATGTGTAGAATTGTGTTGTAGTAAATGAGTATTTCGTCTGTAAAAGTATATTATCAAATACTGCCACCAAACAACGTTGCTGCTGTCCTAGTAGCAGTTCTTGCCAGTTTCATTTATTAGTCTTTATCTAATGACTTTTCTTTTCATAGGAAAAAAATACTATAGTTTCCGGGTATAGTTTAAAACGGGAGCCCAGTTATCACGTAATTGCTTGTCGACAATTGTCCGTAAGGAGAGTAATTGTTAACAAATACCAGTTTTATTAACCCTCCACCGATAAAAATAAATGTCTTTAAATGGTTCTAAAATTAAAAACCGCATTTCAACCCACGCATTCCAATTCTCTAGATTTCCATGATTCATTAAACATTCGCGACTGGGAACAAGAATTTAAACGCCCCTTAAACAACTGTCACACACAGACGTGTGGCCTGTCTTACAGTTAGACACGTTGGACAGATGTCTCTCGCTGGGGGTAGTCATAGAGCTATTCATCATGTTATGTGGGTGGTTGGGAATCAGGTGGTCGAATGGTAAGATGGAGGATTGATTTGTTTGTGAAACTTGGTGGGATAGTAAGAAAGAAAGAAAGAAAAAGTATTTATTGCGACTCGTACAGGATTATAAACTACACAAACAACTAGTAGCGCAAAAGGTACTAGCGGTAAAGGTAGGTCTTTATTTCAAACAACTTTGAGTACAGGTAATTTAATTACTACATCATGAGCGGCAGATAGGAATATCATAGTGGATAGTGTAGCAAACCCAGTTCCGTGCTAGGAAATAACCTGTGTTACAGACACTAGGGCCGCTCCATCACCTCACTAGAAACATTACTTCAAGCGTCCCTAGTAGAAAAAGGTTAGTAGGTTAGGTTAAAAGTTAAGCATTACTAGTCATATAAGGCTTGATACTAACTTAGGGTGCGTTTCTACTGATGCGAGAGGAGATGTTCAGAAATCAACCAAGCACATACATAATAAGCCCACAATTTACTCTCCACTGCTAGAATACAGGCCTCCTCTCTATTAATCAACTCAGCTTATCGCAGTCCACTGCTGGGAATAGGCCTTTTCCAGGCTGCGCCACAACACCCTGTCCTCTGCCTTCCGCATTTAATCTGTACCAGCCACCTTCTTAAGGTCGTATGTCCATTTAGCTGGGAGCGTCCCAAACTACGCTTGCCGATACGCGGTCTTCACTTTAAAACTCGTTTGCTCCACCAGCCATCGGTCCTTCGACAAACATGGCCGGCCTACTGCCACTTACATAAGTTTGCTTATTCTGCAGCTATGTCGGTTACTCCTCACTATGAGAGGCTATATAATCCACCAGGCGGGCCCAGTCTTTGTGGGTCACATTCATTCACACAGTTAGTTTTTCACGAAGTTTTCCTTCACCTTTTTGAGGGTAGCGGTGATGAAATAAGTTATACAAAGTAAAATGTCTGCTCGAGTTTGAACCCACGACCTACGAAAGACTGAAGTCGTCGTCGATTCCTGCACGTCTTCCCTCTACTTCAGTATAGAAACGCACCCTTACGTTATGTAAAAAAAGTGATAATTTACGATAACTTTCTCGACTGTACCGAAGGCAGGTGCTTCTAGCACGAACACCTGGATTTACATAACGACATCGTAATGTGTTTTTCGCCAGGTAGCTTTTACATAACTTAATGATATAGAGAACAAAAAGTGCTTGTGCTCATTTCTCATACGTTAGTCAAGTGAATGTAACCTTGATATCGATTTATATACCCACTTGTTTATGTATAACACCTCCATGTTACAAAGTTTTCTAGTAGTAGTGAGGGGTCTGGATATGTGCCCAGTTTGATGCGTATAGACTCGCCTCATATTTAAGGCGAAATAGGAGTGTACCATTATGTTGTGCTAATGTGAAGTTGTTTAGTTTCTAACTTTAGTTTTATTCTTCAGACAGATCCATAATGACACTGATCCAGTTGAAAACCAGCGTCAGGAGTGCCTGCAATTTTTGCTGAACTGGGCTTTTTGGCGCAGCCGTGCGGCACACTTTCCTGCTAATTTCTTACATCAGAAGGCCAATTCTCGTAATTTAAAATGTTCAAAATCTAGTCGTAATCTCATCTCGGCGACAAACAAATGTCAAAAACTTGTCAAAATGTAGGGAAATTAGACGTATTTTTGCCAGATTGAGACTGAGATCAGACTGTGAACGTTCTTAAAAATTACGAGAATTATCCCTCAGACGTTCTACTTTTGTTTTTTTAAGTCTGATGTATCTATAGGTATAGTATATTGTGTGCCTTTTAATCTGTGCTAAATAAATGTATTTTCTTTCTTTCTTCTACTAGTTTCCAATTTCTTTTGCAAAAGATAACGAGATCACTATAAGTTGAAAAAACAAAAGAAAATCGCCTATTTCTAAACACTTTTGAACATTCTTCACTTACATAGTCCATAGGTGCATGTAGACATCTAATCTCCATGTACCTCACAGTTAGTTTGAAACTACGTCTCTGGCTGGCCTTAGGGACCATAAAGGAGTTTATAAATCAACGAGGTACCGTAAAGGATGTTCTAATGTGGACATAATATTTGCATAAGTACTGTTGTCTGTATGTATGTTGTTTATTGTGTTAGAAACTTGTTTATGAAGGTGAGTTAGGTTATGTCGCTGTTATTAACCCCGGATTTAGCATGACCATTTCATTTTTAATTTGCTGTTACATTGCGTGTCAAATGGTCTGGCAGTTATGAGTAAGTAGCTGTGCTCGCGACTTTGTTCGCGGAAACGAATTGTCAACAAACGGAAAACAAATTGGTTTTGATGGGTTTTAATTTTTTGCGCGGAAGCCTAATTCTTCTCTCAAATAAAAGTAGCCTCAGTTTGTCCTTATTCAGTTGCATCCGGTTAGCTTTTAGTCTAACCGGATGCAGCTGAATACCAAAGTTTTACATGGAGACCTCCACAATCCAGTTACTGGGTAATACAAAACCCCTTAATAAGACTGGTTGTTAGATGTTCGGGGTTCTGCTGACCCGATACGACTGTCAAAGATCCAAAAACGACGGCCGGGACCAACAGCTTAACATTAATTCAAAGGCACGGAAATCTCGGTATGTAAAGATGGTCACCCATCCACGGACCGACAGCGTAGCTTTACCTGATTGACCCGTGCGGCTGTTATTATTTAGCCAAGAGCCGTATACATGTGCCGTTATATATATGTATGAGGATACCCCCACAAAAACAAATGATTGCATGGTTTTTAAAGATCATCTAATCAGCAAAGACAGGAGAGAAAAAAAGAAGACCTTTCTGCTGCGTGCATTAACACTTCACTGCATTTACAATTGGGGACATCCACTCCATCATCACTTAACGAAAATACTTCTACTGCCAGAAATACGCCTTTATCATCAGTCTATAATGTTCCCACTTCTGGGAAACAAGCCTCCTCTTTTCGAGAAGAAGTGACCTATAATCCACCACGCTGGTCCAGTGCGGGTTGATAGTTTTCACATGTCTTCGATGTTTTGTTTTAAGGCCGGTTTCGTCACTATGTTTTCCTTCACCGTTTTAAGAGCTGTGGTGTGGTGATGAAATTATTTACACAAACTAAAACGCCTGCCAAACTGGGTTCAAACCCACGACCCAACTCGTAAGTGCCGTTACCGTCACAAATAATAATTGAAGGGAAAATTATACTTCAGAATAACAAACCCTAATTCAAACCCACTCCGAAACTACGTCATAGTTAAATGGGATTATTTAAATGAATATAACACGAGCAGTTTCGAGTGCTCAGTAAATATTAATTATAATAGTTTAACAATGAGCTCGGGGCGTGTATTAGACACGCGTGTTACACAAATGCAAATAACTTGTAGTTACGATCAAAAACGTCGGTCGGATGGTTATCCGAACGGGTGTTAAGGATTGGTTCCATGAACGCGACTGTAATGACATACATATTTTTAAAATTAAAAGACGCGTGTTAGCGTGCTGTTTGTTGTCTTTAATATATCGCTTTTAGCGATAAGACCGCCCATTTTGTCTGCCTATGTAAAACTGGATTCATATTTGTAATTTGTATGGTGTACAATGTACATAATAAAGAAAATTCTATAATTTATTTTCGAATGTTCAATGTATTTGTGCTTGCTGTTTTACGCACTATTTAATTTATATTTTTATTTGTAAACAAAAATTCACAGTCAATGGAACCTTCACTAGCATAATCAGCCTATAACGTTCCCACTGGGACACAGGCCTCCTCTCTGTGAGAGGGAATAGGCCGTAATCCACCACGTGGCCCAGAGCGGATTGGTGGATGTCACATGTCTTCGCAGTTCTGGTTCTAGGACTTGCAGCGTGGGAGGAGTCCCAAGACGCCATAGGAATTTTTTGTGACCTCTCCAAGGCTTTTGATTGCGTCGACCACGAAACCTTACTTTTAAAACTTGAGCATTACGGAATAGGAAAACTTGCGCTCAGTTTAGTAAAATCTTATTTAAATGATAGACAACAGCAAGTTCAAATAAATGGTGTCAATTCACTCGGTTTAAAAGTAAAAATGGGTGTTCCGCAAGGCTCGATATTAGGTCCTTTCCTCTTTTTAGTTTATATAAATGATCTACCCCATTTGTTAAAAACCCAACCACAGATGGTGTTATTTGCTGACGATACTTCCTTGATTTTTAAAATTAATAGACGTGCATCAAATCTTGACGACGTAAATAACGCCCTACTGCAGATCCAAAATTGGTTCACTGCTAATAATTTAGTATTAAATGGGAAAAAAACGAAGTGTATAAGATTTTCTTTACCAAATGTCAAAGGTAGTCATTGTGAGATAAAATTGAATCAAGAGAAACTAGAATTCGTCGATGAAACTGTTTTCCTGGGGTTCACGCTCGACTCAAGGCTTCAATGGGGTCCTCATTTAACATCCCTTGCAGGACGACTAAGTTCAGCAGCGTATGCTGTGAGAAAAATCCGTCAACTTGCTGATGTCGATACCGCGAGACTGGTCTATTTTAGTTACTTTCATAGTATCATGTCGTACGGTATTTTACTATGGGGACGGGCTGCAGACATCGAGTCTATTTTTATTCTGCAGAAAAGAGCCATCAGAGCCATATATAGCCTCCGCAGGCGTGACTCTCTAAGAGAACTGTTTAAAGATATTAACATCATGACGGTACCTTGTCAATATATATATGAAAACATTGTGTACGTAAGGAAAAATCTACATATTTTTAGTAAAAGAGGTGAAAGACACAATTATATCACTAGAAATAGGGACCAATTAGTTCAACCAGGTTTCAGGCTGGCTAAAGTAGACTCATCTTTCATGGGGTACTGTTTAAAATGTTACAATAAAATACCTCCCCACATAATTGAACAGAATGAAACGAAATTTAAATCTTGTATAAAACGCACACTATGCAGCCAGGCATATTATAAATTGGGAGATTACATCGCTGATAAAAATGCTTGGCTAAACGCTGGTCCTGCTCCACAGGACGCATAAATAAATTGATTAGCATTTGAAAGTACTGTTGGAGCCGCTGAAGATTGTAAAATACTATTTTTGCATTATATAAATTCAATCTCCTAGTATTGTATAATTGTATAGCTCATGTGTGAGTACTATGTAGGTACATACTATAAAGCTACCATTTACTGGGTACGTCTTTCATTGACCTGAATGTGCCCTGGCGGCTGAGAGTATGTCATGCTCACTCAAATGTCTCGCTGATGGTGGCACATGTGTTGGATCATTTAGCTCCCTTCAAAATGGTTGAGCTGAATGGTGCTAATCCGTGCGTCATGTTCGTGAACGGGCGCCGTCAGTGGGGACTGGTCATCTCTTTGCTGCCATGGCTTATTTTAATTTAATTTAATATTTGGATTGTTTTAGGCTTTTCATTACGGATGCTTTTAACGTTCTGCATCGTTCTCACATGCATAATTTTTAACATGAATGATGTAACTAATATACTTTGTAACCATATTTTGATTTAAAAGAGTGTCCATGGAGTTTCTTGCCCGTTCTTCTCCATAGGTACAATCGCGGACTTTTCCGGTGAATCACCCTAAAGACTATAATCGCTTGGCATCCAACGTTCGAACGCAAGACTAGTCCCGCCCCCTACGCACATACGCACAAATATCTGTGTTTCTACTGTCAGCATTGTTGTATTTGTGCGCGTGAGTTAAAATACTGTGTAAGGTATTCTTCATTCATTATTTGTTTTTACTTTTGTTATTGCTGCGAGGCGAAAGTCAGTTTGGCTTCGATAATGTATTGGGATAGCATATTGAGTAAAAGGTTATAGAGGAAAATGATTATAGTTTATTTGTTACGACATATTATTATAATAAAGTGCGTAACATAATTTAATTTATTATATACGACTTTTTGGACGATTGACTATTTAATCAACTAAATTAGAAGTTCCATTCGGAAAGAGTGTTAAAACTGCTAGATTTACTAACTGCACTTTTATGAGTATTATATCACATAAAATCAAGGGCTTAAGTATTTGCCATCTACATTTAAAATTCAGTCTTATTGCTTTGAGATAAGAGTGTTTTTATCTTGATAATTTTAGTTGTTGTTTGTTGATTCGCATAACCGGCTTTACTATTGAATTACAGCAATAGGACAAGTTTTTAGTAGAGGGCGTATATTATACTAGTGCACAAAAGCGTTATTTGTTTTTTGTAACAGGAAATCGTCGCAAGAATTATAATAATTTACGCAGCACATGCCACTGAAACAGTCTAATTATTTATTTTTCCATATTTGTCCATAAATTGATATTTATGGATAAAGTCGGAAAATAAATATTTAAACAATTTCGGGGCTTTTTTTTCTTATGTGACATCCCTTTTTCTAATTGTGCAAAACGTATGAAAAATCCGTGCACTAGATCTTAGATCTTAGATCATCCCGAATGAATACAAAAATAAAACCACATAGTGTTAGGATCATAAGTATATTTTCACATAACTTATCCATCAATGGGAATGGACCCGTGATTTTAATAATAACATTTAAAAATATAAATATGTAGATCATTTTACAAATAGTTGTTTTTATCGTTCTATTCTTATATTTACATTGAGATCACATGTAATCAGGAATATTAAACTGTAGAGTACACAAATAAATATTTACTTCAAAATTGTTTACTTACTATGTAGTATCTACTTTATAGTTTTTTAAAATAGACGTTACACCAGTACATAAACTTACACTAATTTGAGAAACATTATAGCATACTAAATCATTTTTATTTTTATAATAAAACGAAGAGCATTACTTATCAGTTATGATTACAAAAGAACACAGTCTAATACATAATCCACATTACAAGAAACTACAGAAATAATCAAAGAATTTTGTACCATAAATATCAAATCAATAAAACTAGGAATATGGACACTAAAATCATGTCTACAATGCCATAACAAATAAAATATTATAAAATTGTTTATAAATGAAACATAACACCATTTTTATAGTTAAACTAAATTTAAAGATAAATGGTCAAGAAATGACAAACAACACTTATTGATCTAAGTTTTTATCTTCATTTAATACTCGGTTGTAATGCTTTGAAATAAGATTGCTTTTATCGTGACTAATTTTATTGGTTTCGCCTAACCGGCTTAACTTTTGAGTAATAGAACAATAGGATAAGCCGTCTGTGTATGTAAATATAACTTGAACAAACCCGAAACTCAATTTCGTAGTAAAAGATTAGAACAAAGTATTTAGGAAGCAATGTAAGGCAATAAATCATTTTAATCCTTTGTCCATGAGGTTTTAAAAATTGCGGCATATTTTGACAACCAAACTATCTTATCTTATATTTATGATCCCTTGGCAAAAATTGTGAACAAAGGGCGTCGGCATGCTTTTGTTGAACTTCCCACGTTTTGAAACAATAGGTAACCAATTTCTTTGTTTCTCTAATATTATGTTGTGAATTGCGTGCCTAATTCAGTTTTGTTTACTACTCATAAATATCATAAGCATACCGGTTTAATTTAATTTTTATTATTATTTAAATTATAATAAATTTAATATTTATTATAATTTAAATTATATTCAAAGTCCGACTCTGCAACTGCCAAATACACCACAACACCAAAACAGAAATAAATAAATACAGCCACATAAGTAACAGTACTTGTTATTTACATAAAAAAAATCCTAGTAAAAAACAAATATAAAATAATATAATATAATAATATTAGATATAGAGGTAAGATTGTTTTTTTTGTTATCATTTAAATCAAAAACTACTAGACTGATTTCAAAAATTCGTTTACCATTATAAAACTATATTATCACTGAGCTGAGTAACAAAGGCTATATAACATCACGCTGCGACCCACGGGACACAGGACCGCGGCGGACAGCAATTTTTTTTTAATATTTCGTCATAGCTCCGCCCGCGTCTATAACAGCGTCGAGTCTATTTCTCATGGAGCTCACAAGGACTTGACACAAGTTCGACCTTCGAATGGAGTTCCACACCTCGTCACAATGAGAGACGAGCGCAGGCTTATTTCTTTCGTTCCTAAAATCCCATCTTTGAACCATTATGGCCCATAGGTGTTCGATGGGATTTAGGTCTGGAGACCTAGAGGGCCAAGCGACAGTCCTAATGTCCGGTTGCTGGACGAGCCAATTTTGCACAACTTGCGCGCGGTGTATCGGGCAGTTGTCTTGAAAAAAATAAAAATGTGGGACCTCATCCCTCGGATACACCGTGCGCACAGTAGGCAACATCACCTGGTCCAGCAACTCGGCATGTGACTGACCATTAGCCCTCCTGTCAATATACACCAATTCGCTTGGCCCGTCAGCGCTCATCCAACCCCACATATTAACAACGATTCGGCCGGATTCGTGATTGGAACTCACGTTTCGAGGCTCGTACCGTGTGTTATTAACACGCCACAAATTCCGACGGCCATGTTGGCTAGATTTGAATGACTTTTCGTCGGAAAATATGGCGTGCAAGAAGTCAAAATCCCTGTAATCCCGAGCAAAGCGTACTCTCGCTTGTTTTAGCGCGTCGTTGAGCACAATTTTTTTGGCCGGCCGTCTGTGGTGCACTCCCGCCGCATGTAGCGCTCTCCTTACAGTTCTCACACTGCACTCGTATTCCGCAGCGAACCTCGAGGTTCTGGTAAAAGGGTCTTGCTGATATACGGCCCGCATGTGCGCCACTCGGCTCTCGGTAACGATGCGCGGACGCGGGGCACGAGGGGCGTCGTCATATGACCCTTCAGCAGCATCTCTGTTGATCCAACGTCGCACAGTATTTCTCTGTAAAAAAAATGTAGCTTTATATTGGTCTCTTTCAAGAACTGTTTTACTTAAATATCTTTACTCGCTAACAATAAGAAGACATCTAAATGTGTAATGATTAAAAAATGGCGGCACTTGTAACAATCAATTGAAAAGCCCGAAATCGAGTGCAAAGAGTCTATTTTACAAGTTCAAAATGGTGAAAATAAGGCTCATAAAAATATTTGCGATAGCTCATTGCATCCGGAATGACGTTTAAAAATGTATCGGTTTCTTGACAAATATCAATAGAACACACCAAAAATCATTTTTTTATTACGTTTTTGAAAGATTTAATTATATATTTGTTAGTTTAAAAAAAACGGTTTCATCCGCATATTTGGTTACTGCTTCACCCTGTATACTATTTCTTATAAACCAGGTTATTACATACAAAAAGAATTGTTCCAATTCGACTCCAGTGGTTCCAGTGATTAGCTCGTTTAAACAAACAAGCTTCAGCTTTATTATATGAGTACTACCTATTTTTACAGTTTGGGCTACCAGTTTCGGGTTCTGTTACCCGAAACTGGCTTTTTTACAGTGAAGTATAAGTAATTTAATTATATTTTAAACTAGCTGCCCGCCGCGGTTTCACCCGCGTCTTTGGTTAGTGCTCCACTCTCGTGGGGTCGTAGCGTGATGTTATATAGCCAATGTCACTCTGGAAAAACGTAGCTATCAGTAAAAAAAAAATTGCAATCAGATCTGTACTTTCAGAGATTACCTCCTACAAACAAACTAACAAACTTGCTTCTTTATTTTATTAGTATAGATAAGTTTACTAGCGAAATTAACTTCTTATATAATTATACAATTGAAGCAAAACTTGCCGATACATTTCTGTTTATTTTAAGTTTGACAAACATTCTTAGGATATCCGTTTTTTTCGGCTACAAAGGCGACTCAGCTATAGATAAAAACTATGTGAGAAACATCTATTAACATCCTAACATCGAAAAAACGCCCAGCTAAACTGTGCTGTAAATATTGCATGTTAAGGTATAGATTAAATCAAAATTGCGACAGCAACAAAATACAATGTGCGGTGCCACATTTGAAGTCTGTTTTAGTCCGTGAGGCGTTAGATATCTAGTACTATTGTTGATATAACTATCGAAGGTGAGGAACAAAAAATATTATTCACAGAGTTTTCAGAAATAACAAAAAAAAATTATTCTGATTTTCTTTCTGCATACTATGATAAAATGCACTCATAAATACAAAATGATCACGCAAATAAATCGATGGTAAAAGTAACCTATCTGATTATATTCTTGAAAAGTTCTTTAATTACATTAATTTTACAATTTCGAACCGTTATAGTTATGAAGTGTCTTCTAGTGTTAGTAAATTAAAAATATGATTTTATACAGGATTATTTTGAAAACACTAATAAATAACATCCCAGGACTATATTGCTATATTATTTTTTTCTATGTTTTCTTTAGTTCTATGAATTTTTACAAAACTTTGTATTTATGATTTTAATTCAGAAGTCAGTTAAGAAGTTTTTATTATTTTGTCTTTTGTTAATTTTTAGATTTTTACTAACGCACTGTTTGTTCAGTTATCTAGTATGTATTCTTTTGGTATCGTGTAACAATTTTGTTTTCTGTTTGACTGATTAAAATATAAATATTGAAAGATAAGAAATTGTTCTGCGAATATTGTTTTACTTTAATTATTAAAATGTCAATGTCAATGTAAACGGCATCAAGTAGTCCGCAACTTTAAATTTATTATAATAATAATATAAGAAATATTATAAAGAGGAAAGATTTTCTTTTTTGTTTGTATCAATGAATTTTCAAAATTGGTCCAGTATTTTTTGAGACACTCCTCAAAAAATACTGGACCAATTTTGAAAATTCTTTCACCATTAGAAATCTACATCATTATCGAGTAACATAGGCTTTGTAACATCACACTACGACCTACAGTTTTGTTGCAGGAAAAGTTTTGTTTCTTTGTTTGCTTAAATGAGTTAAACTCTAGAACTACCAGTCGGATTGAAAGAATTACTTTTGTATATGATAGCGCAAATCGCGGGAAATAGCAAGATAATGATAAAAATAGGTAGGTAATGTTAATTATGAAAACATTAAAACATACAGAATAATAACAAACAAAATATTTAACAATTTCGACTTACCGTAACATTTAATTCCTGCGATATTTGTGAAATATTCAACCCCTGGTTGTGTAGAACCAAAATTTGGTTGCGTTCTTCTCTTAATAAATTTCGGGGCATTGTTTAAGTCCATTAAAACACAGCACGGGTCAGCAGGAAGGAAATCAACAGTCCAATAAAACACAGCACGGGTCAGCAGGAAGGAAATCAACAGTCCAATAAAACAGAGCACGGGTCAGCAGAAGAGCAATCAATCAATGGAAAAATTCACAGAGAGGCGTGTTGACAACAAGCGAATGCAAATTGCAACTGAATGGTGACTAGCGTGACTGATCGGGTGAAGTGTCATAAAACACACATACACACATATTTTGAGAATGCCCTGTTATTTGCCAAAATTATTTTTGAGCCCCGCCCACTAGTCTCATTAGCGAATTACAGGGAAGTTGACCGGTTATGCCACGATGCGTAGTTCAAAGTATTTTGTTTGCTAAGTGATTCACCGTTTTAGTCCCCGATAGTACCTACTACGCTTTGGAATGGGCAACTAGCTTCATTTCTCTGACTGACCGACCCCTTGACAATTCAAAAGTGCCTGTAATTGGTTTAATTGAAATAAATACTTTGAGTTTGAGTTTGAGTTTGAGTTTGCCGGTTTCCTGATGAGGTTTTTCTTCAGCGCATTGAGAGCAGTGGTGATGAAATAAATTACACTAAGTTATGTGTCTGCCTGGGTTCAACCCACGACCGACCACGACCTATGAATCGCAAGTCACGGTTAAGCCAACAATGGGCCACCATTGCTCTCCGTAAAAAAATATCTTACTGTCCCATAGAACCGTGGTCTTATGACGTGCAAATGATGATTTTATACCTGGGTGGTAAAACAATTATGAGGCCGAATTTACCTCCTGTCCTCTTTATAATTCGGAAATCAATTGCTGCATCCAAAAAGGATAATAATTAATATAAAGATTTGTTTCCACGGCAATATAGTGTCACTAGCTGCGCCCCGCGGTTCCACCCGCATAAGTTTTGATCCCGTGGGAATATCGGGATAAAAATTATCCTATGTGTTAATCCTGGTTATAAACTATTTGTGTTCCAAATTTCATCCTAATCCGTTCAGTAGTTTTTGCGTAAAAGAGTAAGAAATATCCATCCATCCATCCATCCATCCATCCATCCATCCATTTATACAAACTTTCACATTTATAATATTAGTAGGATAACAAGAAGCAAAATGTCAATTACGCTCCCATCAATAATTATGATAACTGACGAAATCAATTCCGCATTCTCATTTAAAACGTTCTCGTTTCCCAAATCTCAGTCACAATTCCTCATGCCGATTCCGTCACAAATCATTGAAATATGATCACTCATTCATAACTAACACAAGTTTCAAATACGACTGTAAATAGTCTCATTTTCCCGTTTCTTCGGATATTGGGTGCCGCGGGAACGCTCTCAAAGTCAATAAATAAAATATCCTCTCTCTTTTTATGTATTTCGAGAAAATTGAGAAGCAACACCGAACGACGACTGAGTGGTTTGAATGTTGCTTAGTCAGTTGTCAATTTCGTTTTTCTGTCTCTTTTTGTAGTTTGTGCGTTGTTTTAGAAACGTGCGGCTTTGAAGGGGTTAAAATCGGCGTGTTGTTTGTATTCTATGTGTTTCTAAAATGTTTTTGAGTAGTTCCGGAGCGTGTCGGGTTTTCTCTGTGGAGTTAACTAAACTGGAACAAAAGAGGGAAATGTAGCTAAAACTATTGTAGCAATTTCAGTTTTGATAGATTAAAACTCTTTTTCTCACGTAGGTATGCGGTGAGCAAGCGTGGTTATTAATGCTCGTGCCTTGAGTGATAGCCGTTTTGCGTAGATGTGACGCATCTTTTCCCCCAAATTCTTATCTTATTTTGTGTTTGTTATCTTTTAATGTGTCATGTTTACCGCAAATAAACTTATTTTCTTTCTATCTTTCTTGGTTTGAGAAGAGGCCTTTGCCCCGCAGTGGGACAATAATAGGCTGGTATTATTAGGTGGGCGGTATGTAACATCACCCTAGAAATAAACGGTAAAAGAAATGAATTTACCCTGCTCCTCTTTATTAATACTTCCTACTTTAATATCTATCAGCAAACGTTTCCAATACCATTTAATGTCATCGATCACGACAAAACGTTATATCGGAGCCACACCTTAACTCAGTCTGTTCCAAAATTTAGTCAACCATAAGCATCCTTTAACTCGATGGCTAATCCTGATATAGTGTAATTAGAAGACCCTAACCCGGGGAAGCTTCGAGTGGTTTCCCTTGTATGCCTAATGAGGTACGGACGTCGTAGGATGAGACTCAGCCGATCTGGTTTGACTTAGATCGAATAAGAATATCTCGTTTTGGTACTCTGGTAATTTGATCGAGGAGTGATTGGAGTTATTTTAAAGTTTCGACGATAATAATAGGGTGACGATCTAGTCACCTGTATCGGTCGACATACTTATGTGTCATTGCGAAAATTGTTTACTATGAGTGATTTCACTGACTAAACCAAATTACCTAAATTGCCACCCTGTATAGGTAGGTACTTAAATGAGTTCTACATTATCATCGTGAGACATACCTTATACATCATGGATTCAAACACTAACGCTGTTCTGTTACTTTAGGTGAGTACCAAGATAGTGCTAGAGCTTTAACAACTAGTTGATCGACAAGTTTCAAACTCAAATGGAGCTCCCTATCCACACTTGGTTACGAGCTCTTGATGTGTGCCATAAGACTTGTTATAGTAGTCACAGTAGTGAATTAGGGCAGGCTCACCTGGTTTGCCTAGTCTAAGTTTTCAGTGTTGGTTGATTTTAGTTTGTTATTCAATATAAAAAGTACAGAACAGGAACAGACACCACAGAACAGGTAGTTTATTCTATGTAACAATTGTATAAAAGGAAAAAAATGGAAGAGCTCATTGGGCATCAAAAAGCGGCCGAATGCCGCATCGCTGTCAGTGGGAAAAGTGCTCAAAAGGCTGGCAGCGTTGCAATGACTCTTCATATACCCAGAGGGCTGGCCTATTTTTGGGTCAAAGAATCAGCAGTGCCATCCAACGAGGCAATATATAAAAAAAATATAAATATTTTTTTGACAAAGTTTAAGCGTTTAAGCGTATCTAAATAGTGCATACCCAATCAGATGGATCAGACGTCGGGCCAATTTGGTGGCCTTCACGTTCACTGGACCTAAATCCACTGGATATTTTTATTGGAGCTGCCTCAAAGAAAAGCCCTACCCTACCCTACTCTTAAGCCAATCGGGTCTTTAGAAGATTTACGTAGCCGTGTCAGGGCAGCCACATCAAAAATAAGTATAAAATATTATTAATAAATAAGTAAAAAAAAATATTTTTGCAAATGTTTCACTGATAAATTAATTAAAGTCCTTTTTCTTAAATCGCTTAAAATGTCTCACGCATTAATTATTTGAAAAGTTTCTACGTGACAGCCACGCCGCCGCGCCGGTTGGAATTTTCATGTTGTGTAATCTAATTGTCTCATTTTCCCATCATCAACTTACACTGATCACCACCAGGTTCTATCAAATGGCCCATTCGATAAATATTGTCTGTTATAAGACACTTTTTTCGCCTGCTTTATTTTGTACTAGCTGCGCCCCGCATAACTTTCGATCCCGTGAAAATATCGGGATAAAAAATACCCTATGTGTTAATCCTGGTTATAAACTAACTAGCTAACTATGTGTGTGCCAAATTTCATCCAAATCCGTTCAGTAGTTTTGGCGTGAAAGAGTAACAAACATCCATCCATCCATCCATAAAAACTTTCGCGTTTATAATATTAGTAGGATTAATAGAATATTGAGTAGTAGTTCGTTGGAAATTAGCGGTATGATACCCCGTGGCTCGGAAAGCACGTAAAGCCGTTGGTCCTACGTCTGATCTCTCTCCGGTCGTGTCGGATTGCGTGCCATCCCATCAGACTATGGGAGTTAGGGAAGACAGAGTACACCTGCGTCTACGCACCCACTTGTGCACTATAATATCTCCAGCACCGGAGACTACACTCCGTTGAGATTGGCCGCCAAGACCGACATAAAGTCTGAAGGACTATTATTAGTAAATAAAACAAAACAAATTCGACGATCAATAGATTTATTTTCTTAAATAACCTCTTATATCATACTGTATTTACACAACCGTATTACATCGATAGACTATAAAAAAATCAATATTCATAAAACTTAAATTAGCCTTATAATCTAAGCCATCGATTTGAATGACTTATTAGACTTAAGCTAAATCGTTATATTAATTTTATTACTAATATTTCATACCTTTTAAAAGTATTAATTTATTTATAAGTATCCATTTTTTCATCAAATTTTAACATAGATACTAAACTAGTAGTTATACATATTAAATGCTTGAAATAAACAGAACGAAACGAGTTGCTTTTATATAGCTACTTTATCAATACTTATTTACAAATGGTATTTTTATATTAATAAGTTAGGTGCATTATTTTTTAATGTCATTTTGTCATCCTTTCGGCAATCGTATCAAATTCGAAATTCATGTGAAATCTTTAGCGATTCGATGAAGTCAAAGATTATGAATGGTGTACTTAATATTTATCAAAAAATAATGCAACAAACTTCTTTTAATAATAACTACATTCATATGGACTTACATGTCTTTTTATTTTAGAACAGTTTATGTACATTGCATTTGAAAACGCATAGCAGTCAACCAATCATTGTAAAATTATAATACAATCAAATGTTCTGACCTAGTCATTGTTTTGTTTTCGTTAACTCTGCAGATGTGTCAGCTCTTGGTAGAAAATGAACCAATAGTCATAATGAACTCGGCGAATAATTTCACACAAGTTCAACAAGCACAGCAGGGTCAAAAGACGTTCATAATTTTAGCCCAAAATTGTAGGGCAGAAGTAAGGTCCCTGCGGGACACCTATAGGTCAATTCGGACTATGACCTTCATATATTCAAAACTAAGTTAGGTTTGTTATCTAATTAAGTACCTTACTGAGTCTGTGGTAAGTTGGAACGTAAGCAGGGCACTTACGTTCCAACTTACACACAACATGTACTTCTTCGACTTTAAGTTCAGCACAGAGAGTTAAAAGCCAATTCAGAATTAATTAACATGGACAATCTATTAGTACTTGGTACACGTCAAGGGTTGTTTAACAAATAATTTATTACAAGGCTGTTTCACCCTTCAGTGATAAATTAAGATGTACGCTTTGAAGTGACTTGTCTTGGAACGACGTATCTTCAAGTGGAACTCTTGAATAAATTATTTCTTTAGGACAATTTTCAAGTTGAATTGCTATCTCATTTTTTTGCGCTGATTGGATGGATAACAGAGACTGTAGATGGCAGACTTTTTGTTCGTTTTCTTTTAGTTGATATCACTCTAGTGTTATTAGTATCCAAAAAGAAGCAAACTGTGAATGCCATTTTGCGCGATCAATTTTTATGTTCCGCTTATTATATTGTAGATTACAATGACATTATTTTTTTGATTACTGTCTTTGGTTTGTGATATTATTATTTTAGTAAAAGTTTGTAAGCTATGGGCGTTAAAAGTACGTTCATAGGGACAATTTGAACAAGAGTCGTAAAGATAAGCCTAGATATAATATAAAATAGTCATTCGACAAACATGTTTGTTGCTCCGGTCGTAAGGGAAAGTAATAAAACTTTGATATGATAAAACTTTAAACGGGCAGTTTAACTTATAAGAAAGATGCTAACTAAACGTTATAGTCTTACAAAGTTGAGACAGTGAACATTTTAAAAGTTGTTAGGATGCCGTCCTACTAACTACTTAGGTTATGTACAAAATAATAATATCAACTAAGACCATAGTGTTTTTGAATTAGTATTATTGTGGCATGTTATTTCCTTGTTTTTCTTGTGTATCATAATAATATTACAGCGGCTACAGCCTTCGACGAAAATATCGTACTAACAAGGAATATATTTATGAACTCGTACACTGATAGTTTCCGACATATTGTCGATTCGATTATCGGATCTATATTTAGCAATCGGAAAACTAGTATATGTAATTACTTTCCTGTATGGCGTTTTCCCATTGAACGATGCTAAATTTAACCAGAAATTCATTGACTTTTTTTACAAGTATAGTAGGAAATTATCAGAGTTTCTTTATTAAATTGATATACATTTATAATGATTAAGGTTCGTTGAGATCGTATACAAGAAACAGCTAAATTCAATATTGGACGTAATTTTATGACACACATAATTATAATGCCACGTTTCATAATCCTCGTGTGACAGCATGACAAATCTGACCAAATTTGTGTCCAGCCCTTGATTTACTACTCCAGAAAACACACCTCATTTTCCTTAATTAATACGGAAACTCAGTGTATTTTCCTCACTTGACTGCCATAGTTTTAATAGAACGCACCCAACGCCACGTCATTCATCACTAGCGATTTACTCATTCACGCACTTAGAGGAATTCCAATTTCTGAACTGTTAAGACAAGTTCTCGTGGCGTTGATACTGAAGCTTTAAATTGTTGGTCATTTTCTATTGGTTCGTTAGCTTTTTTAATTAAAACTGTTCATTTCATAATTGGGAGATCATTAATTTGAAATTCATTCATTACAAAAGCGATGTTTTTAAAGATCATGATTAAACTTCAAATAGCGAAGATTTATCAGTTGCTATTAAAGTTAACTGATCAGTGTTACCCAGTAAATGGTTTGTGGAAGTCAGATAAGCAGTCGCTCCATGTAAAATATTGCTATTCAGTTGCATTAGGTAAGACTGGAAGCCGATCCCAAGATATTTTTTGGAATTCAGCTGATGATCATCGTATGCAACACTAATTTATCACTTAGACCAAAACTTCTATCAATCTTATATCACGACCTCTGATATAGTTTGCGCACTAATCCGAAGGTCACCGGACTGGTCTCGAGAAGAAAATTACGTCTCATGTTATATGTATTCCCGTTTGACGTTTCTAACGTGGGTAACAACGTCAATTGATTATTTATGAATCAGCCTCGTTTGGGGGACCTGACAAGAATACTGTGAGATTATTGGAGGAATTCGGGGGCCTATGAAAAAATTATCTGATGTACCGTTGCGTAATGGGGTTCTCGGTTAGATTATATTATTAACTCAAAGCCGGTTTATGGTTGATTCGTTTTGTGGAATACGGTGATTGTATTATTTTGTATAGCAATCATCAAATTAGATGAGATCATAATGTTAGTAGATTCAATGTCCATACAACATATTCTTTTGGTATGTAGCACAATATCTCTTTGATAAGAAAATTAGGTCCAGTCATACTCCCTTTTTTTCTTCGTATTTGACTTATGTATGATACAAAACTGACAAGTTATATATAAGTATCAAGTTAACAATTTCCTATTAAGTTTTAGATGACGAGCTCATGAACATGCTCAAGCTCATGAACTTACAGATGAGAAGATTGTTACAATCAATGATATTATACATAATAATATTTATATAACAATAGCCATCATACTTTTTAAGTATATTATACAATATGTTCAAGTTATACTACCGTCCAATGAACTTGAAGACGACCAAGGGACCCTACAAGTCATACTTCCAGAAATTAATCTACAATACCCAGGCGTTAATGTGGCATATCGAGATGTAGCAAAAGACTGAAACATAGGTATGAGTGAAAGAGACGACGTTCTACAAAGTTGAATTTTTCAAAAAGTCGATGTGCCATATATACGGCCGTGTACTGTTCACGGAGTAGAGAGCAAATGGAGTTTAAGTCATACCTCACTAGGACACCATGGCATCCTTGCCAAGTCGCGCTTCCAACTAAATGTTTACTGCTATATAGTGGGTGGCTGGAAGACATGGCGTCCGCTTGGTTACCCAGCCAACCATACATTTTGTTGGCGATGCGACCTAGCTGCACCGCCATGGCGTTCCGACGAGGTATGGCTCTAACACATCGCTAAAGGGCGTCAGCTGCCATTGATCATAAACTCAATAACAATTTGATTTTTAACCTTGAAATATAGGTTATTGGGTTTCCAAAGTCAGATGATGCTCCATTTGGATCTCGTTAGACTGGAAACCAACCCCATCCAAGTTGCTGAACAGCATCACGGATGATCACAGAAAGGAACCACATCATGCGTCACCAAGACCATAAATGGGGTTGGTCATAGATACTCCATTTATTTTTACAGAATAGTGGAAACTATTCTGTAGAACAGATGGAGCTGATGCTACCATCGTACTTATTCAAGGTATACATATAATACAAAACTGTGAAGCTATTGATACTAGCAGCCCATGAGGGTGACGATGACGCTGAGCAGTGCTGCTGACAGTGGGTACTGGAGACGGAGCTGGCCACCATGCTGCATGGCAGCTGGGTGCTCACCTGAGGAGAGAAAAGTTTGGTAAGTATATTGATATTTCCTGTATTCTAAGCCGAGAGACCTTGAAAGTCCAATGTAAAATATGTTGGTTCCCGTGGCAGACACTGACTTTTAAAAATATGTACTAATGAGAAAGGAGACGTAAAGGATTAAAAAAAATGTTAATTATTAATCCGATTTGTCGAGAGGACCTCGACACGTTAGGTCACACAATAAAATAACTGAACTGTCAAATTATGTAGTACTGCTGTAATATTGTTTCTTTAGGAGAAAGATGAGCTAAACTAAATCATTGTTTTGCCATTGCCTAAAATGTTACAAGACGTACTAGGTAATTAATTCAGGATTGGATTCTAAAATAAGAACAGTTTATAAACCCAAAAATAAATCATAAAAAACTCAACTTACCGCTCAAAACATGGACGAGTACAGATCTCGGGTTAGCATTAGCTGGGGCACAAGTGTACCTGCCGGAGTCAGGGGCTTTAGCCCTCTGTACCAGCAGGTGCGACGTGGTGGTCTCCCCCTTCTCTGTGATGACTGACACGCCTCCGCGGGGGGAGTCGTAGTTGATCTCCTACGAAAGAAAAGATAAAATTAAAGGTCTAATTTTTCGGAGAATGACAAAACTGGTTATTTTTATTTTACCGAAGCATCTTCGTGCCTCAGAAAGCACACTGAGCCGTTGTTCCGGCTGTCACTCGTAGATCTTTGATAGTCGAAAGACTGACAACTAGTCTAAACAATAATAAACAGGCATGATGTGGGTTACGTTTTGTTTTAAATATAATATGTATGACGTTCAGGCCAGTGAGTTGTTACAATTTTCTAGACAGTTTCACAAGTAAACATTCGCGATATAAATAATATTTTCTTAAAACACACAGATAGTTGGTCCGTTGGTCTCGTGGTTGCAGACGCGACTGCTGAGCGTGGGTTCTGAGTTCGATTCCCAGGTCGGGCAAAGCTCGGAGTTTGGAAGTTGGTGTCATGATACCCCCGTACCTCGGAAAGCACGTTAAGCCGTTGGTCCTGCGCCTGATCTCTCTCCGGTCGTGTCGGATTACCGTCCCTTCGGACTATGAGGGTGAGGGATGAGAGAGTGCACCTGTGTTTGTGCACACACCTGTGCACTATAATATCTCCCGCGTCGAAGGCTAGTCTCCGTAGGGATCGGCCGCCACGGTCAATATGCGATCTGGAGGACTATTTGTTCCGAGTCCATGCGAGATTTCTGACGTAAACCTACATAAATGTAACTTAAAATCTAATATACTACTGCAAGCAACTGAACTTCAAGATATTCAGATTTCATCATCATCCATCCATCTTATTACAATTTTAAACTTTTACCATTCATCAAACGTGAAAGTCCGTGAAACAATTTTAGAAAGTCAAACGTGAACATAAAAAACTGAACACCGAGTTCCCAGAACAGTTCACGGGAGCGGCAGGAATGTGAAAGAAACTAAAACAGCTGCCGTGCAAAATGTAATGCTTAAAATTCTCTTCATTTTACGTGTAAACTTTTACCAGCAATTTTTCCGTTCTATTTGTATGGTTTTTCATTTCATCGCCGAATCATTCTTTCGATAAAAGTATAGTAATTTTCCATATCCGTGATATCATTTGGTCCTTCTATCCGTATCATGAGGCACGTACGATGTTACCGTCGTATTAAAAAAGTAGGTTATTTATTTTCGTGGGTTCTGAGAAGTATGAATTCCTATGTATGGTAGTTATGGGCAGATAAATTTGGAATTGAGAATATAGAAATTAAATTTTAATAATATCTTTGAACTCAAAAGGTTAGAAAGGGGTGACTACCGAGATGAGAGTAATAGAGTAGTGTGTGCGTTGCGCCGACACCAAATCAATTGTGATAAGGGCAGGAGAATGATGACCTTTGAATTCATAAATAAAATTATAACACAAAAAGGCTCTAGAATCGAATAAAGGAATCTACCGACTTGTTCTACATTTTAAACAAAGTCTTCTTTAACGGAACATTTGTAAAGCCCTTAAACACATTTGCAGAAAAGCTTATTAAATATGTTCTATGTTTGTTTTACTGAGTGTCTTATAACTTGCTTTCCTTTTGAATCTGTAAGCTTCTTGCGTAAAACTTAATAAGGGTTGCAAGATACACTGAGCGTGTCCTAGGAAATACTATTTTTAGCTTAAACATCTTTTATGTGTAAAGCGTTGAAGATGCTGCGATATGATAAATCTAATTCTCTTTTTCAGACTCAAAACATACTTTTTTGACATGGCTTGCAGAGTAAGCAAGCTGAAGTTGCAGTGGACTGGCCATGTCTGTCTTGGAGAGCTGACCGCATATCGGTAAGTGTAGTGTGGGACGTCCCCAGGTATGTAGATGGACCGACGACCTTAAAAAGGTGGCTGGGACAGCCTGGATGCAGAAGGCGGAGGACAGGGTGTTGTGGTTCAGCCTAGGAGAGGCCCATCTCAGCAGTGGACTGTTATATACTAAGTTGATTGACATACTTTGGTTTAAAATATCAATTAAAAATACCACTTATTCAGAAGTGAGCCGTAATAGACCGTACCGAGTTAGTAAGACACCCAGATTCGTTATTTTGAAAACTAAAGACCTTTTCTGGAAACTCAACAAAAAAGGTTACTATCAAATGAAACCGATGGAAACCGTAGCCAGATATTGAAAAGTAAAATGAACTTTTATTTTCAAAGTGTGAAAGTCAGTTTGTAAAATGGAAAACGATACCCAGTTTTTCACCAACCCATTGAAATTCAAACTCGACTTCTCCAAAATGAATCGTAAAACTGTCTATAATGTTCCTCCTAATAAAATAATCAACTAACTTATTCATTTGGCTATCCTCCAGAAATTAAAGAGGCGTGAACGAGCAGTGATTGTGACTTGGAAATTAATTTGATTAATTAACGAATGATTTGTTGAAGAAATAGAGATTATATTTTACTAAGTAAATCTTCTGTGAATATAATTTGTGAATAATGGTCTTGTTACTAGGTCATTTGTGAAATGTTAGGCGACCTGAAAGGTTTATTTGAATCAATAGTATAAAAAGGTAAAACTGTTTATTTATTTTACCATTATTTGTTTATTGTTATTGGTTTATTTGGTTTGTAAAAGGTAATTTCTGGACGTAGATTTCTGTTAAAAGTTAAATCTCATATAAGTGAACTGTATCATGCTCTTATGAAAAATAAAGATTCTTTAAACCTAAGTACTATCCTGCAGTGGCCTATGTGGAAAAGGCTCGACTACCTACCCAAGTAGGCCGCTGCAGACACAATTTGTCGAAGTGGGGTATTACTGACCCATCTAACAACCAGCGATAGTGTGGTGCTTCTGATCAGACCATGCCTACTTGCTTGAGTGTCCTAGGTGCTCGTTCACCTGCATCTCGAATGAGCTAAAGAATACCACGGATGCCGCAACCAACGTGGCCACCTACTGGGCTCAAACTATATCAAAGAAGAAAAAAAAAACCGCCCAAGTGCGACTCGGACTCGCACACGAAGGGTTCCGTACCACAAGGTAAAAATCGCCGAAAGAAAGAAAATACATTTATTTAGTACAGACTTAAAGACACACAATACACCAGATATCAGAATGATGAAAACAAAAAAACGGCAAAAAAATCACGTCTGTTTTATGAAATTGTATGGGATCTGTTGTATGCCCTTAAATATTTATTTTATTTTAATTATTTATTTTTAAAGTGAATATACAACTGAATATTCTGTGAATTTTTCAAGCGTCTACCTGTTGCCGTTATTAATATCGAGCAAAAAATGGCAAAAAAATCACGTTTGTTGTATGGGAGCCCCACTTAAATATTATTTTTATTCTATTTTTAGTATTTGCGGCAATAGAAGTGAACATCTCAACTGTCTAGCTATCACGGTCCATGAGATACAGCCTGGTTACAAACAGACAGACGGACAGTGGAGTTTCAGTAATAGGGTCCCGTTTTTACCCTTTGGGCACGGAACCCTAAAAACAACGAGGAAGAGAAGAATCCGATTACAAAAATGCTTTCACTGATAAAAAGCTTCACTATTGCCGAGTGTCAAAGGATTAACAAGAAATTACGGAGACGAAGCCGTAGAAGCTTGTTGCTGATAAACCGTTTCCAGTGAACTATAGACAGTATCACTCCGTATTTTGGCACTATGTAGGTACTTTTATAATAAAAAAAGTTAACTAAGCTACCCAAGCTAGTGAATGAGTACCGAGCTACTATAATCATCTTAAGAATAATTATTTAATTGTTGTTGTTTAATTTGTTTATCTAGTTTTTTTTTTATTTTTGTTTGGGTTTGATTTCTATCTTGATTATGAATATAAAAATATATCTTAATACCATCGCAATTTACAAGCAAATAGTCAGTTACCTACACTCAAGACTATGTTATGATTATAGTCAACTTTATACATGTTTTACAAGCCGTCAATTCAAGACACTACGCTCACATCTCTACAACAAAATTATTTAAAAAAACTTGAAATACAGGGAGACAGGGACATCGATGTGTGCCTAAGGGCCTAAATTATAATGAGTTAATGTAACTTAAGATAAGTGCATTTTGTTTATTGTTCCATTGGTAAATAAATATATTTGAAAATGGAAATGAGTACAGTTCCAGAGCTTAGCGCGTTCAAACCACCAAACAAAATTTTCAGTTTTATTATAAATGTTAGTATAGATGTAAAACAATATTCAATTGTGGTATGGCAACAGTAACAACCTAAACTTGTAAGTTATTATAAGACATTTTTCATTAAGAGAAATCTATCGTCTTCCAAGGTTCAAGCATTTCTTGCCTAGTTTGGGAGACAGCGGTTTCAACTATAATTACTCACAGCTTAAAACATATAACAATTCTGTACACAAACGACGGTCCCGATATTATTTAACGTTAATTTATTTTGCTAATGTGAGTTTATTGGATTAATAAACTATTTATTATTATATAACTGACGGATATTCGAGCGGCTGAGACACCACGTGTCGCTGCTGATCCGTCAACTATTGGTCGTCTATTACAGGTGTGTACGTGCAGGTGTTTGGAAATAATAGTAGTAAAAAGTTACTATAAGTCAAAACTAAAACTATTAACCGGAGAACAGCTCCTCACAAAACTACAGTGTTAAAAATAACGAAGTAACCACACAATGGTAGCCAGTAACTTTGTATTTTCTAAAGTTCAATTGTTGGAGTAGATGTCAAACACAGTGCACTTTCTATAAATGAGTTCCAATTTGAGGAACGAATCGTATTCGATGCAGGATACACCGATGTTCTAAGAACCCGTGGCCTTTCTGGAGTTTTAAAAGAAGTCGTGAGGCAGGACTTTGTTCCAATTGTGGTGTTTCCGATAAGACTTTTGTGTCTTTCACGCTTTTTACATTTCAAGGCTCTGGAAATGTACCTACAACATTGTTTAGATTATTTTATAAAAATGTTTTTCTTTTGTTTTTTTCAGTCTTACCAAGGGAGTATCGTGTTACCCAGTAACTGGGTTGTAGAGGTCAGATAGGCAATTGCTTCTTGTGGAATACTGGTATCCAGCTGCATCCGGTTGGACTGGAAGCCGACCCCAACATAGTTGGGAAAAGGTTAGGCAGATGATGATGATGATGATTTCAAACTGTTTCTTAGATAGGCAACTCATTGGCAAAATTCCTTGGTATTTTTGACCCCAACATGCCAACTTCTTGCTTATAAACCAGTTACAGTTTCTTTGATACTTTTCAATATTCAAGCTTGAACATGGTTACTCAATCTGCCAAGCCTTTTCCCAACTATGCTGGATTCGGCTTCCAGTCAAACCGAATGCAGCTGAATACCAGTATTTTACATGAGGCGACTGCCTATCTGACCTCCACAACCCAGTTACTGGGTAATATGGTTACTATGTAAACAAAATAAATGCAAAACGCTACAAGAAACTTGTAACTTCTACTAAACAAAGTGAGCTAATAACGACAGGAAAATAGCACTATTACTCACGTACACAGTAAAAGTTTATTACAGATAATTCCTGCACTTACTTAAACGTCGATAAAAATGAACTTTCCCAGTTTCAAGTAGGAGCAATAAATTAGTCTGAACTAAATTGCAATGGTCCATAAATTTACAAATTGTAGGTATATTTTAACGAACACCAGTACCCAGGCCACAGCTTGATATTTATGACTTCATAATTTTCTGCATAAACATAAAGTTCGTATTTTTTTTATGGGCTGGGGATTAGCTTCGAACTAAGCTACTATGATGTATGAGCTGTAAGAAAATAGCTCGTGCTGTAGTTTTTTAAATAGTCAAGTTGATTATCCAGGGTGCGCCAGACGTATCTACTTATTTTCACTTTTGATTCATTATGTTTTCTAATAATAATACAAAATAAACAACGAAAAGAAAACGACAAAAACAAAAATACGAAAAGTGAAACGTCTGATATCGGCTTCATCATCTTCATCATTTCAGCGGAAAGACGTACACTGTTGGACATAGGCCTCCAAGCACCTCCACTGTTCTGTGCTTCTCGGGTTCCTGCGGCCTTCACAAGTTCGTCGATCCACATTGTAGGAGGCCTTTGCAACGCTACGTCTTCCGGTACGCGGTTTAAAATATTAATGAAGACTATTTAGCTCTAAAACCGACCTTTATTAACTGAATATCGCGGCTTACAAAAACATACACTGACAGTCATGCAATAATCTCGATAAAATACCAACATGCTTGAAACCACATCGTATTGAAACAAATGACGCCTCATAATCTTGGCAATCCTTTCGACGCAAACTGGCAAGAATTCAAATCAACTTGTTTATAAAGAGGCGCCGTGGAGTCTGTCTCACTTAATTTAGTTCACAGAGACCCATATTGAATACTAAAAACTACCTACATTACATTATTATTGTATGTTTACGTTAAGGTTTTTTTCTATGGGCCTCTGTCATCAGAGGGGCAATTCTCGTAATTTTAAAAACGTTCACAGTCTGATCTTAATCTCAATCTGTCAAAAATACCACTAGTTTCCCTATATTTTGACATTGATTGTCGCTGAGACGAGATTGCGACTAGATTTTTAACATTTTTAAATACGAGAATTGGTCTTCGAATAATAAAGGGATTTACGTTTAAAGATACTTATTTTCAAAAAAGACACACATGAGAAGAATGCTTAAAATAAATCAATATAAAGTTCGTTACAGACGTCACGGTAGCAAATACGATAAACCCATTCATTGCATTCAGGTTTTATGGTGTTATTTGTGATTAAATATGCAGCTAATTGAGGGCGGCCTTTGCTCAGCAGTAGGACAGCGTAGGGTAAATTAAAAAAAAAATAGTTTTGAAAGCACTGAATGAGTGTATTTTTTTATACATGATGGTATTTTGTTATATAATTGTGCTCCTTCATAAGTTAATATTTATTATTCAAAAGTTAGGATTTATTTATAACTGACATGTTGATAAGGCCAAGATCTATAACCTTATAGTAGGGGAGGTACTGCTCGATTTTTTCGGGCAATTTTATACCGAATATACTGTCCCACTGCTGGGCAAAGGCCTCCCCCAAATCCTTCCAGGAACTCTTTTCCCGCGCCACATCGAACCAGCCCTCTTGTTACGCGTCCAGATCGTCTCGCCATCTCTTTCTGGGCCGGCCTCGGCGGCGCCATCCATCTTCAGGCACCCATTGTGTGGAGGCCTTTGCCCAGCGATCATAGTGTCATCGTGCATACGGCTGATGTGACCCGCCCAATCCCATTTGAGCCTGGCAGCCTTCATTCCTACATCCATTATTATATATAATTCCACTGTTAGTAGTTGTTTATTATTTAATAATCTTCAGAATGAGAGTCAGTCGCTAATCACCCAAGGAAATGAAATGAAATTGTTTATTCTTCAAATAGGATATCGGAATCACTTTTACATGTCATATTATAAAACAAAATAAAATAATAAGCTAGATGAGGTCGGCGTTTCCTATTTGACTACCCTTGGACCTTGTAAATGGCTCGAAAAGCCCTTTTCTGTAAAACAAAGGTGGTATTAATGTCCGCACATGTTCCCCAGAGAAGAATCCCATATGCCATAACACTATGAAAATAACTAATATAAACAATTCTGGCTGTATCCACATCAGTTGTCTGTCGAATTTTTTTAACAGCATTGGTGGCCGATCTAAGCCTTCCTGTCAATTTTCGCATATGTGGCCCCATGGGGGATTCCAAAGTCTTTCCATAGCATCGGGAATTCCTTAGCATGTGAAAGTTGTAAACAAGAAACGTAAAGAAAAAGTAATTTCATACTGCTCCAAAACCTTATGGAGTGATATTTGGGATCATACCATCTCAAAAAGAAGTAGCTCATGGAAGTGAGGGGAATTATGCAGGGTGGTAGTCACATCGAGACGCAAATTGTAACCATGGATGTAGAACGTGATTCTGAAACCCTCTGCGTTGAAATTTTCCGTCGGTTATTGAAAAAAAACATAGCTGTTCCATACATTGATGTCCTTGCTACCCTGTATGTCAGTTGCGTAAATGAACATGATTTCGCGATGGAATATCAGCACCACGCAACACACACAAATAACACACATAATGCACACACAAGTAACACACTAATAATCACAATCTGAATCATTTTGAAGGAATCCATTGCTTCGAAAAATTTGTCTGCTCAACAACGTAAATAACGCAGTGAATGTTGTTGTCACTGCCCGTTTACTACAGGCGGTGACGTTAGTGTGAACAAGGCTGAGCGTTATTTCTATCACTGTCGCACAACTATTCTAACTGTCAGTGCAAGATAGAGACGGGGATATTTGTCTTAGTCAAAGCACATACTTAGTAACGTTTATAGATTTCAGCTTCAGTATGAAAAATGTACTTAAGTCTAGCTTAGACAATAATAAAGGGTGAAGGCATTATTCTCGTGCACGAAGGGACCCTTTTTCGCTGTGTGTTGGCGTCACATTATTAATTTGAGTCCATTAGGCCCCTGGTTAGCTAACAATGTGCCTCTTAGTGAATATGGATGACATTGAAAAAGTCACTTGGTTTCAGACCGTAGATTAAACCTTTCATATCTTGCTGGCCCAAAATTTTGCTACATCCACGGCGTAGAGGTCACTTTGACTACATGTTTTGGGACATAGAGGGCAGGATAGGAGGTGGAGCATATTTTTTGACACGCTGCTGTGGTTCCGTCGAGTTAGCCCCACTTTACAAAGTTGAAGTTACATCTTCCCACTTGGGTGTCTGTTGATTAAAAAGCTAGCTAGGAATCACCAACACGCGGACGTGTTTATCAATACTCATTCCTTTTCTGTACGTGTAGAGGTTGAACAAATCTAATGTCATTTTAAAGGAACTTTTGAATAGTCAACGAGATATTTTGTTAGTTAGAAAGTTGATGCTAGTGACCCGTTGCAAAGTGAAGGTTTTTTAGGAGAAGAACCGACAATAAACTTCTTAGTAACTCTTTCCGTTTTACATGTTTACAATATCAGTACATAGTACCTATTGTTTTAGTGTCTCATCATCATTTCAGCCCGGAATCGCCCACTGCTGGGCCTGGAATAACCCACTGCTGGCCTACCCTTTCTTCTGTCATACTTCCCGGTTTCGTGCATCACTCGTCCAGGTTTTTCCCAGGACTTTGTATCGTCAACCTAGCGTGTTTTTGGACGGCCCTGGTTTCTTTGTTTTATTGTCCAATAAAATACTTTTTATAGGTAAACGAAGTTATTCTTTTGCCCAACAAGCTGAACAATAATAGGCTGATACTTAACTACGCTTTAAAGCACTTAAGCATCAGTGCTTCAGCTTTACTTAAATTGTACTGTTTCGTTCATAAAACAACAGAATCAAGTTAAAACGTTGGCGTACGATCGCTCAATTTCGTGCAAACACGACGCACACTTGTACCGCACCCCAGCTGAATACTAATCAGTAGGTTATCCGATGAAGGATTCACTGCGTTATATCAAATGGTGAGCTCTAGATTAAGTTTTGCGTACAAAATTATACTAATGACAAACTAGGGAACTCGTAATTAGGGTGCTTAATTGAGGCAATTCAAGTTTACGGAATAGTTTTGCTTGAAAGATAGTGAAACATCTACTATAGAATTACGAACCTTATAAGTTTTTAGTAGTATGTAGAAAACGATGCTATTCAAGGTCGTTCAGCGGGCTACGGGGTAGGCTGTGCTCGGAGTTTCTTCGAAATATAAAATCAGGGCTGAAGTTATCCGGAAAAGAACTATGGGGCATTTCTCGTAATTTTAAGAACGTTCAGTATGATCTGTCTCAATCTGTCAAAAAGAATAATAATACTCTAATTTCCCCATTTGACAAGTTTTTGACATCGATTGTCGCTGAGATGAGATTGCGACTTGATTTTAAACGTAGTACGTGTTGGCGCTGTGTGAAGAGAAGTGAATGCAGTGCATCTATAACAGTGGATGATAATTTAATGAAAATTCTTCGTAAATCGAGACATACATGTCAGGCTGATCATCTTGGAAACGAGCTATTTATAAAAACTAACATGATGAAGAGGGAAGTGTGTAAAAACTTGGGTCCGATTAAAATGATTTTTGAACAAATTTTTGACAGTACCGACGCGACAATGGCCGGACCGAGCAGAGTCCCGATCTTTCACGACAAAAAAGATAGCTTTTTAATGCAAGAAAAAAGTATTTGGGCGCAAAACGATTCTCATTTAATAAAATTGAAGATGTGTTTATTCCCAAAGCCCTAGGTGCGAATTTTCTAGTTGCTGAAGAAGGTACAGAAGAGAAAATATTGGTGTTTTTAATTACGGGAATTAGCCTTCCGGAGTTTTCGAAATGTTTAGCTTGCAGAGTAAGCAAGCTGAAGTGACAGTGATCAGTTGAAGGACCGATTACATTACTGTTGGAGCGGACAAATCCTTGTGTCGAGACCGCGTACCGACAAGCATAGTATGGGACGCCTCCCAGATAGTACAGATAGTACAGCCTGAGAGAGGCCTATGTCCAGCAGTGAACTGCGATAGGCTGAGTTGACAGAAAGCGATACTTAGATATTATAGGAACATATATGCATTGAAATTTTTCATTAATAAACTGTTGACTAGATGTAAATCAATGTCAATGTTTTAATTGAAACAACTGCTATAGACGAACCCGCACTGGGCCCGCGTGGTGGATTACGGCCCACTCCCTCTCACTAAGAGGAGGCCTGTGGCCCAGCAGTGGGAACGTTATGGGCTGATTACGTAACTGCTATAGTATCCTAGACCAGTTGTCTGAATTGGGCTCTGAGATGAACTAAAGCCCATCTCACATCTTATCCTGCGTGGCCTGACAACCAGAACTAAGAGGAACTGATAAACTCTTACGAAACCGTCATAATATCGGCTCACTGATGTGATAAAGTATGAGAGTTAGTAGGTAAGTGTCATTGACAGAATAGATGAATTCGACTACCGACATATTCTCCCAAACCAGTATTTGATTTGTAAAGGTTACATTCTTGTAATATTGAGGTAAATATCGGGTATACAAAGACTCTTAACCGAGAAATCGAGACTCACTTATATTCCTCATCATTGTGATTTTTTTTTGTACCAGAAGGTTCGCAGTACCTTCTGGTTACCTACGGGATATTATTGTAATACAAAATTACTTTTTTTTTTCACTGGATGTTGTTTTTAAATCTAATAACTTAACTTTAAATACGCAAATCATAAGCACAATATTTGCGTCATACTGTGCGCTTCCGTAATCAGTGATTCATCATCTGCCTTGCATTTTCCCAACTATATTGGGGTCAGCTTCCAGTCTAACCGGATGCAGCTGAATACTAGTATTTTACATGGAGCGACTGCCTATCTGACCTCCACAAACTGGGTAATATGATACCCCTTGGTACGAGTGGTTGTCAGACTTTCGGGCTTCTGACGACCCGTAGCGACTGTCAAAGATCCACAAATGACAGCCGGAACCAACGGCTTAACGTACTTTCCGAGGCACAGGTCTTGGTATCTGAAGATGGTCACCCATCTACGGACCCACCCCGGCAGGCGAAGCTTAACCTAATCGATCGAACGGTGCGGCTGTTCTTACTTGGCCACAGGCCCCTCCGTAATCCGTAAACAGTGATTATCACTCTAAAATTACAGTCGATTTAAGCACAGCAATATAAGGCATTATATATTTTTAGTTTTCAATAAATTTTTTTTGTTATGTATTTTTGTGGTATATAACAAAGTGTAAAAATAAATATTTTATGTTAAATGTTTAATGTACCGGTTTTGTGATGTGTCTGTTTACATACTCTATGAGCGAAATAAAACACGATCGCTTCTTACGGTCCAAGAAACTTGCAGATCGTCATTTATCCAGCAGCTGTTGCTTGATAAATGACGTTCGGCAAGTTGAGCAACAGGAGCCTCTATCGCTTAACCAACATAAATAGTTTCAAAATAGTTAGAATTTACACTCAAAGCTGAAAGGCCCTCGTGAAATAAAGCGAGGCAAGTTGGAACAAGGCGCCTGTGAGGCGAGGATCCCTCAATTTGGTGGACGTTGCTACATTTGTTACACTGGCGTCTCGACAAACACCGTGACATGAAACATTTGACTTAGAAAGTAAGAGATATGTCCTTGTAAGTGGCATTTTGAAGTGTACGTGTTATTTGGCGAAAATTGCGTTAGTCTATGTAATACAACTTGGCTCATAAAAATATTGGTATATTTGCCCATAAGTGTATTTCAAAATATTACATATACAACGTCATTATAGCAATACACATCTAAACTTAAAGCCTCGATAACTCAAAAATTATTTTTTTTGGATTGAGTCCTTTTTGCTAAACTAGGTCCAATTGGGACTGTAAGTTGACGGATGAATACAGAGAATATTGGTGCCATTGTGATTTGCTTATAAGCATTAGGCTGTTTATAAGTTCACATGATTCAAGTATTAGTATTATAGTGACTGAAAACTGAAAAAAAGTTTCAAAAAAATCAAAAGTCATTTATTCGAATCAGGCTGAGAATTAGCACTTTTCGAACCTCAAAATTACATAAGACAGTCCCCCACAACAAAAACGAAATCATCATCAACAATGTAGATTCTATATTCAAATTTTATTTATGTTTCAAATTGACGTTATTTCAAGTTAAACAAATATCAACTTTATTTTAATGCAAAGTAAGTTGATTTCAGAGTGACTAGCATTATTGAAAAAGTTATAAAAATGTTTGAAGTTTAAATTTATTTTTCCATAAACTCATATTTGTTTACATTTTTGGCGAAAATGTCGCGATTCAAATTTACATCTGTTAAGATATTAAATAATTATTATTCTTCTTCTTTTTCTTCTTAGCGTTTCGATGGCAAAAAGTTTAAATATTTTTGGCCGAAAATTCAGCTGCGCAAACTCCGCTCACTGACGCAGCCATAAGATCATCAAGTGCACAGGTGACAGCATGCGGCGCAGGATTGAAGGTGAGCCATTGTCTGTTGGGAGGTGCCGCATACGCACTTAAAATATAATAATTATTAAGAATGTAGAGGAGGGTACCCTATATTGAACCCGCCCTTAAATTGTACCACTTTTGTATTTCTATAAAATTACACAATTTTTTTGCATTGACGACAAAAAAGAGACCGTCGATCCAAAATGGTGGCGCATTTGTGGCGCTGCGATCGCCTCTTTATAGTAGTAAAGAGGCGTAATAGGTTACTCCCCCTATTTAGTCTAAGTTATGTTAGCACTAATTCCCCTAAGGTCTAACTTTCCGAAGGTAGGCACTAAAATATCTTACGCTGTTCAACTTCAGTCCAAATCAAGCTACATATCTTTTCGTAACTAGAACATCTTTTCTAGGCATAGCTTCTGTCTGAATCTTATCCTAAGTACTTATAGCACGCTCACTAACTTTTAATATTACTTTTGAGTTTTACATTATCATAAAATGCAGCCCAGCTTTCTTGGCAAAATCTTCGCCGCCAACAACGCCCATTTTTTTTTGGTACAGCCGTTTGCACGTTCGTTTTAACACTTTGACTATGAGCAGGCCCAGCGTAGTCTTCTTTTTCTTAGCGTGTTGATAGCAATCTAAATGGACTCGGCCCAGAATTCGGCTACTTGTTTGTCGCCGTCACCAGCGTCCATCAGTTCCTGTAGTGTGTAGCTGACAGGACACGCCGGACACGATATTAAGTATCCCATCGTTTGTGTAACTGCACCACATTTATACTCCAAGGTACAATTTCAATACAATTAGTGGCCTGACGCTGGTTTTGTTACCACTGTTCACGCCCAGAGCGCGTGAGCATACACACCGACGACACCGGGGGCTGAGGCGCGCGCGCGGGGGAGGCGGCAGGCGCGGGCAGGCGAGGAGCACGGGGAGACGCGCCGGCACTTCTCGATCCGACGGCTTCCAAGGCATTCGCATCACTCAACTAATTCATTGTACTGTTGCTTATTCCATGTATTATATCATTTGTTAAGTATACAGTCCACTTAGTTATTTAACTCCCTGAGCCATGAACAACCACTACGGTGTGAATACTGTACAATGTCTGCCAAAGCCAATCCATCCATCCATGTCTGCCATGTTTGCCAGTGTTATATTCTATTCTATCCATATTCTATTCTAATGTCGTTATATATCTTGTTCGTTGATAGAAGAGATAATTTCGCTGACGCTTGGTCCTTGCGAGGGGGATTTCCAAAATGGCGGAATTTTAAGGTCTCAATGTCACGTAGTCTCGTTTGTAGACAGTTTGATAAATGTAATTATTATTCTTGTACTAAGGGTCCAACGGCGGGGTTTGGAAGTAGGGCACGTTTTTAGATATACAACTATTTATGGAAGCTTCCTATTGATTTTAATTAAATCCAAGCGTTCGCTTGGGAGAGGCTTACACCAAGCAGTAGATAGACGTGTTGAGCCCAATGGTGTCAGCCCCGACTGACGATTTGTACGTCGTGAGTTCGAACCCACTTTACTTTATGTAGGTATTTAATTTCATCGCCACTGCTCTCGAAACGGTGAAGGAACACATCGTGAGGAAACCGGCATGTCCTAGAACCTAAAATTCGAAGATATGTGCATACATCCAGCAACCCGCACTGGAGTTGCGGATTATGGGCCACTCTCCGTCTCACAGAGAGGAGGCCTATGTCCCAGCCATGAGACAATGTCCCAGCCATGAGACAATTATAGGCTGATTATGATGCATTTGGAAGAGACTTATATCTAGCAGTAGACGTGTTGTGGCTGAAGTGATGATTATCTTGACTTTCTCATAAATAATTACAATTTAGAACTAAGAATATTAAGTACCACAGAAAGTTTCAATAACACAAGCCAAACAATCATTAGGTTCTAAATATTTTAAAATCAGTATTAAAATATTTACGATATTACTCCTAAACCCTTTCTAAATGACACACACTCCGTACTCACTCAATGACATAACCTATTAGTCACCGGTTAGGGATCCTTTGCGAAGACAAACAGCATCATCATTCAAGTTGCTAATGACCAGAACTGCGATAATATTAGGTAATAACTTCTGTCCGCAACTTCGTCTGCGTGAAATTTGATGTCCCCCTCCCCCCCGATTCACAGCGTCGCATCGCATCGCCTGCCCGCGCTGGTACTTCGTTTACGCTTAGCGTTATTTCTGATTTTTTTAAGCGGCTCTTTAGAGTTCTAGCTTAATGTTGAGTTATAGCCTTCCTTAAGAATTGGGTTATTAAATGGAAAAATATTTTTTCAAGTGCGACTGGTAGTTCCGAAGATTACCCCCTACGTTCAAACAAATATTACCTCTTTATAATATTAGTACATAATATGTTACTGTGAGTATAGACTAGAGCATTTACTTTACATAATAGGTATGTAGCCGCTCTAATGTGTCACCGTTTCACGAACCGAACAATGAGCACAACGCTCGACGTTTTGTTACAACTTGATTTTGCAAACAAACGAGCAAACTTGTGTAAAATTTCATCGAGCAAGATAAACGCATCACACGTGACCAGCAGATCCGACATTTCAAAGAAGAGTAATAACAAAATAGAAAGGAAAGTTATAGACAAAGAAAGTAATAACAGCCCAAAACAAAATGTGCTCACTCGCCATGAGCATTCCTTCGGACACAGTGTCTGGCATTTGCAAAAACTTTACATTCATCATCACCACTTCAGCCGAAAGACGTCCACTGCTGGAAATAGGCCTCCCCCAAGCACTTCCACTTCGACCGGTTCTGTGCTACTCGCACCCAATGGGTTCCTGAGGCCTTCACAAGGTCGTCGGTCCATCTTGTGGGAGGCCTTCCAACGCTATGTCTTCCGGTACGCGGTCGCTACTCCAGAACCTTTCGGCCCCATTGGCCATCTGATCTGCGAGCAATGTATCTGCCCACTGTCACTTAAAAATGTTACATTACACGGAAATGCTTTTCGAAATTGAGCTTTTGCTTGTATTGTAAATTATTTGAGAATTGAAATGCTTGAGCAAATGCTGTAGTGTATACTTTAGTCTGATACAAAGCCTTGTGAAAACTAACCCTAACCCTTCCATTTCTAATTACGTAACCTAATACACAGCATGATGCAGTACGTATTGGCAGAAATTATGCATGTCATAACCAGTTAAACGTACAAAGTTAATAGCTACTGCTACAACTAAATAACGAACACCTACGTCATGCTAACTCGCTCCTATTTCACATTAATAAACCACATACATACGATGCTAAATGAACATCTCTCAAAGGCAGCTTGCACACCTCTGCGTCGACAAAGTTTCGATACTCGTACCAACTAATTTATCTGGAAGAGCGAACCTGCCAGATTCAATCATTTGATACCGTTCCGAGGTGAATTTATGCAAATTGAGGACCGATGTAAATTGTTCAGTTGCAACAACTGTTTGTCAAAAACAATTGTGTACCAGCTATAAATAAATTCTTGTGGTTCTCATTGAATGGTCCATTTTAGGGTATTGTTGGTGACGAACAAAGGGATCGTGTCAAACGAATCGTATTGGCATTAGGTCGGTCGTGGACGGGAATCTGGGGTGGCTGATACTGATGAACTGTTGGGGTAATTGTTTACCAACCCGAAAACACTTGGCTGAAAAGACATTATTGAAAAGACATTATTAGAAATGCATTTCACAACGGAAGGAAATTATAAACATGGCAAGGCACACTTGCACAGCACAGTGTTTAACTAAGTAAGTTAGATGCTGATGCAGATGCTTTCAAATAGATTTTTAGAACGAAGTTCTTTAACACAGCTTGTGGTAGCAGTAAACAGGAAGCAATCGTCACGTGACGAAAAAGCGTTAAGTTTGCGGTAAGAAAGAGAGATAAAGAGAGAGATAGTTTTCATGGTTTTCGAGGGTGCTGAAGTCAATAGTGAGTTCAAAATGAAAATCCAAGATAGCCACATGTTTGTATTGAAAACAAGTATTTAATTCACACTTTATCTCTCTGCCGACGACACCTTGTATGAAAGACATACAAGGTGTCGTTTTGCATCCTCGTCAAATTCAAGGAGGTAACTATGCTACTGATTCTCGACACGAATCAATAATAAAATAGTTAGGTATTTTTTTTTCTAATTTTCGTAAAACGGCATGTGTGGGGTGGGACACGCATTTTAAAATGCGGCTCGTGTGATATAGCATTGTAACTGCCCTTTTACACACACATAAAAACGCGGCCGCTTATACGATACCATAACGTGATTCTGTTCTTTGAAAGTGGTGTATTCGGAAATACTGTCAAACTTAAATAACTAAAAAAACAAGTATGTATTCATTATTTACCGGAGATCGTAATTTTATTTGATTATTTATGTCCTTTCATAACAGTCTCCTGTAATTTGACGAGGATGCAATACAACAGCGAGTATGTGTGCCTGAGTGTGTGTGTGTGTGATCATCATGATACATCACTTGAATCAGTCTTTGGATTTGCATTTTGAACCTTCTCTTTATATCCAGAGTAATATTTTTGTAGAAGAAACTGATTTTGGTGACCACTTACAACTGCGTGAACCGCCTGCTTGTTGGCTACCCGTTCACGAGAAACCAGAAGAAAATAATAAGTATCACTTACCTCATCATTATGAGTCCATCTTATGGCCGGTGGAGGTTCCGGGGAGTGCTGCACCACACACGTCAGGTTAATGGTGCTCCCCGTGTTGATGAACAGCTCCGGGCCGCCCAGGATCGTCGTCAGGGGCTCTGGTTGGAGAAAAAAAAAAACTGGTAAATGCTGATAATAATCAGTTTCTACGTACTCGTAAATAGTTAGTACAGAACTCTTTCTGGAGTTATCTCTTTCTGGTCTTTAAAAAATTAAATTAACATACGGTTTTATTTGTACAGTTTGGGAAATTAATTGTTACTCAAATTGACACTATACGTCAATTTGCCGTATTTGCCTATTTTCATTCAACAATCAAAGAATAAATATACGGACAACTGTCCTTATATTCAAATCACAACTGACAAATTCCTGTACTATTACGCAACTTACAAATACCTATAAACAATTAGTTTTACTGACTTTATCTAAAATGGTAAAAAAGGCCGTTACGGCCACGCCACATCTCTTTTTCTCACCCTGTAGGTACCTACTACGCGTTAAATCCACACCGTTCATTTATGCACACAATTATTATTAACATTACTTAATCAAAAGCTAAAGACAAAAATGTTTAAGGAAAACTGGAAGTCTTACTTTTGTAATTATGAGACATCATTATTTAATTGCTCTTTTAGAAGATAAGGAAATTAAATGAAAAGATTTTATAATTTTATTACGTTTTTAAAGCTATGTTTTATTTTGATGATGCTATTTTTATTCTAAGCGACCTTTTTAATAATGCATAATTAGCCAAGTATAACGTTGTCATTGCTGAGACACAGCCCTCCTCTCTCTGAGAGGGAATGGCCCGTACTCCACCACGCGGGCCCAGTGCGGATTGGTAGATGTCACATGTCTTCGAATGTTGGCTTCTAGGACATGCCGGTTTCCTCACGATGTTTTCCTTTACCGTTTTGAGAGCAGTGGTGATGAAATAATTCACACAAAGTAAAGCGCCTGTCTGTGTTCGAATCTAAGACTTACAACTCGTGAGTCGCGTCCGTTACCACTGGGCTACCACAGCTCGACAGGGACATAATAATAAAACCATAAAAACATTTCAATGCATAAAAACATTGCTCGTATGTCTTGACATTGACGTGTTTGTCGCGTCTCGTCGATTTACAAAGTCGTCGCTAGGCTGTTAATTTGAGTTATTAAAGTCACTATAAACTTGTGTGTATCGATCACAACCTTATTTAATAAGAAATAATGTTTGAATTTGATTAAAATGTTTCCAATGTTTGCATTGTATTACAAGTTCATTGAATTGTTTTGACACTTTTCAAGGCACTTTACAATTATATTTTTGCGTTGCTATGGTAACGCTGCTTACTGTTAAGCTGTTAAGTGAAATGATGCCTTCATATATTGCTTACTAGCTGCGCCCCGCGGTTTCACCCGCGTAAGTTTCGATCCCATGGGAATTTCGGGATATAAAGTATCCTATGTCTTAATCCTGGTTATAAACCATCTGTGTGCCAAATTTCATCCAAATCCGTTCAGTAGTTTTTGCGTGAAAGAGTAACAAATATCTATCCATCCATACAAATTTCGCATTTTTAATATTAGTTAAATTAAACCATCTGTGTGCCAAATTTCATCCAAATCCGTTCAGTAATTTTTGCGTGAAAGAGTAACAAACATCCATCCATCTATCCATCCATCCATCCATCCATCCATACAAACTTTCGCATTTATAATATTAGTAGGATTAGTAGGATTTGCAAAGCTCAGTCCAAATTTTTTCACTTTTTTTTTTCTACAATCATCGTCATCATCAGCCATGTTTTTTCTTTTGGGACACAGGCCTCCTGTCTATGAGAGGGAGTGGGCCATAATCCACCATGCGGCCCCGGTGAGGGTTTGAAGATGTGACATGTCATCGAATTTATGAGGAATTAATAATGTTGTTATAAAAGGGTACATTTTGATAGTTGGCAACGTTGCAAATAACTGACCAATAATTCGCTGTTAAGAGCAATATTTCGTAAATTCGTTCAGTAATATTGCGTTAATGAAATATCAAAATTATTACGATGACGTTTGTGTGGTTTGTGAAATATTTATTATTATGTGTTGAAAGGAGAAGAAAGAAAGAAAAAGCATTTATTTGGCACAAACTAAAAGACACACAATACACCAGATACATACATCAGAAGGAAAACAAACAATAAAATAAAAGAAAAGATTAAATAAAAAGTGTGAAGTCCGATGTAAGAAATTAACAGGAAAAGTGTGCCTCACGGCTGCGCCTAAAAGGCCCAGTTCAGCAAAAAGATTTTATTGAAGATTTTTATGCTTATAATTTCATAAATAAATATTTGTTACGGCCGCGAATCATATTTAGATCAACATACAACCACCACTGACCTGCAAATTGCAAAAAAACGAAAGAAAATCTGAATGTCGCGGGCTACCCTGACACTTCCGCCTTAATATACAATTGAACACAGATCTCCCGTTCGTCGTTGAAAAGAAATCACTAAGTATTAACTAACGACAATTGAGAAAGTATCAAACTCATTTGTCCTTTTCTTGGCACCCTAATCAAAAGACAGGCAATTGAAAGTTGTTAATAAGGAAGACACTTTGATATTAATCTTCAGTCGGAAACTGAATTATTTTGTTTACACTCAAAAGCCTAAAACTTCGAGAACAAGATGAGTCTCTTTGAAGCTACTAAGTGGGCTAAAGGATGTAACTTTTCGCGACTGTATAGCAATGTGTTTAAATGTTTATTATTGCTTTTTAGTCGTTATTTGAGACTAGCCTTTTCCCAACTATGTTGGGGTTGGCTTCCAGTCTAACCTGATGTAGCTGAATACCTGCATTATACATGGAGCGACTGCCTATCTGCGCACTGGGCCCGCGTGGTAGATTACGTCCCACACCCTCTCATAGAGAGGAGGCCTGTGTCCCAGCAGTGGGAACATTATGGGCTGATTATGATGACTGCCTATCTGACCTCCACAACCCAGTTACTGGGAAATACGATATCCCATGGTAAGACTGGTTGTCAGAATTTCGGGCTACTGACGACCCGTAACAACTGTCAAAGATCTACGAATGACAGCCGGGACCGACAGCTTAACGTACTTTCCGAGACACAAACAATTTAGTCACGTTTGATGTTCCTGAAGAATCTGTTCTAAGGAGATATTAATGATTTTGTCTAGTATTTCCAAATGGCAATCGCGCATCCTGTGAAAAATATGCATTCAATTTACCCCGTTTCGTTTTCGTTCTCGGTTCTTAAAAAGGGTTGCCCTATGAAAACAGCTAGTCAGATAGAGTGGCTAATAATAATCAATACCTTTACCCATATGTATAAAGTTCAAAGTGTATAAGGAGAGATAACATTGAAGAGCAATTCACAATCCAAAATACCTAAAATCCACAAAATATTCTTTAGCAAACTCATATTTATCACTGCCAAAACCGATGACTTGAAACTCGGTGCTGAATATTTTCTCGTAGCTCGTGTGAATATGAAATCACGTCACTACATGGTAAGTTGAACGGTCTGTCCGGACTTATCTAACGAACCTTTTGTGATGGAGCGCAAACGTGCTGGACGTACGTACCGTTGGGGTGGGTCATGCGCATATTTAGATAAGACACGACAAGCAGACGCTATTTTTTAGACTAGATTGTGCCATCAATTTCGTGTCTCGTCGTAATGACGGTTAGGGTTTACAGATGCGCTACGTAAATTTTCCGTGTTCTAGCCAAATCACAACTGTCAAATGGCAGTTGTGATTTGAATATACGGACAGTTTATGTTGGTGGTCTTGCTTAACAATTCATTTCCCTGTCTTTACTGAGGTCATAAAATTTTTGATACCGACTGATGACTTCCAAAAAAAAAACACCACAAAGTGAAAAATAATTTAATTTCGGAAGTCGGAGGCTAAAAACGAAAATGGGGACATTTTCGTTTTTGGCGCTTTTAAAATTAAGCTATTTGTCACTTTGTAGTGTGTTTTGAAAGTCGGTTGTTGTTTTTTTTTTTTGTAAAATGTATTTATTTTTCACTTTTTAGTTGTACATACCCTAAAGAAATTCGTATAATACTACTCGCTATATAAATATCAGTGACAGGAAGTTATTATAAATCATCAATATACACTAAGTAGAAAAAATACGTATCATTGTATCTAACTCAAAAACTACCCAAGCAAAGTTAATTAAATGTACAATAAAATGTATACCCATCCTAAGGTATTCCTTATCCACTAAAAAACGAATTTTCGAAATCGATCCACAAATGCCGGAGATACTTCTCTCTGCCTTTTTAAAGTCGGTTAAAAAAGATAACATCTTTGCTAAAAAAAATTATCGGCGACAAATGTCAAAAACTTATCAAAAATGTAGGAATTACAAGTATTTTTGACAGATTGTGACTGATATCAGAGGGGCAATTCTCGTAATTTTAAGAAAATTCACAGTCTGAAGGCCAATTCCCTTAAATAAAAATGTTCAAAATTTAGTCGCAATCTCATCTCGGCGACAAATGTCAAAAATGTAGGGAAATTAGAGGTATTTTTGACAGATTAAATTGCGACTAGATTTTGAACGTTTTAAATTACGAGAACTAGCCTTCAGATGTTTTTCACAGCCATTGCTTGATTTAAACCTCTTATAGGTAAAACCAATAACAGGGCTAAACATGAACGTACAGCAACAAGGTTTTTGCTTAAAACCTCCTTTCGTGTTCCCTAAATCAAACCCATGCCATAGACTAAAAAAGGGAAAGTCACTATGGAAGTTTAAGGCCACGCTGAAACAGCCTGTCATTACTCAAACGGTATTTTTTCTTCAATTAAGCCATTACAAGCAGTTTTGAATGCGAAGAAAATACTTTTGTGCAAAAGCTGGAAGGGAACTAAGCATTTAGTCTTTTATTCCATTAATTTCTTACGAGCTTAGTATGTATTTAAAGGTTCGTTATTTTTTTTTATAAAGGGCTGAATTCTTTTTCAGGTGATTGTCATGATTTGGCGTTATTTTAGTGTTGAGGGCGGTTATTATTAAACTGCTATCGATTAAAAAATTAATTCATGAATGATGAATGACTTATTTTATCATCATCTGCCTAGCCTTTTCCCAACTATGTTGGGGTCGGCTTCCAGTTAAGCCAGATACAGCTGAGTAACAGTATTATACATGGAGCGACTGCCTATCTGACCTACAACCCAGTTACTGGGTAATATGATACGCCTTGGTAAGACTGGTTGTCAGACTTTCGAGCTTCTGACGACCCGTAACGACTGCCAAAGATCCACGGGGAACAAGAAATTTTACACGGACGAAGTCGCGGGCAGAAGCTAGTACAGACATAAACGTGCGACTTAACTAACATTGAAAAGAATAAAGACAATATTGTCACGATAAACAAAGAAACTGTATTAAAAACAAATGCCTCAACCCGACACACCATTAAGCAAAAATATCGACAAATGCCGTAAACATTTCCGTACAAGGAAACCAAAATTGAACCAAAATATCATCTGCAACAACTCGAATACGTCACCAATTTCACAAATATGTTCCCGTTTCTTCCTGCGAGAATATTCCGGAATTTTCTGGCTCAATTCTTCGGGGACTGGTTTGACAGTCCCCGAAATTTTCTGCTCAAATCGACTGTTTTATTTTGATGCATATTTTGACGATTCCTTTCAACGTGTAGGGAATAATGGTTTCCGGGAACAATGTGTCGTAACTACATACTATGGAATTGACCGGCAAGCATTGCAAAGTTATTTTTGAGTTTTATTTTTACTTTGCTGAACAATGACTGCATTTCATGAATATTGCAAGTTATTTTAATAACCGTTCTCTTTGATGTTTATACTTTTTGTTTTTTTTTTGTGATACAGCTCCCTAATTGCGTAACACATTGGCGCCAATTCCCTTGTTCACAAACTAAACTAAATTTAAGTTCAATGCATCTTTTTCTTTCTATTTATCTAATTTAGAAAAGGACAGAAGATAAATATTAGTTTAGTCCTATCAAATTAGTCAGCGCCTGACATATGTATGTGAGGTTAAATGTTTGTAAACGCACCCACGATACAGGAGAAATTCCTAGTGTGGGGCAACGTTTTTTAAAAAAAAAAAAAAAAAAAAAAAAAAAAAAAAAAAAAAAAAAAAAAAAAAAAAAAAAAAAAAAAAAAAATATATATGACGTATTTTTAGTAGCCATGTCTAAAATCACGTCTAATCTGTCTATGGAGTATCTTAATTTGACAGAAGTAAACTAATATTTTATCTTCAGTCCTTTTCTTAATGAAATAGAAAGAAAAGGATGCACAGAACTTAAATTTAGTTTAGTTTGTGAACAAGGGAATCAGCGCCACTATCGATCTCCATCTGAATAATTTTGAAGGATATTGCTAATCCATTGCTTCATATGTTCAAAAAATGTGTCTGCTCAACAACGTAAATAACGCAATGAATGCTGATGAACTGTCAAAATTAAAACCCATTGCTACTGATAGTGTGTTACGCAATTACCCCGCTGGTCGGTCTACTATGTATACTATTTAATTTGTTCAAAGTAGGTTCACAGACAAGAACCAATTTACTTTACTTACTAAAACTCCACTACCTAAACACAACTGGCGAAATGTGTGTGTGGTGTATTATAGATAAACCTCTGCCTTACCCTATGGGGAATAGAGATGGACACTTGGTGATGGAGCCCGCTAGGCATGGCGGGCTGATACCAGTCGGGGGTGCGGCGAATGTACAACTATCTCCCGGGCCCCCGACTCATGGTGCTAGAAGGAACAGTGGAGTTTTAATTGGTAGGAGTCCAAGATAACCCTCCGTTCTTCCCAAACGGAGGGTATCCATGAGGATCTCCCCAAGAAAAAAACAATGATATGAGAGTTGAAGAGAATCGAACTGAATGGCGTGCAATTGGAGAGGCCTATGTCCAGCAGTGGACTGCGATAGGCTAAGTTGATCAGTTGATTGATTGAAAAAGTAAATACGAACAGAAAGTTAACACAGGGCACTTTCTTTCTCATTTTTTGTAACCAAAAATAAAACAACGAAACAAGATTTCATAACAGGAAGAACAATAGTATTTGTATATTGTCTCTTGACACAATTAAGACTTTTACCTGTCTTCTTAAAATCAAGGCGTGAATATAAATCACGTAAATCATATCGTCGTGATCAACCACTTAATCCTTATACTAATGATAAACCGAAGATCGAGTAAATACATTACGTTAAATAAATAAGGTGTCCTCAGATAACTTTCTGTGAAAGCAAAATTAGACGCTTTTTGTTCTCGAACTAAGCCTCAAGCGAGGCCGGGCTCATAAATAATGCCTAATTCTGTGTCGCTGGAAATTCCTTTGTTTTTATTATACATACGGATTTTTTGTGTTTTTTGCTAGTAAACCTTTAGGCGAATCTTTGGGCTTTTTATTGCAAATTTGTCAGAATGGAAATATTTATACCTTCGCTACACATTTCGTTTATTTTTAATAAATTGCGTTAGTTTCATTATAATTAAAGAACTATGTGTAACCACGAGCAGACACTAACACGCAGGCAACGAGCGAAATTCAAAAGCAAATTTTCTCGTGAAATAAATATTACAACCTTAGTCATATAATTTGTTCGAAATTATTATGTTCGTAACAGCATAAAACATCCAATACTTAAGGAGAAAATCGCCTACACACGAGCGGCATGCGTCAAGATCAGTGGCAACTGCAGCCGTCAAGACGCGTTGACGGCAGCCGTCGTCACTTACCGACGGCTGCAGTTGCCTCTGCCGTTGACGCTTATCGCTTGTGTGTATGAGCACTTAGTGCTCGTGACTGGTACATATCGTATCTACTAATCGCACTTAAACTCATGGCCATCTTCCTGCCCATGGTTCCATGTTACTTGGGTTCTGCGCAACACGTTATTCTCCACAGTCAACAGTTACGCTATGATTCACTCACTTCTCTCTTATATCATTCCCTCATACAATGGCATTTAAAATCAGCCCCATAAAATATATTAATTATGCTGTTTGCTTCTCAATTCACTTAGACTCGATTTTTGTCCTTGTTCTATCTCATCATCTGTCTAGCCTTGTCCCAACTATGTTGGGGTCGGATTCCAGTCTAACCGGATGCAGCTGAGTACCAGTATTTCACATGGAGCGACTGCTTATCTGACCTCCACAACACAGTTACTGGGCAATACGTCCGAAACTCCTTGGTAAGGGTTACTGGTTGTCAGACTTTTGGGCTTCTGACGACCCGTAACGCCTGTCAAAGATCCACGAATGACAACCGGGACCAACGGCTTATCGAGCTTTCCGAGGCATGGCGGGGTCTTGGTATGTAAAGATGGTCATCCATCCACGGACCATCCGCGGCAAGCGTAGCTTAACCTGATCGATCGACCCGTGCGGCTGTTATTTCTTATTCTACCTACCAACATAAAATTCCTAATCAGATAATAAAAGTGGTAGCAATATGTGACCACTACCATCGTTTAATCATTGATGATTTACTCACTGAACGATTTTATGGCCTTTGAGGAACATCTTGTGTCATAAAAATATCGCTGACCCTAACAGAAACGGAAACCTCGTAAAATGAAGAAGGACACTGCATAACCTAACCTATTATTATTATTGATTATTATCAATGCTTTTCTTCATGTTTCAGTTACTGGATAATTATGCAGAGTATGACAAGGGTTTCATTATAAGATACTCTATGTGGTCCCTTCCACCTATATCCCGTCAGCCCTCAAAGCAAGTGAACAGTCATCTTCTAGGCATACCCGCTCCATTGCAGACCTCATTCATTGCTTTCCATCCGGCGAGAACGAGGACTATTAACAGGCTTATCGGGCAATTAAAAAAGTTACCTAAAAAAATATTCTTGTGTAAAGTTTAAACCAAAAACTTTTGAATTCAGGCCATTCAGAGCATGATTATGAAAATTAACATTAGTCATTTCATCTTTTACTGTAAGATTTTTAACAATGCCATAGTTTTTATTTCATTTAAGGCTGATTTTTCCGTTGCCATTCCATTTTCTCCGAGGTATAAAATTCATGTTTAACAATTTTTGTATGAAATTACTGCAACACACATTTGAAAATTATTCCTCATAAAGTTATAAGATGATTGAAAAATCAACCCTTAGTTTAAGACAAAAAAATATATATCAACTAACTCCTAAGAAGACCAGACAAAAATAATCCATGACCTAATTACCAAAATCCAAAAGAACTGGAAGCTCCATATAAAAATTTAAAAGATCCATTCCCTTGATTTTTTCACATTCAACATTTTTTATGTTCCTAAAAAAGACTTCTCTTAGGACCATTAACTCAGTAAGGCGAATAAATTAACCGGCATTCGTTCCACCGTCCAGAATTATTTAGTTCTGAGTCTGGAAAAAAAAAGGCAATAAATCCGGAGTGCATTCAGAGCTTCCTTGCTTTGATTTCAATCACTGTAACTACCCAAATACATAATGTATTACATTAAGTCCCAGTAATGAATGTTATTTTTTGTCGCTTCGATCGGGGCTAGCAAAGTTCTAGGCTGCTTTTCTGATTAAAAAGACATAATTATGTACTATTATGTATATACATTATAATAAAACGGCACGTCGTCGTACACGTAGAACCCAAAATTCGAAGACATTATATAACGTCTAACAAGCTGCACTAGGCCCGCATGGCCCACTCCCTCTCACAGAGAGAAAGCCTCTGTCCCAGCAGTGGGAACATAGGTTGATTATGACTTAGCCAATTTTTTAAGTTTCCCACACAAAAGCATAATATTTTGAAATTGTTTTATACAAGCTTGGTCACAGAGTATAAATGTTGCATGATTAATTATTCATTCACTGAGCATTTTACCACATACACAAGAAAATGCTTGGAGTGACTTCAAGCGTTTTTGCATTTTCATGAAATAAAAATTCACTTTACTTCAACGCTTCTTAAAACATGAAGTAAAGTGTTTTTTTTTTAACTTTTCTTTTTGGTAAACAAAATGGTGGTGTGAACCTTATGAGTTATTACATCTCACAACGTGTAGCAAAAGTGTGGCACAGACCATCACACTGATAAAGGGGATTGCAGATGTATATATGGAGCCTGCTGTCACGCCATTTTGTTTTTGTTTTCAAAATGGCGACCATGCTTGAAACGGCATACATCGATAGCTGACATCAATGCAAACGGAAAATATACTAAGACCAAACCCCGTAAAGCGTCATATTTCCGAGATATTAATGTTCAAAGTTGATCATGTGACAATAATATTTTTAAATCTTGTCGCATAGATGTTTGATAACTTTACACTTTCGGAGTGATTAATTCAAACATTATTTCAATAAGTTAAAAAAATATGGATTCACGTGATTAACTCAATTAAGGAGAAATTAACTGTAGGATAGGCTTATCCTACAGTTAATTTCTCCTTAATTGAGTTAATCAGTTAGTGATTACGAGTCACTGTAGTACCTACTACAGTGACTCGTAATCACTCCCTAATGTGTGGTTTCATATACATTTTGATGATTATAAAAAAATGTTAAAAATTACTTACCAACGACGGAGAGGTACATCCTGTGACCAATGGGGGGCGTGGTACCGACTTGGCACTCATAGATGCCAGAGTCGCGACGCTGCGGAAACCTTATCTGTAAAAAAATAACAAAATACACTGATTTAGTACTTCTACATAATATCACAGCTGTATTCTTCAAAGGGTTAGACAGGAGTGTAAAGTACACTCACATTTCGTCAATTATGTTTAAGTCCCATGTAATAGAGGATGAGCCTATAGTTCTAAACCAGGCAGAAATTCAGACACCAGATTACAAATGAGAAATCCGTAATGAAAAAGCCCTATAAACATTTTGCCCGTCTTAGGAATCAAACCCAAGAATACGCTCAGCGATCATTTCCTACCTACATATGACATTGACTAGTCGCTTTTTTGCAGAGAATTAGCTGTTCTTTCGCCAGAGTTGGTATCGTAAAAGGCGACTAAGGTAGCTATTATGTCAGGATGAGTAGTTTTAGAGCAAGCTGCAGAAAACTGCGATATGCTGAGATGATTAATGTCTTAGCTCCAGTTGGTAAGATGATAAGTATGTTTTTTGTATGAAACTTTACGGTTTTGTCTGGACTTGCATTTTGTATAATTTACGACTTACAATGGTTGAATTTTGTTTTAACTTCTCTATAACACTATTTTACACGATGCGCCTTGATAACCACCTAACTGACTGGCATATGAGACACTAGCTGCGCCCCGCGGTTTCACCCGCATGAGTTTCGATCCCGTGGGAATATCGTGATAGAAGTATATGTTAATATATTAACTATATGTTAATCCTGGCTATGAACCATCTGTGTTCCAAATTTCATCCAAATCCGTTCTGTAGGTTTTTGCGTGAAGGAGTAACAAACATCCATCCATCCATCCATTCATCCATCCATACAAACTTTCACTTAGTTCCGGAGATTACCCCCTACATACATACAAACAAACAAACAAATTTTACCTCTTTATAATTTTAGTATTAGTAGTTATACTAGTTTTTTCTGCATACTAGAGAAAATAAGAAAATAAAAACTAATCTATTTATGTTCCAGCTTTAATCTTCGATGGAAACCCTACATGCCATTACGTTGAGTGAATTTTGAACTTCTACCTAAAACAAAACATTGTTGTGGTTCAGTACATACTCGTATCCCAAATATTTTATGGCAACACCAACAGACTTTATTCTGAGTTATTGTACGAAAAACAATGTAATATGAGACGCCACATTTTGGCATAACCTCACTTCATGAGATAAGCTGCGAGGGGGCGGTTGGGGGGCGACATTTTTGCCATTTTCGAGATACTGACGTCAAAGTGAACGTCGTCATCCAAGACCTTGTATAGCATTATTTAGTTTACAGATTGTCTGTTATTATAAGAGTATTTGTATTATCTTATTTCTAGGTTACTATAATTAAAGCTTATACATACTTAAGGCCTACTTATTATGTCTTATAATTACTGTCCTGTTGGTCTTGTCGCAAGCGCGACTGCGGAGCATGTCTAAGTACTTGCATGAGCAAGTCCTGGGTTCGCTTCCCAGGTCGGGCAAAGTGTTATTTGGTTTTCCATTTTGTTTTTTTTTTTTGTAACAGCCCGGAGCTTGGTAGTTGGCGTTGTAATACCTCCGTGGCTCGAAAAGCATGTGAATCAGTTAGTCCTGCCGTGCGCCTAATCTCTCTCTGGTCGAGTCGCATTGCGTGTCGTCCCGGACTATGAGAATGAGGGAAGAGAGACTACACCTGTATCTGTGTACGGACGCCAGCACATCAAGTTACTACAATCTGTCAAATTTCTTTAATAGATTTTCAACTTTATCGCTAAAGCATTGAGGTAGGTTGACCTGCTGGCGTCTGTACCATAGAATAGAATAGAATAATTTATTTCAGATAATTAAAATCCATATCTTGTTAGTATATATTAGCAACAATATTAGCTTACAATTATGTTAATACTGTTAGTACTTATCTTTATGTAGACTACTTATACAAAACCATTCAATACCCTCACCCAGTGTTTTTGAATGGGGCAGTCAATCTAGTAGCAATGACTTTCAGAATGCCATTTTTAGCAACCCGCAGACGCTGCAGCAAAGAAGCCGATTTTTTGCGAATTATGGCCTTGAAGCCGTCTTTGTGGGCTTCTGCAAATATCCCGGAGGCACTGCAGCGCCACGGTAGCCATAACAGCATTCCGAAAGCATTGTTATATTGAACCCGCAGGGTGTCGTAAGATCGTCGCGTGTAGCTCACCTACAGGCCACTCGAGTAAAAAGATTGACAATACGCTTTAAAGAGCGTTATCTTTACTTGAGTTGTACATCGAGCAAACCTGCGAGCAAGCATATTACTTCTCACCGCCAACGCCCTGCGTTCCCGCTCTATATCTCTCTCTTACTATATCCCGCGCCAAAGGCTAGTCTTCGTTGAGATTGACCGCTATTGCCAAAAATACGGTCTGGAGGACTATTACCTATTATTATGCCGAAAGTTGTTGGTATTTTATTGAAAATTGGATAGTCTCATAGTTATTAATATCATTGACTGACTGATACATCACTTGCTTCTTAGGACGTACGAGTCATTTTTTCATTACCTTTATTATGGATTTAACATTTCAAATTCAGGCATCCAATGCTTGAAAGATTTCTGTAATGGGTCTGACCGGTGATATCTGAATTGTTATTTTCTGTCATTGTTTTATTTCCTCAACTCTCCTGAATCTCAAAGAACCTTGTCAAAAAAAAAAAACTAATTTTCGGAGACATGTGACTTTACCAATCCGTACTGGGCCCGCGTGGTGAATTAAGGCCCACTCCCTCTTACTGAGAGGAGGCCTGTGTCCCAGCAGTGGGAACATAGTAGGCTGATTATGCTTATGCTTATGCTACCAGTAGCTGAAGTTAAGTTGTCATTAACTCACCTTCAGTATCCAGTCCTCGGTGTGAGGGTTGTGTACACTGATGAATCTCTGGTCTGACGTGTATGTCATCCTCCCTGACGTCAGCAGGTGGATGTCACGATGTCGGATCCATGATACCTGGGGAAATTAATAAACATTTAAGAAGAAGCCGAAATGAAATTGGGCGGGTCACGTCAGCCGGATGCACAGTGACCGCTGGGCAACAGTCTCCAAACGGACCTACCGTTTGGAGACTGTTGCCCAGCGGTCACTGGTCACAGCCTGAGAATGGACGGCACCGGACGAGGCCGGCCCAAGAAGAGGTGGCGAGACGACCTAGTTGCGTACCGCAAGGATTGGATCGAGGTAGCTCTCGAAAAGGATCACTGGAAGGATTTGGGGGAGGCCTTTGAGTTACATTTGAGAGGTTTTGTGTCAGATTCAAACTGAGATTAGAATACGAAATTTTTTTTCATTACAGAATCACATTCAGAATTACAATAGTGGGCTCTGACTTGGACTCTAAGGGCAGAGGGGTCACTATCGTAATTTCAAGAACGTTCACAGTCTGATCTTAGCCGCAATCTATCAAAATCTGCTCCTTTTCTACCTCTATTTTTTTACATTTTTGACAAGTTTTTGACATTTATTGTCACTGAGATAAGGTTGCGACTAGATTTTGAACGTTCTAATTACGGGGCTATCTGTTCATCGACATTATTTTTATTGGTGACAGTCGTGGGAAAGAAGATGGGGTGTTTAATTAAAAGGACTAAAAACTTAAATCTTAACGGAAACCACTACCTTCAAAAATATATTTTTTTGTTTACCAACTTTTAAAGGTATATTGCAACAGTTCAAAGTGTACCTACTCGCATTTTTAAAATAACGTTCGTATTCCAATTGTATTAAAAATAATGCTTCCTTGTGTTTAAATGTTAGTCAGATGAAGATTTAATCGATGGGTACCCAAGCTTATAGCCATTTGAAATCAGTCCTCACAAAAATAATTATTTTTGGAAGACGATAATGTTACATACGATCTCATGCTACAAATATCCCTTTATCTGGGTTGAATAAATTCTAGGATATGGTTTCATGCCTGATAGGACTTTTCGCAAATCATTTTTATCGGCAAAAAACCTTTTACCACATTTTTTATTTTTATTTTACAGCATTTTGATACCAATCGTTTTGACAAAAAATCCGCTTACTCTGCTGTAATCCGTTTTTTAGATATTTTTTTGTTCTGAAAATCGTACTGGTATTGCCTTTTGTATGGATTGGATAGATAAATGGATTATTTCGGTCGTTTTCGCAGGGCTACGGATTGTTTTTGATTGCTAGCTAGTCACTAGTTTCTAGATTATTTTTGACCTGGCTTTATAGATGACAGTGTCCATTTTTTTTCCAATTGTGCAAAACGTAGTGTAACAAATTATTTGAAATTTTATAGCATAGATTAAACGTTGGCTTAAAATACAGGTTGCAAATTGTCGTTAGTTATAGACAAAATCAGGCAATTTGTGCAGTGTTGGTAAAGGTAAAATCGGTAGGTATCAAATTTACATAACATAACACCATGCCTGTATTCCCCGAAGAATTTGGCAGGGGTTCACCCATATTTTACTAGTTATGTTCTGTAAGGGTTAAAGGGGACACCAAAGGAAAAGCCGTTCAAAGGATTTCAATAAGAAGTTTCTTATCCTTTTCTTTGTGTAATGGAAGCTGTGTCTTATTATATGGGAGTCCCATGTAATATTACACGGGGGCGACCCTATTGCCATCAACTGGGCACAGTTATGCAATAAAGATTGGAGGAAAAATTAGTTACGTCATATTTTCCTTTCAATTACTGACTACCACCTATCACTGCAATAACTTTAATATTGTTAAAGGCAACCCCTTTTAATTACCTTGTTTTGTTAATTAATATAATTACGTACCGTAAAATGGGGTGACATTTGAATAGCGGGGTATCTTTGATGATTACTTTTTTTCGTTGATTTTTTAATAAAATCTCGGAGTTTATGGACTGCAGTAGTTTTTTTTATTTTGGGTTGGCAACATTGACAGTTTTGCCATATTTCTTAAAAATGGCTGCGGTTTAGGCTGTGGCCTTCCATGACAAAATTTTTTTTAAATTAATAGTGCGACAACTAGCAAAATAGTGTGCTGGAGAACTTCAGTGGTACAAGGGTAAGTATTATTATTGTATTTTCAGAACTTATATTTCATAATTATACGGTTTCTTTAGAGTAATATAAATCTGATAACTTCGGTTGATGACGACCATTTTGTTTTCTGTGTTGAGTTTTATTCCTTGGGGTTAAATTGATTAACTGTACGAGGCGACATTGATAGTTATCAAAGTCACCCCAAGGAACAAAATTTGCGTGTTTTCATATTAAAAGTACTGGTTATCAAAGTCATCCTTTTTAAAGGTAAAATGGTGCGAAACTACAAGAAGGGTACCCGCCACTACAGGAACTATACAGATGAAACCCTCGAAAAAGCTCTGCAAAAACTTACGGAAAATCCCCAAACGTAACTTTTTGCAGAGTTCAAATGAGCATCAACGCAGCGTCGGTAAATTATAAAATACCATTCGGTACTTTATACAATAGATATAAGGGAATGCATGGATCAACTCCTGGAGGGCAACCTGTATTTACATATGTTGAGGAAGTTGCAATTTTAAAAGCCATGGATGGGGATTTCCACTCACCAGTTTTGACTTACGAATGTTTGCAAAATCGTATTTAGAACAGCATGGAAGATATGAGGCTAAATTTACAAATAACATTCCTGGCATTGATTGGGCGATGAGAGTCCTAAAACACCACAATAATGGATATGGTCAAAAAGTTGCCACCAATATAAAAAGAGCAAGGGCTGTAGTAGGCCGGGATTCGATCAACGCCTACTTTGATAATCTTGAAAAGGTTATGGAAAACGTACACCGTCGAACATATGTATTTATGTAAGCTCTTTTACATCTATTACAAAATATATGTAATAGATGTAAAAGAGCTGTAAGCTATAATTTCTTATTTTCTTGTATTAAAATTAAGTAAAATTTTGATCTCAATGTTTAAATTAAAAGACTGTAAGTGATACTTACCGTAGTTAAATACAATTTTAAAGTTTATTACTACTTTAGAAGTACACGTTGATTTTGACGATTTTTGTAGTATTTTTTGTAAGCACTATAATAGTGCAATAATAAAGCAGAAGGCTGATTATTCGTAAGGAATATGTTGTTTTGTTAGAAGGCTGATTATTTGTAAGGAATCTGTTGTTTTGTTACTAAGATTTTGTGTTTAATTCACTACATTTTGTCTATTTTATAATATTATATTTGATTATACTACAAAACGTGTTTTTTTACCATAATATAGCTCTAAAATCAATTCTCAATGTTACCCATGTAATCAAACACACCCCGGTGAACTTTGAAGTGTTTTAATTCAAAAACTAATGAGTGAACAATTTTTTTAATTTTTGTTTTTATTTCCTGTTAGGGGCTACTTTCTTATTACATACAAAAAACGGGGGCAATCAAAGCGACCCCATATCAAGTATAAAGATGATAAGCCACTTAATGTTTTTTTCACTTCAGTAGCTCAAACATGTAGGTTTTGCTGCGTGAAATCAGTGAGCAAAATGCGATTTTGCTCACTGAGTGAGACAAAGTAACTTTTTAATTTTTTTTTCAGAAAGCCGCAAATATATATTATTCAGCCTTGGGTTAATCATACAATTCGAAACATTCACACTCTATCTCTTTCCCTCCATTAGAAAGAGAGAGAGACAGAGACCAGCCCTTTCGAAGTTCGGATTTTGAATTCGACCTCAAAGACAAACACGTTCGGAATTTCGTACTAACTAAAGAAATTTTGCAAAAAGAAAATTATGTCTTTTAATGTAATTTATTGAATTTTTAACTTATTGTTGTATTTAAACGAAAATAAGTATTTACTGCAAATAAAACTGACATTTAACTTGTAAATATTTATTTGTAGTTTCAATAAATGTTAGGTACGTAATATATTTTGAATAATAAAATATCATGGGTGCTATTTCCGAACACGCCTTAATTTAAATATAAGAGCGGGAATAAAATTTGTAGAATTGCAGTAATTTTACTTTTAACTATTAAAATGTTCCATTTTATAGAATTGGTATCTAGCTACAATGTTAATTATTTTGATTCACAATAAATAGTTATTTCAATCTATTCCTGTTTATTATTTTATCTCCTAAAGTGTTCTCGCTGCTGAAGTGAAAAGTTATGTGTGTTACACGAGAGCAAAGTTTTTTTGCATCTCGTGCCTTTGAATCCCTCGCCACACTCAGGATTCAACTTTAGAATCACTCGCTACGCTCGTGATTCAATCTTTGAATCCTTCGCTTGCTCAGGATTCAAAATCAGCACTCGCAGCAAAAAACTACTTTGCTCTCTTGTTGCACAAATAACTATTTTCTCGGAACCTACGGGGCGTAAAAATTAAAAACCATGAGTCGCCATTACAGTATTTTTTTTGTATTTTTTTATTAATAACTGAAGAAGTTACAGTCAGTTTTATTTTAAAATTAATCAATGTAACCCCGTTTTACGGTACTAATTTTATTGCAACTTATAAAGCATCTAGTTTGATCTTTTAATAAACGTTCAAACGTTTGCCAAACGTTTGAACGTTTATTAAAAGATCAAACACACCTCTTTGTAATTAATCGGTTTCAAACAACGTTTTAAACATTAAAATATATTCGGTGACAAATCTTAATGATGACATTTTTTTCTGAATAAAAGCTGAATTCTTTACCGCAGACTTTTCAGTGTCACCCTCGTTACATAATCAAATTAAAATTTGTTTTGCACCTTACTTTATGAAAATAATAATCTATATTTAAGAAAATAATAATAGGTATCTTACCTAAATCGTTTTTTACCAATAAAAGAAAACTACGCACATTACGAAATATAATTCATGCTAATGACACTAAATTGTCAAAGGATTTGAATTAGTAAAGAAACAAACTAATTCGTTTAGTTTCAAGAGAAATTAAACGAATTAATTTGTTTCTTTACTAATTCTTTGGATAGCTGTGTCAAAGCAACAATTTTGCAAGTAATGGGGGATTTACACTAGGTCGATTTGCTAGTCGCCTCATAAGCCGAATCGCCACCCCATTTACACAGATCGATAAAAATCGCAGGTGACTAGTTCATTTTACATCAAAATCTCGACTTTAATGCGGCGGGTGATCGGCTGCTGCTGACCATTTTCAGTCGTAAGGGATGCAAGTTTTAATGGATTTTTTTCATTTTTGCCGATGTAAAATCCCATTAGGCGGGCGCATGTCTTTATAGTTGTATATTTATTCATTTTTAATTAAATTCAAGATTAGGTACTCACTGTTCTATTCCCAAGATCATGGACCCTGCAGTTGAGTTGCGCAGTCTTCCCTACGAGGGCTGTCACATTCTTGGAGTGCGGCACATCGAAGCGAGGACCCCGCTGTGTCAATCCTAGGTCTACGTCTGTGTAATCCAACTCTTGGACGCCGTCTGTGCCCAGACCGTTTGTGTTATCCGTGCAACCTGTGGGCAGAAAGACAAGATAAATATACAAATATAATATACAAATCTAAAGAACATTTACATCTAGGACATGTACAGTCACGAGCATAAGTATACACTTGACTTTATTCAAAAGCGGATTACTAATTTATTTTTGAAAGAAATTTTATGTTGCTACGAACATAGTATGTTCGAACCCACAGGTTTTTGCACTGTGTCGTATTTTATTGTTGTTTTCGTTATTTCACGCAAAAACCTATTGAAAGTTTCCAAGTGTTGACATATTAGTGCTCGTGACTGTACATTATACTTAAGGCCCTTTGTACACGGCACGGTTTTTTTTATGTTTCGTATAAACAGCGTCGTAGAAAAAACATGACTGTCAACAAGCTTTCATAGTGATGCATACGATACTGACGATCAGTGCCTACACACGGCATAAGTATAAACCATGCCGTAGAAAAAAATGTGTCCGTGTAAAAGCTTCCATAGTAATTCATATAACCCTGACGACCGTGCCTACACAGGCCAAGAAACCATAATTTTTGACGGCAAGAAAGACGTATGGGAACAAAGGGCCTGCATTCGCGATATATTTGCCAAATATGAGTTTATGAAAAAATAACATTAATTCCTACACAATAAAGTACACTTTGCAATAAAGTTGATATTTGTTTAACTTGAAGTAACATATATTGGAAACGTAAGTTTGAATAGCCCATATTGAGTGTTTCTTTAGAAAACAAAAGAAGCAGGCTTGTCAATAATCATTGATTAATTTTAAAACCCAAAGTCTTCAAACTTGCAAGTGAAAAAAGTCCCTTAAATGTAAATGCTAAAAGTATGTTACTTATAAAACTCATCACGTTACGAGTTGCGACCAGGAAGTCAAGTTGGAGCCACTTAAGTCAACAGAACCACCGCGAAGTTGCTCTCTTTGTTCAAAGTTCACTTCTTCTTGTTTTAGTGATGTGATCATGAGGGTAAAACGATTTATAGACATCAAGTCTTCATTTTGAGGTCCCTAAAATATTTTATTCCAATTTACCGTTTTGTGGTCCTATACCGGCTGTCTTTTTTACCGTCTGGATAAAAATAGGGTTATAAGTTCACAGAAATCTTAAATATGTATTTTATCACAAAAAAAAAAACTCGTTAAAAGTAGGTTAACTTCATTTTAGCTTTGGCAAAAAATATTTCTGTGACATAGGCTTCTACTCCGTTCGCCTTTTATACCCTGTTTTTGTCCAGACCGTAAAAAAAGTCAGCCGGTGTAGACAAATACTGTAATGTCTAACCAGTATAATAAAATTACAAAGTATCTGGGTTAAGTTCTGAGGACAGTTTGTACAAGACATAAGCGGCCGAGCTCAGTTTTTTGCTTATATATTCAATGTGTTTCCCAGTTAAATTTTGCGTCTCTCATTACACCAAGAAATTTTGTTTCGCCCACTTTATTTAATACAGTGAAAAAAAAAAAAACAAAATGGCGCGACACTTAGGTATGCCAGGCTCCATATAAAAATATTCAATCCCCTTTAAACCCGACTAAATAGAATTCAAAGCACATCACTACTACGCTTCGGATTACAAAGTGTATTTTTTCGAACTAGGTAAGTAAGTACCTAATCATTTGAGTTCGCTCACGTTCCAACTCTAAATCTTAGTTCCTTACACAAAGAAAATTTGAATTTAGTATGTAAATGTCCTTTTAATGAAGCGACGTTGCCAGAGAAAGAGTTTGACAAAGTACCACTAGGTACACTAGTACCTAGTGGTACTTTGTCAAACTCTTTCGTTAACTGGTCGTGAAAAGCTAATTAGGTGACTGGGTCATTAGCGGAGGAGACTATTAAGACGTTTACTTTAGTTTATAATAATATGATTATAGAGTAGACTTTACTAGCTGATGCCTTCCACTTCCTTCTCTGACCCACTATAAGGTGACGCTTCAAAACCGAAGAAACGATAAAAAATAAATTTTAATTAAGATGGATTTTTCTTCTTCTTCGTCTCGCTGGCACGACTGAATTTCATATCTTGTTGGCCCAAAACTTTGCCACTTCCACCGCGTCGACAGTGGCAGCGCAGAGGTCACTTTGACTGCATGTTTTGGGACACAGAGGGCAGGATAGGAGGTGGAGCATAGTTTGCGACATAGCTCCACAATCACACCCTACTGCCGTTCCGTCAAGGTAGCCCCACTTTACCAGGTTGGACTTACATCTTCCCACTTGTGACCGGAGACGGTTCAGGGACTTCCAAGTGGACCACGGAAGGTTACACCCTGCAGGGAGATGCTCCTTTGGTGGTAGATAGTAAGTAGGAGGGGGAAGAGTATCCTGCCATAGTTTGCAACGGGCGTCGGCCGGGTTTCCTGTCAGAGACGCTGTCGATTTCAAGAAGCTGTGCCTGCTTTTTAGCCGTTGCGTTGGTAGCTGTGCGCCAGATAGTGGGTGTCTGGTATCGGATTCCTGTTTAGGATTAAGGGAGAAGGAGAGACAATGCTGCAGGTAGCCTGTGGTGTACCATTTACATATGAGAATATACAATAATAGTTATGAATCAGCACCCTAATTGCGTAACGCACTATCAATATCAATCTGAATCATTTTGAAGGATATTGCAATTCTATTGCTCCTTATGTTCGAAAAATATGTCTGCTTAACAACGTAAATAACGCATTAATGTTGTTGAACTGTCAAAATGACACCCCTCCACAAAAGGGATGTGTAATGTTACTCAAATGAATAGAACAAGAAATTAAGTCTGAAAGTGGAAACCGGTAACTGAAAAGTGTGGAAATCGGTTCTCGTGGTATGGGCGTGTGTTACGGAGGAATGAGGAAAATGTTGTGAGGAAAGTTTTGAGTATGAATGTCGATGGCTATAAGAGTTGGGGAAGACCAAAGAAATGATGGATGAACCGTGTGAATGATGATATTATGGTTAGAAAGGGGGCGACTGCTGAGACGGCTAACTAATAAAGATTTATGGAAGAAAAAGACATGTTGCGCCGACCCCAAATGAATTGGGATAAGGGCAGGAGAATGATACAATAATAATTATGAAACAAGTGCAATGAACAAAAAAATTTGTTTTTAAGAAGAGCGATGGTGTTTTTTTATCATTATTTTACAAATGGAGATTTGATTCAAGATTGAGCTCGCCTTATCAACACGGGCAAGGCATTCCATAACCTTACTGCTTGAACTGTGAAATATTTATCATAGAAACTGGTGGAATGCATCGACAAGTCTAAAGTTTTTCAGTTTGATGGTGTCCCACGTATTTCTAGTCCACGTTGTATAACAAAATATTTATCACATCAACCAACAATATTCGATGTTAACTATATTTGAAATGACTTTTATTCAATAAAAAACAACCACAACAAATATTAAAAATAAAACGTTCCATTCTCTACGAACATTTTGAAATTGTATTCACTAAATTGTATTCACTAAATAAAGCAGGAATTCACTATAGAATGTCAGCATAACATACTAAAAATACAATAGGAACCAACATTGTCAGGGCGTCGCGATAAATATCGTGTACAAAGTTTAATATCGAAGACAGTGCTGCTATCTGGCGAACAGTTTTGTCTTCGTAACATTATGGCTGGCAAAGACCACTATTGTTTGTTTTGAGTTATGGAACTAATTTTCTGGGGAACTTTTGAAACTGGTCGCAGTTAATATTTTTTGGGAAGATATATTTTACACTTAGTTGTAGAGTAGGTAATTGTATTGTGAAACTGTGTTTTCGGCTATATGGCACACAAGTTATTTGCTTCTTAATCTTTTTAACAAAATTATATCAATACCCAACCCGCACTGGGCCTGCACTGTGGATTACGGCCCACTTCTTCTTACCGAGAGGAGGCCTGTGTCCCAGTACTGACACAGGCTGATTACGATGATTATTATACCCATACCAATATTAGAAAAGTATCGATAGTATAATATCATATTATATATACCTTTAAAATGTAGCACTTTTTAAGAATATGACAAAAACGTGGTTGAATAATAAGTTGACGGTATAAAGAGATGTATGAAAGAAAAAAACGTGTGCGGTCGGGGAGCCCCCGTCAGGAAACGAAGTTTCTTTCGCGATACTCGCACGCACACACACTCGTATACATCTTACTTCCTACTCCTACTAATATTATAAAAGCGAAAGTTTGTATGGATGGATGGATGGATGGATGTTTGTTACTCTTTCACGCAAAAACTGCTGAAAGGATTTAAATGAAATTTCGCACACGGATAGTTTATAACCAGATTTAACACAGGATATTTTTTATCCCGATATTCCCACGGGATCGAAACTTATGCGGGTGAAACCGCGGGGAACAGCTAGTATAATATAAAGAGATAGAGAAAGTGTGAATTTAATAGATACGCGGTTTTTAATAGTAAATTTTTTAGGTCTTATAAAATTGTCACCTTCATGGATTTTGATTTTGACCTCGCTATGACCTTTAGCACCCTTGAAACCCATGGCAACGACACCCATGACAAAAAATTTGAAAGTTTTCGTAGCCGCCATTTTGGATTTTCATTTTGACCTCATTATAACTGGCTTCAGCACCCTCGAAAACCTCGAGGAAAAAAAAATAAAATTTTCGCAGCCGCCATCTTGGATTTTCATTATGTCCTCACTGTAGACTTTAGCACCCTCGAAAACCATGAAAACTATCTCTCTTTGTGTCTCTTTCTATTATATATAAAAGAAAGATAAAGACATAGTCGCACGGAGAGGCATGACGCTTTACCGTAAGCCGCGTTAAATAACATCATTCCAAAAAAATATTGCACCAATCCCATAGTAATACTTCGGCCAAAATGTTGACTGATACCATTCCCAAGTGTGCTCACTTCGCAAACGTCTCTCTTCCAATTAGTAGCCCCAACATAATACGAGTACTATTGCTTATGACACCTTCATAACAATTCTCTTAATTAACTTTCCTATCTGACAAGGTTATGTCCGACGCCCTGATCCCTCTATCTGAACGAATCGAACCATCACCGAATCTCCCACAATTGTCTTTGGACATTTAGCTCAAGTTTCGGCGGCCATCTTTTATTTTTTTTCTTCAAATATAAGGAGAAATCTTCTGTAATGTCCGTTAATGGGAGCAGGGTCTTGATTAAAATGGATCATGACAAAATGTAATTTGGTTCTTCGAGTAATGTTGCGTTATCCTACCATCTGCTCATCTCGGGATTTCGTCCTGTTTTCTTTTGTTTGACGTCTACAGTTCTTTTTGTTAGTTTTTTTTTGTAGTGATTGAAGATTTCTAATTGGATTCAAAGATGGCGGTTCCGTTTAATAGACACAGATGTATCTAAAAGTCTTTGTTTAGTTGGTAATTACATAACATCACGCCTGTAATCCCCAATGGGTTAGACAGAGGTGTATCCTATTCCTATTTATGTTTAAGTCCCATATATGTAGTTAGTAATTTATTTATATTATTATTTCTATATTTTCGATTATCCATAACTTTTTCGGTTATGATTCATAAATGATTTCTATACAAGCACATCGTTATTCGTGTTCACATTTCCGCGAATCAAACCCGTCAGTATAGGATGTAGGTGTCGTTTCCTAAGCCCTTAGGCTAATCGCTCCCTTTCTCCTCGAGTAAGCACCCTAAATGCCCACTCTCCCCCGGAAACGGCGTACAGACCCTTTTCTAACGTACAGTTCTATGTAAGTATATTTATTTATAGTATTAGGAGGTGTTGCTCGGGACCTCGTTTTTATCTTTAGGGGAGGAATTTGGAAAACTACTAACTTTGCGAGGTTTCAAGATACATTTTGTGGCTTCTACAAGTTGTCGGTTGAAATATTTACGGTCTTATCACAAAAAAAGGTTTTTTTGACATGGTTTATATTAAACCATCAAGCTAGTTTTTGTAAGAACATAAGTGTGATTGAAATACATCACCCTAATTGGGTAACACACTTTCAATATCAATTTGAATCATTTTGAAGGATATTGGTAATCTATTGCTTCATATGTTCGAAAAATTTGTCTGCTCAACAACGTAAATAACGCAATGAATGCTGATGAACTGTCAAAATGAAACCCATTGCTACTGTTAGTGTGTTACGCAATTATCTCTCTGTTCTTTATACAAAACTGACAACTTCGTCCGGTACTAACGGTTTATTTATATCTGGGTTTAAATATAAACCTTGTTTTGTAATAAGACGGTTACACGTCTGAAGAATTACCCCCTCATTTATAAACTTTACTTAAAGTTAAATAATAATTCATAATCAGTCTATAATATTCCCACTGCTGGGACACAGGCCCCCTGTCTTCGAGAGGGAGTGGGCTGTAATCTACCGCACGGGCCCAGTTGGTCCAAATAATGATTAGCGACTGGGTAACCATACATTTTTAACGTTTAATCGTCACTTAACTTTAAGCAACGTTTATATTATATGATAACTAATGTTAACTAATATAAAAACTAATAACGATAACCAATGGCCGATTCGTATAGATACGGACCATTACTGGTTAACATTAAGACTCTTGTATCTTTACCAATAATGAAGCAAACACCTCATAGCTCTGCATAGTAGACCCGACGATATTTTTTTTTTTTTTTTTTTTAAAACGTTGCCCCACACTATATACTCGTACATACATACATATGGGTTACTCCCATCTGAGAGGGTCTACTATGCAAAGCTATGAGGTCTATCACGGATAAAATTAGATTACGAATCTATTTATATAGCTAACTTGGCAATAAGAAATGCTACAATTGCTAAGCAAAACGATTCGATTTTGTTTATAGGAACCTAGCATAAGAGGATTAAAGATGAATAACTTAGTGACGAAGGCAACAAATACCCATTTTATAAAATTATTCATTAAATGTAAATCTTGATAATGAGACTGTAGTTAAAAGTTATCACTCGAATAATTTCGATTCACACCGAGAGTTCCAATTCACGAGCCTGGCTTAAATCGAAAACAATATCCACCGAGTCACTTGGGCAGAAAAAGTTTCATCCATCAATCGATCAGGTTTGATAGCTCACCACTTATCTCCGTCAGCCCCAAACGCTCCCTAATCCCCCTTTTCATATTAACAACTGTCCTTGTTTAATAAAACATCATTTGTTCGGATTGAAAACGATTTTGGAGACGAAAAAATATGTCAGTTTTGCGGGAAAATCGTCTCAATAACAAAGGTTCTCTTATTGAAGGCTTTAAACGAGGTCAGGCAGGGAACAGCTTAAGCAAACGACAATTTCATGCCGCTAACGACTGTCAAAGAATTGGGTGGGCTTAGACGGCATATTACGTCACAGGATTGTGAAAGCTGCGTTTAAAACGCTCGCGTAATCAACTGAATGCTTTCTTCTAATATACTGAGTGTGAGTAAAATGTGGTAAAGACAGTGGCGCTGCTAGCGGATGTTAGGGAAATTAGGGAGTGGTATACAATCATATCCTCCTGAGACCCCTGGTATCACCTATGATACCTGGATTCAATATTTTTTTCCGCGCCATGTATCAGTTTTGCTGTGAACTACGTACGTAGTAAGTTTTGTGGCAGGATTGTGTATCGTTGAAATGTGCATTCGGTTCATTTAATGGAGTTTGACATTTGTTTACATTCATTTGCGTGAAATTGTTTTTGCGAGTAACGACATGTCGGCGAACAAAAAAGGTAAATATTGGTTTTAATTACTTTTGTATTAATTTTTTAACTGTTTCGAATAGAGAAATTATTAAATTTGAATATGACATTAAGAAAATTGTAAAACTGTTATGCAAACGTACTTATTTTATCAATTTTTTTTCGATATCACTGATGATACTTTGGGCGCTCAACACATTTTTAAATTATTTTTGCAGGTTTAGAAGATAATGTGATATCAGAGTTTCTAGTGAATCTAGATGTCTCCGATTGCGAAGACTTTGACGAAGACGATGAAGACATGGATGAAAATCCTCAGGATCATCAGATCCTCGAAGAAATAATATCACAAGATCCTGAAAGTGAGTGGGAGGATTCGGATGACGAACCTTTGTCCAACGTTGTTAGACGTCATCATCAGAGACGAGCCACTAACCGACCACAGACGTGGAATCGTTCAGAAAACTTCAATAATACCTTTGACGCAGACCCGCCATTGGAAAGTCAGCCCACGGAAAATCCACCCTCAGTTTTAAATTCTTATGAATACTTTTCGAAATATATTCACCCCGGCTTTTTTAACCTAGTATCGACCTGTACGAACACATCCAGCGTAGAACGAACTGGTAAGTCTCTGAATACGACGCCTGAAGAAATACGATCTTTCATCGGCTGTTCTATGGCAATTGGTGTACTTGGTCTTCCTCGGATTCGCATGTTTTGGGCCGCAGAAACTCGAGTAAAACTTGTAGCAGAGACCATCACTCGTAATAGATACTTCAGCATCAGAGCAAACCTGAAAGTTGTGGAAGATCACAAAGTGTCTCCAGCAATGAAAGATGTAGATCGATTCTGGAAAATTCGCCCTATAGTGTCTGAAATTGAGAGAGCTTGCAGAGAAAATGAAAGACAGAAATGTGTGTCCATAGATGAACAAATAATACCTTTTACCGGGAAATGTAAGATGAAGCAGGTCATTAAAGGAAAACCAAATCCCGAAATGGACTGTGCGAGCAATCTTTCACTTTTTTGATTTTGCGGCTGGAGCAGCTTGGATAGAATATCGTCAAGATGCTGTGAGACTTGGTCTTCCCCGGAAGCAAATAATGCAGTACCTAGATTTCAAAATGGACTTGGCTAATTATTTGATCTATGGCCGATACATGCAATTTCATTCGCAGTGTTCCAGTCCTAGTTTAGAGCGTTTATATCTCAACAGCCCACGTAAGAGTCCAAGATTGAGTAGTTGTTCTTCTTCCATTCGACCTCCGTTACCAACGGAAGAAGAACAACTACCACCGAATCGGAAAAGATCCTATAGACTTGTAGAACCAATGCCACATACGTCACAAAGGGTAAAAGAAGCAAAGCACTTGCCTGTATGTGCCAAAGACAATCAAAATACTAGATCGAAATGCAGAATGAAGGGTTGCAGTCAGCTAACTTTCGTGAAATGTTCCACCTGTAACATATTCTTATGTTTTAATGTCAATAGAAACTGTTTTTCTGATTTTCACTTGCAATAAATAAGGAATTAAAGTATGTTAAATAAAAAGTAAAAAATACATGTTTGAGTTTAATTAGAACCCAAAGTATCATCTGTGATACCCCCTTTTTTTGCTCTCTGGGTGGGAGGGGATTTTTTTATATATTTTTGCTGAAGTCCTTAGGTTCACATTACTATTTATGCCAAAAATCAAGAGGATGCGACAAAATTTTGTACCCTGGGTCTCAGGAGGATATACATTGTAATCTACCATGCGAGCCTAGTGCGGGTTGGTACATGTCACATGTCTTCGAATGTTTGGTTCTAGGACATGCCGATTTCCTCAACTGAGGAACAAGATGTTTTCCTTCACCATATTGAGAGCGGTGATGAAATTATTTACACAAAGTCTGGGTATCTTTAGTTAAAAGGTCTATAGAGGTATGAGGAACAGGGTGTAAAGTTCACTCATCCTCCATAGAAAAGGGAGGATCCTCCGATCAGACGGGTGACCTGGCGGGCAATAATTGCCCAACAACTGATTTCGGGAAGTTTGTATGTATGCTAATTGCGCGGTAAACTCTGCTTGCGAGATGCAGGATTTGCGTGACGTCAGTATGACGCGTTATTCGCATGTGGCGTTGTAGATACCGCTACAGGTCAAAGGTAAATCTGATATTACTAAAACTTAGCATTGCTTTAATTGGTTATAATCGATTCGCATGAATTTACTCGCCCGAAACTGGTAGAAAAAAGTACAAGTTTTATAACATTTATCTCTTATCGCTTATGTGCGCTAGTGTCCTTTTTTCTAAATTTCATTGCACAAAATTCAAAATGTACCAATTACCTAATACATATTTGTGAAGTTGTCGACTCTGTACACAAATAAATTAACCTATAGAAAAAATAATATTAATTAAAAGTGACGATTGTCCCGGTCCGGGCGAATCGTCACTTTAATTTTTTAACCCGCAAAAATTTAATAACACGCAGTTATTTTATAATCATGTTTAGTAAATAAAATTAATAATAATAATTGAACGGTACCTATGTGTATTTATTAAAAGATGACTCAAAACAAATAAAAGCACTTACAACGAAAATGGCTGTAAAATAAAATAAATAAAATATTTCACTTTGTTCCATTTGTATTCAATTTGTTATCGGGAATGTGAGGTTTGTAACAATTTATTTATTTTGGTACTAAATAATATTTATGTTTCACATTTACTTCAGAGCCCGTTTTATTACTGTTTTTAGTATGTTTTATTGTTTTTCAATGGCCAGATTTAAAATTGGTAGATCCAATATCTACCAATTTTAAATCTGGCCATTGAATTTGGTTTGTGGTTTTTCTAAACATATTCTTTGCAATAATATCGTTTCAATCAATGTTAAAGCTTAAAGTGTTTCGTTTGGATCAAGCAATTCGTTTTTTTTCAGCAAACGAGAAGATAACCTTTTGGTGACAGATAAGACCTTTCCTTCCAATTTAATTTTGCAGATATTGAAATTTTGAAGGTCAGATAGACAGTCGCTTCATGCAAAATACTGGTATTCAGCTGAGTCTGGTTAGACTGGGCCCTGACCCCAACATAGTTGAAAAAATGCAGCTAGACAGGTTGACTAATCCTATAAGCATTTAGTTGTTCAACTATAACTCACAATTTTCTCCACAACTCTTTAAATAAGCAATGAATGTGACCAGTTCACTACGGTTACTTCAGCCCGCGTAGAATGACCATTTCTATCTCTATTCTACCAAGAATAGACAAAGTTCTTTCTATCCCACTCAACATCTCTTCTGCCCGAGCACGGGGAAACTCGTAGACTCGCGTTTCTATGAAGAAAGGATATATTTATTCTTTCCATGGCGACGGGGAGAATATTTTAAAATCAATATAGATTCTTGTCTATGTCTAATGTGATGTAAACTATTTGACACTTGTTGAGAAAATATGTTTCTACCCCCAAGTGTCAAAAGTAGACAAAAATTTGTCGTCATGCTTGACATTGTAGACTTTTGTCGACAGAAGAATAGAAACGTTTCTTCTCTTTATGCTTAAGATGATAGAAATCTTTTTACATTCTGTGATTTTGTCTATTCTTCTGTCGACAAAACCCGTTTGTATAGTGGTCATGCTATCGCGTGCAGCTCCTACCATTTTGGCTTTGATACGAATAACTAAGGTAAAAAAAAACAAGGTATTAGAAATGGCTAAGTCGAACAATACGGTGCAGACTGACTTAACTATCCGTATTAACGCTTCGTGGTTTCACATAAATAAAGGCCCCTTCTCACCTGTGCGGCTGACGAGTGCCAAAGCGCCGAGCGCCGCGAAGAGGAAAGCCGCAGACATCGCTAGTTCACGTGTCCATGCATAATCCCACTTTCACGGCTCAAAACACCCTGTATACACCGCAGCCTGCGAACAAAAATAAACCTTATTAACACACAGTTTAAGTCTATTTTAAGCTTGACGTGTGACACAATTACAAGTGATAGATAATAGACTCTGTTGTTTAGAAGTTAGAGTCGATTTTTCAATGTGTTGATCGTTGGTGGTGTGGTGTGGCTATGCGTATGGTGGAGGTAGGATACTGTTTAGAGGATGACATGAATAGAATATGCGCGTCATGTTATTATCTTTTTAGTTCGTAAATAGGTTTTATACCTGTGTCACGCGATCTATGGTTTTTAGGGATCCGTACCTCAAACGGAAAAAAACGAAACCCTCACTTCGTTGTCCTTACGTTCGTTCGTCCATCTGTGGAACGCGTGGAGACATCAAGTTAACATTAATATCAAATACGTAAGTCCACGGTCCCTTGGAGTTTAAAAAAAATCAAGCTTTAAGTCAACGAAATACAAAAAATAGGTTATTTACGCGACATATTTTGATGCAAATAAATGAAAACTTATAGGGTACTTCCCGTTGACGTAGAACCATGTTTAGCAAGAAGCAAGGTCTCACAGCACAAGTAAAGAAAAAAATCTGAAAATCATTAATTTGTAGTTTTATCACATAAATAAAAATAAATGCGATCACAAACTTACATTTGCGGTTGGAGAATTGACCGTGACGTTTATCGATGTATGGGAGAACATTTTTTCAACTCAATGCACAGTGAAGTCTCTAAAGTAGTTTGTTCTATTAGTGCGTAGTCCGACGCGTACTTTGCCGGTTTTTTTACTTTGCATTTACTAGGATTTTCTGTATATCGTGGATGGGATTATACCGAAAAAATCTGTCTAACGCATTAGCGTTGGAACTTAGAACTTTTTAAAGTTTGGCCTATACTGCCCCACTGCCGGGCAAGGGCCTCCCCCAAGTCCTTTCAGGAACTCTTTTCCCGCGCCACCTCGAACCAGCCCTCGCGGTACGAGACCAGAAGGCCAATTCTCGTAATTTAAAACGTTCAAAATCTAGTCGCAGTCTCATCTCGGCGACAAACAAATGTCAAAAACTTGTCAAAGTGTAGGGAAATTAGAAGTATTTTTTGACAGATTGAGACTGAGATCAGACTGTCAACGTTCTTAAAATTACGAGAATTGCCCCTCAGGTCATTTGCCACCGCTTTCTGGTCCGACCTCGAGGCGCCGTCCACCTTCGGGCACCCATTGTGTGGAGACTTTTGCCTAACAGTCATCCTGAATGCGGCTGATATGACTCGCCCATTCCCGTATGGGCCTGGCAGCCTTCTTGCCTACGTCTATTATACCCGTTTTGGAACGCAGCATGGTGTTCCGATTTTTTTTTTGTTATTACGTTGGTCATACAACACTACCGAACAGAATCCTACTAATATTAGATACGCGAAAGTTTGTGAGGATAGATGATTGGTTGGACTGGATGTTTGTTACTCTTTCACGCAACTACTGCACAGATTTGGATGAAATTTACACACTTAATTGGCACACAAATAGTTTATAACCAGGATTCACATAGGATACTTTTTATCCCGACATTCCCACGGGATTGAAACTTATGCGGGTGAAACCACGGGGCGCTGCTAGTACTGTAATAATTTAACTTTTATATAACAGGTAGTAATAAAAGTTTGCTAGGTACCACAGACAGCTGTTTAATTAAAATTAGTTAATGTGATGTGGACCGAGCATGTTAAAATCGGCTTTTGACGATGTGTTATTTATTGTTGAAATTGGTTGGAATTTTAATTAATTGATGAACAAATATAATTGTCCGTATATTCAAATTATAACGTCATTATCAATCATTCTCTAAAAGTCGTTCGAAATAGCTATAATATTTCAAAATAATACAATTTTGATAGGTATGTGTTTGGGTATTAATAGTTTTTTGTTCATCAAAGGGGTCAGAGGATAAGTAAAATTAATATGATATACTGATTTATTCTGATATAAACTAGTAAAACACACCTTAGTAAAAAATCACGTCTTACGTCTTCACTCCGTCATTCAGTAGCCACTGTCATTCTACCTTTTTAAATACCTTCCACGTCATCCCAAGCATGCGTCTTTGGCATACGTCATCTGTCTCACTTACACCGTAGCATTCAGCTCTTTCACACAATCATACATTCATCAACGATCCATTCGTACATAAATATTTTAATATTATATTGCATATTGTATTAAGGGCTGATTTTTCCAACGCCAGATAATTTTATCGGACGAATCATTTTGATTTTTTCACAGTTCTTCCACACAAAAACTGTCAGACGTCTATTTTAAACCATGAATAAAAACTATTTGTCGATTGAAAAATCAGCCCTAAGATTTCTTAATAAGCATGTAAATAGATTTAGTAAGTATCAAATAAAAACCATTAACCTAAAAAAAGTATAAATAGTGGTATATAGGTGTTCAGTATATCGTGGATGTTCAAATGTGAGCGCAGAATGATGGATAGCAAAATGGTTCGAAGACATATAATTATTATAATTGTAAGAAAACCTTGGACAAGATTTTAGCAAAACAAGAAAGATTGGTGTAAAAGAGAGCTCGGGAATAAGCAAGCGAGCGTTATATAATGGTGATGAAGACAATGCATAACTACGTATATTTTTTATTGCAAAAACCATCAACAAGTATACGTCCTAACAACAAAAAAAAACTGATGATCGATCTCCCCCATGTGCCTATTTATAAAGCCATTGAAATCGGACCTGTCCGGGGTACCACGGGTGAATGGGGGCCCCTAATGAGTTTATTCAATAGGAATAGACTCCAATGGGCGTTAAGCGTGGTCATTATGTAAAGAGGGGCATAAACCAACCAAACGTTTGGGTCGAGTTGCTGAAATTGAGGATTTAATGGTCATCGTACTGGTATTGGCGTCAAATGTATATGGCTTATTAGCCTGGATTGGCTGCAGCATTTGGGCGTAAGTGGTTGAGTTTGACCATTGCATTTTAGCTATCATGGTCTTTAGTTTACCCTGTTTGGGCTTCGATCTGGTTCTACATTTTTTTTTTTGGAACGAAGTTCTTTATAGTCTTAGCAGTAAACTAGTAAAAATCAGTAAAAGTCAATTAACGAAAAAGCGTCATACGATGCGATTAACTCCCTCTCTTTCTATCTCTTTCTATTATATAGCATAAAAACTGTCAAAACGACACCCGTGATAAACTAATTGTCAATTTTTTATCATGAGTGCCGTTTTCACGGTTTTCGAGGGTGCTAAATCCGATAGTGAGATCCAAAAATCAAGATGGCGACAACTTCATGAGAGCTTCTAAAACTTTATACTAGATGGCTCTGTATCAAATTCACACTTTCTCTCTCTCTTTCTCTCTGTCTACTTCTATTATATGCGAGTATCGCGTAATGAACTTCGTTCCTGACGAGGGTCCGTCGACCGCGCACGTTTTCTTTACCTTTGTTTGATTAACAATAATTAGGATTTAGTTGATAGTTTATAGGCGTGGTGATCAATGCTTTTGAAAAGGCCTTTGCCCTTCCGTGGGATAGTAGTAGGTTGGTATTATGATGTATGAAAATAAACGAGGCAAAAGGAGTATGTAAGGATCATAGCAGATTCTGCGTTCTGTAGTTTCTACCTACCCCCATGGGAAGAAGTCATGAGTTTATGCATGTATGGTATTATTTATAATTATTAGCGTTTTAGCCTTGTTTCATTGGCACCGACTTCAAGAAGTCGATCTTTCACATGTTTGAAGTCATTTTCCTTGCGAAAATTGCCAAGTGCTCTTTGAATTTCTATTTTAAAGCAGGAAGTGACTCCTAAAACTAGCTGCTTAACTGTTTTGTCCATAAAATAAAATACTTAACTTGATGCACACACTCAAATATTTAGTTTTTAAACAGTTCCACGCTCCTTAACTAAATAAGTTTCACCATAAAATTCTATCTCCACTTTCATTATCGTCATACAATCACTAATTATAAAATGACGTCACTCTTAAAAAGAAAATGGCGAACAAAACTTGATAGCTCTTTGACCGACTTCGGTTCCGACTTTTTTTCCTAACTGTCCGAAGTTGGGAGGGAGCCAAGGGGGGCAGTGGATGGTTCGAGTTAGTTCATTAAGTGAACTATAAGTAAACCAGAATTGCCTCGGTGACTCGGGGCAATCGATCAGGGAAACAATTTCAAGATTGCAATTGGTGCTATTTGAGTTTTTTGAGATTTTTATACATGTTCTTTCTGGAATTTCTAATCCAATGAATTTTCATCTGAATTTCTTGTAAGAATTTTTAAACATTTACCTTGCTTCGCTAACTGTTTATTAATAATTGAGTATTTAAAAGCTGTTTGTAAGTAAGTATGCCAATGAAAACACTGAGATGGTCCCAAAGGGCAACTTTTATTTTTTTGAGTACGGATACCAAAATGAATCTGATGAATCGTTACCATTTCTCTTAAAACACACGTTTCAGGTAAATTGTTACATAATTATAATTCTTGTTATTTCAGTTATCAAAGGACTTACAAGCACTTCACAAAAATAACATTAATTCCACGAAAAAGTAAACAAATCAAGTATACTTGGCTCGCGAGGTTGTCGACATGCGAAATAGGGATTCAGCGATCATTGTGCCGATAGTCGTGATAGCCAATGGCTTAACAGCCAAAAGCCTCGACCAATACCTAAGGAGGCTTTCGTTGGGCAGCTTGATCAAGGGCTTGACTCAGAAAAGAGTACTTCTGGACACGGCTCGTATTGTCAGAACGTTCCTCTCTCTAGAGCCCTGACCGCCGGTAGCCTAAACCCTGTTGGCTGAAACTGGTGGGCTATTTTTTATATTTTTAAATGTTTTTATAATCTTTTTGTTTTTTTAATTGAAATAAAGGAGATAATAAAATATTTCCACGAAAAATACCTCAAAAGACAGCCCAAACCACTTCAGTTGTATGCAAATGTAATTAAGAACGTCCCGTATGTTATATTCGAGAAAGTGTAATATCGAGAAAGTTAATATGAAAATATTTACAAAATAATTCTTGCTCATAATACCCAAACTTATGTTAGGGACGGACTTAATGAAGGATTTGGGCAATAAGAGATGTCATCCCAGAATTCCAAATACGTCCTAGGATCTCCTACATGGACTAAAAACATTTTGGAAACCTTTTTCGTGACCGAGAGCATGAATTTTTATTTCAAATAACACCAGTATTTAACATATGAGACTATTTAGTATTTAAAATGCTGGCAGCATATGTTCGGACCGCCGAAATTGAATCCGAGACCGCAATTAAGGAAGCATCAAGCTTATAAATGGCTATCAGGAACTGAATAATAGGTTTTTTCCAGGCTGGTTTTGGGATCAAAGCGGCAGAAATGTAGCAGCTGTTTCTATTTTAGTATACATACATCATCGGAATTAATTAAGTTTTATCTGTAGGGTTGCTATAAAGAATAGAACCTTTTTATAAACCTTGCTCTATTTAGAATTTCATTTATGTCCTATGCGACGAAATACTTGAACGCAACTTAATTTAAAGTAATTTTGTCTGCTATGTCTTTCACTTTAAGGTTTATTGTAGCGACAAAAACATTTTATGGACATCTTAAAGTTCTTTTAGCTAGCTTAGTTAACGCAAGACAATGTTTATGTTCCTTCTCCAGAATTAGCTTACTGACAAGTTATTGTTATTAGTATTAACTTATTTATTTATTTTACTTCGATGGTCCTAGTTTATCATTTGTGACTTCAAGTGACAGTGACGAGAGACTATGTGAATAGAACCCAGCAATGCATTAATAATATGAAAGTTGTCACGCCCTTTATGCCTGGAGGCTTTTATTTAGGTAGTAAGTTTTTATTTACATTTTAATTTTAATTTTAATTAATTACTTTTTAGCTTGAGTACGTATAGTTTTTGTTATATTTGTTGGTATATTGGCGCTATCTGACATATGGCAAATAATTTAATTTTATGTTCTGTGTCTTGTAATGTTAATTACTTAACATAGGTACCTAGTATTGTATGCAATCAATTTTCTAACTGAACGGCTGTGTTGCTGGGGAGTTTTGAATTTTCTTCCTTTACTGTTACTATTATTTTTGATTTCAGTCTCATTTAAGGATACAAGGGATAGGGGGGGGGGTGCTTGCAAACACTCCTGACGGGCTATTCTCGTAATTTTAAGAACGTTCACAGTCTGATCTCAGTCTCAATCTGTCAAAAATTTCTCAAATTTTCTTACATTTTGACAATTTTTTGACATGACGTTTGTCGCCGAGATGAGACTGCGACTAGATTTTGAACGTTTTAAATTACGAGAATTGGCCTTCTGCTCTTTATTCATGTTTCACATGCACATACGTAAACTCCGAACAACTTTTATGGCATACATTTTTGTATTATATTTTGTATATGTTTGCCCCGTAACGTAGAAGCCAATCACTCAAGACGCCAACGAAGCCGTCACCAATGCCTTACAGAGAGTGCATTGAATATCCCCGTGAATTGCGATACTGTTATTGTATTATGCATGTGGTGTCATCATATTAAGCATATACTGTTCCCACTGCTGGGATACAGACCTCCTCTAGTGAAAGGGAGTGGGCCATAATCCACCACGCGAGTCCAGTGCAGGTTGGTAGATGTCACGTGTCTTCGATTTCTTTTTTTTTTCGAAGTATTTGGCGTTAGCTTAAAGGTAATTTTTTGCACTGTAATTTTATTTTTAAGAATGTATTATGTTCCTGTGAACAATTTTTGGTAAACCTAATTCATTTAACAAATAAAATTGAATATAATTAATGTGGTACAACCGGAATACTCTTACCACGGCAATAAAAACAATGGTTTATTCGCCGTGTGTCTTGTATTCACGGTCTTCAGTTTTGTATGGATCATTATGGGAGCTTGTTTCTTTTCGTACCTAACTTTTTTTCTACGGCGCGGTTTATGCGCTGTACCGTAAAGGAACCGTGCAGTGTACAAAGGGCTCAGTCTTGCTATCACATTGGTGAGTCTTTTAATTATGGCTTTATATTTGTACTAGCTGCGCCCCAAGGTTTCACCCGCATAAGTTTCGATCCCGTAGGAATATCGGGATAAATAGTATTCTATATGTTAATCCTGGCTATAAACCCTCTGTGTACCAAATTTCATCCAAATCCGTTCAGTAGTTTTTGCGTAAAGGGTAACAAACATCCATCCATCCATACAAACTTTCACGTTTAACACGTTTCAAAAGTAGGATAGTAGGAATTACACATAAAGGGTGTCTCAGAAAGTTTTTCGTTTTTAGATGTTAAATAAAAAACAACAATATCAATTAAAACTTGTTTTATTTATGGTTTATTAAAGAGCAACTCTTGAAGTTTATTTATGAAAAACTACCGTTTTCAAATGCGCACCATTCCCTTGTTCACACTCATTTAACCTGGAGCTAAAATTTTCAATCACTCGCTGGAGCATCGCTCTTGGAATAGAGTTGATTTCTTCAGTGATTCTTTGCTTCAAAACATTCAGGTTGGGTGGCAATGGATTGTAAACTTTACTTTTTAGGTAGCCCCATAGGAAGAAATCAGCAGGCGTTAAATCAGGGCTCCTCGGTGGCCAGTTGATGTCTCCTCGGCGACTTATCACTCTTCCAGGGAATAAATCGTGAAGAGCAGCTAATGAGTCATTTGTAACATGAGAAGTGGCTCCATCTTGCTGGAAAAAGGTGTTACGGTTGTAGCCGTTCTGGTTTTGCATTTCTGTAGCCAAAAAAGTCCGGATCATATGGCAATATCGATCAGAATTAACGGTCTGAGTTCGACCTCGGCCATCCTCAAAAAAATAAGGACCGATTATTCCTTGACTTGATATGGCAGCCCAAACAACCACTTTTGGCGAGTGCAAGGGTTTCTGATGCAGTTCTAACGGCTGCTCGGGAGCCCAGTATCTGCAGTTTTGTTTATTAACGTGACCGTTGATGTGAAAATTCGATTCGTCGGAGAACCAGATGTTATTGAAACTCCTAAAACGGTTTTTCATTGTCCTGCAGAATTCGACTCGTTTAACAGGATCATCAGGCTTCATTTCTTGAACAATTACAATTTTATAGGGGTGAAAATGTAAATCTTTCGAAATAATGCGATGAACCGTAGATTTGTTCAGATTAAGAGAAGCTGCGCGCAATCTCAACGACTGTCGTGGGTCGTCCATAACAGACTGGCGAACGCGGTCGACGTTCAAGCTCGTTCTTGATGTCCTTTTGCGCCCAGTCGATTTGTCCGGCATTGTATTCCCAGTCTCTTCAAACTTGCACACCCAATGCTTAATTAAATTGGCACTTGGCACATGTCTTAAGCTTGTTAAATTAAAATGTGTCCTGTAGAGACGACGAACAACAGTGTAAGAATCGTTGTTTTTATAAAACGCTCGCACGCAAAACGCGCGCTGTGGTCCCGTGAAACGATTCATGGCTACTAAACTTAACAAGCCGGCCAAACATTTGAGTCCACTCCCCTCCCCCTGCTACCTGCGGTTGGCGCGAATTGGTCAATTCAAAAACGAAAAACATTCTGAGACACCCTTTATTTCGTGCCATTAAGCATAATAGAGGGTGAGCAAGATGATGCTATTATAGAGAGAGAGAGATGTATGTAAGTAGATGACATGCAGCGATGATCCCCTAATTGATGGTTATTTAGCAGAGTAATTACGAAACACACTAACAGCAGCAATGGCTTGTATTTTGACAGATCTACAACATTGCGTTATTTACGTTGTTGAACACACAAAGTTTTCGAATATATGAAGCAATGGATTAGCAACATTCTTCGAAATGATTCAGATTGTAATTACTGATAGTCTGTTACGCAATTAGAGTGCAGGCCCTTACATATACAATGGCATTACCAAATGATGGTTATACGATAATTATATTCCTGTGACGTAACACGACACTCTCTGTTATAAGAGAAATATATAAAAAATACATACACATTAAAACATAGCATAATCTGTCTATAATGTTCCCACTGCTGGGACACAGGCCTCCTCTTTGTGAGAGTGAGTGGACCATAATCCACCACGCGGGCCCCTTGCGGGTAGATGTCCCATGTCTGCCAATTTTTGGTTCTAGGACATTTTGTTTCCCTACGATGTTTTCCTTAACCGTTTTGAGAGCAGTGGTGATGAAATAATTAACAGAAAGTACAGCGCCTGTCTGGGTTCGAACTTACGACCTACCTCGCGGCCATTACCACGGGGCCACCACTGCTTAGTATTAATGTATACATAGATATTAGAGTAAACATGTATGTATGTGTATTAGAAGTTTATAACCTATATTATGTATAATTCTTTATGATATATTTTTAATAGTTGTTTTTTAACATTGTTCCTCTCAATGAAAGCACCTGCCATCTAATCTCTTCTCCACCCTTGGTTGACTGATAGAAAATGCCTATGGCATTAAGTCCGCCTTTTTTGTGTGCGAAAAGTTTAAAGAAATAAATAAGTAATTAATTCTAAATTATCACAATTAATTTGGTGCTTTCCGAGTAAACCAGATATTACATGCACACTCATAACCAAACATCCTCGTTTAATTTAAAGCTAGATGAAAACTTAGACATATATTCCTGTATAAACCTAAGTTTTCACCTAACTGTTATAACTTATACGTACCAACCTCAGGAAATGCACTACGAAGCCTCACATTTCATGAAAGGAGCCCAAAATAACCAAGACTAGGAAGTTCCCTTTGTCTCCAACTGTCTTCAAAATCTAACTCAGCTGCAGTTCTTTGAAACGAACTGTATCCGAAGTTTGAAATTGTGGAGTTCGTCACAAAGGGAGAAAGAAGTAAGATGTTTGGCCCAAATATTGGGCAAAAAGTTGGAGGTAATTGATTAATTAAATACTGAATAATTTTCAATCGAATTTGGGTAACCAGGAGGTAATTTGATACAGGGATTTGTCAAGGCTTTGCTGTGAGAGAAAATAAAATACAAGAGATTTATGTACAGACGCCAGCAGGTCAAGCTACCCGAAACTGTCAAATTTTCCCAATCAACCTTGAACCTCAATGCTTTAACGATAAAGTTGAAAATCTATTAAAGAAATTTGACAGACTGTAGTAACTTGATGTGCTGGCGTCCGTACTTCTTATTAAACAGACAATATTATACAGTACACGAATTTTTGTCCGACAGATTCATGATGAGTTAGTGCCAAACTGTTTTTATGTTTTGATGCAAAATAAAGCTCTATTGCAATTGAAATGTCTATTTAAAATAATATAATATATCACATAAACTTAGGTCTAATATCAAATTGTAAACTATTGTATGCAATATATGCAATAATATAAACATGATGGAGCAGTGAAAAGCACACCAATTAACATAATAACAACTCTGTAACCACTGTCTCACAATAAAGATCTTTGACTTTGACTTTGACTTTGATGTATCAAGAAATATATCATTGTATAAATATAATCAGTTTATAATGTTCCCACTGCTGGAACACAGGCCTCCCCTCGGTGAGAGGGAGTGGGCCGTAATCTACCACGCGGGCCCAGTGCGGGTTGGTAGATGTCACATGTCTGCGAATTTTTGGTTTTAGGACATTTCGTTTCCCTACGATGTTTTCTTTCACAATTTTGAGAGCAGTGGTGATGAAATTATTTACACAAAGTAAAATCCCTGTCTGGGTTCGAACCTATGATCTACAACTCCTGAGTCGCGGCTGTTACTACTGGGCCACCACTGCTCCATATGTCATCGCTTAGATGTTATTTAACAAAGCTTAACTGCTGATCTTATAGTCCTATAAACTAAGCTAAATATTCTGATATCAGACTTGTAGTTGCTATAACTCCGTCTATTTCAGCCATAACGATATCGCAAAATCTATCAACGTAGAAACTACAATTCGCTGGCTACGTATTAATTTGGGCTACGCCGTAGCTACGTCGTAGCATGACGTCACGGCTACGCTGCTACGCAATCGTAGCGATCGGTTTTGTGCTGCCTCGGTTATATTTACTTTTCTCCATGCTACCGGATATGTAAAAGTTGTTTATTTCGTATATGGAATCTGTTTTTTCATGGAACAATATTTAGTTATTTGTCGTTAAAAATGTAAACGGGATGAAGGAATATAATTATTTAGATAATATAGGCAGAATGAAGATTTCTACATAATTATATTTTTAGTGTAATCAGCCTATTATATAGTTCCCACTGCTCAGACACAGTTACACACACAGCACAGCACAGCGCACTGGAGCACAGTGGTTCCTCTCTGTAAAAGGGAGTGGGCCGTAATCCACCACGCGGGCCCAGTGCGAGTTGGTAGATGTCACAGGCGTTCGAACTTTTGGTTCTATGACATGCCGGTTTCCTCACGTTGTTTTTCTTCACCTTTTTGAGAGTAGTGGTGAAAAAAATAATTTACACAAAGTAAAACGCTTGTCTGGGTTCGAACCTACGACCTTACTACGTGTAAGTCGCGGTAGATTCCACTGGGCCACCACTGCTCTGTATTTATAGTACTACCTATAAATTAGTACTTATGTATTAATTTCCATAACTGCCATCAGTGTCTCTAAAAGATAACTATGATAATTTTCATATATCACTTTAGCTACAAAGGGGTTTGGGAATTCCCGACAATTTCATAGTCCCGGGACACGAGATAGCCTACAATCAATTTTATTTTTGTTTTATAAGAGAGATAAGCCTTTTTTGAAGAATTTTATTGAGTTAATTTCTGGTGAAACGTATTAAAAACAGGCATTTTTTTTTGTAAAAATCAACATTTATTATACAGAAAATTAAATCTTAATAACTTTAACGTTAATTTCAGTCTTAATAATTGCTTTGTTTATTTCTTTTAATCACACACAGATTTACTTTTACGCACTCAAATCGTATAGTTATAAAACGAACTTAGTTCAAAATCATACTAATTCTTAATAACTTCACTATTATCTAGTAATTCTAGTATATAATCTAACAATTTCGACAATCTTGTCTCGTCTCGAGTCTCGACCCGAAAGTCCTCGACTCGAGACAACTAAAATTACGAAAAGTCCCGGGACTTCGAGACATGAGACGTCCTGGGACCCAAACCCTAGCAACAACTACACTAAGACTTATTTAATTTTGTGGCATTTTGACCTTTATTAAACAATCAGAAGAATACACGTGACGACGACTGTAGTCTTCACGTAAAGGGCAGCGTCGTTAACATGTGTCTTTTCCGTGTTAGGCAAAGGCCAGATGAATACTTTGACGACACGGTTGGCGCAGTGGCTGAGCGATCGACTGCTGCCCTGCGTGTCGCGGGTTCGATTCCCGCACAGAACAAATATTTGTATTGCCTACAGATAGTTGTTCCGGGTCTGGCTGTTTGTGTATGTGAGTTTAAATGTTTGTAAACGCACCCACGATACAGGAGAAATTCCTAGTGTGGGGCAACGTTTAAAAAAAAAAAAACTAGTATTATTTATTTATGTTGAGAGTAATTGCCAGCTCAATGAACACGCTTTGATATATAGGTATAATAGCGAATATTATATGACTGGCAGCGCCCCGCGGTTTCACCCGCGTAAGTCTTGGTCCCGTGGCAATATCGGAATAGAAAGTATTCTATGTGTTAATCCTGGTTATATACCATCTGTATGCCAAATTTAAACACAATACAAAACAAAAAAAACTTCAAAGGAAAAACGAAAAACTACTATTTTTGCGTGAAAGAGTAACAAACATCCATCCATCCATACAAAAACGCGTTTATAATATTACTAGGATTATCGCTTCCATAAGAGCCCCAAAGTCAATTCTGATTCATAACTGAACAACTTTCTCCATGGGACCAATATCGTAATCGCGAAGCCCAATTCTTGTGGAAAACTACAGGCTACTTAAAACCACGCTAGGGTCAATAGAAAACGAGCAAAAAGAAAAAAAAAAAACTGAAAGAACGTTAAGTGAAAACGAAGTAATAGCGCGGCGGCTAGGCGATGCGATGCGATGGAGTGGGTCGGGGGAAGCAAGAAATTTCACGCAGACGAAGTCGCGGGCAGAAGCTGTTTAATATAAGTCTGAAATTGCCAAACCCGTCTTGAGCAAGCGTGGTGATCAATAATCGTACCTTCTCTGTAGTGGGACAATAATAGGTTGCTAATATTATTATATAGACAAAATAGCCAAAAGTAACAGGTATATAAATGTCGAATTTTAGTTACCATCTTACAAACAATAAAACTTTGAATACAGCCAATAAATTCAAAACAACCACTCTGAAACACCAAACAATTTTAGAGAAATTGTACTATTGGCAAACTCAAGTACCTAGTTCAAGCGACAAGACTTGCCACTAATGTTGGACGTTCGAGCGAAAATCCAGTGCTTAAGCCGGTAAGCTTCAAAGGAGCTATTACTTTAAGTGTTTAGATCCCCAGTTGCTACTTCGTTGAAATATTCGAACAATTCTGTAATTTATTACAGGTTTTATTATCGTTCGGTCTCCAGGTAATATTATTCATTGGGGCTAGAAACTCGAAATGTAAATCATACACATTTGACCGTCCCAATTTCAGGTACTCGTTTGTCCTAAATAAATTATATATCAATCATAAATGTAGGGTTATTTTAAAATCAAAATCAAAAGTCATTTATTCAAATTAGGCTGAGAATCAGCTATTTTTGAATCCCCAAAAACGCCCGCCTTTCACCACTTCCCAGTGCTATCGCTGGGAAGAAGAAGTGGCACAACAAACTCCCCAGCAGTTGTTTTTATATTAGCTAGCTAAACTCTGCAGACGCGATGGAATAACTGACTAACACTAACATATTTTTTGAACGGATGTTTCAAGTGACTACACCAAACTGCGCTCGATGACCCCACAAAAAAAAATCGTAGTAATTTATTTTTTGATTTATGCTTTAGATATCAATACCCATCACGTCTACGAAGTTTAGCTAGTCAAATTAAAATAACCCGCTGTATGTTTTTATTGTAAAAGAATATAACTGATATTATTAAACGACTTAAAATAATTGGCACACATCGGCGACTAAGATAATAAAAATCACCCATATATGAGGCATGGCTGAGTTGTATCGTAAAACCACATTTCGTCAGTGATACCTAACCCTCTGTAACATGGGCGAGACAACGAATTTAAAAACAAACAAACAAACGCAAGTTCATTGATACAAAATTTGAGTCTCTTACCTTGTAAACTGAATCATCACTAACATATTTTCAAAAGACTCTTTATAAACACTTCTTCTCCACAATCTGCCTTGTGACTAATCCGTTTTTTTTTATAAAAAAGGAACCAATTGGTGGGTAAAATTAAATTCCCCATTTAGCTTTTCTATCGCGATCCAAGTGCCTGAATGCAATCACGAGTACCAAGATTCGATTCCCGGAACAGACAAGCGGAATCTTTATCTCCGAGGAAATAAATTAGTTTTAGTTGTTGTGGTTCCGTGGAACGGAATGAAATGTCAATGGTATTAAGAACTATGCTTTCTTTCTTTCTTTCCTATCTTATTTCCGTACGATAGGAAGTCTGAAGGATAATGCGGATTGCCTTCTTTGTGCGTTTGGTTTTTAATCCACAGATTAGTCGTTGGGGTTTGAGTAATGTAATGTCCTATGCAGATTTGAGGATAAAGGGATTCTGACGTCATTTTCTTTCTAGTTCAATTCAGTTCTTAGCTTCTAAAAGGATCTGTGTACTCGTAGGATTGACTGGTAGATGATAATAAAAACCTAACCCAAATAGGCATGGGTAAAATATTCTTTTGAATGCACAGTAAGAAAAAAAGATGAATCATGTTCTGGTGAAGCAAATAGCCAATCGGCACAGGTCGAAGTAACTGCTCTAGGTACCATCGTCATTATAAAAATGGTTCCTAATAACACGTTAAAAGAGTTTGTAGTTTTTCCTGTCATTAGTAAAAGCAAACATCGTGAGGAAACCTGAATATCCTACTAATATTATAAACACGAAAGTTTGTATGGATGGATGTTTGTTACTCCTTCACGCAAAAGCTACTGAATGGGTTTGGATGAAATTTGGCACACAGATAGTTTATAACCAGGATTAACACATAAGATACTTTTTATCCCAATATCCCCACGAGATAGAAACCTATGTGGGTGAAACCGCGGAGCACAGCAAGTACAAATATAAAGCCATACTTAAAAGAGTCACCAATGTGATAGCAAGACTGAGCCCTTTGTACACGCACAGCTATTAATTAATGTAAGTCTGAAATCGCTAATTCGTCTTTTGCAAGCACAGTGATCAATGCTCGTGTCTTCTCTGTATGAGAAGAAGAATTTGCTCGGCAGTGGGACAATAATAGACTGGTTTTATTTTTTATTAGTAACAAGTCTCTAGGTCCAGCGGTTTGGGCTGTGCGTTGATATATCAGTCAGTCAGTCAGGACTTTGAATTTTATATAAACAGGGTTATTGGTAAAACACCAACAACCTATTAAGAGGTCATTGTACTCATCATTATGAACTACTTTTACTATGGGACCAAACCAGAAATCACGAAAAAAAAATCAGCTGTTCCCTAATTTTGACGAGTTAGACGAACATAAACGTAGGGAGCAGCTGATTTTTTTTTTCGCGATTTCTGGTTTGGTCCCATGGTAAAAGTTGTTCATAATGATGAGAACAATGACCTCTTAAGAGGTTGTTGGTGTTTTACCAATAACCCTGTATAGATAATGCAGGTCAAGCATACCAGTGCCAATATAAAACATTTTATTTAACAACCTACTGTAATTTTATCTACCAAAGTTATTTCTACTTCAAAGATAAAATGAAAAATATACAACGTTCCCCAAAGAGGACGGAAATATTGGTTCTAAAATGGAAGCGAATTAGGCGAGTTTATTCACAAAGTCGGTTGGAACTCGATGTTTTGAAGTGGCCCTTGAGTGCATTGCGGGATACGCCCTTGAATCATATTATGCTGTTTCCACTTCGTTATAAGAAAAATATTTTTGTTGATATTTAAATGCATCAAAAGTGTATAGGTCTTAGTTGAATACATATTTTATTATATATCAAAGTCGCTTTTCATGTGTGTCTATGTGACCGCTTTGAACTTCAAAACTATGATTATAATGGTTTTTTATGAGGTTTTTACCATAATTTTAGAGAATTCATACCGGATGGTTTATGGAAATAGAAATAGAAAATATAAAATATTTATTGTCCAGGTAATACAGTAAGCAGGTTCACAGGTTAACAGCAAGTTAAAACGACATGAGTGGCTTAAAATAGTAATGAATTCATAATAATATTTATCTTAGATATAAGACCATATCAGTCCATTGCACATGTGCTAAGCAGGGTTTGAACGCTAGTTTGTTATAGCATAGATCGATAATAGAAGCTGGTTATTGCACAATATTGCACACCAAATTAAAAAAAAAAAACAGGAAAAGCAGTTCAGTGTAAATTTATCGCAATCAACAATTTTTACCGGCAAACCTTTATAGGATAGACAGAAAAAGTTCACATGAATTTATTAGCTAAGTAACAAATTAATTTGTTTAGTTTCAAGCGCGCTGGTCCAATTTTGATATCATTTAAAAAGGTGGTTTTTAATAAGTACAGACGCCAGCAGGTCAATCTACCCGAAACTGTCAAATTATCCCAATCAACCTTAATGCTTTAGCGATAAAGTTGAAAATCTATTAAAGAAATTTGACAGATTGTAGTAGCTTGATGTGCTGGCGTCTGTACAAATACCAGCGCTGCGACTTTTATATTTTAAATGCCGTAGCATCATGCTGAGATAAGAGCCTTTTGGCGTCGTATAGGACGTTCGTTTCATTTTTGTTAATTTTTTTTTATACAACTTGTTTTTTTTATTTTTGACTGTGTTTAATTTAATTTGTGATCTTCCTGTACGATTCGCTGCAAATACGGTTTCTTTCATTCTTTCAAATGCGTTTCTGATAAAAAATTCAACCATAGAAAATTCAGAAAAGTTATGTCTTATCAATATACATAATGGGACCACACAGGCTTGTAATAATATAATAATAATACATAATACCAAAGAGTTTCCACTCTCTCAAAATGGAAACCCCTGAAGACTTAATTACCTCACATTTGTATATTGAATATGCGGCTTTGGACCTCCAATATTTACTCAGTGGAGACGCTTTAGACCGCTCAAAGCGAAAGGGCACGAGACCTTTGTAGAAGAAATGTCAAATTAAGTCTGGGAAGAATTTTTGCACCGCTCAGAACCTATGCAAACATAGAATTAATTTATTAGATTATTATTAGATTACATAGATTTATAGGTAAGGATGTGTATAGGCTTAGGTATGATATATTTTCTAGTTAACAATAAAAGGGAAAGCTTAGTATAAGCCTAATAGAAGAGCTTAGTAGGGGCTTATTTGAATGTAATTTTCTAGTCCGTTAGGTAATGAAATCGTTGAACAAAAAGAAATATTGGAAAATGGACAAGAATTATTTGAAAATTAAACTGAATTTTCAACTAACGTAAACCAGCAATGTATAGTGACGTAATACCGGATAAACTAGCAAGATCGTAAAACACAAAGAAAACTGAAGTTTTCCTACAACTTTAGAAATGCTTAGATCTGTAACAAAAATTTAGGGCACACAAATCAAATACTTCACAGCCGAAATGCCAAGGAGTTGCCAGAAATATTCCATATCATAATAGACTATAAATTTTATTTGTCCCACTTTCTTATCATATTCGTATTATATTACATTGTAACTTTCGTAAACCAACACTTAGATATGCGACGCGATAGAAATGCCTTTTGCTGAGCTTCTCGAAAAGTTGGAGATTTAAAGTATTTCATATAGCATGCAACTTTCCGATATTCTTTCTTATTGTTCAGCTCTTTTACCAGGAAAAATGCAAATAAGCATTTTTTTATTGAAACTTTTGTGAGAAATACGTAACGAACTAGCTTTAGGCGACAATGGGTATCTTACACATGCGACGCTCACAACATCCATCTCACAGAAATTCAAATCGACAGGACAAAGACCAAAACTTTTTCCTTTTAATTAATGGTAATCCATTTTAATATGAAGAACAGCTTGCACGGAAAAGCGCCATCCAATGAGATACAAATTCGTCATTAATCCTCGAATCAACACGAAAATCCGATTAAAACTTAATGCACGGAAAATTCGGACCAAATAATTAAATTTTCGTTTCATTCGGATCTTCAGTGTTTGGTTATACTCGTCCTGATACTCCATTGAAGCATAAAGTAGGTACACAGTAGATCATGAAATAATAAAACCTTAGGCCTACTTTCTCAATCACATTGAGTTTCAAAACAGATAAATGATAACATCGTCAATGTAAATTTTAATGAACCTGTTTACTGAAATTGTTAATTTAAAAATCATTCAATTATTAATAGGTTTTAATAAATTCCAAACATTATGAACACGGACGTTACATGTGACGGGGTATACTAAAAAACTCATTGAAAACATTCATCATTATTATTGCTATCTGATGATACCCAACAAGTGAGTCTAACATAACTGATCCCATAATTTTATAGGGATAGCAGGTTTAAACGAGACAAATGTGGAACCGAGTATTAACGATGCTATGTGAAACACCAGGTATACCTGGGATTATTTTTATTGGCAGGCGGTTCCGAACAATGGTCACCTCAATCGCTACGTGAACGGTTTGAATTAAGTGACCCAGTTAGAGCTGTTGCGGTATTTGCCTGATAGACTGTAGTAAAACTGCAGTTTTGTGTGATTAGAAGATCCGAGTTTTAGAAGATAAAGATAGTAAGTGCTTCTTTAAGATTAGGTTGCACAGGTTGCAAGTGAAATTCGTTGTCCATGTTTCTGAGTGTTGTAGGTAGGTGTTTACTTGTTCGAACCCAGACAGGCGCTTCACTTTATGTAAAATATTTCATTACCACTGTTCTCGAAACGGTGAGTAAAAACATCATGAGGCATCAGCATATCCTTGAACCAAAAATTCGAAAACATGTGACTTCTACCAACCCGCACTGGGCCCGAGTAGTGGATTACGGCCCACTCCCTCTCACAGAGAAGAGGCCTGTGTCCCAGCAGTGGGAACATTATAGGCTGATTATGTATGTGTACTTGTAACTAGTCATTCGTTTTGGATTATTACAAATCAATTCTATATAAATCACTCATGTCTTTGCCCAGAGAAATGTTAAGGACTAATTTGTAATGAAAACATTTGTAAAAAAAAATAGATAACAAATATAGAGATTTGGGATCAAATTGACATAAAATTCCATAACCTAGAAATCGTTATTCAAAGAGCACTCAATATTCACATAATTTATACGGCTGGAGCTAAACCATTCCGAGAACTGAACTCCAAAACGTTTAAACTGGACTTCAAACTCAAATACTGTATTCCCGCTTACCACTAAACATTTTATGATTTACACTGGCATTAACATGGACTCCATAAAATTTCCTCCAAAGTTATTTCCGTCATAGCTCCAATTCGTGAGTAATCCGTGTAATCTTCCAGTCTGTGTTACGGTATTTGTCATGATACGACAATAAAAGGGACAAAAGCGAAGTTTGGATTTATTCTCCGTTTGTTTAGTGCTACCATTCTTTAGATTAAAAGCTCCGAGATATGATAGTCTGGTAGATATTTGATGTTTGTGGCCATTTTTTGTATTATGTTGTTGAGTGAATAAGATATGTATCTTTTTTGCTTTAGGTTTTGATTGCTTGAGATACGTTTTTCTTAGAATAATGTATGGAATTTAATGGAATTGGACTTATGAATGTGAGGAGCAGTGGTGGCCCAGTGGTGGCGACCCGTCTTACGAGTCGTGGTTTCGAACCCAGGCAGGCGCTTTACTTCGTGTAATTAATTTCATCACCACTGCTCTCAAACGATGAAGGAAAACCTAGAACCTAGTCCTAGAGCCAACAAATTCGAAGACATGCGACATCTACCAACCCGCACTGGGCCCGCGTGGTGAATTATGGCCCACTCCCTCTTACAGAGAGGAGGCCTGTGTCCCAGCAGTGGGAACGTTATAGCCTGATTATGCTTAATGTGAGGACTTTGTAAGCCTTATAGATTTTCGATCTGTACACCATTTTTTATTTTATTAAGTTCCTGGTACTTGTTGGCCTACGGCCTACGCTGCCCTCCCATACCTACTGTAATTTTAAAACATTGTAAAACACAATTATTTTTAAAAGAGTAATCGTGGAATTTCTTGCCGGCTCTTGTCCATAGGAAACGATCAATTGGAACCATGCACTCAGTTGTAGAGTACTCAGCTGCATCTGGTTAGACTGGAAGCCGACCCTAACATAGTTGGGAAAAGGCTAGGCAGATGACGATACAGATCGTGGAAAGTACCGGTATAATCAACTAAGTTTATCAAGTACCATACATAACTACATAGCTACATACACATTGTGGCGAAGTTTAGGGTCATCAAAATTTAATTCACCGTCGTGCCATCGACACGACGAAGAAGAATACACATTGAGAAACTATGTGATGTCTATAAAAAGACCATATCTACCCTATTTGTTGCAGATATAAAATGTAAGTTGTTATTGTTAACGGAGAAAGTGGGAGTAAACGAGTTTTGCTCATAAACAACACAGTTTCTCAATCAATCAATAGCTCTGCTGTTAAGAGCAAAACTATATTGTACACTTGACACTATAAAAGGCTAATGACGATGAAAAGTTGTAATTTTTTATGTACCGCTAGGTATAGTGTATTCTTCTTTTAACTAAAAATTTGAAGTTTCCAGTCCATTTAATATATTAGTAATTCCCTCTGCATAAACGGGATCCCAATATTAAGTAAAACAGTAAAAAGTGAAACCATAACGACACACATTCAAACAAATTGTGATAAAAAATTCACTCTCAAATGAGGTTGATTCAACCAAGAGAGATTTTACTTTCAACATCTATTTACTCTAAAAAAATCCTGACCCATTTTCAAGAACAGGCTCTCTTTACGTTTTTGTTCAAATGTATACATGTGGCGTAATTTGAGAGAACAAAAAACGAAAAAAAGGAGAATTTACAGCGACATAAAATCTAGGCGTAAAAAAAGATAAATGTCAGCCGGCAAACACGCCGTAGATTAACGTTTTGGTCAAAAGAAAACATATTTTTGTTATACCTACTATTTCTGAGGGTGGAGTACCTTCTGTTAAAGAATGATTCAAATGGACGTTGATGCAGTCTCATTGCTACTACTTTGTTATTTATTCATGTACCAAATTGAAAATTGTACGTATGTGTAATTAAAAAGTAGTCATGTAACCAGAGGGGTAATTCTCGTAATTAGAACGTTCACAGTCTGATCTCAGTCTCAATCTGTCAATACCTCTAACTTCTATACATTTTGACAAGTAGTTGACATTTGTTTGTCGCCGAGATGAGTCTGCGATTAGATTTTGAACGTTTTAAATTACAAGAATTGGCCTTCTGGCTGTGAAATATTACTCAAAAATTAAAAAAAAAACGTCACCCTGTCTTTGCTGTCGGGAAGTCGGAAAAAAAGAAAACTTAAACTAAATATTAGGTTTAAAGAATTTTATTCTCTTAAGAACAATATATAGGTTCACTTACAATGAGATACAAAGTAATTGCTTAAATCTCAATTAAATACATTTTGCCTTAGGTGCGTGCTGGTGAAGTTATACAAATAAATATTAGGTAGGTAAGACGTTGCTAACATCAATTGATAGGTACGTGGTATGACTATATTTTATGAATATGATTTTTTAGTTTCATTTTGAATGAGTTAATGTTGTTACAATCTTTTACGTCATTTGGTAGGTCATTATACAGCTGTGCTCCTTCGAACAACATGGTTTTTTTACCATAGTTAGTACGAGCTTGTCTTCGTTGTAATTTATTTTTATTTCTTAGGTTGTGTGATAGTTTTTTTTGTGTAATTGTAAATTGGATTGTATGCTGTTTGTGGGGATTTTTTTAATTAGTATGCAGGTGCCGTATGTGTATAGTTGTGCGAGATTTAATAATTTAGTTTTTTCAAATAGTATTTTAGTTGGAGTAGTTAGTAGTTTAGTGATAATGGTATAGGGTTTCAATAATTTTATTTTGGGTTCTTTGCAAAGGCATCAGGATAGTTTTTGCGGCAGATCCTCATATTTCGATAAAATACTCGAGATGTGATTTTACTAATGACTTGTACGTATTTTCCTTGGAATACAATTTGCAATTTTATGTAGTGATGCTAGTAATGACATTAATTTTGTATTTACGTGTTCGATGTGCAGTTTCCATGTGAGTTTGTCATCTACCCTCAGACTGAGGTATTTTCGTGATTGGATTTTTTTATTATGTCATTGTCTACAGTAAGAGGCGAGAATTCTGGTAATGGTTTATTTTTTGCGATGAAAATCATGTATGTTGTTTTCAAGGTATTTATTGTAAGTAAATTGTATTTATGCCACTCACTGAGTATGTCGAGATCTTTTTGAACATTGGTTGTAATGTTATGTATAGATTTATGGAAATAAAAGAGACATGTGTCGTCTGACTATAAAGTTAGGTGTCCCGTTAACCCTATTCTGTTTATGTTATTTATATAGATTAAGAAGAGTAACGGACTTAAAATTAAGCCTTGAGGACAGCCATGTGGTAAATTTTTTATGGAACTAGTGAATTTATTTATTTTAACTACTTGTTGTCTGTTCTATAAGTAAGATGTAAACATTTCTAGGGCTGTATCTATGATTCCTATGTTGTTTAATTTTTGGAGAAGCTTGTGGTAGCATACTGTGTCGAATGCTTTTATTTTAATCAATAAATACCCCCAGCATAATTTTTTTTTGATCTATGTGTGTTTTGATTTTAGTTATCAAGTCTACTATAGCTGTAAGAGTGCTAGATTTAGAGCGAAAACCATATTGTTCGTCAATTAGGAACTTTTTCTTCAGAAGGTTTAAACGGCTGTACAAAACACGCTCAATATTTTTTTGATAATACAGGTAAAACCGACACTGGTCTGTAGTAACCTGGATCAGTTTTGAAACTAGGGCTGACTTTGGCAACCTTTAGCGTGTTCGGAAAAATGCCACGCATCAGGCATTCGTTTATGCACTTAGTTAGTTTCGGAACAATTATATTTTTGAGGCATTTGATCGTCTTTGTGGTGATACCATCTAACCCTGTACTTGTATTGCTATCAAGACCGTCAATTATTTTAGAGATTTCGTCTTCAGGGCAAGGAGTGAGTTTACTCAGGTTTACGTCGTGTGAGTGGTTATGTTCGTACTTAGGAGTGTTGCCGTCGTTCGCGTGATATATGTCGGGTATTTGGTTAGCTAATTCTTCGCTTAATGATGAGAAAAATGAGTTGAATAAGTCACATATTGAGTTACCTTCAGTTACAGGTCCCGAGCTCGACATTAGTTTCGGAGGAGCATCCCTTTCTTTGACTTTATTTTGTGATAGGTTATTAATAAGTTCCCACATCTTTTTCGGTTGATTGTTGTTGTTGTAGAATAGATCGTGATAGTATTTTTTCTTGTGTGTCTTGATCAGGTCACGTGGTCTCGTTGTTTAGAAAAGGTTTTTTTGTATGTTTCCGTCTTTTGGGTGAGATTTGGTCTGTTGCCATAGGTTGTTACGTAGGTTTATTGAATCAAGAATACTGTGGTTTATCCAGTCGTTTTGAGGTGGATTTAGAATTTTTGTTTTATGGATTTTGTTATTATTTACATGTTTTGTGATAAAGCGCTCGAGGTGGTAGTAATCATTTTCTTCATTCACATAATTATCTCATGTCTCTGTTCATAGTTTATTGCTTTGTATTTTATTGTTTTGTTTATTTGTGGCTCTAGACTGCCTATTTCCAAATATATTTGTTTATGGTCCGACATACTTGACTCAACTATGGAGAAATTAAATGAGTGGTTAGTTATGTTTGTACAAACATGATCCAGTATAGATTTTGTAGTCGAAGTTTCACGAGTATAGATAATAGACCATTGATTTTGTTCAGTATTTGATATCCAATTCTCTTGATTTCATTCAGGTTTTAGTGACGTGGTTGTCCGCATTGAGGAGGTCATTATTAAAGTCGCCAAAAACAATTGCTCTACTTCTCTGCTCCAACTGCAAGGAATACGTCGCTAATCGTTGTTGTTTGAATCACAATGTTTATAAATTGCTCCGATACTTAGGGATAGTTTGTTTATATATATCCATAAGTAGTGATTTTCATTTTCGCACTCTTCCGTTATGTCGTATCTTATGCTATCGTGTATATAAATCGATACCTCTCCACCTTTACGTCTTTTCCTGCAGTTGTAAACATGCTTGTAGTTTGGCAACTGATATAATTTTGCATCATCATCGGAAGTAATCCAGGTCTCGGTGAATACTAATAGGTCTTCGGTATCACTTTTAATATACACTTTATTTCATCGAGCTTGCTAGTTTTGCAAATACTTGGCAAATTAGCATAAAAGAATCTAAGTGATGTTGGGTGTAAGGGTACCTATGTCTTCGTATTTTTTGATGATTTGATGGCTTAGTTTATCTGTGCGTTTTCTATTGTGTTGAGAACCCCTTTGAAGTTTTTTTGGTTGGTAATAAATGTAATAATTGTAGGTTTTCCTTTTATATATTTAATAACGAGATCTTTTTCTCCGCCTTCCTTACGTTTTTCGAGTTCTCCCTTTATAGATTGTAAATATTTCTTTTGAGTTGGGGTTAAATCTGAGTAAATTTGTATATTCTCGGGTAATTTATTTTTGTTCCGGAGCAGGTAAATTGGTGTTTCTGTATTGGTAAAATAGATTTTGACCGGCCGGTTCTTATCTGTGATGTATTTTCCCAGTCTTGTGGTTTTAATTGGCTTCGGACCGGCCTCATACAGTGTGGTTAATATCTTGTTTACTTCTTCGTAATCGTATTTTTGTCGAGAGTTATAGTTCTTGTCGCTTTTTTTCCATTATACCCCCAAATTATGTTCGCGTTCACTTCGATCCTTGAGTTCTAGGATGAGGTTTTCGTGATATAAGACGGGCGATTGGAGTATTGTTTTGGTTTTGTATTTGGATAATTTCACTTTCTATATGTTTAAATTTCTCTCGAGTTATTTCATTGTTGGATTTAATAATTATGATTTCAGTACCTATTAATTTTTTCAAATTGTTCTTAAAAGTTTTCTTTACTCGATTTTATCGTTTCAATTTCTTGTTTAATCTCACAGATTTGTTTTCGTATGAAGTTCAGTTTTTCTTTTTGAGATCGTCCAAAATCCTCTAGAAACTTCATAATGTCAGTGCGAAAGTTTGCAAAGTCTGATTTGTGGTCTATTTCATCAGTGCGCTCTTTTCATTTTCTCAGGCAGGTGTTGGTTTGGTATTCATTGTCACTAAATGTGGATAAGTTCGGTACTGATCCGCTGCCGCTTTCGCTTCCGCTTGTTAACATGCCACCAGGCGGTGTTTTCTGTAGGTTCATTGCGTCGTCAGTCCCAGCGGGTGCGAGTGCGATGCCGATAGTTGTATCTCTTTTTATCCTCGAGGTGCGCGTGCTGCGTAGGTACGGCGCGCGCACTGTGCGATGTTTAGTAGAACCAAAAGGATAACGACTTTAACACTGTGATTCCAAATATTGTTTTTGAGTGAACGAAATGTATTATGATTTAATATTTTTGCGATAATTAGCAAAACACGTCTGCTCCCAAAAACGCGCGAGGCGTTTTTTTTTTAATTAAAATATTTAGTTTCGAAAATGAGATAAGCCATAATTATTATCAATGATAATAAGTTTCGGAGTCTTGAATAATGATGGAGGTACATTCAACCAATTATCAAAAAGCATTAATCACAATATACAAACAAGCTAACAGTAAAATATATTTATGTATAATTATATATGTATATTATGTACAGACGCCAGCACATCAAGCTACTACAATCTGTCAAATTTATTTAGTAGATTTTCAGCTTTATCGCTAAATCATAAGGTTCAAAGTTGATTGGGAAAGGAGATCCGCAAACAGCCCTAATAAATTAGGCCTCAATAAACAAAAATGAAATAATTTGGGGTTTCAAGGAGTAATATTAGTCTATAGCCCTGTGTAATTAGTTTTTTGATATAACATGGATATAGAAATTTAAAAAAAAACTTTATTTCAGACAGTAGTCAATAAATCCCATTAACATTTGATCCCGCTCTATCTTTAGGTTATGAGTTTGAGTGATTTTAATATGAGGTGAAAGTTCGTCACAAAGGCAGTTACAATTGTCCAAAAACACAGCAAGGGTCGGTAATTAAAGGTAGCAAACAAAATAAACATATAACGCAAGTCCACAACACGAGCGAGAAACGTTATGACGCTATCCGGCAGCAATCTGTTGTTGACAACCGATTGATTGACAAGTGACAGCCGCATCGAGTGTTGCAGTTCGCAAAAATGCAAATCGATTTTTCTATAAAATCATTAAAATAACTTAGCAACAACAAAAAATACTTTATATTTAATCATTGTTTCGCAATAAACTCATAAAATACTTATTTAAGTGAAAAGAAATATAAATCGAACATTATAATACAAATCTTTTGATGGGAAAAACATTTTTTTTTTAATATGGCAAAATCAGTTGTTATTAAAACAACTGCAACGCGAGGAATACATCAACTGACTTTTCTTTTTTTTTTAATTCCTTTTTCCTACGTTTTTTTAGGAAATGATAAATTAAAGTAGGTCTTATAATTATTTAAATATTTTTTCGAATGGTCTAATACTTTGTTTATCGGGGCCATGACTCGCCGATCTCCTTTGACAATTTCGGGTAACTAGCGTCTGTACAAGTATATGTATGATAAAATAATAGTATATAATAAAAACTAAAAGAAAAAGGGAGGAGCTCATTGGGCATCAAAAATTCGTCCGCATCACCACGTTGGATGGCAATAATTCTTTGAGCTAGATAGGCCAGCCCTCTGGTCACGTGAATCTTACCAATTGATGCAATACATCATGATAAGATCAGTCTACGTAATACACTAAGAGTTCCCACATCTATCACATACCTAATGGACAGAAACTTGCCGGCAACAACAGGCCAACACTAAAACTTATCAGTTTTCAGAGTCCGTTGCTGTCCGTGGGTTGGACTTACGGGATACCGTAAGCACCGATCGACATAGTTTAGGACTCCCTTAAACTATGTCGATCGATCTACATCAATAACTGAACGCACCAGTTTCTGAGACCTAGCTAAACTATGCACTTCAGCTGGAGCAACTTCAATATACTTGTCAGGCACAATGCTTCCATAATTGGATTTCTAGGGTAAGCTAGGGGATAGCGTAGCTTCGCGAATATTTGATCGATTGTATCTTCGTCTCATCTTGATCGGTCGTGGGTGCTATTGAGTTTATAAGGGACGATATTTGCGGAGTTGAGTGAAAATCTTTATCATCATTTTGTGATTTAAAATAGATTTATTGTGATTTAAGAATAGATTTTATTTTGTTAACACTCACTGATGTTATAGCCAGAGGCGTAGTTTTTTCGTATTTGATATGATGCTGCCAACTAAATTATGCTACATAATTTTACCAAGTCAAAACAGCCAAAAATACGGTGAAGGAAAATACCACGAGGAAACCGGCATGTCCTAGAATCAAAATATCGAAGATCTACCAACCAGCACTGGGACTTTTTTTTTTTTTTCTGGTGGGAAATCATCAAATGACCCCTCCCGCTCTGGGTGGAGCGGAAGGGAGTGTCAGACTCTTACTGACTAAAACCCACCCATGTTCCTTCCTTCGCCCTTTATGTTCCGGGGTAGCGGTAACCCTTTCGGACAATCCCGCTGACCCGGCAGGCTTCGGCCCTAAGGGGCCCCTCGTTATGCTGACATCTCTTTGAGGCGCGCGTGGAACACTTACGCGCCGTCCGGCACGGGCCTGGTCCTGATCCCGCCCGCAGGCCCGCACCTACGGTGGCCGGTAGTCGTCACTCGACTCCCGACGCCGGGAGCGTCTCCCGCGGCGGCTGGGACGGGAGGCTCTCTCCCTCATCCGTCCCGCCACCTCCTCCGCACTGGGCCTGCGTTGTGTATTTCGGCCCACTCCTCTCACAGAGAGGAGGCCTGTGTCTCAGCAGTGGGAACATTATAGGCTGAGTATGTTATTGTTGTTGTAAAATAGACAAGCCGCCTATAGCCGTGTACATTACTAAGAAGCTATGTGATCCAGTGTCGTAACAGTCAATTATTTTTTTTCTAGTGTCAAGATATAATTCTAGACATGTTCACAAAATGAATAAATGGACAGAATTGACCTGTTTCTTTGCTCAGCTGATGTGACTTGTTTTTTCAGAACTAGACATATTGGCTTCCTGACCGTTTTGTCTAGATGATCATTTAAAACGCCGCTGTAAATTGCTAAGTTCGACATCCAAGTAAATTTTAAAGACGTTGATTAGGAAAAAAGCCATATTACGTAATGGCTAAAGTTTGCCTTCAAACTTCGTACCCAGTATCCACAACCTTCAATCGACTTTATTGAGATAAGAAACTGCCACATGGTTTTTCCTCTCATCGACATTTTAGTATCATTAATCATGTTTGTAGGAACTTCAATAAAGTTTTATACATCCATTACCAATATTCGGTCTAGACGAGATAAAGTTTCTGCTAGCATCAGGATGAAAATACCTAATGTAGGCAAAAGTTGAAATCAAACTGCTCTCGTTACAAAATTTTGGAGTTATACTACCAAAAGTAGGTATAATGTTTTATGGGTGAGGTAACGAATGAATCCCTGAGGTATCGTAAGACCTAGATAAGGGTTGTGTTAGAAACATGAGCAGTGGAAAATACTCGTAATTGCGACGTCATTTATCCACCATTATTTTAAGGGTAATAAAGCAAAAAAAAAATGCGAAAGAATTCATTACTGCAAAATATTGATGTGGTAAATTCTAGATTAAGAGGTAAAAAGCAAGCAAGAATAACATTACAATCATGATAAGCGTCAAACAGAAGATAGATACCTAATGATAAAATTCGTGTTCAGCGCGCTCACGATACAATGGAAATATCAGTGGTAAAGAAATACAGTTCCAACTAAAGACTTTAATTTCCAATTTAATTCTTGATAAGAATTTATCAATTACCCGACAACTACAAATTGCTAACTCCCTCTGTTTCCCAGACCAAGTTAAGTTTTCGAATAACACGATTAAATTCACTTTTTCTTATTGTAAACTAAGAAACAAACCACTCGGTATTGGAGAGAGGAATCGAATAACACGCGAACCGACTTGCTTGCGGCGTTCGTGATCAATTGAAGTGAATGCTGAACCGTGGAGCGACAACAAACTATCTTGGATACCTGCACTATCTAGATTTAAGTGAAATATTTGTGAGTAAAAGGATGGCTGCATTTTTCGATAAATTGCTAGGTGAATTTTGCAAGAAACATTGCATGCAGCGGTGGTTAGTAAAATAAATATTTCAATTAGGAAGTTGTTTTAGAAATGTGTGCAAAAATAGTCGTAGTACAATGTTTGGAAATAAAAGATAAAAAGAAATCGTGTTAAATTGACCATTCGTGACACATAACACTACATTTAAAATGTAAGAAGAAATTGAACGTGTTTGCCAATCATAATCCTCCATTTTCCAATCTTATTAAAAATAATAATCAAGTACACAGGTACTTGATTAATATTTTCAGTAAGGTTAACAAATTGTTTAGAAATTACATGTATGAACATCAAACAAGTTCTTTCTAGAATCCTCGTGAGCTTATCAGTTTGAAAGCTCAGGACAGCCTTCATCAGAATCCATCTTGCAACGTGGGTGTGGGTAGTAGTCCAATCAGGGTAATTTAAAATAAACCTGTTTTTTTCGAAACTTAAACGATTTTACTTCTATAACATTACAATAATTCTAATATTGCGTAATTATAATCACTAATATATTCTAATCAACACTAATTACTTTAAAATAGACTATGATTAAGGCGATGGATAGCAATTCGTCGAAATCGTGGTGCGCTGGCGACCGAAAGAAAGTGAATCCTAAGATGGCCGCCCCGCTACCATAGACTTGACGCTCCGTTACAGTGACATTGACAACCTGTCACTCTTGACAATGACATTCTAATGTGCGCCGACAAGTAAATAAGCAAGTTAATAACGTAGATAAACTAATATCGCAACAAGTTCCGCAACATAATAATTTATACTTCTGTGGTCTGATCTAATTTAATACAGCTGTCCCAACTCCTAACATAACCATACTACAAACCGAACTAGTTATAGAGCACGAAACTAATCAAAATAATTTATACATTAATCAAAACTAAATAGTTCAGACATGTTTATTAAACATAGCATCAAAATGAAGCAAATATTGCGTAAAGTTTCCAAGTGTTTGTGAATTCTAACTTTGTCATCATCAATGTGAGCGTATTATGGATTAGTGTAGTCTTCAGATAAAAAAATCTAACAAAAAGGTGACAGGGCTGAAATAGAAGGAGAAAATACTAATAGCTAGGTCTCGGACCAACTACATTATAGAAGTGCCGTGGAATTTTCTCAATTATGTTAAGGTCGGCTTCCAGACTAACCGGATGCAGCTGAATACCAGTATTTTGCATGGAGCGACTGCCTATCTGACCTCCACAACTTAGTTACTGGGTAATACGATACCCCTGGGTAAGACTGGTTGTCAGACTTTCGGGCTTCTGACTACCCGTAACGACTATATTAAGTACAAATCGGAAAATACGTGAAGTTTTACTTTGCGATTATTTTTACCGAGTTTTCTGTTGTATAAAAAGTTTGGAAATGTCGTGCAGTTATTAAATTATTTTTATTTTATACCGAAGTTTTATCAATTTCATGAAAAATCAAATTGAAGACAGGCTATTTTGCTAGATTACCTCTCAAGCTAACGACTAGAAACACCCAAAAAGAATAAAAAAAGGAAAAAGAAAAAAAAATGAGGAAAACGTCACGATCCTCTACATTGAAAGACCGACGTAGAAAGAGAAGCATTCCATTCAATCCCATGGCTGATAAAACATTCAATAAGTTCTTGCACAATTCATTGTAATGAAAAAAGAATCTACACGTGGTTCTAATCACATGAGACCAAAGATATTAATAGAAGATTTACTTACCCTTCACAAGGATATAAGCTAGACACCTTGGTATATGACTGTAGAAGTATGTATATTAAAATTTTAGTTATGTTTCAAATTGACGTTATTTCAAGTTAAACATATATCAAATTTATTTTAATGATGATTAAGTTGATTTCAGAGTGACTAGCAACATTGAAAAAGTTATAAAAATGTTTGAAGTTGTAGCTTAAACTGAACGTTATTGTGTAGGAATTAAAGTTATTTTTCCATAAACTCATATTTGTTTACATTTTTGGCGAATATGTCGCAAATGCAGATTAGATTGTTGATAATTGATTGATTGTTGATGATTGTTGTAAGTAAACACGCATCAGAATATTAAGTATTCCCAGGTATTATAATAAAGAAAGCAAATACTCGTGCTACGTTGTTTTCCATGTCGAGATCGGCCAATATCAATAGCAATTTGCACCTTAAAAGCTTTGTGATTTTTGTGTTAAATATTTGGTTGAGAAAGTTGTGGTGGCCCAGGGATCAATAGCTCGAGCTGCAGGTTTGAAAACAGGCTACTGCCAGTGTGATTATTTTGGTACAGACGCCAGCAAGTCAGGCAACTACAATCTTTCAAATTTCTTTAATAGGTTGCCAACTTTATTGTTAAAACATTAAGGTTCAAGGTTGATTGAGAAAATTTCACAGTTTCGGGTAGCTTGATGTGCTGGCGTCTGTACTTACATGGCAGATCTAAAATACTGTGGGCTAATTGTAAAATAATATCGTGAAAAAATCAAACGGTGTAAGTACAAATTCTTTAGCTATAGCAATCATGTAAAATAAAACTTCCATGCTTAGTCGTCAAGATTTAATACCCTGTGTTTTCAATAAGGCAATTGCTAGTCTCAATCCATTCGCAGAAGAAGATTGAAATGTTCAATAGCAGTTTTATTTACTCGAATACGACGAAATTAAAAGGAAGGTTTATGAATCTCAAATGCTTTATCAATATTTTCTATACATGGTAATTGATAAAACACTAACAACCTTACAGGACCGTATTACTAACATCATAAATAGCAACTTTTGTTCTATGACTTTTTACAAAACATAACCAAAAACAAACATTCAAGATTTCGTTATTTGTACAGACGCCAGCACATCAAGCTACTACAATCTCTCAAATTTCTTTATTAGATTTTCAACTTTATCGCTATATTAGGTTCAAGGTTGATTGGGAAAATTTGACAGTTTCGGGTAGCTTGACCTGCTGGCGTCTGTACTAGACACGGCAGTTTTACCTAACTAGAACTTTCTTTTGCTTCGCGTCGAGTTCGTAACAGAAAATAGAATATTCCAATTCTTTAAATTGAAATATTTTTAGTTTTGTATGAAAGTCTGATCAATTAAAATTTGATAATACATTTAATAAAAGTCATACAACAAAAGTTGTTGTTTATAATTTTAGTAATATAGTCCTGAGAGGTTGTTAATGTTTTACCAATAACCTTGTATAGTTGGAACCTAGAAGTATTTTCTAAAGTACTGATTAGTGATTCCATGAAATGCTCTCCCTTGAGATTTGTTTGAATATATAGGGGTGTTATATTTACTTATTTGCCGTAACGAGTACAAATTACAATATGTTAAACAGAACCGATATCGAATTGGTTAAAATATTGGTTATCATCCTACTATAAAGTCACATGGCAGAAGAAAGGGGAGGCCTATATCCAGCAGTGGGTGATTCCGGGCTGAAATGATGATGACGACGATCCTACTTTCGTCACCCAGCCTTCATTTAGTGTCTGCGCAGCATGCCTTCTTTTTTATTATTATAAGCATGTGTTGTCCCACTGCAGGGCTTCCCTTCCCTCTTTCCAGTTTTCCCGGTCTACCGTAATTGTGGGCCAATTCTTTTGAAGGAGTCCAGCTCATCCCGTCATCTCTTTCTGCTTTAATACATATTATTATCTCCGATATTGTCGTCCTCTCTCTCTCTTCCTCCATCATCTCAGTATTTATGTAACGTGGCCATCTACTTGGTTCAAAGTATATTAAAAAAACAACGAGAAAGAGTACTATTGACACGAAAAGAAAAAGATCTCAGTATTAACCCCATCTCCAGCCATCTTTCACTGAATCCATCCATCATTTCTGTGGTCTTTCCCTACTAAATCATCATCATCATCATAATTTCAACCGAAAGACGTCCACTGCTGGACATAGACCTCCCCCAAGCACCTTCATTTCGACCGGTTGTGTGCTTCTCGCATCCAACGGGATCCTGCGGCCTTCACAAGGTCGTCGGTCCACCATTTGAGAGGCCTTCCAACGCTACGTCTTCCGGTACGCGGTCGCCACTCCAGAACCTTTTGGCCCCATCGGCCATCTGTTCTGCGAGCAATGTGCCCTGCCTACTGCCACTTAAGTCTGGCAATTCTTCGGGCTATGTCGGTTACCATAGCTCTCCTGCGGATCTCTTCATTTCGGTTTCGCTCACGCAGGGAAACTCCAAGCATAGCCCTCTCCATTGCCCTTTGGGTGACTTTAAGCCTTCTAATAAGGCCCATTGTGCGCCCTACTAAATAACAATCCAATATTTTCAATAATATCTGGCTGAAAAAGTATATCCATTTCTTTTATCAGAATGATCTCCAGATCAGAAGTTCTTCCATCTTTACACTTACATAATATTTATATGGTTATCTACAAATACTAAAGCATCGTCCACTAAAAGATTAGTAGGTCATCCTGAATGTTCAAAGATTCATGGCCGTTTTCCTAAACCCTATTTACGAAAACATTAAACATGTTTCCCGGGGCAAGTAGCGCCGATATAATATATAGACTTATGGGCTAGGTAAGAAACAACGTCTAGACCACGTATTTCTTATAAATACCAACTTGTAATAAGACGTTGTAATATTCTCTGTAAGAGATGTGCTGGTTAAAATAATATTATTTTAATATCATCTTGTGAGGCGACATGGTTATGAGCGTGATTTTTTTTTGTACCTAGTCATAGTTTTTTTGTTTGTTCAGACAGATGTTTGATGTTTGTTATTAAGAGCAGTGGTGGCCTAGTGGCGGCCGTGACTTACGAGTTGTAGGTCGTAGGTTCGAACGGGCGCTTTACTTTGTGTAAATTATTTCATCACCACTGCTCTCAAAACGGTGAAGGAAAACATTCTGAGGAAACCGGCACGTCCTAGAACCAAAAATTCGAAGACATGCGGATTGGTAGATGTCACTACCAAAATGCCCGCGTGGTAGATTATAGCCCACTCCCTCTCGGAGAGAGCCTCCTCTCCTGCAGTGGGAACAGTATAGGCTGATTATGATGAGATGTTTTATAGCTCTGGGGGTATTATCCGAAGTAGTATCGGCCGAATGTTTGGCCGTTTCCTGCTACGAAGTTACTATTTGGTTCGGTCGGTCCCGATCCTACACTCCTACACTCTTTCGAATATTGACTATGGTCCCGACCCAATTGAGCCGATCCGAACTTTTTTCGCATTTTTCAATAATATTCGGTTCGGCCATGTGTCGGTCCGATCCGATCATTCGCACTTTGCACTTCGTAGTAGACCCCCTGGTTCCGAGGGCCAGTTCAAAGGAAGCTACCGTACAACCAACGGCAACGCCATTGTTTGGCTGTATGCACAGTAATTAAGTCTACTGCCTTTGGAATTAGTTCAAGTAATAACTTGACTATTATTGTTTGAAGTCGGCCTTATTGTTTTTATAGATTTTAGTTAGTTGATAACTTGATAAGAAGACACTGGGGTCCTAGAAGACCCCAGTGTCTTCTCTGGAGCTTAGACAGTAATTTTATGTACGGAATTGAAGTTTAATGGTTTTTGTTTTATTCCATCCAAGGTTGTCTGGTAGATCATATCACTATCTGTGATAAGACTGCCGTTGTGCCCTTAAAATATTTAATTTAATGTTTTGTGTTACGTAATGTTAATTACTTACTGTTGTATAAAATCAAGTCTTTCTAACTGAACCAACAGCTGTACCGCTGGGAAGTTTGTTGCGCCACTTCTTCTTCCCAACTAAAGCACTAGGAAGTGGTGAAGGGCGGGTGTTTTGGGGGACTGTCTTATGTAATTTTGACGTTCAAAAAGTGCGAGTTATCAGCCTTGTTTGAATAAATGACTATAGATTTTTATAGAAGTAGCAATATTGTAAATGAGATGTGTGTCAATTCTGGTGTGTTATAAAGTATAATTGATCTATCTGTACCTATTCCACAAGTTTTCGACCGCACTTTAGTGTTAAATGCCCGAATGAATAAAACAAAAGAAGAATCATTTGATTTGCCAATCAGTGTTGATGCCTTTATAAATTCAGAAAAACAAACGTGCTGGAACTAAAGCCTCCGGTTTCAAAACTAAACTGCGAAACTGATTTGAATAAAACGTATTGTTACGCCGACCAAGGTACCTACGTCACTAGTAAAATGGAAATCAAATATGGCGGACGGTAAAAATAAAATGTAAAGCGAACCGATTTGAACAAACATTGTCGTTGGATTTTGTGCGAATGCTCAAAATGTAGGACAGTTTAAATTTTGATAGCGAAGTGTGATGCCGGTCGTGTTGGTTAAAGTGTATGGGATTATCAGTTCGGTTCTAGTGATTGTTGTGTATTAAATGGCAATAAGCTCATCCGCTATTACATGGGAATTATTGAATGGTGAAATAACGTAACATAACCTCACACCTGTAACAGTATTTCTTGAAGGGTTAGGCAGAGGTAAACCTACAGTATACCCACATTTTTCCAGTTTTATTTAAGTCCCATGTAATAGGGACCGAGCCTAATGCCATCAATGTGGCACGGATCCAGACTTCGAGCTGCTACTGAGAAATTCCAGATGAAAAAACCCCAATAACACTTTGCCCGACCCGGGAATCAAACCCAGGACCCCATGCTCAAAAGAAGCGCTTGCGACCCACACACCAACGAGGCAGTCTAATGAAGAAATGTGGGAGTACTTTACACCTATGCGTACTCTATCGGGTAGTACAAGCTTGATGATAATTTAATAGTTATAGTGCACTTTCTAAGTTACTTAGGCCTGACTTCTCCATAGTTTGATAATTTTTATTTAAAACTATGATAATATATCAAACTGACATATTTATTCTTCAGATATAAGTTATCTGGCTATTGAAAAAGCATACATACATGGAAAATGTTTTGAGAAAATCTGAACGCTAACAATAAAGTAGGCTAGTTTTTCAGAGGAGAAGGTAAGACGGCAAATGATAGCGATGATGACATCAGAACAGATACCGACCAATTCTAGATTGCCAATCATAAAACTGAGTCCAACAATAAAACCCTAAATGAAGTCGTATCAAAAGATCAATACTCGTCGTATTTTGTGTGGCCTACAAACAAAATATTTGTTAGGAATCTGTCTATTTTTACTTTCAATTCGTATTTGAATTGCACCCACAACATTGAGTCCTACTAGCGATAGTTTGAAGCATTACTCGAACTCCATTTTCCAAGACTTAGCTTTTAATGGTAAGCTGCTAACTGAGATAAATATGTCGTTAAACCGTACTTTGATGGCGTGCTAAGGTCGTAACTTGCTCGGCAAACTCATCATGTTTGTATGAACGTGTATTAAACTACAACGCGGCTGTACCTGTTTGAGTAAAGGCTTGAAGTTAGTATGATGAAGTGTGGAGGGACTGGTGCGTAATATGGTCGTAAAATTTTTACTTCCTCGCTGATGGGGGTGTGGCGAAAGATGGAGTATTAAATATGTCATCTGATACAAGCGTGATGAAAAACTAAAGCATTTAAAATTCATAAAGTCACGCCTTGTTCCCATGGGGGTAGGCAGAAACTGCAGAACACCATCTACTAACGATCCTTACATACTTATTTTGCCACACTAACGTATTCATTACATATTTTGATAGTTTTCAGTTCATTTAATTAAATTTGGATTTTGTTGATACTAAATGTTATAATAGTCTTCAAGACCATATTTTGGTCATGGCGGGAGATATTACAGTGCACAAGTATGTGCGCAGAAACAGGTGCACTCTCTCTTTCATCTCGTTGGTCTTGTGGTCGCAAGCGCGACTGCTGAACGTGCTGGTCGGGCAAAATGTTATGGAGTTTTTCCATTACGAATTTCTTAGTATCAGCCCAGAGTTTGGAAGTTGGCGGTGTAATACCCCCGTGCCTCGAAAAGCACGTTGAACCGTTGGGATATGCGCCTGATCTCTCTTCGGTAGTGTCAGATTAAATGTTATATAAGCTAGCTACATACTTATAAGTCGGTACATTGCAAAACTGTGTGTGAAATATTATTCACAAAATGTATAAAACAAGTTATTTGTAGACACTTTCCTCCTTCTACCAAGATACACAAATATACATTATATTTCCGCACAACCGAATTTCCTTTAGCGAAATTCCGTCCGACACACATTTCTTTAAAAACTCCACCAACGTATGCTCTTACGTCGTTGAAATATTTCACACCGGCGAAACTTCCCCAGAATAAACATATATCAGCTATATTCAAATTAAATAAGCTATAATTTTTAAAAGTCCTAAGTTACGGCGTGGTTATGCAGTTTCTCTGGTATTACAAGCGTTCGCATAATGCGATGTGTCTACAGAGTACGTCTAACTTACTCTAAGAATTGCAAGACTTTTTTTTATTATCTTCTTAGTTTAATGTGAACGTGAAGGTTTTAAATGGTGTTCCAACTTTGCATAACGTGGACTCTTTAAGAGTTTTAGATGGAGTTTATTCAAAAGATGCACAATTGCGTCTTGCAGCGAAATTTTTTTTCGAGTGGTTTAACTATTTGAATAGCGTGAGAAAAACGAAGACCGTGAGCTGCTTGCCACCGCTAAAGTTTTAAAAGTAAAAGAAGAGAAATAAATGAGCTATGTTTCACTTAAATGGTAACATCTGTTGATATTTATGCACCATTATAAGTTAACAACTTAAAGTATAAGAGAATATTGTATAACACAAAGTTCATGAATATAAAAAGAGAACATTATTTATGGACAATGACAATAGTGAATATGCTGAATAATATTTCATTTTAAAATACCTATTTATTTACAGAAACGTGGCAATGAACGTCTGTATAGTATTTCACAATTTGAGCATTTCTTTGATTTGAACATTGAAGCTCAATGGTTTGAAATTTTTTCGCACTAATACATTTCAGAGCAGTGGGGGCCCAGTAGTACTTACGAGTTGTAGGTCATAGGTTCGAACCTAGACAGACACTTTACTTTCTGTAAATTTATTTCATCATCACTGCTTTCAAAACGGTGAAGGAAAACATCGTGAGGAAACCGGCATGTCCCAGAACCAAAAATTCGAAGATATGTGAAATCTACCAACCCACTTGGCCCGCGTTATGGATTACGGCCCACTCCCTCTCACAGAAAGGAGGCCTGTGTCCCAGCAGTGTAAACATTATAGGCTGATTATGCGTTGAAGCTCAATGGTTTGAACATATTTTGCACTAATACATTTCAGCAACTAAAATATTGAACCATTTCAAAGCCCAAAAGCACATGTAGGTTAAATCAAGACACCATACATCAGAAGCGTCTAACCAATGAGAGCCAATCTTCGTCCAACATAAAAAGAAGAAAAACGTTTAACTAAATAGCTCCCTATAAACTAATATCAACAAAGTTGGCGAACTGAAAAAACTTGGATAAAGAGCAATTTGCCAAACTACAGCGATTTGTAGCAGCATCAAATGATGATGGTATTATTCTGGGAAGAAAGTATGATGGAATGTATTTGATGTGTGGGTAAAAGTGGGGTAATGTCTGATCTTATAAACTAGTCATTCGCTAGGTTAGCACGAACTGTCCGAAATTGAGTAATACTCGTATGTTCCACAAAAAAAGATGTATTATTATGTGAAGGTCATGAGTGTCTGCTTCTGGCAGGCTTCAGGCATCAATCAATCTTATACAAAATGAAAATGGTAGTCATTTTAATGTTATACGTTATGTTATGTTTTTTTTATTGTATTTGGTATAATATCATCTGCATAATCATGCATTCTAGGTGCATTGCTGTCCTAGACCGAATCAGTGCTTTTCTCGACTAAATTATCTCATATATGAGATATGGTAATTACACCTACTTCCCCGGATGAGTTCCTTTACAGAGAGCTCTACAACTACCAAGTACAGTACATTCACAGTACATTAATTCTGATACTTTACCATGTCAGTGAAATGAATGCACCGTAACGAAATCTGGAGGACACAATTTACAGTTCAAAATCTCTGTACGAGTACAAAATGCTCGACATTTCAAGTTTTACCTACGGTTGCCTGCATTTCAAAACGTTAACTTCACAAAGTATCCATTGAGGCCTCGTCCATAGTGAATACGCTGTCTAGCGGGAGCGGAGGCGGGCGCGATTAGGTGGTTACAGAGCATCGGAGTTGTAGCGGGCAGTAGAGGGCAAAGGTGTTTCCACAGGGTAAAACAATAGACGGTCGCTCGCTAAATAAGTCGCTTGATCGCATCGTTCTAAGTGCTTACCATATATATACTGCTAGCTTTTGCCCGCAGCTTCGGTCGAATATTATACCCTGGAAACGTACTACCAGAATAAAAAATATCCTGTCCTAATCCAGGTCATGGTCTACCTGTGAGCCAAGTTTCATCAAAATCCATTCAGCTTAAATGTAATAGACAGAGTTTTGTACTTTCGCATTTATAATATAAAAGTACATGTAGATAAATATGGATAGACGTGAATGGCGTTTTCAAATGTATGATACTACAACCGCTTTAGCACCCGCAAAAGCTCCTCACCCAGGACGATGCCTGAGACAGAGATCCGGTAGTAGATATTATTATTATTCGTGCACCAAAAGTTTACAAAGTTCCTCATTCGTTACACGTCACGATGTCTGTAAGTTGAGCTATAGTTATTTGAACTTCTCCAGCGATACTTTAATATAAATTTGTTTTACACTTTCAAAGTTAGCTTTAACGAGCGCAATTACTTTGAAGTGCATGAAATATTTCAAAGTTAACATTTAACTGACTTTCATATAGATAACGAGTTTCAAGTTTTACTTATTTAGTACTTTTTAATAACCTTAAAATACCAAAACCATTTTATAGTTAGGTGGGTATTGGATATATAAATTTAATAGCTAGGCTGGCGAAGGGAATACCATCTTGTATTAATAAAAAAAAACAACAAAGATATATTTATATATAATTCATTGCGACATTATTACGCGTATAATGTAAGAAGTCAAATAAATAAGTTAGGTAAAATAGCTTTATTTAAATTTTTCAATTAATTATTACGAGTATCATATATTGAAAGTTGCGATCAAATACTTATGACAAATACAAAGAAGAATTTATCATACCCATAACATTTCACTAGGATATTCAATATACCTGCCAAATAACCTTCCATAAGCAGGCACTCAAACTAAATCTGATATATCACGGAAATCGATGACCTCCTATCATATAACACGATCAAAGCAAATAATATTTCAGGACAAAATTTCCATACGTCTAATGTAAGTGATACACAGTAAGGGTCTAAGGATAGTTCCTTGAGGGACCCTTTTAGTGGGCACCAATAAATCAAACCCTAATGGAGTGTGTAAGCCCTCGGTAGGGTTTGGGCGCATAATATTTTCGAATTTTACAGTAGGCAACGATAGAACCGACCCAAATGGCCAGAATATTGATGGCATCCCATGTTGACATTGTCGTAAGCATTAGATAGAATGATTGGACGAAAATGTGAAAGTTTTCTCTTGTTGGGTTTTTGCTTATTCATGGGGTCGCTTTTTTATTGATTATTGTGTGTGACTTTGTGATAAGAAAAGTGTTCAGAATGTGTCAGAAAGGCGATTAGGGTGTTGTTCAGTGTCGTCACGTGTAATATGAATGTCAAATGAATTTTACATTAAAATTATACTTTTTGACTATCGATATTTTATTAGGTTACAGAACTAAAGTTTTAATTTGAGTAATAACATTCTTAGCTATTCACGAACTAGGACTTTTAACGAGTCTAGAGGTTATTTTAAAATTAATATTTCAAATATTTCAGTGAGAAACAAAAACCCACAGGGTTTAAGTTTTTAGAACTTGAGTTATAAATTAAATTAAATTTTACTTACGAGTATAACGATACCCGAGTTTTTCGGACAAAACATTTCTTTCATCTTACCTGCAATAAAAAGAAAAACACTCATTAATTAAACAATTTTATATAATTATTCGTAAATGGCACTCGCGGGTCGAAATGAGTCGCACAGGATAGACATAAATGGAACAAAACTAGAGAGTGGCCAACCAGTGAAATAATAACGACCGTCATGAATTAGAATGGTAATAAAAACCCTCTTTATTGACAACGAAACGTTTATTTAAGTTAGTTCAAAATAAAACAAAGCAAAATACGTCACCATTTTTCATAATAAATTCCAAACATGAAAAGTGCCAATCGGCCGCAAACGTAACACTGGAAATAAAGTTCATGATTTATTCAGTGCCGCTAATAATAGATTCATACACAAATCTGCAAACCCTGCAAATGGGAAAGGGACAATACTTGTCATAACAAGGTCCAGTTTTACGCGGTCACACAGAACTTCCTGAACATGAAGCTAAAGAAGTTTTGTTTTATATTCAAAAGCTAATTAATGACACTTTTCGCAATTTAGGCCCATTCACATTTAATATTGAAAAGGATTAGGGTCCCAGTTGTTTGGAGGAGGGAAAAAGAAAAAGTTTCTATAAGGTCTACCCCTTAAACGGACTTGGGTTTAAGTGGACGTTCTTCGTAATATGAAAACTTTGACAGTTAACGACAAAGTGGAGCAAAAAGTGCCCTTAAAAACTATGTAATGGTATTAAAAAAATACTGGTATAATGCTGTTGTAATGTCTAAAAGAGTTTTTGTATTGTTATCTGAGACAACTTGTTGTGTAAATATGTTATTATTTAAATTTTGCCTTCACTTCTATTACTTGATGTTATTTTTCAATGATGACACTCTTCGATTATACACTGCTATTTACAACTTTACTACTTTTCTAAGTTTAGAAATAAAATAACTCACGTATTTGTGCTGAACTAAATCGTCAAATTATTGTTTTTGGTGTTCATTACGTCAAAAGGAAAAAACGTCACTTCATTGTCCGTCTGTCTGTCTGTCAAGACCCTTTTTATCAGGAACGTAGGTATCAATATGAAATTAATATCAAATACCTAGGTATTTGATATATATAAGCTTATATATATGTATAAAAGCTTGATTTTTATTAAGCTCCAAGGGCTTTTAAAAAATCAAGCTTCTAAGTCAACTCAATAAAAAACTACGGCCATTTATGCAACATATTTTTATACTCGCAAATAAATCAAAACCTACGAGTATGTACCTATGGTACCTACTTCCCGTTGGCCTAGAATGTCTGGCAACAAATCTAGGTCTCACAACACAAGTGAAGGAAATTCTCCAAAAATCGTTAATTTGTATTTTATCCATAATCAGCCTGTAATGTTCCCACAGCTGGGACACAGGCCTCCTCTCTGTGAGAGGGAGTGGGCCATAATCCACCACACGGGCCCAGTGCGGGTTGGTGGATGTCACATGTCTTCGAATTTGTGGTTCTACGACATGCCGGTTTCCTCACGATGTTTTCCTTCACCGTTTTGTTTGTATTTTATCACATAGTTTTTTTGTGATTACAAACTTACAATTGCAGTTGGAGAATTTACCATGTCGCATTTCGATGCCCGGAAAAATATTTTTTCAACTTCAAAGTTAAGTTTATAATTGGAATACATTCATCCCAACTACGAAACCCTTTACTGTGCGTAGTCCTACACGAGCGTGACCGATTTTTTTTTTTATACCAAGATTTTTCTGAAGTAAACGAACAGGAAACGTAAAGATAACCAAATTATCAAAACAAGTAGGTCAATGTCGTTACATAATTAAGTCCTTTATATAACCTAATATTTCACTGACCCAAAATAGCATAAAAGGGGCCCGTTCAAATTAGGTAAAGTTTCCACCGTAACCATTTTCCACTCCGTTGGGAGTGGAATATAAAAAAAGGAACTTATTTTTAGAGTGGATCCAATGCAATACAGAACAATTTTCCAGTTTTTAAATAATTTTGCAAAGGCACGAGTAGTTGAACAATTCTATACCTAGTGGGTAATTCTATACCTACACTAACTGGGTTGTGGAGGTCAGATAGGCAGCCGCTCCATGTAAAATACTGGTACTCAGCTGCATCCGGTTAGACTGGAAGCCGACCCGAGTGTAGTTGGGAAAAGGCTAGGCAGATGATGAAGTTCTATTATTTATATTTACCTCAGCTTATCCAAATACCTAAAGCGTTTTATTAAAAAATTAAATATTTTTTTCGTTTTTGTTTAATTACGAATGTAACACTATCATAAAAATCTCATCACACCACGACATCACAACCTCACCCACAAATGACAAAATACACTCCCTAACTTTCAACACGCATTAAAGTAAACGTTCCTTTTCATCCCTTGTAATATCATAAGCGGTTAGAAAAGATTGCTCCACCGCTGTTCCAAGTGCTTCATAGTAGGCCACAGGGGTAAAATCTGGCGAATGTAGACGAAGTCAGTCAAATGCGGCCCCGAAATGGGAAGCCACAATAAGCAAGCGTAACCTTTACTTAAATAACTTGTACGAGTAACCGAAGAAGGGTCTTAGTAAAATACTGTTTGTTGTTCAGTCGAACGATGAAAATGTTCAATTGTAAAGCAATTTATTTTTTGAACGTTGACGTACAGTGCCCTCCAAAAGTTAGTGACATTTTTCCACTTCAGCTGCAATGCCAAATTATGATAAGCACGGTTATACAAAAAAAATCAGGTAATTGATGAAAGAGATGGCGAGATGACCTGGACGCGTACCGCGAAGGCTGGTTCGAGGTGGCGCAGAAAAAGAGTTTTGGAATGATTTTGGGGGAAGCCTTTCCCCAGCAGTGGGAGAGTATAGGCTAAAAAAAAATTATTATTATTATTAGGTACAGACGCCAGCAGGTCAAGCTACCCGAAACTGTCAAATTTTCCCAATCAACCTTGAACCTTAATGCTTTAGCGATAAAGTTGAAAATCTATTAAAGAAATTTGACAGATTGTAGTAACTTGATGTGCTGGCGTCCGTACGTAGTTGAATTAGTTCAGTATAAACTTGAATTTTAGATCTTAATGTGGGATTAGGTACAGCTGAAGTGGAGCAATGACAACCAATTTTTGGAAGGCACAGTATGTCTTTTGTATATGGGCTTTTCTATCTACGTTTGCAGAGATACTCAAATCCAAAACAAACTACCTTTTTAGGAAAAACAAAAGAAATACCTTCAGAAATTAAACCGCTGAGGCGACATGTAGTCAAACTCCAAATAATTATAGTTCAGTCACTACACCAACCGATGTCTAGAATGAACTGTAATTAAATCTCCGTCTAATTTTCGAAGACGGTGCGATCCCTATTGCAAAGAAACGATTCAAGTAATGTCATTTCAGTCCTCAAAATGGCCCATCAAAAGTTGTGACAGTATGATCACAACCCACACTTAATAAAATGAAGACACTAAAAACCTGTAGTACGAGTTTGTAACCACATAACACCTTACAAATATTGTCTTTGCGTTCCAAGTCTTTGTATGAAAATTACTCTTTTCGCTATTACACCATGCGCCATAAAAACACAGCTGTTTGCGTTTTCATAGCGAAGGAAGACAATATCGTCTTTTTTTATTGGTCAACTATGTCAGAAGGTATCAAATGTAAGTACCTACTGCCTGTTGCATTTTACTTTTACTTTGAATATACTCTTCAAGGATATAATAACTGTAAGTATAAAAGTTAATTTGAATAACCGCACTTAAGAAAGTGGTAAAACGTCTTAATCATCTAGAGACGTTCATCATTATCTGCTAAGCTTTTTCCTAGCTATTTTGAGGTCGGCTTACAGTCTAACCGGATGCAGCTGAATACCAGTATTTTACATGAAGCAATTGCCTATCTGACCTCCACAACCCAGTCACTGGGTAATATGATAGCGCTAGACTTTCGGGCTTCTGATGACCCTTAACAAATGCTACAGATCCTCGAATGACAGCCGGGACCATCGGCTTTCCGAGGCACTGAGGGGTTTTGGTATGTAAACATCACCCACCCATCACGTGTCACCCATCCACGGACCAACCACGGCAAGCGTAGATTAACTTGATAGATCAACCCGTGCGGCTGTTATTACTTAGCCACAAGCGCACAATAGAACGTTACCACAGCTAAATCCAAAATAACAGTAAGGTTTTTTATCTACTAATAGGTAATAGCAATGTCTCTTTTTCATATTACTGGTATAATTTTAGTACGCAAAACACGCAAAAATATGCGTGGGTTAGGGTTACGTCAATAGTGCAAGATATTGGGTTTAAGTTCACGCTCGTGCCCACGGCAAAAGGGCTCTTGTTACTACAGTGTGAAATTCTAATGTTGATCGAACTCTCAATCTATGTAAATTAAGAATTGTCAACTGTATAGCATGTATTGTATAGACCTTCAGTATCTGCACCTTTCCAGACACTGGAATTGCTGTCTGGAATATTTTAGTTTCCACCACTTTGTCTGGCAGCTGGTTTCTATTGTTTCAGCTATACAATTCTTCTGATTAAAGTCGTCTAAAATGTTTGTATTTACCAAAATCTTGTGTGTACCTACTTGTTTTGTTTACTTTAATTGTGTGTACCCACCGTCATTGTATTTTTTTTTGTACTGGACCATACCCGGGAACCTTCTGGTTACGGAGATAATTGAAGGTCAAAATTCCAACTTTTATTGAAGTTTTTTTTAAGAAAACAAGTTTTCATTTATTTCTGTTTCTCCTAAACAGGTTATTTTGTAACCCATCTAAGAGAGCAGTACGCCACCCACTAACAATATTAAGAAACTTTATGCTTGTACTTTATATTATATTACTTTGCCATGTAATCTAGTCCTAGTTGAACAATAAATCTTTATATATTTAATTATATAACACAACTTTAAATGCCCCCACAAACAATGTACCGTTACATGTACGCGCAATGTTTCGCGTGCGTTAAATTGCACACTACCGTAAACAGCGATTTTTCACACCAGAAATGAAAGTCCTTTTCGAGCAATTATTTTGGCACAAAGTCACTTAGTTGGATGTACAGAATCGATAAAAATTCTCGCACTACAGAATCATGCAATATCAAAGTCTTTATAACTGAGTAGGTACTATAAAATTCCAGAGCAATGTTCCGAATAAAGTTGAGTACTATGCAAATCAATCTACATGGAGTTACTTCGTTTTCTCTTGAAACAAAATGAAACAATGTTTCAAACCGAGTTCAAGACGTAGGGGTCTTATTTAAAACTAATTGGAAGTTACGCTTCTGTTTCTTTTTATATATTCATTACGAAGTTGAGGAGAATCGTACCTAGCTACTATTGTTAAAATGACGGTATTATGTCTTTTGTAATTTAGAAGATATAACCCATAACTTTGGGCTGGTACAACCCCTGGTTACAATTGACCCTTTGAATGGAGAATTAAATTAATGGCAGTATTTAAGCTTGTGTTGATAATACATAGTTTGTTACTGTGTTTTGTATTTGTTCAGCTACCTGGTAAAGGAAATGGTTTATTCTGAGCAACATTGATTATACAAGCTTCTATTTCTGTATTTATAGTCTTTATTATTATATATTACTAATACAAATATTAAAGCTGGAGGGATTGTTTGAAAAAATATTTTTGGTTTTGGTCGCCTAATTCTTGATGAAGGTTATATGTAGGCTATTTTACAACCCTAAGGCAAAAAGAGCGCTATGCGAAAACGAAGTAATAGCGCGGACGGACGATAGGATGTGATGTGGTGTGTCAGACCCCGAAATTTCACGCGGACAAAGTCGTGGGCAATAACTGGTAATATATAAAAAAGTTGTACACCTGGGGCACCTTGGACATGCAGTTCCGATACCAACCTTGCGGGCTGGCTGATCTTTACACCAATTCAAGAGCTGTTTTCGTACCTATTGCTTGTTAAACATTTATTATACCAGTTTTCTTCTCAATTTTCGGACACAAGTATGTCAACCATGCCCCAAGCAGTCAGCTCTGCTACCAAACTTGTCAACTGACTAATCGTATTAAGGCTTGTTACTTGGTTTCACCACTTGAAAAGCTATTTTCTTGTATAATTTTCTGTAATTTTCAGTGGTGGCCGAATGGTAACTACCGCGACTCACGAGCTGTAGGTCATGGGCTCGAAACCAAGCAGGTGCTTTACTTGGGGTACATAATTTCATCACCACTGCTCTTAAAACGGTATAGGAAAGCATCGTGAGGAAACCGGCATATCCTAAAATACAAAAATTCAAAGACATGTGACATCTACCAACCCGCACTGGACCCGCGTGGTAGATTACAACAGCCCACTCCATATCGAAAAGAGGAGGCCAGTATCCCAGCAGTTAGAACATTATAGGGTGATTATGTACTTGGTTTCAACACTTATACTCTGTCCATTACGCAAACCGTTTTTTGACAGATGAAACTAGTGATTGCAGCAACACACAATACATTGATTAATACACGTACGGTATCATAGTGTCTGTAAGAAGCCATAAATAAAGATAATTCAATAAGATACAGCAGTTTATATATTTATTTTATTACGCATTTTAAACTTAACTTTTACGTAATCTGGAATATGTACGTTCTAAGACAGCTGTCAAAAAACGGTTAACCGGACGGGTATAAGAGCAAAGTTTGAGTAGATGATGAAGATAATCACTATATATCTAACACATCTATCTATCACACTATATATCTTCATAATCTACTGTAACTTTTTCGTTAAAAATATCGGATGAATATAGCAACACTTCATCATTACCCCAACAGCAACTTTAATGTAATGTAAATTGAACATTGTGAGCGAAATACGATATTTCCAAGTACAGACCAATCAATATTAATATTACAAAAGTTTCCAATTTGATTGCTTCTATCTGTAACGTTTTAAGTGGTTAATTTTGTAACTTTTGCTGTTGATATTAACGAGTGGATCGAGCGTTTAATTAGAACAATGATTGGTCAATTGATGAGTTTTAAATATTTAAGCAATTTTGTTTCGGCCAGTTTAATGTTAATAAAGGTATATATTATGCCGGTTTCTTCACGATGTTATCCTTCACCGTTTATGCACGTTTCTTCACCTGCATGTCCTAGAACCAACAATTTGAAGGCATGTTACATCCACCAACCCGCACTGGGCCCGCGTGGTGGATTATGGCCCACTCCTTCTCACAGAGAGGAGGCCTGTGTCCTAGCAGTGGGACCAGTATAGGCTGATTATGCTAATATATTATATAGTTGGCGTTTAAAAACCTTAGAATTGACCAGAGGGGCTCGTGGATAACAGCTGCACGGGTCGATCGAATGATAAGATACGCTTGCCGTGGTCAGTTAGTGGATGGGTGACCATCCATTACGTATCGAAACCCCTCCGTGCCTAAGAAAGCACGTTAAACCATTGGTACTGGCTGCCATTTGTAGATCTTTGTTAGTCACTACGGGTTGTCAGAAGCCCAAAAGTCTGACAACCGGTCTTACCAAAGGAACCTTAACAGTGTTGCCCAGTAACTGGGTTATGGAGGTCAGATAGGTAGTCGCTCCATATAAAATACTGGTATTCAGCTGCATCCTGTTAGACTGGAAGCCGAACTCAACATAGTTAGCAAAATGCAAGACAATTTTAATCAATGAATCTGTCTTGTCATACCAAAACAGAACAGGTGAACAAACAGAATAATGATATGATAAAGTTGATTATTTATCGTCAGAAAATCATTAACGGATTTACATTAATTAATATAAAATTATAAGTAATCACTAATAATTATATTTGTCATAAATTAAGAATTTAATTATGCTGCCGACATTATTTTAACGTCAAATATTTTGCTTTACTCATAGTTGAAAATTATTTGAACAGAGAAAAGTATGTTCCTTACGAAATTATCATTTAAACGAGAGCTCGATTTCATTACAAAAACATAGAATTCATCTCGGGTACCAAGAGAAATTTTGATGGGCCATAAATGTGTTAGGAAAGAACATTAATTTCTTAGAGAACTGTTTTATCTCAAATAGAGACGTTGTTGAAATTTTAATGGACAGAATTACTAATGTGGTACTGAATTTTAATTTAGGTGTGAATTAATGATTCTAGCTATGGTTTTGGAGGCTTTTGGTTCATGAATTTCCTTCGTACCTTCCGTAATTCGCGGTTATAATAGGTACACAATAGAAGAAAATCTTTTTTTTTTTTAATATAATTATATTAATTCTGTCTACACTCGTTTTAGAATATATTAAACAGCACAATTCTATAATAAGGAAGTAGTCGGTAGTCTGTAAGAATCGTAGCGTTCTGTAGTTTCTGCCTTGGAAGAAGGCGTGAGTTTATATTATGTATGTGTACAATTCCGCTAACAGTAATCCGCCATTTTTAATCTTATCACTTCAAAACAAAGCTGGTCGTTCTTATCAAAACTAACACCACTAATACCAACCCAGTCCCTCACACAATAGATAAAATAAACCTACAATACCAGACACAATATTCCCGTCAAAAAGTAAATTACAAGAATTTGCTGAACCACGCGATTTGATGTAAATGGAAGCCTTTGTTCCAAAAACAGGGTCCAAAAAACCTTGGGTTTCGTCACCAGCCCCATCCCAAATAACACTCTTAAAACAACCGACTGCAAATAAAATAGGACATTGTATTTAACAAAAGGCACACGAGAAACGTTCTAGCTTGTCACCTGCCTTTTATGTGGTGCAAGTTACTAGCTTAGCTTTCGAGGGTTGGTTTTTAAATTCCATGCCGGTGAAGAGGTGAATGAAAAATGAGGATACCTCGTCATGTGTGTGCTTTGACAATTACGATAGTGAAAAATGATATTCGGTCTGGAGTTTTTAGATAAACTGTAACATAACATCTTCCAGGGGCCCGTTGATAAATAATAACAGCCGCACAGGTTGACAGGTTAAGCTACGCTTGCCGCGGTTGGTCTGTGGATGGGTGACCATCTTTACATACCAAGACCCCTTCGTGCCTCGGAAAGCATGTTAAGTGGTTAGTCCCGGCTGTCATTCGTGGATCTTTGACAGTCGATACGGTTAGTCTGAAACCCCAAAGTCTGACAACCAGTCTTACCAAGGGGTGTCGTATTACCCAGTAACTGGGTTGTGGAGATCAGAAAGACAGTCGCTTCATGTTAAAATACTGGTATGAAGCCGACCCCAACATAGTTTGGAAAAGGCTATACAGAAGGTGATGTAACATAACATCTTCATAATAGACACGACATTTGAAATGTATCCCCCGAAGAGAAAGTGAGATGTAACACGGTACCTACATGCTTATTTATCTATGTTATAGCTCCCCCGTAGTAGTGGGTAATCTAATTGCTATTCATTCATTCGCTTTTGTTCTTTCTCTGTGTCTTGTTTATCTACCGCAAATCAATGTATTTTCTTTCTTTGTATTAAAACAGCACAAATACTCTTGAAAGTTCCTAATCGAACACTGTCAATATGTGTGTATTTTATTTTCCTTCCGAATTAAAATATAAGTACCCAATATTTATCTAAGACTTCTTTTTGTAGTTTCTATAAATAAAATTAATAAACTGTCAACACAAGAATTTATGTAAATAAATCTTAGTAAGAAGATAAATAATCTTTCAGCATCCGATATCTAATAAAAAGTTTATTTAAACAGCACTAATAGACTAAAGAAGTCAAATGAAGGTTGATGAAAATAAATAAGATGGTAGGCGAGCAAACATTTATACAGAATTTGTTGTAAAGGTAAACAACCTAATGAATAACAAACACGACTGGGATATGAAACTAAAAAAGATAGAAGTAAAGATTATGAAGAATTCTGTGAACATAATATTAAACAAGTCTTGGAAACGGTAATCCTGAAAGTAGCTCACTGAAGTAGCCCTGGAATTGACGATAATCAAGTCGTGAATACTTAGCACGGGAACGCTTTCTCAGAGACCGCTACAATGAACGATCCGCTAGGGATATTGTCGTAATTACCACACTAAGACTTGGTAAGTGGTTTACTGATTGTATTAGCATGAGGTTTTTGATACAAAGGAGAGGATTGTTTTAATAGAGAGGCAGTAATGGTATTTTCTGAGACGATTGTTCTTCGAAGTGTCATTGAACTCCGTCCAAAAACAAAAAAGGAAGAAGCTAAGATATAACAGCCAGTAGAAACAAATGAGTCTGTCAATACCAATAACCAGGACCATTGATAGTTGGCGAAGAAATTTCTTCGATAATAAAAGATAAAATTGTGTTGTTTTTCTTTGTTGGTTCTAGGCTCCATTCAATATATCTGAGTGATACATTGTCTGGAAAAATAGATAGGTATTACATGAAATTGGATTGCGGTCAACATCATTCCATCTCCTGACTTATCCCGAACAAAAGTCTAGGAATATAAGTGTTAATAAGTTTCTGGTCTGGTAAATATACAAACAAAGGTAACTGTACTGGTAAGGTGCTGTTTGTGTTTGCAAAAGGTAATGAGATTATAATTATTAACGAAGTCTATAACATGAATTAGTTTGTTGTACCCAAAAACCAGGTCCTGCAAAAGTATACCTACTAAATAAAATATTTTTGATATAACATGCTTATATTATAAGCAGAAAATTAAAATTTAATCCGTAAATTTAAACTGTAAACCTTAGAATATTAACAGACTTGAGCAATGGTGACCCAGTCACATTAGCCCCGACTTACGAGTCGGTCGTCGGTTCGAATCCAGGCAGGCGCTTTACTTTGTGTAAATAATTTGATCACCACTGCTCTCAAAACGATGAAAGAAAACATCTTGAGGAAAAATTCGAAGACATGTGACATCTACCTATTTACAATGAGCCTGCGTGGTAAATTACAGCTCACTCCCTCTCGATGTGAGGAGGCCTATGTCCCAGCAGTGGGAGCATTATAGATTGTCTATGCTATGCTTATGCTATTATATAGGTATAAGGAACAGGGTGTAAAGTTCACTCATCCTCCATAGAAAAGGGAGGATCCTCCGACCGGGTGATGCATCTGGTGGGAAACTGCCCAACGACTGATGTTGGGAAATTGTATCTATGCTAATTGCGCGGTAAACTCTGCTTGCGAGATGCAGGATTTGCGTGACGTCAGTATGACGCGTTGTTCGCATGTGGCGTTGTAGATACCGCTACACTATTAACAACCAATATCTTATATTTCCCGTTCGTTGTAACAAGAATAATATTGTCTCGCTGTTGTGAAAATACAAAATAATACATAATTATTTCACTTCTATAATCAAACTCAACTTTAGTACTTAATCACGAAATCAATAAAAATTTTTGAACAAACATAACATTATGTCTGCCATTCCAACAATAGACAAAAAATATCAGTTCTTTCGAGATAACACATCCATATCAGCCATGTACACGAACATTAAGCTATAAAACACTTCAAAACCCAACCCTAAGCCATACAACGTGCCCGTAAACATTCTTATTTAAATTTTCAACAACAGCTGACACTTCTGACGTCAGCAACTCCAAAACGCCGACCCAGCAAGTCTACACCATACGAGGACATTATATGTTAATCAAGGCAAGGCCCGTTTGGAATTAGCTGGCGGCCCTCGGGACAAACATTGGACACCGCATTAACATGTTTATAGTGTCCACACAGGGGACCTTTCAACGGCCAAGCCACATGGGCACGGATGGACAAGAGTGGATTAAGGATGTCATTTCTCGCACCGGTCCACTCGACTCGCTTGAAGACTTGGAATAATTTAAGAGTCTCTGTTATTTCTATGGAGGGAATAAAGGATAATGTTGGGTAAATGTTTGGTTGCAGAGTATTATACTTTAGAAATTATTAAATTGTTTATACTCGTAAGGGTCAAAATGCAGACTAAAGAAAGATTATATTTTTGACTTTAATGAACAATTGAATGAACGTAATTGTTCATTTTGCCGTCTGCAATCACGTCAGCATTAAAATAACCGTTTGTTTTTAAGGATTGGTCACCACAGCCAAGTTTTTGTACCACAAATTTTATCTACACTAAAAAAACATGCCAAATTCATAAACCACCTCAAATTGGTATTGCAATTGCTACCTGGTGAAACCCCTTAGCCAACTCCAGTACTATTGCTTGGCTCCAGCCCCTCGTTTAACTTTTAGCGTCTCACCTTCTTGGATACTGGCCAAGAGATTATAGTTTGCCATCCTGGGAAATTTAGGGCGTTGCTAAAGAAATTTGCAGAGTAAATAATGTTGCGCCTGGGAGCAAGGGGATTAATGTAGCTGTTAGTATACTTTTAAATTTTCCAATTTAAAAGTTAGGAGTAACAGGCTGTATATTGTTTGTTTCTTTTCTTCGGTTTAAGTGTGATGTAAGGACGGTGGACTGTGGAGTCATTCTGGTCTTTTTTATCATCATCACCAGCCTATAGCAGTCCACTGCTGGACATAGGCCTCTCCTATTGCACGCCATTAAACTCGATTTTTGGCAACTCTCATCCAGCTTCTACCAGCCATCGTGCTCTTTTTAACCAGAGAGAAATCGATGAAGCTATATTTTCGAAGAATCTATGTTTGTAAAGCCAAATCTAAGTCGTTTTGAGCGTCTAGCTGATGTATTCCTACGAAATAGGCGTGACAATAGTAAATTATGTAATTTAACGTGTCAAACTACTTTGGTGTGCAGAAGTGTTTACTGTATCGCCCCAATTTTTTACAAATAATTACCAGTGTTTGGAAAGTCTTGACAACAGTGCTGTTTAAGAGCAGACGTACGTTATTTGTTATTGGATTTAAATTAAATGTACTGTAGTCTGTCTTAGTTTTTATCAGAGAAAAGAATTGCCTGAATCGCTCTGAATTTAAGGATCTAGCTTTTGGATAAGAAAATGTAAATTATATAAATGTTTGCATCCCGAATGGTGAAATATGGCTGAGCTTAATGTATCACACACCACACCACACACCACCAACACCACACCACCACCACCACCACAACACCTAACACCAACACCACACCAACACCACACACCACACACCAACACCTAACACCACCACCTGGGTAACACCTATTATGTATTACCCGTAATGATTTGCAAAATAAATGTCTATTCTATTCTAAGACAGGCGACTTGAAGATTCCTTTGTTACTTTCTATTTGTACCTAATCTTAACTAAGAAAGGGTGAAAATGCTTGGTACTGCAAAAAATTAAGACTATTATTAATTTACCCTTGTCATCAGAAACATCAAAAAAGTAAAAAGTTAATTGGAATAAAGTCAAATTTTGCTTTAGTTAACACTGACCTGTAACTAAAAGATGTTAGCAATTATAAAAAGCAAATTCAGACAATTTATTTCAAATAAACCAATTACAGGCACTTTTGAATTGTCAAGAGGTCGGTCAGTCAGAAAGATGAAGCTAGTTGCCCATTCCAAAGCGTAGTAGGTACATATGGAGAAGAATGGGCAAGAAACTCCACGGACACTCTTGTAAATGATAAAATTGTTACAAAATATTGGTTACATCATTCATGGTGAAATTATACATGCGAAAATTTTGTAGAAAGACATGCTCGTTAAAAGTGTTCGCAATAAAAAAGATAAAAACAAAAAAAAAAGAAATCAGAAATTAAAATAACGGCGACACTTACATTATGTCATTTAAACTTGTAATAACTTCGCTCAAAGTCAGTCAGGTGGTATTATGGCAGTTGTCCACTTAACGTTGCTGTTTTGGCAAGAATATTGAAGTGACAAGGGAAGGCAGAGAGGCTTGTGGTTAAAATTACAACCACAGTAGATCAATAATCTACAAAGTCAAACCGTGTGCTTGCTATAGGTTAAGGACGATTATCATTATTTGCGGGGCGCAGGGCCAGACGTCCCTGTGCCTCGGAGAATACAGCGTAAGACTCACCCGTTCAATCTTGGTTGCCATATTACATTATTAGTAGGTACCTTGTAGTCGCATTTGGTTAGAGTGAAAGCCGATCCTTTGATACTAATATCATCAGTGTTATAAAAAAAATACAAATATATATTCTTTTTATAATAAATATGTTTACTCGAACATAATAATGAGGGAACAGAAAACACGACTAGTTTCTAATTACAAAGATATAAACACGAACTTAGATAAAGCAGCTGCTTAAACACACCGTAATACTACCCACCTACCCACATTTACCGACAAGGTAACCAACGTAACTGTAAACAGAACAAATACAAAATACCTCGGCACCACTTGAAACAGTACGGCGGTTAAGTGTCAGTTAATCCAGACGTATTATATTATATTAAGCGTAGAAATGTTAGCTAAGAACTTGGTACTTAATGGCACACAAGGAATTAATATTACCACTTGTGGTGCTCGCGATTCTGTGAAGGAGAGGTCTCATTAAATTCTGTCTAAAGGTTTCTACAATTTTGTGAATACATTACCATTCATAAAATAATAATTATAAACTTATTTTTTTAGATGAGCCAAAAAGCAAAATTACATTTTACAAGGTAACACTAAAATATAATATACATATATATTATATACAAGTACGAGTATATAAAAAAAAATTAAAGAAAAAGGTGCTCATTGGGCATCAAAAAATTCGTTCGCATCGCTGTCAATGGTATATAACCAACCAAAAGGCTGGCCGCATTACCATGTTGGATAGTAATACTGATTCTATATGTTTCAGCCGTTTGGAGTTGAAACACTAGGGCCTTGGGATCCGAGTGCTCATCGAATATTTCGGGATATGGCCAAGCGGTTAGTTGACTTCTCACGAGGCCAGAGGGCGGCCATAAAATAATAATTAAATATAATGAATTTTTATTTCATAAAAAAAAATCATTGAATTAAAAAAAATTGAAAAACAAATTGAATTAAAAAAATGTAAGTAAAAACTAATAATAATAATATTGATATTAAAACGGTACTTCTGGACACGGCTCGCATTGTCAGAAAGTTCCTCTCTCTGGAGCCCTGACCTCACCGGTATCGGGACCCTGTTCCCGATACCGGTGAGCTACTATTTTTTTTTATATTTTTAAATGTTTTTTTATGTTTGTTTATAAAAATATTTAAAAATGTAATAGGTAGGTATATAAATGAAATAAAGGATATTGATATTCTATTTAAAATTGTCTAATTGGGCTTCTGCAAATTGGCTTCGGCTGCTCGTACGCGTTCTGAGGGACCGAGACCCGATGATCCCAAAATGTATAAGTAAACATAGAAAAAAATATTACATAATAAATTAATGGCAAACATGTTATATACTAAAAAAAAGGTTTAACAAAAAATATACAAAAATGATAAATTACGTTTTTTTTTTCCACACTCACACTTGTTCCGTCATACACCTCATCCATCGCTTTCCATCAGGCGTGATCGTGGTCAAGAGTAGGTCGAATCAGCAATATAAAAAAAAAAAAACATGAATAAAATCGTGAAATAAAATTAAACGAAATAACCCATCTCAAAATTAAAATTTTGTATAAATTCAGAACAGTGAAGACTATTTTTGTTTTGTAGCGGTATCTACAACGCCACATGCGAACAACGCGTCATACTGACGTCACGCAAATCCTGCATTCGCAAGCACAGTTTACCGCGCAATTAGCATACATACAACTTCCCGACATCAACATTTGGGCAGTTACCCGCCAGACACAATACCCGTCTGGTCGGAGGATCCTCCCTTTTCTATGGAGGATGAGTGAACTTTACACCCTGTTCCTCATACCTCTATAAATTAATCAAAAGCATAATAATACCCGACCAAAAGTTAAACAAACTCTCTCCTAACAGTAGAAAGCAATTAAAATGTCTTGAATCTTGCCAACAATTAAGAGTTGAAAATAAGTTTCTTGCTCGAAAATAATATTGTTTTTGTTAAAGAACATTCGAGAAATATATTACACTTTTATAATATTAACCTGTATTTTTAACTTTAATTTTAAAGGTTTTGAGGCTAAACTTTTTTTTTATTAAAGTCTGCCTAGCTATTTCCCAACTCTGTTGGGGTCAGCTTCCAGTCTAACGGGATGCAGCTGAATACCAGTATTTTACATGGAGCGACTGCCTATCTGATCTCCACAACCCAGTTACTGGATAATACAATATCCCTTGGTAAGACTGGTTGTCAGACTTTCGGGCTTCTGACGACCCGTAACGACTGTCAAAGATCGACGAATGACAGCCGAGACCAACGGCTAAACATGCTTTCCGAGGCACGGAGGGGTCTTGGTATGTAAAGTACCCATCCACGGACGAACCGTGGGAAGCGTAGCTTAACTTGATCGGTCGACCCGTGCGGCTGTTATTACTTAGCCACAAGCCATAATTATTAAAGTAAAAAGGGCTGGCCTAAGGTAACATTTACCTTTATTAAGCGACCCTAAACTAACAGGACCATTTTAGAGAGATATTCCACTTAGAGCACTGATTTCTACATCACTTGACAGCACCGCACCTGAGCACTTCCACTACCCGCAGTGAAACAAAATTTTAATAAGTGCGCATCAGTGGAACAGTTCATTGAAATATTATTTACAGTCCCCGAACGGCACCTGCGTACAGTTTGTATCGATGGGACGTATTAGACACTGATAAGTTATAAACAGACAGCAGTGATGGCCCAGTGGTAACGGCCGCGACTTACGAGTTGTAGATCGTAGGTTCGAACCCGGGCAGGCGCTTTACTTTGTGTAAATTATTTCATCACCACTGCTCTCAAAACGGCGAAGGAAAACATAGGAAACTGACATATCCTACAACCACAAATTCAAAGATATGTGACCTCTAACAACCCGCACCGGACCCGCGTAGTGGATTACGGCCCACTCCCTCTCACAGAGAGGAGGTCTGAGTCCCAGTAGTGGGAACATTATAGGCTGATTATGTTATGTAAGCTACAAGCAGGAGAACGGAAAGAAAACGTGTTGCGATAACCCAAAATGGCATGGGAAAATGGCAGGAAGGTGATAATTATTATCATTCGTACTCGTCACTTGTAACAGATTTTAAATTACGTAAAATGGCAAATAGGTACCTACGTGAATACAGAAATATACAATTATTTTGTTGCAAGACCAACCTGTAATTATTATTTTATCATTGTTAAAATTGGCGCAGCAGTAAATTTAATTTTATTGCTGTTGCCATTTTCAGTTAACACAACTGTGTTATGTAACTACATATTATGCTATTGTGTAGATAAAACGCAACTATTTCAATGTAAGAAAACGAAATCAAAATTAAATTCAGTTATTAATTCTTACTATAATAATTCCTTTTTTTTATTTCAATCTATTGCATGTTATTTTACTATTATATACATTATCTTTATTTCGGACTTAAACATATCTTAAAAACTATGTTAGTAAACATTTACATTTACAGGTTTATTTCTAGTTCAGGTAGAATCCAATTATTTCTTACCTACCTCTAGTTTTAGGCCCTATTTTGTAAATATTTATGTAAATCAATTATTTCAATAAACAGTTTCAATTTCAATTTTTATTTACAAACTAAAACAATTTAAAATGAAGTTGCCTAACTCGTTGGCACGTGCCTCGTACCTAATGCCTTATAAAGGGACTGTCCACTTTGTCTCTGTTTTTCGGATGCCGCTAGAACTTTTACGCAACCTACCTATTGATGCTGTTCTGTTCCTCATAATGGCATGAAAATCATTAACACTGGCTTCCGCGGACATCTGCGAAGCGCTGCAAAAGCGCGGTAGCCCCATTAACAATCTAAATCCATTATTACACTGTACGCGCAGGACGTTGTACGCTCTGTGCTTATGCATATGTTGAAGGTTTGGCGATATGCCTTAAGAAGCGAGGCTTTAACATGCTTACTACAACGCGCAAACCTGCGGGCTATTGTAGTACATCGAACCGCCACAACCTCCGCTCCTCTCTGCATCAGCATCGTCAGATATGTCCTCCGTAACTACATGCCATGACTATTTAAACTATGTGACTCTCTGTAGCGGCTTTCCGCCTAAAGTCACTGGATAAACATTTTCCAACAATACTACAATTTAAAAATCAAATGTTCACTTCTCTTGACATAATATGTGAGTCCATATGACGTCCATAGGACTCACAAACAGCCAAAAACTTCCTGAGCGCGCTGATTGATGGACTCGGCAACATCATATCGTCTGCGTAGCTGACTATTAACATTAATACAAAATGTATCTAATATAACAGCATTTTTTCATAGCCAAACGCCGGATATTAAAGCAATTCAACATCAATAAAATATTACAATTTTTTTACTGGTATAATTTATGCTAAAATACACAGAAATTTATTACAATTGTAATATTTAAGTGAAATGCCTGGAAATTTTACAATTTGTCTAGAAATGTTGGACGGAATTATGTAAGAATAAATTCTACCATTTTGTCCAAAGAATATTGCGTAGGACTACTAATATCTTATTGAACCTTAGTTGTCATACAATATTTATTTTCCATTAGGAGGAAATCGTTCGTTCGTTTCTAGTTATTTTAAAATTGTTTGCCATTTGTTGGTTTTCTAATAGATATCATGGAATATTTTCTCGTAAAAAAATATACTTTTACTTTAAAACAAAAAGGAAAAGAAATATGAGAGAAGCTTATTTGTGAAAACCTTCAAACCTCTGACTACAAAATGTCAAAATAAATATTCTAATATTTTATTCATTATTTATCTCTTGTAAATTCCTGGCACACCCACTCTTAGCATAAAAATAAAGCACCTGGAATGCTTAAATTTAAATCTAACAAACAATTTTAAAATTCCGAACAACCTTTTTCTTTGAACTTAAAAAGAAAACTTCTTCGAAGCTGAATTCTTTAATAAACTAAGTTATTCGTACTGAGTTGCATTTTCATAAAATCATGCACAACGTGTAATGAAATCTACATTGCATATTACGGGGATCGTCTTGGCCCAACGCTCCTTGCATGTTAAGCGGACGATTATTTTTGTAATTATTTCTAATATCTCCTTTACTAACTTGATGAAGAAACTTAGCTTACTTATTGGATATTATGTATGCAAGAGGGCGATCCCTGGAGTTTAATAAGCAAGTAACGTTGAGATTAATAATGCTTTTAAGTTTTTTTTTATGTTCGAAGTAAATGATGACGGTAATTTTGTTTTATTTAGGAAGGTCGTTAATTTTTATGGTTCTTTGGAGAAAAACTTTAAAAAGAAAGAATTGGAGATGCATCTTTTGAACGAAAAAGCAAAAGAACAAAATCGAAGAATCAAAATCAAAAGTCATTTATTCAACACAAAAGGCAGTCCCCCAAAACGCCCGCCCTTCAACATTTCATAGTGCTTTCCGCTGGGTAGAAGAAGTGGCGCAACTAGCTCCCCAGCAGCACAGGCAGCTGTCTGTTCAGTTAGAAAATACTTGGTTGTCCTACTAGGTATGTAAAGTAATTAACATTACAACATTTAACATTAAATTAAATTATTTGGCATATATACATACATATATCGTATGTCAGCTTGCCACGCTAACACCTAGCAACAACTAGGTAGACTCTAAGTATCAAATATGAACATTACCTACTTACATACATAAGTGGACTATCACAACGACGATACGCTGTAGAAATTTAATCGAATCAGTTTTACAGATTGATTTACTTAAAGGCAACTCCTAAAACCTCCATTTAAATATACAGTAACACCTCTACAAAAGCACCAAAACACTTATATTTAATATTAAATTAAAACCCAGTCTCTCTCTTAACACGAACGTGACCAGAATCCATACGTGAATCTATCCATCCATCTCTTTCATTTGCTTAACTTATATTTACTTGTCTTACGCTCGTTTGCCTTTGAAAGGGTTCACAAATCTGAGTTCTTAATTCTCATAATATGTATTAAAAGAGACAAATATGATTTTGTTGACACAGTCATGTTTATGCATATTTTTGAATTGCTTGACTAGTTAAGTTCGTGAGTTGATAACAAAACGAGAAGAATGATATAATCATCATAATTTGGGTACTTTAAAAATTCAGAATTACTTGACTATTTTCAAGGCTCAACTGTAGCAGATTTTGAAGCGGGATAAACGCTATTATCATAATAAAATTGCTCCTATCTAAATAGAACAATTTCTTTGGCTCCCAAGACCCTAACAACCAAACATTTCAGCTCGCAATAATAGTAAAATTTCTGCAACTTAACATAATCATCTCATTTTTTGTCAAAACGTGACCCGAATATGCCAAAACCACCCTCGTCTGAAAGGCCTACCGTAAGCATTTGACTGCTTCGAACATAGAAAAACAAGTCGACAACATTTTGTGCCTTTGCAAAGGGGTGCTCACTTTGTTCAGCCGTTTTCTGATTACCTCTAAGTGTATTCTTGACTGAAAAAAACGTGACTGTCATTAGGACTTGATTTATTGCGACGACACTAAAAGGGTTCCTCAAGGGTCTGTCGTAGGCCCACGTCCTTCAGCAAACTTGTACACATGTTTTGGGTAAGATCTGGACTGACATGTATTAATGTGTTTTGGTTTCAGTTGCAAACCATTATATTGTGGTATTTATAGTAAGGGTAGATAATAAATTGGTTTCAATGTTTATCAAAGCGCGTTTGGTGTATTTTGGGTCACTGTGGTTTTTGTGAATATATTACTTTTATTTACTTTTGAAATCTACGTAATGCTTCTTTTACGAAACCCTAGGGTGTCTATTCAACTTTACTTTACGTAAAAGAAGTTTTTGTTTTGTAGAACAGCAAATGAGAAACATCTACTTTTATAAAGACATCATTCTTCCACACATTCATCCTTTATAAAGATAGAAAGTATTCTAATATTTCGGTAAACTTTTAATCAACACAAACAAAAACACACAAGAAAGATTGAATAAACCAAGGAAAATATGTTGTTCTCATACATTGAAATATATACCAACATAATTATACGGGCTACTGTCATCTGTCAGGCAGGACGACAGATCAAATTTTTTCGTTTTTATAATTTTAATGATTGTATTTATTTTGAAAAATTCATTGAGTCTCAAAATATTCGCAAAGAATATGTGCAATATGGATGGAGTAATGGAACTATGGAGTTGACGCTGTGTGAGCGGTCGAGTTCCATCGCCACCCGTTGTCGATGTCCACCGCGGACAGGGTGGATGGAAAGCAGCACATGAAGTAATTTTTTACTCCATTGGGGTAATTGCGGTATCGTGTTCTAGTAAGAGGATGGAGGATAAATAAATAAAGCTATAAGTTTAAAATAGTAATAATAAGTCCAAGGGAGAAGGAATCAAAGGGCATCAGAAAATTCGTTCACATCACGTATTCGCGCGTTATATTCCTCGGTGTTTACATAAACTTAGTTACGAGTATCACACTTGGTTTGTTGGTATTTACGTAATACCTAGGTTAAGGTATTACGTAAATTGGCAAAAAAAAAATTAATGTTCCCAAAAAAAAAAAAAAATTGTTGTTCCTGTTGTTGTTCCTCCAACTGTAGAAACCACCTATTCTTGTGCAAATGAGTCTGATAGTTATGTCTTGCCTAAGTTAAGAATAACTTAATTAGAATTTGCTATAAATAGAATCGGGGACGCGGTAGAGGAAATGGCGTGACTCCTTCTAAAGGATTGAACGCAAAAAAGAGAGAGAAAATTGTAAAACCGAATGGGAGGCTCTACTAAAGATTTTATCCCGACCTATCCCGACTCTATTCCGTATGTCGCACCTCCCGTGTTTTGTGTTTGCGTCATCCTAAGGTTGGCTGGTAAAAAATGCCTATGTCCGCCTCTGTATAGTTTTTTTTTTACTTGTGTATAAAGTTTTAATAAATAAAGACTCATAACAAACAGTTAAAGTCCGTATAACTTAGCAAAATCTTACCTCCATTACAAATCCTCCCTAATTTAACGCAAATAAATATCAGTACAGTACTTAAGAACATTTTCAGCACTTACCGTTTATACTTTTAGTGGGACCGGAAACGAGCCATGTCGGGGCATGTTGTACACGCTACGTTAAACACGAACTGCTAACGTAACAATGGAGTCGGTAAAGAATTTTGGACGTCTAAAACTTTAAGTTTAAGTACCTAAGATTTTATTTTGGTTGCGCGTGTTTCGGGTGTTTTCATGGTCGATTACCGACGCACGACGGTCTAAGCGCGTTTGAGATGAGTAGCTATGTGAGGAATTTCAAATACTTGTTTCGCACGCGTCGTTTTCAAAGGATTCCTTCGACTTGAAAATATTATATCTTTTCAAGTTAAAGTCTCTTTGATATAGAAGTAATTAATTAACTTGATATTAAATAACATTTTCATCCATTTGAAGACTATCTTACAAAAATTTTGCTTCGAACGATGTTTCATTATTGCTACTTTTGAGATGTACATATGAGAATGTACGTTTATTATTCGACTAGCTTTTGCCCGCTACTTCGTCGACGAGGACGTCGGAAAAAAAAACTTTTCCATGAAAAAAGAACATTATACAAAAAACACAAAGACATGATTTGTACAGTTGTGATTACTTATTGTTACTCTTCTGTTCTCTATCTTTGTAAATATATCGTTGGTGTGCCTTGCTTAGTAAATAAATAGGTAATTATTATGTGATAAGTTTCATGATGATCGGTTTAACCGTGTAGGAATTTGATCAGTTTCATATATATACCATATTTTTTTTTTTTTTTTTTGTAAAAACGTTGCCCCACACTAGGAATTTCTCCTGTATCGTGGGTGCGTTTACAAACATTTAAACTCACATACACAAACAGCCAGACCCGGAACAACGACTTGTAGGTCATACAAATATTTGTTCCGTGCGGAAATCGAACCCGCGACACGCAGCGCAGCAGTCAATCGCTTAACCACTGCGCCAACCGTGCCGTCAAAAAATAATTTCTAAAAATAATTTCTTTAATATATAATATATTGTCTTATCACGTAAAGCTATTATTATTTTAAACTTTAACAAAATCTATCAAAAAGCCAAAACCACAATCTCAAACATTTCACTCAACTAGCTCTGATACCAGTAATAAACCAGGCTTGTCTCCTCAGATCATAAACCAGTGGAACGCCCCACAATAGCTGTGCCACTATAATTACGGTTTAACCTGATGCATATCACGTACATAGTGTGTCGTGCAATATTATTGGCCGGGGATATGCTAATTCAGGCGCTCGTTGCAACGGATTATCAAACAGCAACATAGGAATAGTGCTAGTTGAGTTTGGATTAAGGATATTATCAAAGTGGGATGTATTTCCACGGATTTGGTGGATAATGTCAGGTCGATACTGCTCGTCAGAAGGCCACAAGTCTGTCAACCAGTCTTACCAAGGGGTATCAATCCAAGATCCCTCTGTACCTCGGAAAGCACTTTAGGCTTTTGGTCCCGGCTGTCTTTCGTGGATCTTTGGCAGTCGTTATTGGTCGTCAGAAACCCGAAAATCTGAAAACCAGTCTTACAAAGGAGTACTGTATAACGCAGTAACTGGGTTGTGGAGTCCAGACAGGCAGTCACTCTAATGAAAATACTGGTATTCAGCTGCATCCAGTTAGACCTGAAGCCAACTCCAACATAGATGGGAAAAGCCTAGACAGATTGATTAAATTGGTAAATTTTTCGGGGAGGTTTGTCAAAGATATATACATAAATGTAGTACAAGAATACACTATAGTACTTTACACCGAGTTATCGGTTTATAAATCATAATTTAGATAAAGCCACGTGAACACTTACATTGTCAATTGGGATAAGAATGACGTTTTTGCAAAAAGCGCCAACGATCAAGACTATCTATTAAATATCCCTTCCATTGAACCAATGTCTATAACTAATATATTGATCTCGAATCATGCACTGATTACTATGCACAGTACATTGTTTATCTTACACACAATATAATTAATATTGGCTATAATTATAATGTATGGAGACGTGATATCGCTGAAGTTACTCTGAATTAATAATAACCAAACAATCATAACATGGAAACGTTTCTTAGTAAAGCATATGTACTTTGTTGGGAAAATTAAGTTTAGATTAAATTAGAAGTTTGTGTTGGTGTTAGACTTTGCAATGTAGTAACTCGACAGAAGGCACACAACATAAGTGTTGGAAAGTTTGTAGATATGATTTGAGGTTCTAAGCAGTAACACAAACAATCCATATGTTTGGATATTCGTAACTTGCTAGTCAATTTTCTTAAAATTGTGCAATGGTGATGAAATGTCAAGATCAACTTTTGAGACATTTGAATCAAATTAATTCAAATTTTATTATTTGTACATACAGGTTATAAGTTCTCACAGGTCGTCAGATGACCAAAAGTCTGACAACCATTCATACCAAGAGGTATCGTGTTACCCAGTTACTGGGTTGTGGAGGGCAAGTAGGCAGTCGCTCCATGTAAAGTACTGGTATTCAGCTGCATCCGGTTAGACTGGAAGCCGGACCACAAGATAGTTTGGGAAAGGCTAGTTAGACAATGATGAGGCGTTATAGAAAAATATCGGTAATGATATCGGTATATGTTTATGCATACTTTAAAAACTTAGTCAAATGAGAAGGCCAATTCCCGTTATTAAAAACATTCAAACTCTGGTCGCAATCTAATCGCAGCGACAATCAATGTGTCAAAAATGTAGGGAAATTAGAGGTATTTTTGACAGATTGAGACTGAGATCAGATTGTGAACGTTCTTAAAATTACGAGAATTGCCCCTCAGGTGGACTGTGTAAATCTCGTACTAAAACACTTCAATCGGATACTGTCTCCATCATCCAAAGCCCGACTTTACCCATAAGCCTCTCTTTTGTAAGTGCCATTCCCCACGACCCTGTGCCAGACTCATCCAAGTTCTACCCGCGATGATAACAATGTCTTCCGCACCGGATACTATTCTAGGTTCAATATATTGTTCATAATATACAAGAACAAAATGCAATGCGTTTTGTTTGTGCAGAATAAAATATTTTTCTTTTTCTTTTTCTTTTTCTTTATATTAGACAGACCTAAATAAAAAGGAATAGTAATAATAACTTTTCTGACTTTCCCAAATGACATACTCACAGAAACGTCGTTACATGAGAGACAATTAATTACGTATGTGCTCATACGCAATCAGCCCTCAACGACGCTCTGGAGTGCCATCCTCTCGATGATCCTTGATATTTGGGGGTAGAAAGCGCAAATAATGAGCACGGTTACACTTATCGATATGGTGAGTATTGCCATGGTACAATTATGGGCTGATTTGAGTGGTCTACCATGTAAGTGAAGGGTGGGAGTGTTTGCCAAGAGGTGACGGAAAGATGGGGCAATTACAATCAACTCTATTTTCTTGTATTACTTTCAAAATTGCGTTTATGTGTCTAGACGTGGGAATAAAAGGGCTGAGGTTACAGGAAAAATAAAATTAATATCGTTTGCGCCCCGCGGTTTCACCCGCATAAGTTTAGATCCCGTGGGAATTTCAGGATAAAAAGTACCCTATGTGTTAATCCTGGTTATAAACCATCTGTGTGTTAAATTTTATCCAAATCCCTTTAGTAGTTTTTGCGTGAAAGAGTAACTAACATCCATCCATCCATCCATCCATCAATACAAACATTCCAGTTTATAATATTAGTAGGAAGTAGGATTAAACACATACAAATTACGTCATAACATCTTCACTCCGTCATTCAAAAGCTAACTGTCATTCTACCTTTTTAAATACCTCCACGTCATCCCAAGCATACGTCTTTGGCATAAGTCTTCTGTCTCACTTACACCGTAGCATTGAACTCTTTCACACAATCATGCATTCATCGACGTTCCATTCCTACATAAATGACTTTTTACTTTGACAGTTCCCTACATTAGAAGGCAGTCCTTGTGTAATCTTTGACGTTCAAAAAGTGTTGATTCTCAGCCTTATTTGAATAAATGTTTATTTATATTTTTAATTATTTTCAGCACCATGTTACTGATAGAATTGCTTTAATTGAAATTAGGTCACGCTTTTTCAAAGGTGTAACAAGCGCAGCATTTCCAGATTTTTTGTAGGTTTTGATGTAACAATATTAAGTCTAGTTCTACGAAATACAGTAACAAAATATTGGCGGGACATGGTGCAAGACAGAGACAAAATAACATCAATTAGTGGAAAGAAAAAACATCAGAGGGGCAGTTCTCGTAATTTTAATTAAATTTGTTTGTCGCCGAGATGAGACTGCGACTAGATTTTGAACGTTTTAAACTACGAGAATTGGCCTTCTGAATGCTTTGAAAAAAAATTGCGTTTTGTGTTCTTACGTAGCACTTACATCTTATTTTGTAATAACACTTCGTATCTCAAATTCAAAAGTGAAATTTCATCATCGGCATAATTTGCCTAACGTTTTCCCAACCATGTTGGGGTCAGCTTCCAGTCTAACCGGATGTAGCTGAATACAAGTACTTTACATGAAGCGACTGCCTATCTAACCTCCACAACCCAGTTACTGGGTAAGACTGGTTGTCAGACTTTCAGGCTCCTGACTATCCGTAACGGCTGTCAAAAAGCTACAAATGACAATCGGGATCAACGGTTTAACGTACTTTTCGAGGAACGGAGGGGTCTCAATATGTAATGGATGGTCAACCATTCACGGAGCGACCTCGTCAAGCGTAGCTTACCTTTGACCCGTGTGGCTTTTATAATGTATCCACGAGAAAGCCCGAGAAAAGCCAAGTTCCATATTTCACTGTATTATTATCCATTGCAATTCACTTGAGATTCACAACACAGTTGAATATAAATCCTTTGTTTGCCAGGTATTATTGCTTGTATTATGCAAACTGCACAATTGACTTAATTTGGTGGCACTCAATCAATTATGCAGCTGCAGCGGACATGAAGTCATCATTCAATGTTTACTCCTATATGTCAACTGGCAGTATAAAATTAAGCTGCGCATGCTCTAGAGAGGGCAAATGTCGTTTTGATTTTCAGTGTTTGTGTAGTTCTTTTGATGGTATTTGTATTAAGATTAATATTGTAAACTAATTTATTTTTGAGTTTATGCATCAACACCTGATTTAGAAGTAAGAGTGTGCCGTCTGTCGGCAGCAATGCCACACGCACACACAGTAGTAGCAGAAGAATATTATGTGAAAGTAATACGCATTTTAATACAGTGCCATCTAGTATAACTTTTTAGAAACTCTCGTAAAATTATCGCCATCTTGGGTTTTCGTTTTGACCTCAGTATTAGCTTCAGCACCCTTTTATTTTGCTGCGCGTTGGGAATCCTCATGGACTTCTTCCATCGTGGGGGTGACAGACGGGTATGCTGGACTCTTACCGGCTAAAATCACCGCGGTGTTCCATCTCTGCCTATGGCCGGGATTCACATAAGCATTTCCCGCTCTCAGCTTCAGCATCCACGAAAACCATCAAAACTATCAGAACAGAGAAAGTCTCATGGAGTCATAACTTTTTTTCCTAAGCGACGATTTTTACCAGTCTACTTATTTCCCACCGCAAGCCGCGTTAAAGAATTTCGTTCCAAAAACATTGCTTTATTGGTGTTTTTTTGTTGCCACTGCTGAGAAAGTGTACTTTATTTACTTTTTTTTTGCTTTATTTCTCCTCTAAAAATAACAAATTGTTACTTATTGTTTTGATTAATAAGTATTTCAATGCAATCGAATAATTATTTACATTGTTAAGTTAGTCATTTAATTTAATACCTACCTAGTATATAATTAGTTGTGATAAATAAGTTTTGTAAGTAAACCAATAAAAAATATTGTTATAATATTGGTAAGTTTTTCAAAATGATTTGAATTTCAATATCCACACACTATTCTGGAACGATGATGAAAAATACAAACGCACAGTAAACAAAAACTTTCACCCTAAAATCAGGTTCAGTAATTCCTAAGATAAAAGTGGATATACACACAGATTTAACGTTCCATTGTGTTTAGGAACGGTTCAAGGGAAACAGTAAATATTTTAAGCTACCGATCAAATGTACTCGGTTCGAATCGATTGGGGCGTAGACACCCCGGCCTCGTTTATTGGGTCTAATAGGGGTCCCAATAGATTGTCGCTAGATTTTCCAGTTGTCTTACTTATCCGTTGTTGTGGATCAAACTGTGCTCTAGTTTATTTAGAGTTTATACGGTTGTTTGTTAGATTTAACAGGGTGTATTGTTTCTGAAACTTAGTAAGTAATATTTTATTGTTTTGTGTACATCTTTCGAACTCATACTCAAGCATTTATTCCAAATAAACCAATAACAGGTACTTTTGAATTGTCAAGGTCAATCAGAAAGATGAACCTAGTTGCCCATTCCAAAGCGTAGTAGGTACCTATGGAGAAGAACGCCCGTCGAGTTTCTTGCCGGCTCTTCTCCATAGGAAACGACCAATTGGAACCGTTCTGACGTTTCATAAGTGCCCATGTTGGTTTATGCGAAATAAAATATTTTGATTTCGAACGGAGAAGAAACTCTCATACTTTGGGTATACTCTCTTCATTTAAAATATGTTATGTTTTCATCCTTGTTTACTTTCTATTACTAGGTGTATTTCTCTCTTGAGTTTCTAAAGAGATCTGTTCAATACCAATGAGATCGCAGTATAAAAACAAATTGCACACAGGAGGTCATAAAACAGCTTTATTAAAAAATAACATACTTTCCATGGGACCGCTAATATATAATAAATTGCCTGAAAGTCTGAAAGATCTACCAATAAACTTGTTTCAGAAACGATTAACTAGACTATTGCTAGAGAAATGCTTTTACACAATTAAAGAATTCTTAGATGACAAAAGTATATAGTAAGATTTTGAATGATTGCAATATAATTAATTATGGCTATTTGTAATAAAATTATGATTATATCGACATTTTTACATATTTTGACATCAAATACATCTATGACATTGCTTATTTGACTCTATTATGACATGTTCTTCATTGTATACGAATGTTTTATATTATTATTAATTGTATTGGTTTTATATAAAATTTAAATTCAAATGTAAATTTTTGCATGCCGTAAGGCAAAATGTATCGGGACAATTCACTACCTATTATTCGAACTTATATGTATACCTACATTATCAGCAAATAAATGTTTTCTTTCTTTCTTTCTTTCTTTCTTTCAAAACATTAGCATCTCAAGTTTCACCCAAGGCGCAGTCTTCAAACAGCGTATATCCAATGACAACACCGTATATCCGTTTGTAATTCAATTCTACATAACATGATCTGGAGCAGGCACAGATATTCAATTTGATCCGAGCGATGCACCAGCATTGTAGACTACGCTTGCTTTACTAAGGTCTCCCTGTATTCTCATATTAATTGGGTGTGTTCGTACCGTTTGGGGTACGAACACACCACCACCACAAGATATTTGTATCTTCGGGTGAGAGAGATATGCTTTGTTTAAGGAGCTATGAGTTTGAAAGCAGTCATCTAAATAGTTCAAAGAAGTCGAATAATAATTGTAATAACGCAAAATAAACTCGAGAAATTGAAACGTCTTAATCATTTATGACACAAAGCTGTGTAATTGATACATCCTGAACCATGTTCTGTTATTCCAAGTATTTCCTGTACCGAGAAATGTTACATAATACTTATTTTCCCTGTATAAGGAAAATATTATACAAATACATCATATTTATGTTCAACCACAGCAGAAAGATATTTTCTTGGAAGCAAAAAAAATGTCAAAATGTACCCTTGGCTTTGACAAATCAGATATAGAGTAAATAGTTTACCTCATAATGAGGTTACAGGAGACCTTCCTCATGTCTATTGGATTTACCGATGTAACGGAAGTGTACCAAGTGTGTAGGAAGACGAGTATAGGAGACAGCCAGATGTGTTCCCCGGAGACGAAATGGTATTAGATAATTTGCTGATACGCAAGTCTTAGTTTTCAACTAAGTATTCGAGTTTTTATGACATTTATTATAGCAGTTTAAGTTGCTAAACGTGAACTCATTGTTAAAACTAAAACAAAAAATGCAATGCAGCCAGTAATAGTACGACGACCCATCTGGGTCAAAGTAATTTCAAACTTTGAATTTTGAAATCATTAAAAATAAACATCCTCTAAAGCCACACTAAAGTGCACGAGAGTATGAAAACTATAAAAATAACAGTAGGTATGCATTAGCATACATACAAAAGTAAAATTAGGTCAAAACTAGTAATAACAAACTCAAAAAAAAACTCTTCCAAATAGTTCCTAATGGAACAATTAAAGCTGTTGAAGAAAATAAAAATAAATCTGAAAACTTGAACACTATTAACGCAAATAAATCCCTTTAAGTACTTTACTTGACTTTAGAAATCCTTTCTCTCAGAGTTCTTAAGGATTTAAAGCGAGAACAAAATAACAAGGAAGTGCTTACTAAAGGAGGATACAATATTATTAGATTCAAAGACACTGAAGGAAGTAAGGAAGCGTTAACACTCGCTAATCGGATTATCGATATAATTATAGCTGCCATAATTATCATAACGTAATGTCCGACTGTTTCATCATCATCAGCCTATAGCAGTCCACTGCTGGACATAGACCTCTGCTATTGCACGCCATTCAAATCGATTTTCGACTGTTTACTTTGTGTACATTCATCACCACTGCTCTCAAAACGGTGAAGGAAAACTCGTGAGGAAACCGACATGTCCTAAAACCAAAAATTCGGAGACATGTGTCAACTGCCAACCCGCGTGATGGATTACGGCCCTCTCTCTCTCACCGAGAGGAGGCCTGTGTCCCAGCAGTGGGAACATTATAGGCTAGTTATGCTTTATGCTAATGTCCGACGGACAGTTGAAAAAGGAAGAACGATCTTTATTGCCTCTAAATTTTTAGATAAAGATATTGATTTTGGAATTCCAGAATTATACTCAAAAATATTAGGCCTACTCCTCACTACTCCAATTTCCATTCAAATTATCTCATGTGGAGAGCAATTGGTGGTAAATTTATATAAAAAGTCATCGAGTAGAATAGGCCTAGGTAATTTTTATTTTTAAATTAAGTGTTTTTTAATGACGTGCTTTGATGCGCTGAGAGTTGAAAATTCAGTGCGCGAAAACAAATAGCCCGTACGAATTTCGGCTTACATTATGATAAAAAAAGTAATTTTGAATCATCATGATAATTTTATCCCTGAATCATCCCCTGCTGGGTATTGGTCTCTCTTCCCTTTTGAAGAATTATCAAGTTATTGAATCATAATTGGGGTCAAACATACACATTTCTAAACTCATGCGGTTGGATTCTGAACTTTGCCTTTAATCAATCCAGTATTCGAGCTTAGAACTTTTAATTGGCTGCGTCATTAATAGAGACTACTAATTTTCGTTTAGAAAATCGCAGAACATTCAGGAATTTAGTATTTTACTAGATCAAGTTTGTTTTATTTTCGTTCTCGTTATTTGTTGTTTTTAACACGTTCGGACTAGCAACGTCTCATAACAACAGATTTGCACATTTTATTGCACAACGTCTATTTTTTATTCTATTTTATTTGTTAGGGACAAAACCAGTTACATGCCAAGCTTAACTAGAGATGTTTAAATTAGCACAATACTTAGAAATACGTTTATATACAATATATTCCATATTTATGTTACTACACATGTAACCCACAACATTGTCCACAAATTCACAAAAAAAAGTTATAAGAAAACAGACAAATAGTGTGTATTGTAAAAGACTAGTAAGGGCAGATTTCTCCATCGCCAGATAACTTTATTCGAGGAATAATTTTGAAATGTTGACAATTATTTCATACAAAAACTGTCACTATTTGATTGTCACTACTGTGACTATTTGATAAAGGAATGCAGTCGAATCTATTATTGCATATACCATGCAGCATCGTTACACCCAAAAGAAATCGTCTAGACTCCAAACTAAGAACTTTATAACGTTTCAGTAATTGTGAATAGGAGACATTAGGACGGTAACATTTATAATAATTCATAGTACGTAAATACTTTTTCTGCACAATTTATTCAGTCTAATCACTGCTCATAAAAATATGATATTATTTGCACTACGTGTCATAACACCAGGAAGCCTTAGTAAATTCCATTAGTTGCACTTTTGCGCCGCACCACTTGCAAGTGTCTAGAGCCACAACAAAGCATATTCTTGTCCTCTAATACACACTTGAAAACGTGTACGCATTAATACGCAACGACTTTGTGTTTAATCTTATAACACTCTACGATACTTGAAGAAAGAAAATACGTTTATTTACGGCAAACATGACGCATAAAAAAAACATAAACACACAAAAAAAAAGTAACAAGTTGGGGGTAAACATGCGTCACATTCACGCAAAACGGCCATCGCTCAGCATAATGCTACGACCCTGTACGAAACAGAGCCCCAGCGCTGTTTTTCAGCGGCAGCCGGCGTTGACGTGATGATGTCAACCAGTGCAGCAGAAGCAGAAAGAAAAGCAGGAGCAGTGAATAGCAGAAAGTTTATGTATATGCATATTGTATAAGAAAATATTGTGTCATAAAGTGCGCACCTCACGATAGCGGTGCTGGGCCGAACGTTTTACTAATCAAAGCGTCGTTTATTTTAGCATCATTTACATTGAAATTAAGAGAAACCTTCGTTTCTCGTGTTTCTGTACAAAAGCTAATTCCTGGATCTAGTCGCACAGCACTGTTCAATTCATCAACATTAGCGGCTGACGGGCTGAGGTCTTCCCGCGAATTGTTATAAATTACTACCAATGAGACTTAGGCGTCGCTTGCAGAATTTGCTTAAACATTTTCCGAAGGCTTTAGTTTGAGTCTTGCAATTTATTTTCCAGCTTTGGAAATGGTCAAGTTTGAGCTACAAAAACGTTGAGCATTTGTTCTTATTAATTGGAATCGTGATTGGATTGATTGAGTTTTAGTCAGGCATGTCGATTCATTTAATTTGGTTTGAAAAAAATCAGTTATCTAGGATGAAGTTGAATAGGTGCGCCAAATTGAAATATCTAATTCAACTGCGAAGAGTTCGGTTTTCACAAAATATCGAACATTATCTACCTTGCATCAGGTTCCTAGAAGCTTTTTTACATCGAATTACGAATAATCCGATGTAAAGCTTCTAGGAACGGATATTTTGAATACCTATCCAACTAATAAAACAAGCATTTACGAATAAATGGTTGTTTTATTAGTTGGGTAGGTATACATTTTAGGGCTGATTTTTCAATAGTCTGATAACTTTTCTCTGAGGAATAAATATTGCGGTTTGACAGCTTTTGTAGGAAAAATATATCAAGCTGTCGTATTTATTCTTCAGATAAAAGTTACCGGGTTATTGAAAAATCAGCTCTTAATCATATGGACGAGAGAGAGATCCAGTTCAAGACAAAAAGTTTTGTTTCATTCTTCTCTGAAACTACTGAACTATGACTATTTATTGGACAGCATAGAATCTGAATAAAGTAAGAAGCTTTTCTTTACACTCAATTGTTCATTAAAATACCTTGTTCCCAATCATTCGAACAATTGTTATTTCAACCAACACGTTTGGTTATTTGGTGAAATCCATTATAAGTTTCTGTTCCAGACCATTACCAGATAGCACAACTTGTTTCAGGACAGCTAACTTTTGTTATTAAGTTCCCAAAGGCTTATACCCCTAGGTCCTAATGTTAATTTCCAAATCCCGAGGCCCAAGTTCGAAGTCCCAATGGCTAGAACATTATATTATGAGATTATTGTTTCAAAATTTGAAATGGAAAAGCACGAGGAGGATTCAAATTATACTTAAAACCACAAAACTTTACATTATGTGGGAGAAAGTCTGCAAAAAAATATTTTATTTTTAGAAAACTGTTGAGAAATATTCGCCAAAGTAAAATTGATTCTTGTATTGGCAAGCGAAGACTTTTATTTCTCACTTTCGTTGCAAAAATTAAGCTGGAAGCCAAGAAAATGCTTGTCCAAAAATCTCACGAATATTTCGAGCATGTAATAAAATTAAGTCCCTCATCACCCTAAAATATTATAAGATAAGATTTTCGTTGACAAGAAAACATAGGGTTGTCTACCACCATAATGTTCAAAGTAAATGTCTTTACGGAACTGTTTTTCGCGACTTCCCCCTTGCATTACATAAAGTAAATATATGCTTATGTACTTATACTCGTATATATATATTTAGAGAGGCTGTTTTCCTTTTCAAATAATTTCCAGTGTTTGTTTTTTCAGCGCTGCCAAATGAGAGAAACGGAAACGTTCACACTTGTTTGAACATGTTAATTATGAGTCGAGTTTGAACTTGTTACTTGAAGAAATTGTTGTTGATTGTGCCAGTGTATCAGGGTTTTCTTGATAAGCATTTTAAAAGTATTTGTCAAAGTTCGTGCAAGGAGTTTGTTTTGTCTTGTTCGTTTCAACGTCACACGGGCGAAGGGCATGGTTTGTGCCATATCATTTTAATTTGTATCATACCTATTAAAAGATAATTTTACATCCTACTGGCAGCATGAAAATAAAGGGTTTGAAGCCTGTTGTAGTAACGTTCCATTCTAATTCAATTCATCTAATAAAATCAAATTTTAAGCATTTAAAATTAATTTAAATATTGCGGATTTTATTTTCTTTCTTCGGTACTAAGTTTTGTTTGGGCAATAAGTGCCCTGTTGTTATTGTATAATAGTTGACCGATAATGTGTACTGCGCCCTAATTAGGTAATTGTTCTCAAACACAATCTGAATCATTTTGCTAATCCATTGCTTCATATGTTCAAAAATGTATCGGCTCGACAACGTCAATAACGCAATGAATGTCAAAACGAAAGCCAGTACTACTGTAAGTGTGTTACGCAATCACCCCACTGTGTCATAATATATGAATTTGAAACCTATAGCGATATAAATGGTACTGCACAAGTAGATATATCCAATGTATGAAATACAAAGTCAGCGAGCAAAAATCTTGACGAAGCATACAAAAAAGACGACGAATGCTGACCCCACTAACATATGATACAAAAACTAGAACGAGAGAAAGAAAAAGAGCAGCAAATAAAACACAACAATAAACCTGATAAACTTTACTCCTTCCATTTCCATGTCATCGAGAATGTAAAACAAATGGCCAGCACATAAAATAAAACCAACGTTATTTATAAATGCAACAGCAATTTCCCCCAGAGTTATCATTCATGTATCTGAAATATTATCCTACTATAAAATTGCTGATACCCGATAAATTATGTCACAATCCAGGTACTGTCGTGAAATTGGTTTTTGTAATTATCGCTATGATTCCCATGATGGGAGATTGAATTTTAATTAAAACACGTTAAGCCTTTGTAGGTGCTTTTTGGAACCTCCTACAGATTTGAGGATTAAGGTATTAAAAATAATTTGATGGTCGTGAATTGCGAGGTTGAGGTTGTGTTTAGTTTACTACCTTAAATTTTCCATGGGCATGTCTCTAATCCCATCTCGAACAATTCCCATTTTGCTCTCCTTAAAATAAATTTGAACACGCCTGCGATGTTTGTGTCTTCGAAGTATGTACTCCCGTACCGTTTTGTGGAAATAAACTATTAATATAATGATAGAACCTATTATTGAATGTAAACGTAAAAAAAAACACAAATTAAATTACATAGATTAATAGCACCGCGTAATAAAAAGATCACAATGGGAATTTTCCGCTGACCTAGTTTAAAAGTTCAGATATTTTTTTATAAATACCAAAAGTAAAGAGAAGCGCTATAATTAAAAAAGGTCCTCATCCTTTGAAGTTAAAAAACTTATTTGCCCCGCAGTTAAATATTTCCCTTTTCCACGTATTGGTAGTAAATATTGTATTATCTTCTACCTTCATTCTTACTGAATCTGTTTTTATGAAAAGCTTTTACTATTTGTAAGTTTTATTTTATTTTTTGTGCTTTTAATCAAAATCGTTTTAAATACTTCAATTCCAATTTTGTAAGTTCTTTATATTAAAATTTGCATCGAAATAAGTTTTAATCCAACAAATGTTTTACCAAGAAGTATATTTTTAACAAGCCTATTTGCCAAATAAAATGTAGTGTAGATGGAACAGGAAATAGCGGTAAGAGGAACCATTGCAAGAGATACACTGATTTTAAAGAGGTTATGTGCCTTGAATTTGAAATGGGTAGTATGATTACTCCTGCAATAAAACGCATTGCCGTGATATGTAGATGCAAAACTTGAGCGAAACGATCGTGGCACGTTTTAACTTACTAGCAGTTTAGTTATAACATATTATAATCACGACTTGTTCCCCGAAGGTTTGGTTATAGGTAGTAACACGCACATTTTGCCAGTTATGTTTAAGCCCCATGTAGGTAATAGGGTGCGAGCCTAATGCATCAGCCGGGGACAAATCTAGACTTCGGGTTGCTACTGGGAAAAAACAAATAACATTGCCCGACCTGGGAATCGATCCCAGGACCTCATGTTCAGCAGTAGCGCTAGTGAACACTGGACCAACGAGTCAGTCGTTTAGTTATTTATATACCTATTAAATCTGCTGTTGACTGTCGCGTTTTGGTCAAGTGGTCGCGAGCCCGACTGCTGAAGGTGGGATCTTGAATCGAGCCACAAGACAAGAAACGCATTATTGGGTTTTGTTTCAATAGGAGTTTCTTAGTAGAAACCCAGAGTACAAACTTACATAATCAGCCTATAACGTTCCAACTGGTGGAACACAAGCCTCCTCTCCGTGCGAGGGCTGTAATCTACCACGCGGGCCCAGTGCAGATTGGAAGATGTCACAATGTCTTGTGAATTAATGTCAAAACTTTGATAAATTTTGATTACAAAATGAGTGATGTGAATATACCTCTGCCTAACCTCGGTATAATGTTATGTATCAAAACTATTTCTAGCCGTAACGTTCGGGGTCGGTCAACCGGTATTGTAAGTCAAAAGCGAAGGGTAGCAGGGGAAACGTATGGTCGTTCCCGGGTCATTGCACAAGTTCGATATGAATTTGGAAGGTTGGTACACAAGTCAATATTTGATACAATTTGTTTTGGACTTTTTCCCTTATATGTATAAGTTATATATAGAATTCATTTGTAGACAGACTCATAAATACGACAGTGCTCTCCCAGAAAGTAGTGCAGTTCAAAAAAATATATATAATTTGTCCCAAATGTCAAATAATAATTTATTTGATCACCATTGCTCTCGACAGGAAGGAGAACATCGTGAGGAATCCGGCATGTCCTAGAACCAAAAATCTGGAGATATATGACAGCAGTAGACCTGCGTGGTAGATTATGGCCTGCTTCCCCTTACAGAGAGGAGGCCTGTGTCCCAGCAGTGGGAACGTTATAGGTTTATTATGCCATTTATGGCTTTTGTCCCAAATGTCAAACTTAACATAGGAGCTCAACTGTCACTAATGAAACATAATTACTTTTTCTATTATCACTGAACTTAATAAGTCTGCCTAACAGACGAGGGGATAAATCACATCTTCAGCATATAAAAAGTCGCTAAACCAAAAAATTACCAAATCGCATCAGCCACAGAAAATAGCCAAAAATAAATCATCTGAGATACAATTTCAGATAGCCAATGCTTTCTCCGCGGGGCCCAAAATGGTTATAGGCCTAAAATGGCTGAAGCAATTATACGTGAACTTATTTCTCGAACCATTAAAGCCTTAGAACATTGTTTAAGGTACGTTGAGTCTTAGTTAATGGAAGATCATGGCTTTCAAACTGTGCTGAAAGATGAAAGAAACGAGAAAAGTTTTTGAAGAATTTAGACTGCATGGATTTGCGGAGATAGGGTAAGTTTTGAACGGTGGCGACTTTCAAACCGTTCTAAATTATAATACCTACAGTCCAGTCCTGCAATATTTTGAAAAAGGTGTATAGTAATTGATCTACAAGACATACCTGTTATAGTTTATCGTCGTCTTGATGACTGTTCAACCTGAAAAGAAGGAAAGGATATATATTAGTAACATAATTTCTAACTATTAACATTATTAACATCTCCATCAAGACAGGTGTGATGATAATATATAATATTATGTTATTATTCAGCCGACAGACGTCCACTGTTGCACAAAGTCCCTCGGCCCTTTATGTTCATGGTAACTCACAAGAATGGACCCAATGTTGAGAGACAAAGTTGAATAGTTTGCGTATTTAATTTGTCACCGACACCCAGACACTTCAGTACCTTCTGTGGACTAGAGCGACTCAGTATGATAGCGGAAATAAGTATTACGGTAGTAGGTATATAATAGTCTCATATAAAATACTCCAGAATAACAAAGAAAACAAAACCAGAATAGAATAGAATGCTCTTCATTATGTACACCATAAGCGGCCATATTGTTTTGCATAGGCACGTCAATTTAAATGAGAGAACAATTTGAAAACAAAAGAAAAAGAAGAAGATAGATAGATAGAAGCTAGAATACTCTTTAATATGTACACCATAAATATTACAGACATAAAAATTTTACAAGGGGTGACAAAATGGGTGGTCATGTCGCTAATAGCGTTTTTTAAGGTTTTTTATCTCGTCGTGTAAAGTTGATAAGAATCTCTTTTTTAATATTACATTCATAGTCATTTATTTATTTATTTATTATTATTTATTTATTATAGTTCCATTAAAGTTCAGTCGGCTCTCAGTCTATATCTTCAATATACTTAATTTTGAGCGTAAGCTAAAATGACTTCTAATAGAATGCCTCCTAAGTTCAAACTTAATTGTAATAATGTAGCGCACGGAACGGCAACGTTGCTCCTTACCTTCTCCGAAGCAATAATTTGATGTTTTTAGCGCAAAAACTGTTTTTTTGTTTATTACGTGGAAACTACAAGGCCTAGAGATTTGAAAATTTTACTGCTTATGGCAGCTATTATCCCTAAATTTTTGAGCTATAATACATAATCAGATCTTCTTTCATTCGGAAGATATGACATGAGCAGCTGGGGTGCCGTAACTCCAGCTTACATATATTTATCGGTTTAATAACTCATAGAGTATTTTGACCAGAGATTTGAAAATTTTGCTGCCAATGGCAGCTATTACGCCTTATTTTTTGAGTTATAATACATAATCATATCTTCTTTCGTTTGGAAGATATGACATGAGCACCTGGGGTGACGTCACTCCAGCTTACACACACGTTTATGATCGTAGTTTCAACTAACGTTCAGTTTTTTCCTTCCTTGTGCAGCTATTATGCCTTATTTTTCTGACTATAGTCCAAAACCCTAACCTCACTGGTTTGTCTGTATTGAATGAGGAAACTGAGGTGACGTCACTCCAGCTAACACACACTAAACGACTCATATTAACAAAGTTTTTGTGGCAGCTAAATTAAGACTCGGAACTTTGATTGCAGCTATTATGCCTTAAATATTGGCATAGGTAGAATTATTCTATCACATATGAGGAAGCTGGAGTTATACACACGGTGTACCAACCTGCCAGCAATTTCACCAAAGACCATCAGCAGCTGAACACTATAAAGGAAACAATTATGTTCCGAATCTCAGTTAATTATGAGTGCCGCTACAACAGCAGTCGTAAACCAATCTTGTAATAACATTGCGTCTGTGTTTATTGAGCAATTAGTTGTTGCAATAACAATTTAACTATTCAAGTCGTCTACGAGGTAATTAACTTCGGAAGACATTATTGGACTTGAAATGGTTGTAGGTCCCAATGTGGTGAAAGCTGAGATCAATCTCGAGAAGATCTTAGCAATAAGATGGTGCTGAATATTTTATTGTTGAACAGGTCCCTTCCGTTCGTATAACAATATTGCAAGGCTAAATCTTCATCATTAAGTACACTCCACTATTTATCTAACTCCTTCCGACTGTCTTATACCTCAACGCCGCCATGAATCCGGATTCATATTACTGTGTTGTGTCGTGTCGTAAAGCCTTCTGAAGCAGTGTTACCCAATCAAAACTCGTTGTGATTTGACGTATTCGTTTGATTGGTGTATTCCGAGTCACAACACAACACGACACACGACGATAAAGCAGGTGGTGCGCTTAGATTAAAATTTAAACAGCATTTAATGAAAAAAGCTACCAAAAATATACCAAACTTTGGTGGTCCGAGCGTTTCGCAGCGATTGTTCACTGAACAGACACAGCAGTTGTTTCGCATCTTGTTTTTGTGTTCGATAGGTACGAGTACATGTTCGATAATTAATTAATAAAATGTTCTTCTTTATTCCACGCGTTTACTGGCAGCATCTATAGATGAATTGTTATTGCCGACCTACACAATGTTTTGTTTCCTTGTCTGTCATTTGTTTCTAAAAGTTATAACTCGATACGATCATTAGTTTATTTCTATTTCTCCATTTCATCCATGCCGTTGATTAACTAACACATTCCACTTTTATTGTATATTCACTGTAATACTGTTATCCACTACACAGCCGTAATGTATAATGCATTTATTGATTTTCGCCGGTTTTTTTTATTTTCGGCGCAAGCGACCGTTCACTTGTCACATCAATGCCACAGAGTGCTTCTGACACTCAGGGCATAGACAATGAGGTTACGTCTGGCGCGGATTGAATATAAATAATATTTATTTTATTGCTAACATTGTACATAATTATATATTTATATTTTATTATTAATTTATTACTGTGGTTGACCGTGAGTGACATCACAGCGGGCCCTATCAGAATACCAGCGCTGCGACATTTATTTTTTAAATGTCGAAGCATCATGCTGGGATAGGAGGAGCCTTTTGGCCTCGTATAGACTTTCCGTTTAATTTTTCCTTTTGTTACTTTTTTATATAATTTGTTTTATTTTTATTTTTCACTGTGTATAGTTTAGTTTAGTTTATGATCCTGTACGAGTCGCAATAAATACTTTTTCTTTCTTTATTTCTTTACACAGTAATATGTCCGTGGTTTTATTCGTAGGGACTTATAAAACAGAAGTTATTTTAATTTAATAGCTTGTAATACATTATTATGTTAACAGTCTTAAAATAATAATATGTACATAAACGTTCTTGGGATCTATAAATAACATATTACTCAATTGATCAATGAAGGTAGGGCAATTATTGCTCTATACTGTACTGTTCACTGTAGCATCAGAACTGACGCAGTCAACCAAAGATGAAACAGTTAATTATACCATACTATCCAGTCAGTAGTCACCAGAAAACCATGATTAATTTTAAACCTACTCCCTGACAGCATAGAGACCACTATCGCGGCTCGCTGTTCCAAGTCCTGTAAATTGAATATCCTTGTGTATTGTACAGGAAATCTCCTCCCTCCATAACAAAAAACGAGTGTAACGATAAGCCAAAACAGCCATTATCTTAACTTTTTTACAAAAATATCAGCTTGTATCAACTTCCTTATGCCTCCATTAATCCCTAGAGCTTCCATGATCTTACAAACACCATTGCTTTTCCAGAATGTCCCTCAAGCGGGTATATATAACTCGATGTTTCGAATACGGCCATAACTGGAACATCCCGTTTCACATAAGTTGCGTCACTTCGGTCCGTGTCAGCGGAAAGTGGCGTATAAGACCCGGTCCGACTCGCCGTTGCGCAAATCTCTTAAAATAATAAGGAATAGGAAGATGGCTGCCGGGCCGGCTTGGAAGACGGTTTGGGCTTGCATTATTCATTGTAATAAATTGGAGTTCACCGGGTACAAGGCATGGGGTTTGTTGCTAGCTTATAGGATTTTTGTATGGGTTTTCGGACAGTTATAAACTATACTTATTTATGAAGAACTCGTCGCTGGTTTGTATGAGTTACTTTTATGACGTTGTTGTCGTAGTAATTTCTTCAAGTAAATAAATGTTTCAACAACTAAAATAATATTCTGATCCGTTTTTTTTCCAGATAGCGACTTGTGATATTATGTTTTAAAGAATCGTATATTTAGATAACATGGACAAGTATCAAAAAAAAAACAGAGAATAATATTACAGATGACTACTAAAAACATTTCAAGAAAAGTCTTTCATTTGCTTTTAATTGAAATTAAACCAAGATACGAGTACAAAGAATAAGAAACGTCTTCAGACAAAGTTCTCCAATTGTCTGATTCAATCGTAGATCTTGCAAACTTTGCACTCAAATCGAACAAGTTTTTATTACACCAAATTATATTCACTATCTCTTTCTTTATTTCCTGATAAGTTAGATAATATTTGGATACTTTATGGATCGTTTATTCCGAAGTGCGACCGTTTCGGTTGACTAACCGAATGATTTGTCTGAAAATCCCAATTGCATCGGGACTTCACATAAAATTTCGTTGAATTTTTCGTTCGCTCATATTTTCTTGGGTTCCGATTTGGATAAGGTTACTTTCATTCTTTCCTTGAATTCTTTTACCGATAAGTTATTTCGAGCTTCGAGGATTTATAGGAACGCTCGTTGGTTTCGACTTATTTCTAAATTTTATTCCGAAAATCAGTTGCTCTTTTGTTGAATGGGCCATAATAAGTTGTTCCTTGACAAAACGCTTTTGGTTCCTGTGTTATGATATATTTGCATGTAGCATTTAATATAATTTCGGTGTCATTTTTTTCGCATTTTCGTTTTATGCCACCGACTTCTGAAAGAAAGAAAGAAAGAAAATACGTTTATTTGCGGAAAACATGACGCATAAAAAAGAACATAAACACACAAAAAGAAGTAACAAGTTGGGGGTAAACATGCGTCACATTCACGCAAAACGGCCATCGCTCAGCCTAATACTAAGACCCTATACGAGACAGAGCCCCAGCGCTGGTTTTCAGCGGCAGCCGGCGTTAACGTGATGACGTCAACCAGTGTAGCATGCAATTATACATTAATAAATAAAAACAACAATCAAAACAAGAAATAAAAATAAAATTCTGAAATTAAAGTTATTTTTTACTTTTTAGTTGTTCTCACTTTATATACACTACTTGCTATGTAAATATTAGTAACAGGAAGTTACTATAACATCATCAATATGAACTAAATGGAAAAAAACGTATTATTGAAGCTAACTCAAAAACTAGCCAAGCAAAGTTAATACAATTCATATGGGTGGTCCCATATAAATTGTATTAACTTTGCTTGGCTAGTTTAAAAAATATTGATCCACGATTGCCGGAGATATCGCGTAGAAGACAAAATCTGGTTACAAGTACATTTGAGTTCGTTTGACGAAAATCAACGCTGTTTTATTACACCTGACACACTGGAGTTCTTTGGACCCGATTTCATCTTAAAATTCCAACATTTAGTATTTTGAACAATCTGAAAATGCCAAATATCAGAATCCTTTGGTTATGACCGGCTGTTGAAACAGCAGTGTTCAGAGATTTATGAGGTTCAAATAAATCGTATGTAGGTATTGTGATATCGATATCGACGTGGATTCTATAGAAAGATTTCCTTTTCGAGTGTCAGCCCTTTGAACGGTATTTCAACTGCTTCGACGTGGGTTTTTGAACTTATAAATAATAGGGATCGTGACACATTGTTGTAATATTTTCGGAACTTACACGCGTTGAGGCTTACTCGTAGGCTGAAAAAATGATTTTTCATTTCTTCGGAAAATATTGGGCTAAAGAATATTAAATTTTCTTTCCCGTTCCACAAAGCACATATAGAAAATTGATAAACGCAAACAATGTGAGAACATTGCGCATAATTTTCGAGTAGGTACGCCAAATTAGAACAGAAGAATAGGATTATGAAAGAAAAATATAGGCGTTATGAAACAATCGAGACGAAATAAATATTGACGGTATATACACTATAATCTACTTGGTGCGCGTTGGCTTTTGACTACGTTGTATGTATATATTTTTATGTCTTTTTTATTTGTAATGCGCGTTTTGTGTGTGCAGAATAAAAAAAAAATCTTCTTTTTTTATCTCTTTGAGCCATCCACTATCTTCTCTCCTATCGCAGGTATGCTGGAAGAGATTTCATGAGAAATAAGCATCACCTTTGTAATATTTTTCTGTTCCTTTCTTATTGTCGGTAAATACGTGTATACGTAAATGATTAAGGGCTGATTTTTCAATCGACCGATAATTTTTATTCGTGGAATAAAATTGACGTCTGACAGTTTTTGTATGGAAGAACTGTCAAAAATTCAAAATTATTCCTCCGATAAAGTTATCTGGCGTTGGCGTCGCGGAAAATCAGTCCTAAATAAACAAAAACCAATATATCTGTATATTTAAACTATCTAAAAACTATATTATTGGACACAAATATTTCTACAAAATAATTCTACAAAACTGCTGGGAATAAATTATGCCACAACCTAAGAACATTCTAACTTTTATTGAAACACTAGCTTCTGCCGGCGACTTCGTCCGCGTGAAATTTCTTGCTCCCCCGACCCACCCCATCGCATCGCATCGCCTGCCCACGCTATTACTGTGATTTCTGTCTTTTTTCGTTTTTCTCAGCTCCTAAGGGTCCGAGCGTAAAGTTAACTAATCTATAGCCTTCCTCAAGAGTTGGGCTGTCAAATAACAAAAAGCTTTTTCAAATCTGAACGTTCCAGAGATTAGTGCGTTCAAACAAACATACAAACAATCAAACTCTTCATCTTTATTATTAGTATAGATATAGGTAGATAAATTCTTCTACGCTCACGAAAATAGAAGATTTGGCCACCAATGGAACAAGTATGTTGTCAATAAATATATAAAACCACAAGCTTAGAAGTCTGGAACCTGACATTTCCAAACAATACTCAAATATCCACAATAAACTTAAGATGTTATCACCACACAAACTTCAAACGTCGTTCATAAAATACAATGTAACAGATCACTGAAAAAGCAAGATTCTACCAAACAGAAAGACATTTATTTCCAAGTATTTGCATTAAAAACTTCTGTCTTAGATCTTCGTAAAGTCAAGATAATTAATTGTTCATCACATTGGCTACCAACCTAAATTGACTGTATATTCAAATCACGACTGCCATTCTTTGACAGTTGCAGAAAATGGGTCGGCTTCTAGTCTAACCGGATGCAGCTGAATACCAGTATTTTACACGAAACGACTGCCTATCTGACCTCCACGATCCAGGTGCTGGGTAATACGATACCCCTTGGTAAGACTGGTTGTCAGATTTTCGGGCTTCTGCTGACCCGTAACGACTGCCCCATCCACACACCAACCACGGCAATCGTAGCTTAACAGTGCGGCTGTTATAACCACAAGCCATATATAGCCACAAGCCCCTCTTGACTATCAAGTTAAATTACCTATCCGTATACTGACATCAGACTGTCATTCTTTGACAGTTGTAGAAAATGACGTGGTAAATTGACTTAGTGTGTTAATTTGATAAACAATAAACTTCGCTGAGTGTACAAATTAAATGTCAGGTCAGAATATTTATCCATCCGTGTATCCGCACTTAATTATATCATTTCCAGTAAGTACTTTGTTATTCGAAGTGATTTAAATTAGCTTTCAGTGGAAGCGGTCACTTTGAACGGTACTGGGAATGAGTATAAATTAAGCGGAAAGTTGTGTCGATATTGCAGTGTAATTAAAATCATTACTATGCAATATGGAGACAACAATACGCCAGTAAATGAAAACACTGGCAATTCATGCATTTTAGAACTATCAAATAAATTCGAACATCTAAATATAAAAGCATTTTTTTCAAACGAATTTAATTAGTGATGGGTCGACTATAGATTTTGCCGATCAGCCGACTAGCTATAGTGACTTACTATTGGCTATATTTGACTGAATTATGCAGACCACATTATGCAACTCCATCACAAAGATAACTGATGTCACTTGGAAAGCTGCCACGCTAAAATTGAACTGGACTGGACACATCTGCCGCATGTCAGACGACCAATGGGTCAAACTTACGACCCAATGGATCCCTCTTAATAGCAAGCGACATCGCGGCAGGCCCCGACGGAGATGACGGGATGATCTGGACTCTTTCAACAAGAACTGGTCCTTAGCAGCTTTAAACAGAGAGAAGTGGAAAGAGAGTAGGGAGGTCCTGCAGTGGGACATCACAGGTTAATAATAATGCAGACTAGAAACGTCATTATGCGCAGTCTAATTAATTGTCGTCTCCATCTTATATTTAACTTGTAAATAAATAAGATAAAGCTATAGAGGAGAAGTATCATTCAGTACACATGAAAACACCTTGTTAAAGTCGAATTAGGATGTATATCATCCATCCCTTTGCATCAGGCGTGATCGAGGTCAAGAGCAGGCCGCAGAAAAAAAAAATATATTTTTGCCAAAACCATGAAGAGATTTCTTTGGCACTTGTTAACATTCCCACTGTAGGAACGTAAAAAAAACATTATTCTGCATCTACTCGCACAACTTAAACCATAGAGAAAATATCAACATTTTTCTTACAAAAAACGTACATACTGCTTCAGATTTTTTAATAAAATTTTTACTATACGTACCCGCGGTTTATTTTACGATCTCTGTAAAAAACCAAGCAACATATAGGAGGTATCTTTCCTTTGTTTTTCACATCTCTCGCGGGGCGTTACAAAACATGAATCCTACTAATATTATAAACGTGAAAGTTTGTATGAATGGACGGATGGATGGATTGATGGATGTTTGTTACTCTTTCACGCAAAAACTACTAAACGGATTTGGATGAAATTTGGCACACAAATGGTTTATAACCAGGATTAACATATAGGATACTTTTCATCCCAAAATCCCCACGGGATCGAAACTTATGCGGGTGAAACCGCGGGGCGCAGCTAGTATAAAATATATTTTATAACGCATGACCCTGTCACCTGTGCACTTGATGTTCTTATGGTTGCCTCAGTGAGCAGAGTTCGCGCAGCTGAATTTTGGTCAAAGATGTTTGGACTTTTTGGCCATCGATACGAAGACGGGGATCTATCCTATGTCCAGCAGTGCCAGTCTTTCGGCAGAATGGTGATCATGGTGATTGGAGAATCCTGCTGATCTCGTGATTAAGTTATTATATAACTACACGGTTCACTACCGCAACAAGCCTCCCAGTGCGCTATGTACTGGGAGGCTTCACTTTCAACCTTTTCCCGCCGTTCGTAGTAACTGACAGATGACATTAGTGACAGTGTTTACATTATACAGGGTGGCACGAACATCAACGCGCAACATGTTATCATGGATTCAGTACATGGTTCTGAACGCAGGGGGCGTTGAAAGTTTTCGTCGGTTACTGAAAAATAATTTGCTGTTCCATACATTTTGACCCTGTAAGTAGTTGGGGGAGGCCTTTGCCCAGCAGTAGGGCAGAATAGGCTAACAAAAAAAAAAGTTTTGCAGTTTTCTAAAAACAGCAAATTCTATTTTGATACCTGTCGCATTTTTTTTACCCTAGGGGGTCTAGAATCATGTGCTGAATTCACGGTAAAAGTTTGCGCATCGATGTCCCTGCCATCATGTAAATTAAATACATAGATATAGGTACATCTGTGATTACATTTACATCAAAGTGATCGCCATAAAAAAATATAACAGTGAAGAGAAAAACAGTTTTCATTTTGTGAGAAATGAACGCTTACAACATAACTTCACACTTGGTTTCCCCGAAGGGTTGGGCAGAATTGTACGTCACTGGTAAGCTTTTAATGTGGGTGTACACCCGAGTGACGATAAAATCGCCCGTAATTGCAAAGCAACGCAGGTAACCTACATACAGTGGCCTCCAAAAGTTAGTTGACATTTTGCCACTTCAGCTGTGACACACAACGTTATGATTTAAAATTCTAGTGATCCTGATTGAACTGCTATGACGTTTTTATTGACTAATTCCTAGACCTTTGACTTATAATTAAGTTATCCCTTATTACATCGTAATGTGGCATCACAACTGAAGTGGAAAAATGTCAACTTACTTTTGGAGACCACTGTAATTACCCAAGAGTATGTAAGAATACCTATTCTAAATGAAGGAAAGAGAAAATACCTTCGGTAGACGAATCGTGCCGTGTCCTATTATATCAGTTACAATTCCAGCAGCCCCCGAGTAGAACGAGAGACTTAATGAATTTCTAGGTGATGGATTAGATATTTAAGCACTCTGGCTGATGGAACACCCCGCTGATTGGATTCGACGAACACGTGCACAGTAACGTAGGTATTGATTTACTTTCAACGGACGAAAATATTAGATACCTTTTTGGAGAGTGATTTAGAGAGGAATAATGAAATTGTCAGAGCTGTGGTGGCTCAGTGGTAAAGGTCACAATTTACGAGTAGTACGTCGTGCGTTCAAACCCAGACAGGCGCTTTACGTTCGCGGTTGTAGGTCAAACTCAAGCGCTTTACTTTGTGTAAATTATATCATCACCACTGCTCTCAAAACGATGAAGGAAAACATCGTGAGGAAACCGGCGAGTCCTACCTACAACCAAAAATTCTAAGGCATACGACATCTACCAACCCTCACTGGGCCCGCGAAGAAGATTACAGCACCACTCCCTCTCGAAGAGAGGAGCCCAGTGTCCCAGGAGTGGGAATATAAGCTGATTATCCTCATTAAATTGGCAGATCTAGATATCGTACTATTATTTCAATTAAACTATTTACAGGCACTTTTGAACTGTCAACGAGTCGGTCAGTGAGAAATTTGAAGCAAGTTGCTCATGCCAAAGCGTAGTAGGTAAGCACAATATAGAAAAGAACGGGCAAGAAACTCCACGGACACTCTTTTACATGATATAGTTACAGACTAATAATTACATTATTAATTCAGTTGGCATATATAATTAGGCGGTTTCGTATCTTATATTAATCCAGCTGAAACTCCAGGAACCGCTCATTTCCGTGTTTATTAAGTTCCAAATTAATTATAACAATTTCTATGCACATTGGCCAATTGACTTAATTTTCGCGTTTCAGAGCAATTCTCAGTAACATTTCAGGGTGATTCAATTCTAAGACTTACTGTTAAATTACCATAGATTACAGGTGATTAATATAATTAGGAAACAGCCGGTCGATTCTGTAAAAATTTCACCGTGAAGATATAGGATAAGATATCATTTCAGCTGATATTAGTGATTGACACTTTTGACAGCTCACTTCACCTAAGTTTTCACGGTGAGATTGTTACAGAATAGCTCAACTGGACATGAACTTAAGTATGTCAGGCAGAGGAAGTTTTGTTAGTTTTCATCTGTTTTAAATGCCAAATACGCATTTGCATGACAATGGTTTGTTGTATTCCGTCTTTCGAGGAATAAAATAAATTAGCAATGATGTGACATCTGTGCATATACCAAGATATTCTGTGAAAGACGAGCATGCACGATTCATAGGGAAGAATGACACAAAAGATGGAATTCTATCAATACAGATTTTGTTTCTTGTGAATTCAAATCACTTGGTATAAAAAGCATTTATCTATCGAATTTTCGTGTATTTGCTTGTTTCAGTTTTACGCAAGGTAAGTGACCTGAAGGCCAATTCTCGTAATAAATTCGCCAATTTAATGGTTGTGTGCCTACATTTTTGAGCGAATAATATAGTATTTAATTGTTGTTATTAATTTATGTTTTTTTTTTTTTTTGTTGGTCCTTATTACAATTACAGATATACTTTGATTTATGTAATTGGTTCCCAAGTCGTGTAAATTAAATAAATAGAATAATGCATCAACAAAATCGTGAACAATACTTAATGTGTATTAAATTTTTCAGATGGTACTTGTTTTGACTTCATCGTAGTCGGTGCTGGCTCAGCAGGCAGTGTGATAGCCAATAGACTCACAGAGAATGAGAGCACTACAGTATTACTAATAGAAGCGGGTGGAGATCCACCGGTAGAGTCAGTGGTAAGTAATGTATGTAAAATCGAGGTAGCCATAAATAAAGCACTAAAATTAACGTAGTACTCGTAGATGTAAATAGTAATACACATTTGAGCCAAAACGTCAAAGTAGGTAAGTATTTTTGATAAGCTAAGCAAGGTGTAAAAATATTGCTGTAAGCAAGCAGCATTTTGATAAGCATTACAAAAGATCTCGAAAATACGCTACGACGAATGATTATTATAGAATCATTCACCTAAAGAATTGCGCTGTGATAGCACAGCGCAATTAACAATCATACACCAAAGCAATTCTTTAAAAGTGAACGCTGAATCTGAACGAATCATATTTTTAAAGCTTGCATTTATTTTTTATGCAAATTCGAATTAATATTTTCTTTCTCCTTTTTAAGTAAGGAACTGAACTCATTTTATATATTCTTCTTGTAATTACTCTATTCTAGGTACCACTGCTGTTCCCATACCAGAAAAATACATCAGTTGATTGGAATTTTATAACTGTAGACGATTATTATAGCGAACAGTTTCATAAAAACAACGGAACAGAATAGACGAGAGAAAAGAATGCTTAGAGGCACAAGTTCTATTAACTTCGTGGTCTACACGAGAGGCAATTTTCATGATTTTGACAACTGGGCGAAGATGACTGGCGACGAGTCATGGAACTGGGAAAACACACTTCCATATTTTATCAAAAGTGAAAGACTAGTCGACCCTATCCTTCAAAATTCTGATGCAACAATTTATAATGGTACTGATGGGTATTTAGGAACAAACAGATATTATACTGAAGAAGGTGAGAAGTACCTTGAAGCATTCAAAGAAATTGGTCACAACATTATTATTGACACAAATGGTGATACTCCAGTCGGATATACTGAATGTATGTTTACCATTGCCGACGGTGTAAGGCAGAGCACTGCTCAGGCATTTTTGCATCCGATCCAAAACCGACCTAATTTGTTTGTGCTTAAAAATACGCTGGTGTCGAAAATTCTCTTCGATAACGACAAACACGCTGTTGGTGTTGAAGCTATCTTAGAAAACAATTTAACTGTCAGTTTCAAAGCTAAAAAAGCTAGTGATAGTATCAGGTGGAGCTATTAACACCCCGCAACTCTTGATGTTGTCTGGAATAGGTCCAAAAGAACACTTAAAGAGTCAAGACATAGACGTTATTTCTGATCTTCTTGTTGGTCAAGCTTTACAAGATCATGTTGTGGTATTAACGTTTCATACAATAGAACATACTACTTCTAAGCCGGTGGATCCCACAAAATTTCCAATACCACTAGTTTTAGGTTATGGCCGTTTGAATGAAAGTCAAAATTATTCAGATTATCAAACATTTAACTTTATCATGAAAGCTGGACCGTCTGCCATGTTACAATTTTGTACCTACTTTTCTTTTGAAGATGAAATATGTAACGCTTTATATCCGGGCAGTGTTGGGAAAGCAGTTTTATTGAACGCGGTCTATTTATTGTACCCAGAATCTCGTGGAAAAATCTTATTGCGAAGCAAAGATCCCAAAGAAAAGCCAATCATTTACACTGGATACTATTCCAACGATGATGATTTGGACAAGCTTGCGAAATATATACAAGATTATTTGAAAGTTCAAGATACAGAGTTTTTTAAAAGTTTCCAATCTGAAATGGTTATTCCCGAAAAATGTGGCTGTGGAGAATACAATAGTAGCCATGAGTACTGGAGATTCTATGCACTCTGCATGATGTTGACAGGATACCATTATGCTGCTTCTTGTACTATTGGGGGTTGTAGTCGACTCTCGTCTTAACGTGAAAGGGGTACAGAAGCTAAGGGTCGTAGATGCTAGTGTCATGCCAAAGATAACTGGAGCCAATACTAATGCACTGACTATTATGATAGCAGAAAGAGCGGCTGGTTATAACAAAGAAGATCATTGTTTAAGTGTGTAAGCCATATTATAGGATAGATGTGGTTTAAAATTATTAATAAGGGAGTCAAAACATTCGGCTTTACGCTTATGATTACAACGTTTTTAAATAATAATAATATTTTATTGGGCCTAAGAAACACAAATTAAATGATTACAATTATTATTTTTCGAAGCGATGTAGGGTTAATAATAATAATCCTGTCCACTATAGCCACCCAAACCCATAGCCCGGTATATTTTGTTCCACTATAGCCACCCAAACCCATAGCCCGGTATATTTTGTTTCCATGTTCTGCAATAGTCCTGCACCAACCGGGGGTTGTCCTTGGGTGCACTTGTATGGTGCATATAGGGATAATCGTCGGTTGGTGCCTCCTCATCATTTAAAATTGTATAAAGGGCCTCTGCAAGTTGGCTTCGGCCACTCGTACGCCTTCCAAAGGACCGGGACCCCATGGTCCCGCGATATGCTAAAACATAAATAATCCTGTAATATAATTTCTCTGAAATCATAACACAAGTCTGTCTGTTCTTGAGTCTGACTATTGTTAGTATTTTTTTGAATTTTCAGACTATGATATTTCAATCAATTTATGTACGAGTATGTTTGCTAATTTTGTCTAATTAATTCCAGTTTTGTTTGGTTTGTCTAGTTTCATGTAATTTAACGATTGTATGTGTGTGTATCGACCGAGTCTTTTAACATTATCATTTTTTTATTTTATTTGTTAAGCTTCTGTAGAAATGAAATAAAACAATCACTTTATTATTATTTACCTGTTTTCATTAACGCTTTTTTTAGTGTACGACTTTCTGTAATCTTTATGGCCTTTTATAACTACCTAAGTAACTTAAAAAAAATGGATGAAATCAGTAAAGTCGTTCTCAAGTTATGGCGTGACCAAGGGAAATAAGGATTCATTTATATATACATATATAGATAGGCCCATAAAAGGCACTTTTGAACGTCAAAAATTACAGTAAAATAGAATTGATTCTAGTCGCCCCTTCCAAAAGGTAGTTTTCGTATAGAGAAGAATGGGCAAGAAACTTCACCTTCATCTCTCGTCAAACAGCGGATTCGACAACATCTGCGATATATATACCATCTTACAATTTGGTGACACATCAGCCACAAAATTGAAATATTTACATAGTTAGACACCTGTCTGTAATTACCTACCTAATTTTATTCGGTTCCTAACGACAAATAATGTACGAGTTTATCAATATTGTGACAGTTGTTCATACAACAAACATGTTCTGTATAGGAAGTATACATTACAGCAAAAACATGTACAGTCAACCACGTGATTTGAATTACGAAAACTGCCATAACTGCGACATAATAAAGGTGCTATCAAAGACAAATTGTTAATAAGAATGTATGTTGACTGTACCACGCGCAAGACAAGTAGCAAGACCTTTTAGGTACTTATTAATTTATTTTTACTTTTGTTCTTTTAAGTGTTTTTCCAAGGTAGGTATATAAGTGCGTCTTAATTTATGCGAATTTTAATAAGCATAAAATTTGGTTCACAGAATGTAAGGGGCTCGAATTGATATTAATTTTTAATACTTATCTAATATACTAGCTGCGCCCCCGGTTTCACCCACATAAGTTTCGATCCTGTGGGAATATCGGGATAAAAAGTATTTTATATGGTAATCCTGGTTATAAACCATATGTGTGCCAAATCTGAAAGGAATCGATTTCTAAATATGCCAAAAAAAAACGTGATAATATATTTTGAGATCGACAACCGTATGGTAGTGTATTTGCTTGAAATATTAGTTTAAAAATCTGTTTTTGTTTCTGTACACTTCAACAACGTGATGGGTACAAATATCTAAACCAACTCCTACTTATATGCCCAAATGTCCTTTCTTTGGTATTGTTCGTCGAATCGTTGAGCTCCTTAAGTTTTGAGTTGAGCTGCACGATTTCTGACAAATGCGTGCACTGACTGGATAGGTCCTCTCAATCTGTGTTATTTCCTCAAAATACCATCTCAGACATCGATCTACATGGTCTTCAAATGATTTTACCAAGATTATGTCTGGACATTAAAAGAGGCTGTGACTCTGACGCTGAGTTTGTTTCGGCCTTTCTTCTCAGACTATATAATGTATCTTCAAATCATTTTTTTTTGTTTTATCATGTTTATATATCGATTCCCATCACGTCTACGAACTTTCGCTAGCTAATTTAATTTGACCCTGTATACTATCTATATTTAATATTAGCCAAGTTGTAAACGCAATTTTGGAATTTGTATCAAATGAAGTTTTTTTTGTGATCTTTTTCAGTTTGTTTTTAATTAGTTTCTAAATAACTACATGAAAAAATGTGAAATCTTGTTGGTACATAGATAACCATACCTACCTCATTCTATCTACCTACTTCTGGAATTGGTATTCATAAAAAGCTAATGATATGCCCAACAGTCGGACAGTACCTACAGGCAGAACAAAAAATCAAATCAAATCAAATCAAATTTATTTCTGACCCAAAAAACCAACTAATGTAAAACTTTTTAGTTCAGAAATAAATTTGATTTGATTTGATTTGAAAAAAAGTTATTAAAGAGTTTTATGGACATGCAGATGAACCCTAAGTTTATTTTAATTTTACATCGATATGTGTCGTATCACCACCTACTTATAACGTATAAATATTATGCTACAATGGAATTTGGGTCCAGTCGCGAGTTTCAGTGTTACAAAAGGTGCTGGTTTATTACATCGAAATTTATAAAAAAGGCTTTTTATGATATTAATCGTGATTCGTAACGCCTGTGAGTTCATCAACAAAATTAACGTTAGACAATAGTTTCAATATTCTGTTACTGTTTGGGGAGATGACAAAACTGCATTAACTTTAACAAGACATTGAAAATGAATGCATCATCAGCGATACTGGGAGTCCAGAAAATCCAAGGAGCCTTCAATATACTGTCTGCCTTACAAATTACTTCCATTTTATTTCCACAGCAGGCACAAGTTCAAGGTAATTTCTTCCAAATATTTTTTTTTTACTATCGAGTTGACTTCTGGGGAGTTTGTTACGCTGCTGGGGAGTTTGTTGCGCTGCTAGGGAGTTTGTTGCGCCACTTCTTCTTCCCACTAGGAAGCACTAGGAAGTGGTGAAGGGCGGGCATTTTGGGGGACTCTCTTATATAATTTTGGCGTTCAAATAGTCCTAATTCTCAGCCTAGTTTGAATAAATGACTTTTGATTTTGATTGTGACTTGCCATGCAATTTCAGCCATTGTGATTGTTAAGTCTGTAATATTAATTACAGACTTGATAAGCCAAGCCATGATACTTACTTAATCACTAATCAAGATCATTAAAAAGATAAATAATATTAAATGTGTGTGGTGCTTTTTATACATATTAAATGTATAAATATATGTTTCAGATGGCGATTGTTTTGACTTCATTATAGTCGGTGCTGGGTCAGCAGGCAGCGTGATAGCCAATAGACTCACAGAGATTGAAGATGCTACGGTTTTGCTTATAGAAGCAGGCGGAGATCCACCAGTAGAATCTGTGGTAGGTAGTTTTTTGCAATTATATAGTCGTCGTAAATAATGTAAGACTGCACAAACTTTGCACCTGATCAAAGATTCCCAAAGTGTTTTCAATAAGATTATTAACTACGCATTTCTTGGACTAACTAAGAAAACAAAATTATACAATCAAGAAAATATACTGTTTCCCTGTGATTTGTAGAAGTAATCTTTTAGTTTTCGATACATTGTTTAGATATATATTTTAACGCATCAAATCATTTCATGAAAACTAATCACCACCCAGTTGCCACTACCACCACCAAATAGCATCAAATCACCCACATGAAAGTTTAATTTTCTTTCTTCTTTCGAACTAACCAGGTGGTTGGTAATTTAATACACTAATTACACTAATAAATTACACATCTAACTCTTATCTTGTCTAGATATAAAAATAAGCGAATTTATTCTATTTCAGACACCAGGATTTATTCAATACATGAAAAATACATCAGTTGATTGGAACTACGTAACTGAAGACGATGGTTACAGCCAACAGTTTCACAAAAACAATGGAGCTGAATTGACAAGAGGCAAAATGCTTGGAGGCTCTAGTTCTATCAACTTCCTAGTTTATACGAGAGGCAATTTCCATGATTTTGACAACTGGGCAAACATGACTGGCGACAAATCATGGAATTGGGAAAGCACACTTCCATATTTTAAGAAAAGTGAAAGGCTTGTCGACCCTGTTCTTCTTGAACATGACGCTGGCGCTTTTCATGGTACTGATGGATATTTAGGAACTACCAGAAACTACAATGAAGAAGTTCTTAATTATTTTGAAGCGTTCAAAGAAGTTGGTCATGATGTTGTTTTAGACACGAACGGTGATACTCCTCTTGGATATACAGAATGTATGTTTAACATTGCTGACCAGTTAAGGCAAAGCACTGCTCAGTCATTTTTGTCACCAATAAAAGACCGACCCAATTTGTTTGTGCTTAAAAACACACTGGTATCGAAGATTCTCTTCGATGACGACAAGAACGCTATTGGTGTTGAAGCTATCTTAGAAAACAATATAACTGTCAGTTTCAAAGCTTTAAAAGAAGTTATAGTATCAGCAGGAGCTATTAACACTCCGCAACTATTAATGTTGTCTGGAATAGGTCCAAAAGAGCACTTAAATAGTCACAACATAGAGGTGTTATCTGACCTTCCTGTCGGCCAAGCTTTACAAGACCACGTAGTTCTTAGTGTGACTCAAACAATGGGACCATCAGTTCCATCTAAACCAGTAAATATCACTAATTTCCCATCCCCACTCATTACGGGGTATGCAAGAATAAACAAAAGTCAAGATTATCCAGATTATCAAAGTGTTAGTTTCGTAATGAACGAACCGACAGGTGTGTTGCAATTCTGTGCTTTCTACTACTCTTTTGTAGACGAATTATGTGAAGCTCTATACGAAGGCAGCATTGGGAAATCAGTTCTGTTCAGTTCTGTTGTCTTAGTGTACCCAGAATCTCGTGGAAAAATCTTATTACGAAGCAAAGATCCAAAAGAACAACCATTGATATACACTGGATATTATTCTAACGATGAAGATTTAGACAAACACGCGACGTATCTACAAGATTTTCTAAGAGTTCAAGATACGGAGTTTTTTAACAGTGTTGAATCTGAACTAATTGTTCCCGAAATATGTGGTTGTGGAGACTACAATTCTACCCTTGAATATTGGAAATGCTATGCTTGCTAAATGTTGTGTTTGATGATGCCAGGCTACCATTACGTTGGTACTAGTCCTATGGGGGTTGTAGTCGACTCTCGTCTTAATGTGATTGGGGTAGAGAGGGTAAGAGTCGTAGATGCTAGTGTCATGCCAAAGATCACTGGAGCCAATACCAATGCTCCGACCATTATGATAGCAGAAAGAGCGGCTGATTTTATTAAAGAAGATTATTACTGAGATGCAAGAACTGAAGAGATTATAAACTACGAAAAATTTCAATGTGGCCTAACAATAGCAGTACCAAGTGTCACACCACATCTCATCACCACGTCATCATCTTTGTTTAAGTAAAGTAATGTGTGTTTTTGTATGAACTTCGTAATAAAATATAAAAAAGCGAAAATATGTTGTTTTGGGTTCGATTTTTATTTTATGTAAATAGTTTAGGGCAACAGACGCACGGGTTGATCGACCAGGAGCTACGCTTGTCGCGGTTGGACCGTGGATGGGTCACCATCTTTACATACCAAGACCCTCTGTACCTCGGAAAGCACGTTAAGCCATTAGCCCGGCTGTCATTCGTGTATCTTTGGCAGTCGATACAGGTGGCTATTTAAGTCAATATTTTTTTTAATTTTGTGATATTTTCGTTTACAACCACAGATTCTGATACAACTTTGTTATCCAACTACAACAATTATTATACTTGCGGCTGATTTTTATACGTGGAATAAAATTGATGTCTTACAGATTTTGTATGGAAGAACTATCAAAAATCAAAATAATTACTCGGATAAAGTTATCTGACGTTGCAAAAATCAGCCCATAGTGCATAAAAACACTTTAGAAGACAAAATTTACTTTTTTCTGTCATATCAATATTCTTTAATTCTAGTATCCAATGCATTAGTCAGAAATAAACTTTGCATTAAAAAAACTTGCACTGTAACATGTTTTATTTCTGCAGAATCGTTAGTTACGCTTGCAAGAGAACTTTCTGTTTGTTAGTCACAACTTCGGGTAAAACCTACCTGCAGGTAATTTTATATACAACTTCTTTGACTAGTACAAATGAGCTAACTTTCATGAAATATATAATTTCATAACCTAGTTTAATTTAGCTACTTTTCTTTAGAGAAACATCAATTTCAGGTTACTTATTTCTTTAATTACAACGGTTTAAAACCAATTACAGCAATTAAAAACACCGTTTTTATATACGTATAAAAGATAAAATATAAAATCATCAACTAAAAACTTAACAACACTTTCATAAATTCCTCTCACAGTACTTCTGACATGCCGACAAAATCTTCGTCCATTCGTCCGCAAATAGATCGTTTGTTGGATTAGGGTCCAAGAGATCATTAAGTATGGCCAGGGTACGTGGTACTGGGGACTTAGCACGCGCAACGCTGCGACATGGAGGCACAGCAAACAGCCTGTGCTTTCTGCCGCGGCAGTAATTGTCTGGGACAAAGAAGCAAGCCATCACAGGATATAGATCAGGCGCGTTATAGTGCCACGGAGCGTCTTACAGGCCATGGTGAGCTGGTCTTTTGCTCGTCTTACCTCTAACGACTTATATCCGAGGTATCCCAGTAGAAATTTTGTCGGATATGCGTAAGAGCCATGTGAACTGCCAGATGAACTGTGGTCGAAAGTTCAAAGGGGTAGAAGCAATTTATAAGTATATTTCATATCGCACGTCATCGTTATTTTCATGCCCCAATTGTAATATATTTAACTAACTAACTAAGTTTGTAACATAGTGACCTATCTTGCTTGAAACACTACAGACATTAATCAAATCAGTATAAAATTTTATACCTAAATAAAATGTACACATACCTACTTATAACAACATAAAGAGTAGACCACCACTATCAGGAACAGGGTTGAGGAAATGGTTACGTACAAATCAAACTAGCCTTTTCCCAACGGGTCGGCTTTCAGTCTAACCGGATGCAGCTGAATAGGTACCAGTATGTTACATGGAGCGACTGCCTATCTGACCTCCACAAACCTGTTACTGGGTAATACGATACCCCTTGGTAAGACTGGTTGTCAGACTTTCGGGCTTCTGACGACCCGTAACGACTGTCAAAGATTTACAAATGACAGCCGCGATCAAGCTGTTCACAAGTCCAAAAACCAAAAATATTGTCAGTTTAAATCAAATTTAATAGACCACCGCTATTCTTCCAACAGTTGTTTGCTGTCGGGGGCAAGGCAAATCGGGTTATCGAATGTGTCATTTTCGATACTATAGCCTGTCGGATGGTTGTGAATAGCTATGCTTAAACAAAAATATCATGACCCATTTCGACAAACTCCTATTACAGGAGCAAAATAATGAAAACATGTAACACCATGACTTTTCACATCCTTGACAGGAATCTTTAATCAAGACTTGTTACTTTTAACAACCGGCACGCTAACATTTGAAAACCAACATGAACCCGCACGCGACGGCTAAAAGGGAAGAGGGTATGGAAAATTGGTTTAAGGCTCTCTCACACATATGCGATTTATGTCGTACGACTTTACTTGGATACGATAGAAATCGGGTGAGATAGTGGTCAAACGCGAGCCTATTCATAATAATGAAGATGGGAAAATTGGGGACCTCAAATTCATTTTACTAAATTGAAATGGATGCCCTTGCCATGGACTTCCTAGAAGTTCTATAGTCTGTCTATTAGCAGAGTTCATAATTTTATATAATTAACATTCCATCGCCACTTAATCAGTTATCTACTTTAGTGAAATGTATTCTAAGTTGAATTTTTAGTGACCATTTGTAACAAAAAGGTCCTATTAAGTTTTTGGTTGCAATAGAATATGAACTTTGTTATGTATGACATTCAGTTTGTTGTTCCATAACTTGAAAATTATCTTAAATTCTTAATTCAAATATAATTGCAATTTGCACGACACGTAGATATCCTTCAAAATGGCAAAGATTAAATCTTCTTTTTACGTACATACCTACGTTTTACTCCTAATTTAGTTGATAATATAACGTCCTAATTAAGCATAGTAATTGTCTAGTGAGTTTATAATGCAATTGGGTATAATTAAATTTATTTGACGAGCGATCCTCACACAATATGCAATGATATCGGATGAAATAAACATAGCACATGATTACCTACTGCAACTGAATTTTAACCTAGATTAAAGGAAGCACTCGTCATTACAGTTTGTAGCATTATATTGTTGCTTTGGCAATAAAAATACCAACACCGCGCCGTAACGCGCCTATATAGCAAAGCCCTTATTCAAGCGTTTGCAAGTAAGCAAAAAGTAGGAAGTTAGTGAACGCGTGACATTGTGTGTTCCTTCAATAACCTCCTACGGACGTGACGGGAATAGTTCAATGTTAATATGCGTCCCTGGTACCCCGGATTAACGTCATAACTGTTTAAGATTATTATTGTCTGCCATACTTTTTTTCGGTTTAGTTTTGTTGGGCCAAGTTTCGTCTGGGGGAAAAGAGTCCATATGGGGATAGAAGTCCAGGTGCACCTTATAGTATACTAGCTTTTGCTCGCGGCTTCCTTCGGGTTAAAAAAATTAAATCATGATTCGAAAGACACATGGCACCATCTATTATCATAATAACGTTATTGTTGTTTTCCTCGGGAACAGCACTTTTTTTCGAGATAAAAGGTACCCTATGTCCGTTTCTGTACACCTGACAACGTATATACAGAATTTCAGGATGATCGGTTCAGTGGTTTAGGCGTGAAAAGGTAACAAACAAATAAACAAATTTACTTCCGCATTTATAATATTAAGTTAGAATTCTTTTTGGTGAAATTACGAAATTAATGGCGCGATCTGTCTTATAAGATTAAATAATAGCATAATCAGCCCAAAATGTTCCCACTGCTCGGACACAGGCATCTTCTTGATGAGCCCTCTCATCCTTCCATCTCCTCCCATCCATCCCGCCAGTGGGCCTTAATCCATCACGCGGACCTAAAGCGGGATGCAGATGTCACATGTCTTCAAATTTTTGGCTCTAGGACATGGCGGTTTCCTTACGATGTTTTCCTTCACCGTTTTGACAGCAGTAGGGATGAGATCATTTACAAAAAGTAAAGCGCCTGTCTGAGTTCGAATCTACAACTCGTAACTCCCGTTACTACTCCCCGAATGATTGAATAATTGCCCTAATGATTATAATGAAACTACTGCTAAACTACTTGAAAATAATTTAGAATATTTCTTTCTGTTTAATAAGAACAGAACTACCCATTATCCTGGTGTAATAAAGAACTCTTGAAATAAACACAGCCTTTACCTCATAAAATGTCGTAATTTATTTTATTACATATTCCAGGAATGTACCGTCTCAATGTTTTATTAAATCATAAATTTTTATTTTGATAAGGAAGACTGGGGCAAGAGCGGTCCATAGACCAATAGCGATATGGTTGTGATATGTAAGGGTACCTCATCTTCAGCGGGATTGTCCGAAAGGGTTACCGCTACTCCGGAATATAAAGGGCAAAGGAAGGAACATGGGTGGGTTTTAGTCAGTAAGAGTCTGACACTCCCTTCCGCTCCACCCAGAACGGGAGGGGTCATTTGATGATTTCTCATAAGGAAAAAAAAATAAAAAATAAAAAAGGGTAAGGGTAAGGCTTTACCTTTGTGCAAAGTGGCATCAAAATATAACGCAAGAAATAAAACCCAAATTTTGAAAAAAATGCATTTTTATAATATACAGGCTGGACATTAGGACGAGTCGTAAGGTCAGACCACTTCCTAAACAAATTCGCCCAGTCTCCTTTATAATAAGTTATTAAATAAATTAAAGCTGTCATTCCAACAGGCAATATTTAAAATAAATGGCCGTAAAGTGACTTGCAAAAAAAAATGTAAATTGAAAAATAATATATCCATTCTCTGAATTGCCCAGCAATGTTCCCCCACTGTATTTTTCTTTTAACAAATTTGTTTGCCAGCTGAGTGTTATTAGAAAGTATTTCGAAAATTCTTTCAAATTTATTATATTATACAACAATGGTGGTACAGAGGAGTGGCACAAAAGAGAAAACTCCATAGAAAAGTCGGACTTCCTCCTTTTAGCGATAACAAAAGGTAAACAAAGGAAAAGTAAAGAAAATAAACTCTAAACGTTGAGTGTTCCTGTGAGGTATAGCTTTAGCTGTTGCTTTATAATACAATCACATCATTTATTTTCACTTTAAGACACAAACTTAAGTGTAGCCCTGGCTCTTGTAATAAGTTCCCTTTATCATAATTTCTGATCTGTTCACTGTTTCTGTTAAAAATAATAAAATTAATAAATTTAATTATATATTTTTTAATACGTAATGTATAATATATATAATAAAATTTAACTCCATCTACCATCTAAGCATACATCTTCAGCCTGTAAGTGATTATCTTCTTTTATAAGATCAGCCGCCCTTTCTCCTATCATTATAGTCGCAGCATTGGTATTGGCTCCAGTGATCTTTGGCATGACACTAGCATCTGCAATCCTTAGCCTCTGTACCCCAAACACATTGAGACGAGAGTCGACTACAACCCCCATAGGACAGGAAGCAGAGTAATGGTATCCTGACACCATCATACACAGCGCATAGCATTTCCAATATTCATGAGTAGAATACAAATCTCCACAACCACAAGCTCCAGGAACAACCAGTTTAGCTTGAGCACTGTTAAAAAACTCTGTATCTTGAACTTTCAAAAAATCTTGTAGATACATCGCATGCTTGTCTAAATCTTCATCATTAGAATAATATCCAGTATATATCAATGGCTGTTCTTTGGGATCTCTGCTTCTCAATAAGATTTTTCCACGAGATTCTGGATAAAATAATAAAACTAAGCTGAATAAAACTTCTTTTCCAATACTACCGTTATATAGGGCATTACATATTTCATCTAAATAAGAAAAATAGAAAGAACAAAACTGTAACAAAGCAGTAGGTTCGTTCATTACAAAACTAATGGTTTGATAATCTATGTTGTCTTGACTTTTATTTAGGGTGGCATACCCCATTATGAGCGGATATGAAAATTTTGTGGGATCCACTGGCTTAGACGGAGGTGATTTTCCCATTGTGTGAGTCATAATAACCATAACATGGTCTTGTAAAACTTGACCGACAGGGAGATCAGAAAGTACTTTTATGTTGTGGTTCAGTAAATGATTTTCTGGACCTACTCCAGACAGCATTAACAGCTGCGGGGTGTTAATAGCTCCTGCCGATACTATCACTTCTTTTTTAGCTTTAAAATAGACAGTTTTCTTATTTTCTAAAATAGCTTCCACACCAATAGCGTTCTTGTCGTCATCGAAGAGGATTTTCGATACCAGTGTGTTTTTAAGCACAAACAAATTGGGTCGGTTTTTGATAGGATGCAAGAATGACTGAGCAGTGCTTTGTCTCACACCATCAGCAATGGTAAACATACTTTCAGTGTACCCAAGAGGAGTATCACTATTCGTGTCCAAAACAATGTCATGACCAAGTTCTATAAAAGCTTCAAAGTACTTCAGAACATCGTCATTGTAGTATCTGGTAGTTCCTAAATACCCATCAGTACCATGAAAAGCGCCTGCATCGGAATAAAGCAGGATAGGGTCGACTAGCCTTTCACTTTTTTTAAAATATGGAAGTACATGTTCCCAGTTCCATGACTCGTCACCAGTCATCTTCGCCCAGTTGTCAAAATCATGATGATTCCCTCTCGTGTAAGCCATGAAGTTATTAGAGCTTGAGCCCCCAAGCATTTTTCCTCTCGTCAGTTCCACTCCAGCGTTTTTGTGAAACTGTTGGCTGTAGCCATCGTCTTCAGTTTCGTAGTTCCAATCTACTGAAGTCTTCTTTAAGAAAGGAATAAATGCTGGTATCTGAAAAAGAATTGGAAATATAATGGACAAGAAAAAGATAAAAAAAATTAGGAAAATTATGAAGTTACCAAATGTCGGGTTAGTCATAAAGAAGAAATATATCAAAATATACAGACTTCCATGAAAGTGATAAACTTCAAGGAAATTATTGTTTTTTTTTGTTATTCCTAAGAATAGGGTTAGAGAAAAAGATTGTGTGTGAAAACTAGTGGTGTGAACCACTTTAACTACGATTTAATATAGCACAAAGAAACCCAATGATACCGGCGTAATTAAAGTGCGGCGCAGTTCATTGTCATGGTTCCAATCAACTTAAGAGATTTTCTTAAATGGCAATGGAAACCCTGGAATCTAGAAATACAATACATTGAAGACTTTAAATATAAATTGCTTTAATGATTACTGTTTATTTGTCATATTAAATCACTAGGTGTTTGATTTACCCGAATCAATGTCTGACACTCAATTCGAATTGATATTGACCAATCGTAGCGTAATATTAGTTCTGGAACGCGTTCACGATAATCTATACAGACAACATTGGTATACAGAAACACTTCATTTCTGAATAACATAACAGCTACAAGATTTCCTTATAATTGTTTAAAAACGAGCCCTCTTCGACCTTGACGGCAATAAATATTACCTACTACTAAATTCTTAATTAAATATCAGTCCATGAATATTCAATTTCAGTCAGCTGGTCCGAAATTTAGTACCGACCAATGCCTATTGGACTTCCTTCCTAAAAAATAGCCTCGAAATTGCCCATTGTATGTTTCGTAGTGTTAAATTTATTTTTTGTTATGTATTTTCCGGTGTACAATAAATAAATAAAATATACTATTGTGAAATTTATAACCTTGCTTAGCTTCTTGAAAAGCACTTGATAATCTGATTAATGATCACGTGGATTATTCATGCAGACGTCTATAAATTATAACCACAGAGCACGGAGATGTCTCGGAGTCGTCTTGGCTTGTCTCGCTGCTAGAGGCGACATTGTCAACACTTTCCATACAAACCAAGCATGTCACCGTACACTCCTACTACGACTCAAAAGACGTATAGAAATTGACGCCATTCAATGGCGTATGTGACAAAAGTTATACGCTCAACGCACTTTCGACGCCACGAATTTTATTACTCACAGCGCTGTCGCTACCGGTGCGGTGATTCCGTGCTCTATGATTATTACGACTGCGTAATTACTGATTTAATAATTGTTAATACATCAACATTTAAACACAGCACTTACCACTGATTCTATTGGAGGATCTCCGCCTGCTTCTATTAGTAAAACTGTGGCATCTTCAATATCTGTGAGTCTATTGGCTATCACGCTGCCTGCTGACCCGGCACCGACTATGATGAAGTCAAAACAGGCGCCATCTGATGAGCAAATTTTAAATACTAGCATAATCACCCATTGGCGTCCCCACTGCTGGGACACAGGCCTCTTCTCTGTGGGAGGAACCGGGTCATAATCAACCGCGCGGGACCAGTTTGGATTGGCAGATTTTACATATCTTCGATCTTTTGGTTCTAGGTCATACCGGTTTCCTCAAGATGTTTTCCTTCACAGTTTTGAGAGAAGTGATAATGAAATTAAATACATAAAGTAAAGTGCCTGCCTGGGTTCGAAGTCACGACCTACAACTCGTAAGTCGGGGACGTTACCATTCGACCACCACTGCTCACTGCTCATATTAAATACTTGTTACTTAAATGTCCAGGTCAATTTCAAAGATCATGTGATCAGGTCAATAAATTAACGGGAATATGAAATAGTAATAATAGTTTCTACAGCAGTTGAAATTATTACTCACAATTATCTATGTAATGATAACGGTAATTACTGTCATTACCATAATTTAGAACAATGCTGATATAATTTCACACCTGCCAATTAAATGATTGACATGCGGCCGAGTGATAATGTCAGTTGTTTTTGCACAAGTATAAATGAAAGTGAAGCAAAAAAAAATGTCCTCGACATTTGCTTTGAAAGAAATAAATAAACTATATTTCATCATAAATGCTACCAGAGCCAATGAAGAACAAATTTGCTAAATACGTTTTCTTTGAACTGTCAAGTTACTGAATGCGATTAAAAGTCGAGGTATACATCAAAATTCCAACAGATTTTCCCCATGGCTCCGCCCGCGTGGAGAACGTAAACTATCCTATGGTAACAAACTACCGTGATAAAATAAATATCCTATTTCATAACCCAGGTCATATTCTTTCCGTGTGCCATAAGCATATTCAGCTTACAATGTTACCCACAGGCCTCTCGGTGAGAGGGAGGGACCCGTGACCCGTGTGCCATATTTCATTCAAATCCGTTCAGCGGGTATGACGTAAACAGGTAACAGATAGACAGACAGACATAATTCATTTTTTTGTATGGATGGATGGATGGATGTTTGTTATTCTTTCACGCTAAAACTACTGAACAGATTTGGATGAAATTTGGCACACGGATAGTTATAACCAGGATTAACACATAGGATACTTTTTATCCCGATATTCCCACGGGATCGAAACTTATGCGGGTGAAACCTGCGGGTGCAATTTACGAGTATGTAAAAATATTAACCGGAAAATAAAAAAATAAACATAAAACAATTTATAATAACTTGTATGTGTGGTGCAAACTGTTAATATAAGTATAAGTTGGTTATTAATAAATAAATAAATCTAATAAATCGCTTATATTCTGTAGGTACTGTGTCGTAGGCCTTAATAAACACGCAACGTTTATTAAATTGCACCCTACCCTCATCACCCAAAACTATTTTGTTGTATCTTGTGTGTAAACCCACCTTCTTCTGATTTGTTTATTTTGTTATGCTAAAATGATGTATTATTGTAATGTTATGTAGTTTTAAGATACATATTTGTTTTGTTTTTTATCTACGCTAACTGGCAGATAATATTGTTCTAAACCTATTTATGTTTTCTCTATAAGTGAATTTTGTAATTCTTTTGAGAAATAAATATATTTAACCGTAAACCGCGGGGCGCAGCTAGTATTACCTAAATGTGAAAGTAACCCTGTCTGTCTATCTATGTCTAGTATGTATGTTTAGTATGAACTGGTTTCTAGCCTATCAAATTAGTTTATAATAACTAGCTAATTTGAACATTACCTTGAACCTGTGCCTGCTGCGGCCATAAAAATGCGGTCAGCTGTAACGCAGCCAATATATTAAAGGCTCCTTGTATCTTCTGGATTCCTAGTACCGCTGTAGTAGCATTCATTTTTGGATATTTCTTACAGTTGAGGCTTTTAGGGCCGTTTCGACATCATTTTAAATTTATGATGAGTTTTCGAAATATTCTGAAAAGTAATATTGTCTTTTGTATGAGACATCACAGTCGTACAATACTTTTCATGCATTTTCGTAAATTATATCTGTTTACCAATGAACACACTTTGTATTTAAGCACTTTTATATTGCAATTGGTATATTAATATAATATAAAAACTTACTGTTATTATGTTAGATTTAATTAGTCTTCGCCATTTTTAATAATAGATAGTTTGGTTCTCACGTATTATTTGAATATTAAAAACTTAATCTGTATGAGAAAAAAAAACAGGTATCGTTTTGCAACACAGACACGCGACTGGACCAAAACTCGGTTGCAAAATAATATTTATACCTCGAGGGCGACGTAATAAAACTTATGGTTCCATGTATTTTTTATCTAAATTAGCTAAAGAATATCGTTAAATTTTTTTTTTTTTAACATAATCAGTTTTTAATTAGGTGTCTTTTATGATGGAGTTTTAAGTGTTAACTTTATTATTTATTTCTATTAGTCGGCGTCATAGCGGCTATATTAGTACACACTCTGTGAAAATTTCAAGTTCATAATTGGCAGACATGCAGACGGAGGGACAGCGGAGCCTTGGTGATGGGGTCTCGTTGGCCCCTTTTGTGTACGGAACCCTAAAAAAACAGATTGTAAAGTCACGATATTACTACAGCGCGATACTAAAACAGGTCAACATAACTACATCGTGCAATTTGTCATTTAAATGCCGTTATAATTTGCTCCCACCCAGCATTTATCTAACGTTAGAGAATGTTGCATAACATTTGTTGTCTAACTTTTTTTAAACAAATTGTAACAAAAGTTATAAATTGTTAGTGATTTTATACAACTTCATGTACACAACATTCTTACAACAACAACAACAACATAACATTTTTAACATATTGTAGCAATATGTTACACACTGTTAGAAAATGTTATCGTGCTACACAATGTTTTATCCTACTAATCCTACTATAATAATATGATAAACGTGAAAGTTTGTATGGATGGATGGATGTTCGTTACTCTTTCATGCAAGAACTACTGAACAGATTTGGATGAAATTTGGCACACAGATAGTTTATAACCGTTAATATTATAGTTATACAAAGCGCAAGTCCGATCGTGTGTGGAGTACTGCAGCCACGTGTGGGCTGGTGCTTCAAAATGCCATCTAGCAGCTTTGGACTCAGTGGAGAGGCGTGCGAAGAGGCTAATTGGTGATCCAGATATGGTTAAGACCAATCTACAAAGCCTGGAGCACAGGCGTAGGGTAGCCAGCCTTTCGGTATTCTATGAATGCATCCTCATTCTGGAGAGTGTGCGCGGGAATTACATGACTTAATTCCGCCATCACCGTTCCATCATCGGACAACCAGTCGAACGGAGAGTTTCCACCCTTGTTGAAACTGCTACGATCCGGACGAAGCGTTTCTCCTCGTCGTTTATACCGCGAATATCGAAGGACTGGAACAATTTGCCTGCAGCGGTTTTCCCGTCCGATTATAATTCAAGTCTTCAAGGTTAGAGTGAATAGGCTCATAATAAATTAGTGCGCTTTACCATCAATGATTGCATCACTGCTTTCCATCAGCTGGGATCGCAGTCAAGCACTAGTTCATAATCATTAAAAAAAAATAACCAGGATTAACACATAGGATAATATTTTTATCCCGATATTCCCACGGGATCGAAACTTATGCGAGTGAAACCACGGGGCGCAGCTAGTAACGTAATATAACTGCTGTGTGGGAGCACCTTTACACATATACCCCTTAATTTTGAGTAAGTCCAGATCAAGACTGCGCATAATAAAATTGCACTCTAAAGACAACAATATAATCATCAAAACCATTGAGCGCTTAGAGACGGCATCTACCCGCACCCTGATTGCGTAACGCACTATCAATCAGATCAGATTTCTGTTACAATTTCACAAATGTTTTCACCTATAATTTCCCTACATTTCGATAAGCTTTTGATATTTGTTTGTCGCCGAGATGAGACTGCGACTAGATTTTGAACGTTTTCAATTACGAGAATTGGCCCTCAGGTATTTACCCAGAATGCCAGTTAGATACAGACGCTAGCAGGTCAAGCTACCCGAAACTGTCAAATTTTCCCAATCAACCTTGAACCTTTATGCTTTAGCGATAAAGTTCAAAATCTATTTAAGAAATTTGACAGACGCCAGCATATTATGCTACTACATAATATTCTGGCGTCTGTACCAAAAGATCCTTGAAGCACTCTACTCAACTTTTACTATGGCAGGAGCTTGCTGGTTGTAGCGAACTGTCAGTGTCACTGTCACTCATTTCAAGTCTTCAAAATTCATCAAGTTGCAGTCCGTTCACCTTATAACATCGAAAATAAAGATCATTGTTATTTTGACTGACTTAGCAATGGCAGCAACCCAATAGCAACCTTATTGCTACGACAATAAAAAATACTGTGATTTTGACAGTGACGCAAAATCAGAGTTAAAATAACCGTGAACAGACCGTGTATAAAACTTATTTAATAACTGTTTTGTTCTAACGCAAAACAATTCGTTTACGTTTCGTTCAAACCCACCGCGTTGTTTGAAGAAGCGTCTTGACATCTTACCTTGATTTATAATTACTTTGGAGATAAAAACAAACATATTAATTGTCACGCCTTCCCGCTTTTTGTATATTGCCCGCCGTCGCCATGTTCCAGTAATCTCTCAGTCCGCAGTCCTATACGATTAGTATGCAAAATTTAGGTGACGTCAAACTGTAAGAAACAATTAGTAACAGTAGTAAATAGGCGACGTTTTTCTCTATTGACTGTAAGTAACAGACATTAAGAGTGATAACTCTTTGAGATATCAACTTCAATAACGCGTAATAGTACCTAAGTACATTTTCCACATACCTAATATAAATAGGAAGGTAATTTTGGGAAATGGTCTAAAAGAAGTTACTGGTACCTTCCTTCTATTTAGGCATTTATGGTATATCCCGTATTGATGATTTTTTTTTGTTATAATTCTGTAAAGTCATATTTATTAAGGTCGTGAATCATATTTTGCTCAACAAACAACCTGCACTTTAATTGCGTAAAACACTATCAATAACAATCTAAAAAGGATATTGTTAATCCATTGCTTCATAATATGTTCAAATTTGTCTGCTCAATAACGTAAATAACGCAATGAATGTTGTTGAACTGTCAAAACGGAAGCCATTGCTAATGTGTGTGTTACGCAATTACTCCGCAAGCGATCGCCCATCATTCACGATGATACTCAGAAAACTAGCATGTTACAATGACTACATGTCACATGGACTAGTATAGACTCCAGCAAGTCAAGCTACCCGAAATTGACAAACTTTCCCAATCAAACCTGAACCTTAATGCTTAAGCGATAAAGTTGAAATCTATTAAATAAATTTTACAGATGCGAGCGCGATGTGAGCTTGATGTGCTGGCGTCTGTTCTGTAATGGCGGTCATTGAAATATCAGTGCTGTGACATTCTGGCTACCCATTTTGGTGAGGGTTATTCCATTTATCTAACCCAAAAAATTCACCTTAAGGTGGACGCATATCCAAGAATCCACCCTAAGCCTAAAAAATCTATTAATCCAACTAGGCTTAGGGTGGATTCTTGGACATGCGTTTGCGCGTGTCCACCCTAGGGTGGATTTTTTGGGGTGGATAAACGGAATAACCGACTGGTGAACTGAGAGATCCTGACGCTACTTAAAAGTTACGTAACGTCATGGATGATGGACATATAATTTAAAAAGAATACTTATTTCCCTTACTTATCTTGTAATTTAACTTATTTTCTTTGCCCATGCGTGTCTACGTAGTTAAATTAAATTGGCAATGAATTAACAGCGATTGATTTATGAATTAACGTCTGTAAACAATGTTTTTGACGAGCGATCCTCACACAATATGCAATCTGCATCAAATCAATTTGACGACACGGTTGGCGCAGTGGCTGAGCTATCGACTGCTGCTCTGCGTGTCGCGGATTCGATTCTCGCACGGAACAAATATTTCTATTGCCTACGGTTTCCGGGTCTAACTGTTTGTGTATGTGAGTTAACATGTTTGTAAATGCACCCACGATAGAGGAGTAGGTAATTCCTAGTGAGGGCAACTTTTTTTTTTTTTTAAACATCTCGGAAGAAATAAACAGCACATTATTACCTACTGCAATAGACTGAATAAAGGAAGCACTCAATATTACACTTTGTAGCATTATATTGTTACTTTGCCGCGTCAATATAGCAGAGCTCTTATTCAAGCGTTTGCAAGTAGGTAAGCAAAAAGTAGGAAATTTGTGAGCGTGTGACATTGTGTGTTCCTTCAATAACCTTCTCCAGATGTGACTGGAATAGTTCCATGTTACTATGCGACCCTGGTATCAAAATCTGGCCAGGCAATTTTAAGAAAAAAAAAACATTTTTATTATTTACAGAGTGGACATTCGGACTGGACGTAATGTCAGACCACTTCCTATAAAAATTCGCCCAGTCTCCTTTATAACAAGTTATTAAATAAATTAAAGCTGTCATTCCAACAGGCATTATTTGAAATAAATGGCCGTAAAGTGACTTGCAAAAAAAAAATGTAAATTGAAAAATAATAGATCCATTCTCTGAATTGCCCAGCAATTTTTCCCCCGCTGTATTTTTCTTTTAACAAATTTGTTTGCCAGCTGAGTGTTATTAGAAAGTATTTCGAAAATTCTTTCAAATTTATTATATTATACAACAATGGTGGTACAGAGGAGTGGCACAAAAGAGAAAACTCCATTGAAAAGTCGGACTTCCTCCTTTTAGCGATAACAAAAGGTAAACAAAGGGAAAGTAAAGAAAATAAACTGTAAACGTTGAGTGTTCCTGTGGGTATAGCTTTAGCTGTTGCTTTATAATACAGTCTGTCACTTGTGTGTCATGGACTCCTCTTATTTTATAGGTCTTCAAAGGACTGTCTCTTGCGAATGTGATGTATTTTTTTTTAAATAACATAATTTATTTATTTTCACTTCAAGACACAAACCTCACAGCTCTTATACTAGGAGCTCCTGTATCACAAGAGCCAGGATTGAGCTGCGTATCATGCAATTGTATGTATTTTATTAAAGAAAGAAAGAAGAAAAGAAAGAAAACATTTATTTGCTGATAATGTAGGTATACATATAAGTTCGAATAATAGGTAGTGAATTGTCCCGATACATTTTGCCTTACGGCATGCAAAAATTTACATTTGAATTTAAATTTTATATAAAACCAATACAATTAATAACAGCATTAAAACCAATACAATTAATAGTAATATTTAAACCATACATTTACTAAAAATATAACACCAGTGCAATTATTAAAAAAATATAAAACCAATACAATTGTTATTATAAACATAGGTCAAAATTGGCAACTAAACAGTAAAAAAAAAAAAATGAATAAAATATAAAACTTTCGTATACAATGAAGAACATGTCATAAGAGTAAAATAAGCAATGTCATAGATGTATTTGATGTCAAAATATGTAAAAATGTCGACATAATCATAATTTTATTAAAAACAGCCATAATTAATTATATTGTAATCATTCAAAATCTTACTACATACTTTTGTCATCTAAGAATTCTTTAATTGTGTAAAAGCATTTCTCTATCAATAGTCTAGTTAATCGTTTCTTAAACAAGTTTATTGGTAGATCTTTCAGATTTTCAGGCAATTTATTATATATTAGCGGTCCCATGGAAAGTATGTTATTTTTTAATAAAGCTGTTTTATGACCTCCTGTGTGCAATTTGTTTTTATACTGCGATCTCATTTGTATTGTGCGTTGTCTTATATCAACCATAGAGGTAAATAAGTGTTTATTTAATGTAACGAAAATGGCAACTTCTAAGATATATAAACTACCTAGGTAATGTCAGAATTTTTAGGGACTCAAATACAGGTTGACAACTTTCGGTGGACTTTAGGCCTGTCATTGATCTAAGGCATCGTTTTTGGGCTCTAAATATTCTTTCTTTTTCACTGCAGTTGCCCCAAAATATGATGCCGTATCTCAGCAACGACGCAACTAATCCATGATATGCTATTACTAATGTGTCTATGTTTACTTTATTTGAGAGATTATATAGTACGTAGGATAATTTACTTAGTTTACGGCACACATCTTCAGCATGAGATTTCCATGTCAATTTGTCGTCAATATACACTCCCAAGAATTTTGTCACTGAGGTTGTGTCTACGTTTTGTCCTTTATATTTAGTAATTACTTTCTTTGGCTGTACCCTCTGGTGAAAATGCATGACTTTAGTTTTTTGTATATTTATGACCAAATTATTTTCATTAAGCCAATTTATTATCGTTGCAAGAGTGCTGTTTATTTCATCTTCATAGTTCCCGTCATTCACACATTCAACTATAGCAGTGCTATCATCAGCAAATAGTGTAAATAATTGGTATATAAATAGTTGTTTGTACAATAGCTTACTATTGTATTTTTCTCTTAGTAATAATTAACATTAAAGAGTAAAATGAAGATTTGGCCTGTTACATATATTCCTGTTGAAACGTTAAATAACATGTTACAGTATTTTTATCTTACGAAGCGACGCGCGCTATTCATGCGGCAGCTGTGAATGTGTGTGCATGCGCAGGAGCTCTCGGTACCGTCCGAAACGATGCGTATGTGTTTTATATGCTCATGCTACTATAACAGTCTTATTGCTGTTCTGTGTAGTATCTCAATGCGTTATATTACTCGTACAAACATTTTTGTCCGATATAGGCGCCGATTCCCTTGTTTACAAACTAAACTTAATTTAAGTTCAATGCATATTTTTGTTTCTGTTGTCAAATTAAGATACTCCTAGATAGATAATTTGACAGGACTAAACTAATATTTATCTTCTGTCCTTTTCTTAATGAAATAGAAAGAAAAAAGATACACTGAACTTAAATTTAGTTTAGTTTGTGAACAAGGGAATCGGTGCCAATGTTACATTTTACTGACTATTATGACAATTTATTAAAAATATCTTGACGTGCAGTGTGCATTTAGTCATTTAATTTTTCTTTTTAATCTTATTATACCATTCATCTAGATCCATCTAGATTGGGGAGAATTTTATCTTATCTAAAAATAATTTCAAGAAAAACAATTTTTAATAACAGTGAATATCATTTTTAATAGTTAGCATAAATAAATATAAATAATTTCATAGAAAATTCAACTAGCATCTACCATCCAACCATACATCTTTGAACTAACTGATTATCTTCTTTGATAAGATCAGCCGCTCTTTCTCCTATCATTATAGTCGCAGCATTGGTATTGGCTCCAGTTATCTTTGGCATGACACTAGCATCTGCAATCCTTAGCCTCTGTACCCCAAACACATTGAGACGAGAGTCGACTACAACCCCCATAGGACAGGAAGCAGCGTAATGTAATCCTGACATCATCATACACAGTGCATAGCATTTCCAATATTCATGAGTAGAATACAAATCACGGCAACCACAAGCTTCAGGAACAACAAGTTCAGCTTGAACACTGTTAAAAAACTCTGTACCTTGAACTTTCAAAAAATCTTGAAGATACATCGCATGCTTGTCTAAATCTTCATCGTTAGAATAATAGCCAGTGTATATAGTTGGCTGTTCTTTGGGATCTCTGCTTCTCAATAAGATTTTTCCACGAGATTTTGGGTATAATATAAAATGCGCGGTGAATAAAACCTTTTTTCCAATACTATCGTGATAAAAGGCATTACATATTTCATCTAAATAGGAAAAGAAGAAAGAACAAAAGTATAACAAAGCAATGGGTCGGTCCAATAAAATATTAAAGGTTTGATAATCTATATTGTCTTGACTTTTGTTAAGGGTGGCATACCCCGTCATGACCGGACATGGAAATTTTGTGGGATCCACTGGCTTAGACGGAGTTGAGTTTCCCATTGTGTGAGCCATAATAACCATAACATGGTCTTGTAAAGCTTGACCGACAGGCAGATCAGAGAGTACTTTTATGTTGTGGTTCAGTAAATGATCTTCTGGACCTACTCCAGACAGCATTAACAGCTGCGGGGTGTTAATAGCTCCTCCCGACACTATCACTTCTTTTTTAGCTTTATAGCAGACAGTTTTATTATTTTCTAAGATAGCTTCAACACCAACAGCATTCTTGTCATCATCGAAGAGGATTTTCGATACCAGTGTGTTTTTCAGCACAAACAAATTGGGTCGGTTTTTGATAGGATGCAAAAATGACTGAGCAGTGCTTTGTCTCACACCGTCAGCAATGGTAAACATACTTTCAGTGTACCCAAGAGGAGTATCCCCATTCGTATCCAAAACAATGTCATGACCAACTTCTTTGAACGCTTCAAAGTATTTTAGAACCTCGTCATTATAGTATCTGGTAGTTCCTAAATACCCATCAGTACCGTGAAATTTACCTGCATCGGAATAAAGAAGGAAAGGGTCGACCAGCCTTTCACTTTTTTTAAAATATGGAAGTACGTGTTCCCAGTTCCATGACTCGTCACCAGTCATCTTCGCCCAGTTGTCAAAATCATGAGGATTCCCTCTCGTGTAAGCCATGAAGTTATTAGAACTTGTGCCCCCAAGCATTTTTCCTCTCATCAGTTCTACTCCACCGTTTTTATGAAACTGTTGGCTGTAACCATCGTCTTCCGTTTCGTAGTTCCAATCAACTGATGTATTCTTTAAGAAGAGAAACAATGCTGGTATCTGAAATAGATTGACAAAAAAAGGAAGAAAATTATTAAGTTATCAAATATTGGGTTAGTCAAAAAGTAAAATTCTTCAAAAGCTTTTAAAAGTTGGCTTCTTTGTCGTTATAGTTCTTGATTGCTCTTTAATAACCTTTAGTTACATAGAAAATACTTTCAACAGAGTTTAGAGCAATTGGATAAACCAGTTTCTTGCTTTTCATGAAAAATGGTGAGACATTTTCCCAGATCGAGGAATCATCGCCAGTAAACTTAGCCCAGTTGTCTAAATCATGATCGTTTCCTCTCGTGTAGGCCAAGAAATTGATCAAACTAGTACTTCAAAGCATCTTTCCTCATGTCAATTCAGTATCATAGTTCTTATGAAACTGTTGACTATAACCATCATCTTCTGTTCCATGATTCCAATCAACTAGAGTTTTTTTTAATGGCCTAACCCCTTTTTTTTCGGGGGAAACCTTCAAAAGGCAAAAGGGGGAGTGTAGGATTTTTACCTCACTAACACCACCCCGGCGATCACCATCAGGACATAGGGGTGGTTCCAAAATGGCCTAAGCCCTAAAATCTAGAGAAACAATACAGTGAAGAATATTTCTGTAATAATTGCGGCTTATTTGTGTTACCATATTAAATTACTAGGTGTTTGATTTACCCAAAGCAATGTCTGACACTCAATTCGAATCGATTAATATGAACGACCTACTATATTATGCATATTGACCAATCGTAGCGTAATATTAGTTCTGGAACGCGTTCGCGATACACACAACATTGGTATACAAAAACACTTAATTTCAGAATAAAATAACAGCTACAAGAGTTCTTAATATACTTTTTAAAACGAGCCCTCTTTGCTCATGAGAATAATGAATGTTCCTACAAAAAATTTAATTAAATATGAGTTCATGAATATATGCCTATTGGATTTCCTCTAAAATATAGGCATTGGGGAATTTATAACCTTGCTTAGCTTGTTTAAAACCACTAGATAATCTGATTAATGATCGCGTGAAAACTTTCATGCAAATGTCTGTTATAACCACCGCTGAGTACGGAGACGCTTTGGCGAAGGCTGTTAGAGGCAACATTGCGCACTGTGGCTACCAGCGCGGCGATTCCGTGCTCTGTGATTATTACGACTGCGTTGAGCAGTTAATAATATTATTAATTAGTTATTAATCAGCCTGTAATGTTCCCACTGCTGGCACACAGGCCTCCTCTCTTCAAGAGGGGAATGGGCTGTAATCTACCACGCAGACCCAGTGCGGGTTGGTAGATGTGACATGCCGGTTTCCTCACGATGTTTTTGTTCACCGTTTTTGAAAGCAGTGTTGATGAAATTATATACACAAATAAATGATAATATAATTATATACACAAGTATATATGTATATGCCTGGGTTCGAACCCATAACCTACAATTCGTAAGTCGGGGCTGAATGAATAGTAATAGCTACTGATTGAACCACTGTTAACTTAACATTTAAACACAGCACTTACCACAGATTCTATTGGAGGATCTCCGCCTGCTTCTATTAGTAAAACTGTGGCATCTTCAATTTCTGTGAGTCTGTTGGCTATCACACTGCCTGCTGTCCCAGCACCGACTACGATGAAGTCAAAACAAGCACCATCTGACGAGCACATATTAAGTTCTATTTTTACTGAACTTGTCTAGATAAATATTACAATAGATAATTATGTAATTAGGTTACTAATTTCGCGGGAATTTCTTTAATAGATTTTCAACTTTATCGCTAAAGAATTAAGGTTGAAGGTTGATTGGGAAAATTTGACAGTTTCGGGTAGCTTGACCTGCTGGCGTCTGTACAAAAAAAAATATATGTAATGATGAAGGTAGTTACTGTCATTACTATAATTACCATTGTTGATATAATTTCATACCTGCCAATTAAATGATTGACATGCGGTCGATTGATAATGTCAGTTGTTTTTGCGTAAATATTAAAGAAAGTGAAGCAAAAAAAATGTCCTCGACATTTATCTCTATCAAAATTAATAACTGCCATAAAGTCCGGCCATCGAGAGAATGCATTCCTGACACCTGTCAGTGCGACAGTTCTTGTAATCAGTTCGTTTGTATTAAACTGACATGTCAAGAAAGCACTCATGTGAAATATTTCATAACAATTTTTAAAATGACTGTTTTTACTTTCAAACTGTCTTGTTCGGACGGATTCACGTTCAGCCGTTACGGCATAAAAAGTTTACAGATAGACAGACAGAGTTACGCAGAGTTTCGCATTTATAATATTAGTATGAATGTTTAGTATGAACTGATTTCTAACCTATCAAACTAGTTTAAAACAATTAGCTTATTTGAACATTACCTTGAACCTGTGCATGCTCCGGCCATAAATATGCAGTCAGCTGTAAAGCAGTCAGTACATTGAAGGCTCCTTGTATCTTCTGAATTTCTAGTAACGCTGTAGATGCATTCATTTTTGGATATTTCTTACAGTAAACTTTTTTCTAGGTATATCATCACAAATTAGAAACGGAGTTTTGGAAATATTCTGAAAAGTAATATATTTTTTGTATGAAATCAGTCTTATAATATTTTTCACGTATTTTGATTTTTAAATAAAAACTTACCTTTATTGTGTCAGATTAATGTAGCCTTCGTTATTTTTAATTATTTTGTAAGTAATCAATTTTATTACTGTTTTGTGATATTTTTGTTCCCAAGTACTTATTATTAAAAAAAAAAAACTTATTCTCTGTAAAATAAAATAAAAAACAGGAATCTTCTGCAACACAGACACCGACTAGACCAAAACTAGGTCGCAGAGTAATATTTATACCTCGTGGGCCTATCGACGTAAGTACTAAAAATTAGGGTTCCATAATAATTATTTTTTATGTAGATAAGAAGAATAATCATATCGTTAAATTAATTACATTTTTTTACACAATCAGGTTTTAATTAAGTGTCCTGTATGGGGGTTTAAATAATTACATAACCATTATTTTGGTTACAATAAGAAACACATGATTATTGTTATATTACGTAATCGGAACACAGCAATGCTGGTTCCGATTTGATATAACGAGCTGAAGAAATACGAGTAGGTGTGTTGATAGTACTTCCCCGGACGAGCTATTACATTTAAGTGGTTTTTTTTTTGTAAGTCTACTGTCCCACTACTCAAAAAAGGTTCCGGCGCCACGTCAAACCAGGGAGTCTACTACGAAGTGCAAAGTGCGAATGATCGGATCGGACCGACACATGGCCGAACCGAATATTATTGAAAAATGCGAAAAAAGTTCGGATCGGCTCAGATGGGTCGGGACCATAGTCAATATTCGAAAGAGTGTAGGAGTGTAGGATCGGGACCGACCGAACCAAATAGTAACTTCGTAGCAGGAAACGACCGAACATTCGGCCGATACCACTTCGGAGTAGACCCCCAGCCCTCGCGGTGTGTGTCGAGATCGTCTCGCCATCTCTTTCTGGGCCGGCCTTGGCGGCGCCGTCCATCTTCAGGCACCCAATGTGTGGAGGCTTTTGCCCAGCGATCATCGTGCATGCGGCTGATGTGACCCGCTCAATCACATTTGAGCTTGGCAGCCTTCTTTCCTACATCCAGTATGCCCAGTTTGGAACACAGCGGGGATGTTCCGAATTGCATTCGAATAAATCAATTTTAGTAACGTGTTAAAATTTCAAATTGCCTATCTTTTGCCTTGCACCAGCACACACACGCGCGCTGCACTACTACGTTGAAATACTAGTTTTGTGACATTCTGGATACTCATTGGCGAGGGTAATTACCATAATTATCCGAGGGATATACCTTCACTCCATATATTTAATTTCAAGTGTCGGCACAAACTTACACAAAAACAAAAGAAATATATACGGCAGACATGATGCTTATTTGGCACGCACACAAGAAAATAAGCCTAACACTTTTGTGCTCTTATTGCACACATGCTTAAAAGGGGCGGACACTAGAAAGTATTGATACAGTCACTGAATCACACATGCAATTCTAGCTTCAACTAGGGAAGAAAGGTTAGTATAAATATTTGATCGACAAAAATATCGATGTAAACCGACTGCAAAAAAGAGAGGTGTTTTTTTGGGTTTGGGCGTATTTTGTATTGTTTATTTTTTCTGCTTGATGTGGTATATTAAAAACCAATAAAACCAAATCAAGTAAAAATATAATACATTTGTTTGCAAATGATATCTCTGATCAAATAAATCATCATAAAAAAATTACATTGTAAATCAGTTTCTTTAGTTTCTCTCTTACGTAAAATTAAAATTATCGAATATAAAACAACAATTCAAATATATATTTCCTACCTATTGAACAATAAAAACAAATATATATCATTTATTAAAAATAACCAGGTTCTTAGTAATTATTTACAATCTAGCCTATAACACTAATAAGCAATTTTAATCTAAGTTATTGTTTTACGTGATAATTATTTTAAAACTTAGAATAGTGTTGATTCTAGGTACTTTAGACAATTTTTGTTTGCAAAACTTTGTTTATGTGTTATTATGTGTGACATTGACATTATTATTTCTACACTTTTACATTGCACTAACTCAAAAGGTTGCACTGTATTTGGTTAAATCTAACAGTTGAATTGCATCATGAATTGCACATTTAATTTCATCAAATTTTGTCCAGTTTTATTATGTGATTTAACTTAATTTTATGATTGTACTAGCTGCGCCCTTTGGTTTCACCCGCATAAGTTTCGATCCCGTGGGAATATCGGGATAAAAGTATCCTATGTGTTATCCCTGGGTATAATCTATCTGTGTGCCAAATTTCATCCAAATCCGTGCAGTACTTTTTGCGTGAAAGAGTAACAAACATCCATCCATCCATCCTTCTATCCATCCATCCATCCATCCATTCATCCAAACAAACTTTCACGTTTATAATATTAGTAGGATAGTAGGAAGTAGGATTAGTAGGATGACATGACGTGTAATTACTAATATTGACTATTATCTTGTACCTATGTGTGGTGCAATATGTTAATATGTTATGTAATATAAGTTGGTTAGTATTAAATAAATAAATAAATCGCCTCGATATTCAATTGACGGTGGAGTCGGTGTTCATGGGCCTCAGCAATTTTTTGTAGGTATTATGTTGGTGATGTTGGTGACGGGTTCCATTTTTGAGTCACGATCAGATGGAGGTCGTCATTTCTTATTTACTAGGCCTCAATAACAATACTCCTGAGTAATTTATGCATGTTACATGCTTGCTGCATGCTGCATGCTGCAAGCTTGCTGCATGCTTGCTTGCATGCTGCATGCTTGCTGCCAGAGCCGTGACAAAATCCATATTGCTTTTGCATCTTTACTATGTGTATTTATGTATTTTATGAGTTGGATTTGGTAAAATAATAAACAACTGTAATAAAAAATCAGATAATTTTGAATTACATTTTCTTTATTATAATTTTATTTAATTTACAACTTGCTCAAGCGCCTAATCTCAACCACCTGGGGTGCTTCACCTCAGGTACTCCGGACTACTGGCCTAGCACTATGCTTCTCCGCGGGCGAATATGCATGCCCAGTGTGGCACCGTTCCGCTCACGCCAAGGAAGTAGATGTTGCTTTAAACGAGACCTGCCGTACGATCACGGGCTGTCTGCAACCGACCCCGGTCAGCGCACTATATCCCACAGCTGGCATAGCACCACCACAAGTCCGAAGAGAAGTTGCAAGCGCAGTGGAGAAATCCAAACAGGAATCGGATACCAGACACCCATTATCTGGCGCACAGCTACCAACGCAACGGCTAAAAAGCAGGCACAGCTTCCTGAAATCGACAGCGTCTCTGTCAGGAAACCCGGCCGACGCCCGTTGCAAACTATGGCAGGATACTTTTCCCCCTCCTACTTACTATCTACCACCAAAGGAGCATCTCCCTGCAGGGTGTAACCTTCCGTGGTCCACCTGGAAGTCCCTGAACCGTCTCCGGACACAAGTGGGAAGATGTAAGTCCAACCTGGTAAAGTGGGGCTACCTTGACGGAACGGCGGCGGGGTGTGATTGTGGAGCTATGTCGCAAACCATGCTCCACCTCCTATCCTGCCCTCTGTGTCCCAAAACATGCAGTCAAAGTGACCTCTGCGCTGCCACTGTCGACGCCGTGGAAGTGGCAAAGTTTTGGGCCAACAAGATATGAAATTCAGTCGTGCCAGCGACACGAAGAAGAAGAAGAAGAAGAATTTAATTACTATTATTTAATCATTGTTAATTATTTTTTTTATTTTAATTATTACGATAAATACAAGTAATTTCATTTTAGAACTTATAACTTTTATTGAAAACGATTTTAAGTATTTTGTAAATTATTGATTGTAATATTTATGACAAACAAATTTAGGGCATTTAGGGATTTCAATTTTATGGCATGTGATATTATGTGACATTAAGTTCGGGCAAGTTATCATTCGGACAAATGATGCTTAGGACAAAAAAAAATATGGCACTTTAGATTATGGATAAAAAAGTTAGGTAACACAATAGAGAACCAATCTCATGTCATGTCAAAAATATTTCACAAATAAATATTTGTAAAATCAGTAAATATTATAATTAATGCAGTGATTTCTTATTGACCGGTGGCAGGACACGCCACTTCGTAAGTCTTAAGGTTTGTTGTAATTGTCCTAGTTTTGCAAATAAGGACGGAACAGTCTTGTTAAAATACGAAATAACACTACACGTTTCGATACAAACATAATAATATAACTAAACGATGCTTACCGCCGCCGTCAGGCGTACTTAGGTAGGTTAGTTTGACCGCAAGGAGGCGACATGTGCCACGCCTCCAAGCCATATCCCTCGATATCCGTTATTACGGTTATCCACCCCAAAAAATCCACCAAAAAGTGGATACGCGGAAATGCATGTCCGTGAATCCACCCTAGGCCTAGTTGGATAAACGGAATTGATAGGCTTGGGGTAGATTCTCGGACATGCGTTTCCGCGTATCTAACTTAGGGTAGATTCTTTTTCACCTAAGCAGTGGTGGCCGAGAGGCATCGGGCCTGACTTTCGAGTTGTAGGACGTGAGTTTGAACCCAGGCAGGCACTTTAAGCTGGAACTGATTTTATTCACTTATGAACTTCCGAGTTATACATTAAACCCTTTAATGTGGTGCAGACATAACTCGGAAGTTTCAAGTTTATGCTTTCATGTCACCGCCGCCGTCGCGCCGCCTCATTACCAAGAGCGCAACTGTTTTGTGGCGCCGGTTTAATTTATGAACCACCAAGAAATCGCCTAAACAGTAATTAAGCAAGGACTGTATTTCTGTTAAAACCCTTTGTCCCCTTCTTGATTCTGATTACCAAAAGGTCGATATTTTCTCCATGAATTATTTACTTAACATCATCACATAATAAGCCTATATCGTTCCCACTGCTGGGACAAAGACCTCCTCTCTGTAAGAGGGAGTGGGCCGTAATCAACCACGCGGGCCCAGTGCGGGTTGGTAGATGTCACATCTCTTTGAATTTTTGGTTCTAGGACATGCCGGTTTCCTCACGATGTTTTCCTTCACCGTTTTGAGAGCAGACTCAGAATTGATGAAGGGCTAATTACAAAAAATCCAATTTCCCGGTTGTCGTAAGGGTGAACTTAACCTCAATAACAGCAGCGCAGAAGCAGTTAGTTGCATTATTATCACAGTCGAATGGACCGTCAGTGTGGACTGACACTTGGACTGACAGCTGTTTGTCACGAGGAGTGGTGTCAGTTGACACACCTTCACCGTTTTGAGAGCAGTGGTGATGAAATACATAAAGTAAAGCGCCTGTCCGGGTTCGAACCTATGACCTACAAGTCGTAAATAGCGGCCGTTACCACTGGGCCACCACGCCTTTTTTTTTTTTTTTTGGGATGGGAAATCATCAAATGACCCCTCCCGCTCTGGGTGGAGCGGAAGGGAGTGTCAGACTCTTACTGACTAAAACCCACCCATGTTCCTTCCTTCGCCCTTTATGTTCCGGGGTAGCGGTAACCCTTTCGGACAGTCCCGCTGCCCCGGCAGGCTTCGGCCCTGAGGGGCCCCTCGTTATGCTGACATCTCTTTGAGGCGCGCGTGGAACACTTACGCGCCGTCCGGCACGGGCCTGGTCCTGATCGGGCGGTGAGCTACCCATTGCTCTCCGCCCGCAGGCCCGCGCCTACGGTGGCCGGTAGTCTCCAATGGACTCCCGACGCCCGGGGCGTCTCCCGCGGCGGCTGGGACGGGAGGCTCTCTCCCTCATGGCCACCACTGCTTGAATGAAATATTTAATTAGTATATATATTTTGTTTATTTTTTCAGCTACGCTTCTGCTTGCGTTAAGGTCTAAGTTTGCAACTCCAACTCCGCTAAGTGTGAATACACACGAGCGGCACTCGTCGACGGCAAAGGCAACTGCAGCCATCGACAACTGCAGTTGCCTCTACCGATGACGCGTTCCGCTCGTGTGTACGAACATTAGGATGGCCTTTGGTAGAACCCTAGTTGATTTCGCCAAATTGATATGTAATTATTATGATTTATACTGTACTTACTTACTGTGGGAATTCTATTATAGTGGAATAATTACAGGCTAATATTATTTATTTTTAGCCGTGCAAGCATCGTTAAGGAAAGCTACGTCATAACAATTATGACTATATTATGTTTAAAAAATTATAATATAAATTATTTTATTTATAGAAACAAATCTCAACATTATCTCTTTAATTTTGTGTGATAACCATCTTGTTATATAAATGGAGTTTCTTGCCCGTTCTTTTCCAATGTACCTACTACGCTTTGGAATGGGCAACTAGCTTCATCGTTATGACCGATCGACCCCTTTTTTTTCCGGATGGGAAGTCATGAAATGACCCCTCCCGCTCTGGGTGGAACGGAAGAGAGTGTTAGACTCTTACCGACTAAAACCCACCCATGTTCCTTCCTTTGCCCTTTATGTTCCGGGGTAGCGGTAACACTTTCAGACAATCCCGCTGAACACTTTGACCTTAAGTTGTAGAGCGGAAAGTCAATACGAGGCCAGCTTATAATATTCTGATTTCGTTAGCACAGACACACGTCTGTTGTAGCAACCTACTGGTTCCAACCTGTGGCCTACTTGTACAAAAAATATTTCCAAACCACCTAATTAACCGTATTTGTCACTCCTTAATTTTAATCCATCCAAAGGTTGTCTTTAATAGATCGCTCTTAGCGTCTATTAGACGCCCATTGCGTCACCCTTTGTAAAATTTATATATTTATGTTCTTTAATTTATATGGAGTAAATAACATCCATCCGAAAAAAAAGGTCATAGTGTTACCAACGCGCGGTCGACTGTCCCAATAACGGTTGTTTAGGGACCCGGCGACCATTTTCTTAATATGTACTAGAGTACTTTACCTGAAAATAAGAACAGGAAAATATATAAATTATTTTTTTTTTCAATTTGTATAACCAAAACGGTACCACTGTTTCCTTAAGGAGGAAGTGCCAGTACATCCCGCGAAATCCAAATTTTCTTACGTTTTTTCGCAATTTTCAGTAGTCAGTATCAGTACCCTGATTGCGTAACACACTATAAATCTCAATCTGAATAATTTTGAAGGATATAGCTAATCCATTCAAACTCAAACTCAAACTCAAAGTATTTATTTCAATTAAACCAATTACAGGCACTTTTGAATTGTCAAGGGGTCGGTCAGCTTTATTGCTTCATATGTTCGAAAAATTCGTCTGCTCAACAATGTAAGTAACGCAATGAATATTGTTAAACTGTCAAAATGAAACCCATTGCTATTAATAGTGTGTTACGTAATTACCCCGCAGGTTGTATGTTGAACAAAATACGATTCGCGATCGTAACAAGTATGTTAAAATAAAAGTTGTTGAAATCAATAAACGTATTATTATCTCCTTTATTTGAATTTAAACACATATAAGTGTTGTTCGTTTTTTATTTGTGACATAATATAGGTATTTACATTATTAATTATGCTAACATTTAATAATGATATGTACATGAGAAAAAATAAGCAAAATAATCATAGGGCATCAAAAAATTCGTCCGCATCGCTGTCAACAGGAACAGTGCCCAAAAGGCTGGCAGCATTGCCACGTTGTATGGTGATGCTAATTCTTTGGCCAAGAAACAGGCTAGCCCTCTGGTCACGTGAAGAGTCGATTAACCACTTGGCGATATCTCGAAAAACCAAGTGGGCACTCGGACCCCATAGCCCTAGTGTTCGTAGCCGTAGTGTTTCAACCCCAAACGGCTCGAACATATAACTCCCAATCAGGTTGGAATATTTTCGCCGTTTGAGGATTTCTGCACCAGCAGCAGCCGCTCCAGCACACCCTACCGTGCTAGGAAGATGGGATGGCGCAAGGGTGTCGACACATGTTGCATCCCACACCAAAGGTCTGCCTAACTTCCAGGACATTATGGTCATTCCGTCTGGTCTCTTCCCATCGTCGCGTGCCAGGCCGTTGGCTTCTAAAACAGCTGGCACCCCGGCGGTAACGAGAGCACGACGGATGATGTCATTAATGCTGGCGTGCCGTGCTATCCGACCTGCGCTCCTACTGCAGGATAGGCCATGGTGTCCGAGGCAGTCGACAGCTTCACCGCACTGACAGCGATGCGGACAAGGAGCGCCCAAACGCAAACAGGTAGCGAGCCGGAAGGTGGTGTCAAGCACTCCCGTCACCCAGCATAGTGCCTATGTTGGGTGACGGGAGTGCTTGAAGTCAGAGCCCCGACTCCAACTCACCCACAGCCAGCAGGCGGGCACGCTCAGCAGTATTGGTGGACGTATTGATAAGATTATTCCGTACCAACCTGCAGAGCGGCTCATCCCATTGTCTCTGGGAAGATGGGTTTACGGGCCGATCTGTATCCGGGCAAGCCGCTTTCCAGGCGTTCACCGCGTCGGTCAAGCAAGGCACTTCAGAGTCAACCAGGCAGGGGGCTAAATTTTTCCCGGTCAACTTTTCGGTGCTGTGGACAGAGGACAGGAACGCCGATAAGCTAATACTGGTAATTTTGCGGACGCCGAGGCCACCAAAACGGATGGGTAGTGTGTCTTGAAGCCACGCTCGGTCGTCCAAGGCCACGTTTAAAATGATTGTTAATGTGCTGCGAATAATATGGTCAATTTTGTCCAACAGATGTGGTTGCTTCCATAAAGGGGAAGAACGTAGAAAATATATAAAATTTGGGCCAAAACAACAGTATCTAATCAGGGTGAATGCCGAACGTAAATTAATTTTAGAGAGTCTGTCCGAAATGTCGTTGAAATTTTTATTTTTTTCATCGATGAAAGGAGAAAAACTATCTTCTAAAATTGGGGAACCTAGGAGGTGCAGTAAACTTTTGTCTAAAATTTTGATTTGTGGGGCTATTGCATTAAATTTATCTAGAGTCAATTGTCTGTCGGTAATGTCAGGAAGGTAAAGTTCACATTTTGAAGGGTTAAGGTCAAAGCCAATAGATTGAAATTCCTGTTTGAGGAGTTGTAGATCTTTCAAAACAGTGTCTACATCACCTCCTAGCGTCCCGTCGTTTAAATACCACACATTAAATTTTGAATTTAGTTTCTGTAAAATTGGATGAATAGTTAAACTGAAAATGAGAGAGGGTCACCTTGTTGGCATCCAACTGCAGATTCTAAAACATTGTCCTTGTATAATAATTTAGAGAGGTGCCTGTAGCACTGCCACATAAAACCATTTTCGGGTAGTTCCTTTTTGACTTCAGCCAACAAAGTGTCCCTGTTCACAGAGTTAAAAGGCGTTCTTAACGTCAACCTTGAGGATGACCTCACCTTTGATGGACACGTAAAAAGGTGGAAAGGGCATGTATGGCAGCCTCACAGCCCCCGTTCGAGCCAAAACCAAGCTGCAGGGGCTGAAACTTAGCTGTAAGCGATTCACTGTAGAGCTTACAGCATATTTTGGCTGCCGTACGCCAGTAGGTGCACCCAACGGCGATGGGACGAATACAGCCGTCCCTCTTGCGAGGGCACACAGGTTGGCCCCGTATAAAACATCGACGACGGCCTCGTTTACACTGCCGGTAAGCATGAGGTTAATCATGGCCGCAAGCGCCTTCAAAAGCGACTCACCAGCTTCCCCGGTGCCTGAACTCAATAGATCTTTTAGGTGTTGTGGAGTCAGGCCGTCGAGGCTGCCGGCGGAACTACATCGGAAGGAGCTCACGGCTGTAAACAACTGGGGGGCCGAAACGTTGAGGAAGGTTGAATTTAGGTCGGGAAGGTGAGACCATCCGCAGGCGCTGGATGTTTACTCTCTAGAGCTGTTAGTGTTTCTAGAGAGTAAGGCACCACCACATCGTTGCTGAAAAGTATCCTGGCCGCACCCCTGATGTCACCTTCACTTAATTTGGATTCCACATGTGAACATAATCCTTTTTGAGATAGGTTATGGAATGCAGGTAATTTTGGATCTAAAATTAGGGCCGAAATGTTACAATTTTCTTGAATTTGGTTTGTTAATGTTTTTTTAGTTGCCATTTTTTTTTTGGATATGCAGAATCCTATAAGGGAAGGTAAGTAATTGCTCCCAGGCACTTTGAGAGTTCTCCTGGGTCGCAAGACGGATATATTGCGCGTATTTCGGACTTTTTGATTAAATTATAACTAGGTTAAATTATAATTCAGGTCAGGTCACCTGACTGTGTCAGGGCTCCTGAATTATCCGAAACTCCTGAACTCTTGAATTATCTCCGCAACACCTGACTCAGGTACTGCGACAGACCATGACGGTGATGGCGGATGAAGCTGGAGGACGAATCCACAAACAATGGTCCTAAAGGTAGCACTAGATGAAAATAGCTGATCTGGAACTGAAGGGAGGCGTATATGCCCCATATATGCCCGAGCAGTGCTATGACTTCGGCTCAAGTTATATTTTTATATATTATAATATAAAAAGTATAAAAACATTTAAAAATATAAAAATTATTATTATTATTATGTATTTACAGAATTATATAAAATTATTTACCCCTTACAAAAAAAAATAATAAAAAAAACCAAAAAAAAAATACCTTACTTTTTATATTATGTATGTATGTGGAAAATGTATTTAGTATTAAGTGTTATTGAACTTGATATCTCTAACAGTTATCGCTCTTAATGTCTGTTACATACAGTCAATAGAGAAAAACATCACCTATTACTAATTGTTTGTTACAATTTGCCGTCACCTAAGTTTTGAATACTAATCGTATAAAACTGCGGACTGAGAGATCACCGGAACATGGCGACAGCGGGCAATATGCAAAAATTGCGAAGTCGCGACAATCAATATGTTTGTTTTTGTCATCAAGGCAAGATCTCAAGATGCTTCTTCAAACAACGCGGTGGGTTTTGAAGGAAACATAAAAGAACTGTTTTGCGTTAAAACAAAACGGATAATAAATACAGTACAGTCCGTTCACAGTTATTTACTGTGAACTTGACAACTTGATGAGTTTTGAAGACTTCTTCTGAAGTGACAGTGACACTGACAGTTCGCTACAACCAGCGAACTCCTGCCATAGTAACAGGTGAGTAGAGTGCTTCAAGGATCTGTTGGTACAGACGCCAGAATATTATGTAGTAGCATAATATGCTGGCGTCTGTCAAATTTCTTAAATAGATTTTCAACTTTATCGCTAAAGCATAAAGGTTCAAGGTTGATTGGGAAAATTTGACAGTTTCGGGTAGCTTCAATAAATATCTTATCTTATCTTATCTTATCAATTGGTGAGGCATAACCATGTGACCTGAGGTGATGACGCCATCCGTGTTCTCATTCATGGTCTGTTCTACAACACACTTCGCAAGAAATGGTGCCAGGTCACAACAGTAGTTACACTAGTTATTTCGCCACACTGCATTTGGCATTTTTGTTTTTATTGTGATTGTTATTGTTTTGTGGTCATTTGCCAATATCTGTACTGTCAACTGTCAATTAATGTTAGTTGTCATTGGTCCATGGCCTTGACAGCGAGCAATGGACAAAAGTGTCAACATTTTTATGCATGAGTACGTGTCTTTTGACTATATGTATCTTATGTCTTTTTCGTTTTTTTTTTATTTATTATTATTATTTTTTTACTTGTAATTGTGCGTTTTGTTTGTGCAGAATAAAATATTTTTCTTTCTTCTTTTCTTTCTTTCTTTCTCTTTCAATATAAACGCACACAGAACACAAACCAAGACGAGTGATCATTGCTCGTTTTTTCTATGAATACGAAATATTTCTATTAATACAAAAATGTATTTATTTTATTTATGTATTTATTCCCAAATTTCGTAAATAACACCTTAACAGCTATAACGCCAATGCGATGTTACTACCCAAACATTCAATTAAAAAAAAAAAACAAAATTACATTTAAAAATACAATCCTACTTACATTAAAACAATTAAAAATACAATCAAAATTACAATAAAAAAAACAATTAAAAATATAATTACAAATACCATTAAATCTATTAAAATACTCGTACACATAATATCGCTTCTCAACATTTTCAATGCACTTCAATGCCACTCCTGTGAACTTCATTAGGCTGCAGTGAAATATATCTACCTCAATTGAAATCAAATTTAATAATCTTATGGCGCGTGACAAGGGGGCAAACTTGTTCAGGTTAGTCCTAGAGGATGGCTCCAGTAGCGTTGGCGTGGGGCGACGCGCACCCCCGCAGCCCGGCGGCACGCGCAGCCACAGCTCCGCTAACAGGTCGGGGTGGTGAAGCCAGCCGCGCAGCACCCGAAACACTGAGCTACACAGGGCGACGTCCCTGCGCACCGTCAGCCTGCTGTACCCTACCATCCTATTACAAAGAGACTCGGGTACATCAGCGGGAAGAAGGGATAGACACCGTAGAGCTTTAAAAACAAAAAACGTGTGAATTTGTTCTGGATTCTTTCCACCATGATACTGTATTTAGCCTCATGGGGGTTCCAAATGATAGCACTCGTTTCAAGACGGCTCCGGAAAATAGATGATGATATTAATTGTACAGACGCCAGCACATCAAGCTACCCGAAACTGTCAAATTTTCGAAATCTATTAAAGAAATTTGACAGATTGTAGTAGCTCGATGTGTTGGCGACTGAACGTGCCTACCAATATCAAATTCAGGACATTGAGCAAAAGTTTCACCAGGGTGCAAATTCGGTAGGTAGCCTGACTGCGTTCCTTGCCTGTTTTTCATCGTTCTTTTGTTTATCGCTTCTCTATCGCCTACGCATTTCTCGACATAATGTGTCCTTAGCCTTACTCATCGTGACTACAACGAAGGAGTTACTTAGCTTAATTTAACTTTTAAATAAATTCATCTTATCTCTTTACAATTTATTTGTCTAAAAATATATCGGCTAGTAGGTACTGAAATGTAGTATATTAGTAGAGGAAATTGTAAGGAAATGAAGAATTGTAACTCTGAATTCACACAGGTAAGTCTCACTTTATTTAACTAAATTGATTATATGGAAAACTTTAAAACGTACTAATATCATTTTATTTTTGGGCCCGCGTGGTTGATTACAGTCCACTCCCTCTGACAGAGAGGAGGCCTGTATCCCAGCAGTGGGAACAATATAGGCTGATTATGTTGATGAGTATTAACTGGTTCATGGTGCAAGTAGGGACCGGGACTTATAGGGGCGCGTTTATTTGGCGCGAAATTTTTTGCATCATCATTGTTTAAAAAAATAAAAAAATCTTTATTCCAGATTTCACCAATGTTATAAAGCTTCAAAAACAATATGGAGGCGATATATGCGAACATTATAAAAAAACAGAACATCCTGAAGTTGCTAACGTACCTGAATCTAACTGCGTTCCATTGGCCTGAACAAGCTGTTGTAGAAGGTATTTTGGAATTGTTTATTTTGGAGCATATTGAAAGAAAAATACTTAGTTTCCTTGTAAAGAATTAAAAGCAAATGTTCTTCTCGAAGTGACTAATTGCTTTTAATGAACAATTTATGTTAAAGTAAAAGAGCCCGTCTAATTTCGCCAGGTAATATTGGCTCGCCAGTATTACCTGGCGAAATGTGGGTGTGATATAGGTGTACACCTCTGCCTGTGTCTGTGTTGTCTTAAAAAGATGCTTTTAGCGATAAACCGTTCATTGTGTCGCTCCTTATTAAATTTCTACATTTACATTTGTAATATGGTGTCCATAATAAAGAGTATGCTATACTTTTGTATTATCTGCCTAACCCGGGTAAACAAGGCGTGTATTTTTTTTTTTTTGCCCCACACTTTGAATTTCTCCTGTATCATGGGTGCGTTTACAAACATTTAAACCCACATACACAAACAGCCAGACCCGGTAGAACTACTAGTAGATCTTACAAATATTTGTTCCGTGCGGGAATAGAACCCGCGATACGCAGCGCAGCAGTCAATCGCTTAACCACTGCGCCAACCGTGCTGTCAATTGACTTACTTCAGTGTGAAGAAGTTTATTTTATGAACTAGGATGGGCCAGCAGACCGTCAGTCCTAATAGAAAGTGATTACCTTCGAATTACATGCAAAACCCTTAAGTATTTGCCAACACAATTTCAATCTTAAAGACAAGGTTCTAATGTTCATTGTGCCTGTTATTTTACCGCAGCCAACACAGCGTTACAGCGTAGTTGCATAAATACGTATAATATCTCTTCCTCGGGTGAATCCCTCTAGTACGGCGCCGTATTCCATCGCATCATCAACATTGCTTTCTCATTTCTCTCCTCGTTTTCCGAACTTTGTTGGGATCGGCTTCCAGTCTTATTGGATGCAGTTGAATATAGTATTTTACGTAGAGTGGCTGCTTGACGCCAGGGGCCATGTTTGTAGAAAGACCAATGGCTGGTGGAACAGACGAGTCCTAAAGTGGAGACCGCGTATCGGCAAGCGTCGTGTAGGACCCCCCGCTAGATGGACCGTCGACCTTAAAAAGGTGTTTGGGACAGACTGGGTGCGGAAGGTTATGTGGACTGCAATGCGCTGAGTTGATATAGGGCGACTGCCTATCATACCACATAGACCTTTATCATTTACTACGAACTATAATAATAATCTTGGCCCCTTGTTGCTACGACACTGTGTGCTAGCGACCGTTTTCGGGGGCCCATTATTGAGTGTGCAAGTCACCCCCTGCCATTTCATCTGTGAATATTATATTTCATTGGTCAGGCAGGGGACATAGACCTTCCATAGTTCAAGGTAACCGATCCACTATAGCCACCCAAACCCATAGCCCGGTATATTTTGTTTCCATGTTCTGCAATAGTCTTGCACCAACTGGGGGTTGTTCTTGGGTGCACTTGCATGGTGCATACAGGGATATTTGTCGGTTGGTGCCTCCTCATCATTTAAAATTGTGTAAAGGGCCTCTGCGAGTTGGCTTCGGCCTCTCTTACGCCTTCCAAAGGACCGGGACCCCATGGTTCCGAGATATGTTAAAATATTAAAATAATAATTGTTTTTCAGATGGATTCCACGGCGACTATGTAATAATAGGAGGTGGAACGGCAGGGTCTATAGTAGCTAGTAATCTAGCTAAACAAAAAATGAATGTTCTTCTCATAGAAGCAGGTGCTGAACCCACTTTAGAAACTGAGGTAACTATTTAATAAGTTTAACTAAATTCATCTAAGATTTTTTTATTTTATATTTTTGGTTATTTTTATATTTTATTTTTTTGGTTTTGATATTTTATATTTTTATTATATAAGTACATAAAGGGTGCCGCTGGGACTCTATTACTAAGGCTCCTCGGTCCGTCCGTCTGTCACAGGGCTGTATCTTTACAACCGTAGCACTTTTCATTTTCCCAGAGTGTATTATGGCCGCTATAACAAAAAAATATAAAAATAATGTTTAATAGTGTTCGGTGGTACGGAACCCTTCGTGCACACGAAGGGTTCCAAGTGCGAGTCGGACTCGCACGACTCGCACTTGGCTGTTTCTTGCTATAGGTATAAGTATAGCTTTTTTTCTGAGAAATAAATATTGTTATTTGACAATTATGTCAAACTATCACATTTATTGTATAAATAAAAGTTGTATGTCTGTAGAAAAATCAGCCCTGAGTCGTGAAGTTCAATCAACATTTACTCATCTAAAGCAAGTGATACAGGCCCTTCACTTGTACAAAATTATGTTATGAGCAGCTTGCATGCTCCTTGCCGGACTGCCGCCATGGGATCTGGAGGCGATAGTCCTCGCGCGCCTGTATGAGTGGCGCGCGGAGGCACTACGCCGGGGGGAAAGTCCGCTCCCGCGGCAAATTGCTGCGGAGCAGACGGACCTCCGGCTCGATCTCATGGCGACATGGAAAGAGCGACTGTCGCAACCCAGCGCAGGGCACGCCGCGACAGCGGCGATAAGATCTCTCTTTGAGGAGTGGCTAGAGAGGCGCCACGGCGCCCTCACCTACCGCTTGACGCAGGTCCTCACCGGACACGGAAGTTTCGGGAGGTTCCTGCACATCATTAGGCGGGAGGAAACGCCCGGGTGTCACCATTGCCAGGATCGCCCAGAGGACACGGTGGAACACACGGTGGAGGTCTGCCCCGCTTGGGCGGAGCACCGCCGTGTCCTCATAGAGGCGATCGGCAGCGGCGGCGGCCTCTCGCGCCCGGCCCTGGTGCAAGCCATGGTCCGGAGCGAGAGGGAGTGGGAGGCAGTCGCCTCCTTCTGCGAAGCAGTCATGCTAGCGAAGGAGGTGGTGGGACGGATGAGGGAGAGAGCCTCCCGTCCCAGCCGCCGCGGGAGACGCCCCGGGCGTCGGGAGTCGAGTGACGACTACCGGCCACCGTAGGCGGCGGGCCTGCGGGCGGAGAGCAATGGGTAGCTCACCGCCCGATCAGGACCAGGCCCGTGCCGGACGGCGCGTAAGTGTTCCACGCGCGCCTCAAAGTGATGTCAGCATAATCCGAGGGGCCCCTTAGGGCCGAAGCCTGCCGGGTCAGCGGGATTGTCCGAAAGGGTTACCGCTACCCCGGAACATAAAGGGCGAAGGAAGGAACATGGGTTATAGTCAGTAAGAGTCTGACACTCCCTTCCGCTCCACCCAGAGCGGGAGCGGTCATGTGATGATTTCCCACCAGAAAAAAAAAAAAAAAAAAAAATGCAGCTTGCATGCCATTGTGACATTCACAAATTAGAAGTTGGTTCTGTGGCACATAAGCATCTCGCATGCTTTTGTGCAAGTATTTTACAAGCTGTATTTGTACAATATAATGCTACTGATAAAAACCAATTTAAGAAGGAAAAAGCATTTAAATGCTTGTTATTTTTTCAGCTTCCGGGATTATTTCCATATCTAAAGAACACGGATTTCGATTGGAATTTTACGTCAGTGCGAAATGAGACCACGATGCGATATCACAAGGGAGAAGTAATAGAATTGCATCAAGGTAAAGTACTTGGAGGATCAGCGCAAGTCAACTTCATGCTCTACGGCCTTGGGCACCCTAAAGACTATGAGGAATGGGCACACATCGCAAATGACCCGAGCTGGTCCTACAAGGCACTCTGCCCCCTTATCAAAAGAACTGAAAACGTCATCGATACAAAAATTCTCAATTCTCCCGACGTCTTCTTCCACGGCACGAAAGGAAAAGTCCAAATTAAGAAATACCATTCCAAGATAAATGACGGATACTTCAAATCGTACAAAGAATTGGGATACAAAGTGCTGAACGATATCAATCCAAATAACACTATTGGATTCACCAACGCTTATTTCACTATTGGTAGAGGTACCCGACAAAGCACAGCCTACTCATTTTTGAGTCCTGAAAAAGATAACCCTTACCTAAAGGTTCTGTACAATTCTTTGGCAACGAAGATTATTTTTGATAATAACAAACGCGCTACTGGAGTGAAAGTCCTTACAAAAGATAAGAAATTAATAACTGTGAATGCAAAGAAAGAGATTATTGTTACTGCTGGCACTATAAAATCACCTCATTTGCTTATGCTTTCTGGCATTGGACCCAAACACCATTTGCAGAGCAAAGGAATCAAAGTGATATCAGATCTTCCTGTAGGACAAAACTTCCAGGATCTTCCAGCAACTATTGTGCTACACAAAATGGGAGAAGCAACTGCTATACAACGACAAAGTCCTTATGAATTTCCCGTACAGGTTATGGAAGGACGGGTGGCTATTAACAAAAACCAAAATCATGCTGACTATCTAACCCTGAGTGGAGTCATCAGGTACCCAAAATACCTTTTAGAAATCTGTGGATTCGTGTTCAGTTTTAATGACAAGATTTGTAATCGTATATATAAAAAAACGTATAATAGACAAGTACATTTCATCACCCATAATCTTTTGTATTCCGAGTCTCGGGGTGAGATTCGTCTCAAAAGCACTAATCCTGAAGATAGTCCAATAATCGATCCTCGATACTATAGTAATAACAGAGATTGGGAACGCCATGCTGAATACCTGAAGCATTACCATACTATACTAAACACTTCATATTATAAGAGTGTTAACGCTACATTTGTAGACCCTGAATTGGAAACGTGTGCTGGAAAAAAGTTTGGTTCCAACAATTATTGGAAGTGTTATGCCCTAGGAATGACTGCTACTTTACACAACTATGCTGGTACTTGTTCCATGGGATCTGTAGTAGATTCTAAGCTAAGAGTGAAAGGAGTAACGAACCTTCGGGTAGCTGATGCTAGTATTATACCTAAAATCATTGGGTCTACCATCCAAGGGACAGTTATGGTCATCGCACAGAAGGTCTCGGATATTTTAGTGAAAGATCATAATGTCTGTTCTCAATAAATTATATTGAAATAACGTGTGTTTTTATTGCTATCCCTAGTCCTTATACACTGTTCAATTAATTCTTAATGTATAATACACATAATACTTCGAGAGGGGCTCGTGGCTAAGTAATAACAGCCGCGGGGCTCGATCGATCAGGTTAATTTACGCTTGCCACGGTCGGTCCGTGGATGGGTGACCATTTTTACATACCGAGACCGCTCCGTGCCTCGAAAAGCAGGTTAAGCCGTTGGTCCCAGCTGTCTATTCTACAGCTGCGCCCCGCGGTTTCATCCGCATAAGTTTCGATCCCGTGGGAGTATCAGGATAAAAAGTATCCTATATGTTAATCCTGTATATAAACCATCTTTGTGCCAAATCGAATCCAAATCTGTTCAGTAATTTTTGAGTGAAAGAGTAATAAACGTCCATCCATCCATCTATCTATCCATCCATCCATACAAACTGTCACATTTTTTTTTAGTAGGAAGGATAATACACATAATAATTCCGTACATAATAAACTCTCTGAATTACTGTGAAAACCGCATCAACATCCATTGCATATTTTTGAAGAACTAAGCGGTCACACAGATAATCTCGAAAAGCGATTTTGTTTTATACCATTTACCGATAGATATATTTGTAGATGTATAAGAGTTTCACGCTTGTGAAAAGATCAACTGTATAATGGTGATCTTTATCAAGCAAAATATATTGACTGCCTCGAAGGTCTAGTGATCACCAGCGCTACTGCTGAACATGAGGTTCTGGATTCGATTCCAGTGTCGGGCAAAGTGTTATTGGGTTCCATCTGGTATTTCTCAATAGCAGCCGGGATTTGTGCCTTCTATTACCTTGTTACAAGGGATTTGAACTTAAAGGTTCGCTCTTTAAGTTCAAATCTGTAGACCTTTATTAATGTAACTAGCTGTGCCCGCGACTTCGTTCGCGATGACGAAACTTATCAATGAGTTTTTTTGTGTAAAGTGCTATTTGTATAGAACGTTATCTATCGAGCATACCGGTATTAATACTTCTGTCCCGGCGCGGGCCCCTACCTATACTTGAAATTAAAATCTAAACGGTCTACGCCTTATAAAAGTAAACCTAAGTACCTACCTAATTTAAAAAAAAATAAACTCAATAACAGAAAATAAAATACCTACCTACCTAAATAAACCTATTTCTGATGATAACTAATCTAAACTCAATAAATAAGCAAAATCCCAAAAAACTAATATCTATACGAATGACTAATCCTACCTAACAGTATTATAAAATAACCTACGGTCACTACGTACACTATCAAATACTTTAAAATTAAAATCTATACCTAAGACTTATAAAAATAAACCTAAATAACTCTACCTTAAACTGTACTTAGTAAAAACTAAAAGGAATAAAAAGGTCGCACTGAAAGGCACGGTTTAGAATTGCAAGTAGCAGTTAAAACATACAATTTATAGAATCCTAATAAGAACGAACGCTCGCCTCTCGACACGTCCGTTCAAATCAAAGTTCAAAAAATGTATGATGTGCGCGCTCAGACTCCGTTCTTTTATACGGTAGCGATCCGTGGCGCGCGGCCGCCACGGATCGCTACCGTATCGCCGTACCGTATCGCTAACGCGAACGGTGCAAGCCAAATTAAACCTTCAGCACTACATTTACAGCATAACTTAGGGGCGCTGCACACGGCTAAGATACTATAATATTTTATCTTTAGATACAATATCGCTCGCCATACAGATTCATCTTAGGATACGAAAATATGAAATATTATTTATTATCTTCGTCGTGTGTGATAGTCCATTGAATTGTATTAGCAGTATTAGCCGTGTGCAGCGCCCCTTAGTGAACTCCACTGCGGGTGACGTAGCCTACGACAAACTTATTATTTGCGGTTGGTACAGTAATCGGGTCTAGGGATCGAACCGCAAAATTAAGTTTGTTTTTTATTGTATATACTTTTCCGGGATTTTTTATTTTATTTTTTATTTTATTTTATTAGGTCTACCAACAATTGTTTACACTAATTTACAAACAAAAATAAAACATATGTTTAAACTCTACATAGTGCAACAATTACTTAAAGGTAAACACCACATGGACAAAAAAAGAAAAAGAAAACAATAAAAAGTAATTTCGTAAGCTACATATTGCACAAGTAAACTTAGCTAGCTATATATCTATGTATAAATAACACAACTAAATACAAAATATTAAAAGCATCGTTTCTTTAATAAAGTTACGTACATAGTCCAAAAACTTTTACTTTTTTATCAGATCTGATAAACAGTTCAGAAATTTAGATTTTTGTTTATTGAGAGAATCAAAGTGAAAATCAACCATATCACTACAACCATTCAAAATCCTACAGAACCTAGCACATGGAGAGTTAGATCCTAACACCGTTCTTCTCATTGGGGGACAAAGTGGAGTAATAGGTTTGCGCGGAATCCTCGACGGAGCACGAAAGTTAACAAGTGCGAGCAACGGCGGTGAGTCGATATTTCCCTTCAATATTTTACACGCAAACATTGCGTCATTCAGACATCTTCTTTTTTCCAAGGGATAATTCCAATAATTTATTCCAAGGGATAAAAAGTACCCAGTGTGGTGCCCAGGATATTAAGGAATAATTATACCAAGTTTCATCGTAATCGAACCGGTAGTTTTTGCGTGATGCCTGAACAAACAGACAAACAGACAGACACACAAAAATTTTTTTAATCACATTTTTGGTAACACCCCCTGCCATTTTTTTTTTTTGATATTTTCAATGTACAGAATTTTTACTTCTACAGATTTATTAAAAGTATAGATTTAATTAATGTCAGTGTACTATAGGTGCATTTCTGCCTAACCCTTTGGAGAACCCATGGGTGCATATTGTCATTAGAACTACAAGGGTGTTCAAATTCGTATGTATGTAAATGTATTGTAATGGCAGTCATGTCACTTGGTTTTAATAGGTTTTTATATTTTATCTGTCCTTTTGATGGATTCTTCTATATTTTGTAAATGTTAGGACTTTGTAGGCCTTATAGACTTTAGATCTGTAGGCCTTTTTTTTATTCTATCAAGTACCTGGTACTTTTTGACAGGCCTACGCTGTCCTCCCAGACATACTTTCATTGAAAACAATGTAAAAGCCAATTATTTTTAAAAGAGTAACCGTGGAGTTTCTTGCCGGCTCTTCTCCATAGGAAACGACCAATTGGAACCGTGCACCTAGCTTCTGACGTTTCATAAGTGCCCATGTTGGTTTATGTGAAATAAAATATTTTGATTTTGATTTTATGCCAATAGAAAGTCGTTATTTGCCGTTCGTCTGTCGTTTATTTAAGAAACCTAACACGATGTGAAGTTGATTCATTTAAAATTAAAAGAAACGTGTGTAGTTTGTTTCTTATTCTTATCAACAATGGTAATTGTTTACTGAAAAACTGTGGTGTTATATAGATTAGTATTGTCAATTCCTATTTACGGTCTAAAATCATTATCACTCTCAATATAAATGCTAATAATGTTGTTTGAATGTGTTTTCTCTTTAGTTGTAATTGGAGAAATCTTATCATTTAAAAAATTTGTTTCTTATTTGATGTTACATAAAATGCGTTTGTTCTTTCTGTTGTCTTATTATTTTGTTTGCATGTTAGTGTACCCCCTCTAAGTTCTTATATTTAGTGATATTTTATTTAATAGTCATTTAGTTTTATAAACGGGTTGTAATAATGATTTTATTGTTTATAATTCTGTTAATACATACTTGTTGCCGTCGCGAATCATATTTTGTTCGACATTCAACCTTACAGGTACCTGCAAGTTGCAAAAAACGTAACTAAATTTGATTTCCCCGGCCTTAGGTAGTCCGGGAAATTCAAATTTTTGTTACGTTTTTTGCGTATCGGTTGGAGGACGCCGATCGATACACTACAGAAGTTTTATAGTTATTACGTCTGGGGGCGTTTAGTGTCCCGCAAAGTGTTGAAAGTATAAATGAAAGGACACACTTTATACAAATATTTCAGTTTCTTATATCTGAAAAATACTTATGCCTAAGGATAACCTTGATTTTTCCCATCTAATGGTGCAAGCTATGACTGTATAAGTAGGCGTAGGGACAGCAGGTTGCTTAATTGCTGGTCAACTTGCTAAACTGTGTAATATCAGCATACTGCTCGTTGAAGCTGAGGGTGAACCACCTTTGGAGTCCGCGGTTACTAAATATTCTTCAAAAATATAAAACAGGAGCATATTATGAATTTTAACCTAACATAAAAATAAAAGATTCAATTGTTTTTTTCAGCTCCCAGCCACATTCCCGTTTTTAAAAGGGACGAAGTTCGAATAGAACCTAAGTTCAACACCCAAAGAATGTGTGAAGTTCAATCACAAAGAATACGTTTCACAAATACAATAAGGAAACGTTCTGGGCAACTCCGGGAATGTCAATTACATGTTTTACGGGATCGGCAACCCTGAGAACTACGATGAATGGGCGAAAATTACCAATCTCTCTCTCGGAATGACGTATGTCCTTTATTCAAAAGAAGCGAAAAGAAAACACAAAAAATAATAAGGTCAGTAAAAGCAAGAAAAGAAGTTATTATAACTGCAGGGGTTTTTAAGACTCCTCAATTACTTATACTCTCAGGCATTGTACCAAAGAAAAACCTAAAGAAAAAAAAAAAAAAAATATGTTTCATATTTTTCAGTAGGTCAGAATCTTCATGATCAAGCGACATGTATTCTACTATATAAAATGGGAAAAGTTTTAACTGTTCTCCCATCAAATCCTCATGAATTTACCATACCAGTTATGGAGGGATACATTTCATTGAAGAAGTCTCAAGGCCACACTGATTACCAGGTCCTCGGTTCCGTTGTTGCTAATGCAATATTTTTCCTACAAATCTGCGCCTTTATTTTCAATTTCAATGGTGACCTGATCTGATCTGTGATCTGTTTGACCAACTCAACAAAGACATTGCAGCGTTACCTTCCGGGTAAGTACACTTCGTTATACATTACCTTCTGTATCCTAAATCGCGAGAAGAGGCTCTTCTTGGCAGTAAGGATCCAAAAGATCTTATTGGAGATGCTATATCCGAGGAAATATGGTGACGTCAAACATGTATGTTGGTCTTGTGCAATGGGATCAGTACTAGATTCAAAACTTCGTGTATTGGGTGTCCAGAAACTCCGAATAGCTGATGCTAGTGTCATCCCTAAAATTGTAGGATCAACAATTTTAGGGATGGTTCAAGCGACTTTCATGATCGCTCAGAAAGTTACTGATTTGTAGATTAAAGAATTCGTAATAAATGTTTTTAAAGGTTGCGTGTTTTAAATGTTTTCGACACTTATTCAAGTCATTTAATATGTTCAAAACAAAATTATTACAATTTCATGGCAGTTTGTAAGCACATACAATTAAGATGTAGAAATTTCTAAAATGAATATCTAGTAGAAAGCATCGTTCGTTAGCCCCTAATGAATGCTAAATTAAACTCCAATTAGCTGCTATCAAATTCCAATGGCGAATTTCAACCAATTTATCAACGTTAGCATTTTAGTAAAATTTCAATAAAAACCTTATCATAGCTTTTGGTGTAAACACTATTAATTATAGAGAGCACTTGCGACGTCTAAGTTATTATCCTTTTAATCGTTTGACAGACTGAGTAGAAGACGGATTGATTCATTAACCAGGTTGGTTTTAAATTAATCTTCTTCTCTCTTTTAAAGTTATTTAACTCTCCGTTGACTATCTAGATTTGTACAATAAATTATATCAATTTCCAATCGTTTATTCCAATATATATTTCATAAAAATCAATCATATAATCATATTAATATTTTGCTGAAAATTTTGAATAATATTCTAGCAGACTATTTCCCTGTCTTAAAATCTTCACTTTTTACAGCAGCACCAATGGTAACTTGGATTGATTTCTAAAATGGACACAGCAACGGCAGTAACCAATTTTTTAAAAGTTCAAGAAATATTTGGCTTGATATTTATCAAGCCAAATATTTCTTGAACTTTTCGTTCTGGAGATATATTCACACCTGTGGCCACCGCTTGCTTGCGTTGAAGGTGACTTTGATAATATTTTTATTAAATAACGACTTTATATTATTGGATGGCAAACAAGTAAGCTACCACTGTGATGATATCTGGTCGCTGCTCCTGCTTATAGGCATTTTCAATATGGGACCAATGGCGTCGCAAGTGCTAGAACGCACACTGAGAAAAAACTAATAAGCCTCATGTGCCTGTAATTCTCCAGCTCCATACCTCCGTCTCCATACCCTTCCTTCCTTAGAGTTCGTAGTTCTATTTCGGACGAGTTCTTTCACAAGTTCACGGTGATTTTTTTTTACATACACCAGATAGTGAATCTTATCATAGTAAAACGGTTTAAATTTCACCATGTATATTATTTAGCTCTACTACTATTTAATAAAGTTATATTTTTAACTGTTTTCAGATGACGATAAATACGATTTCATCATAGTTGGTGGAGGAACGGCAGGATGTGTGATAGCCAGTGCGCTTGTGAAATACAATGTCAGTGTTTTGCTCGTCGAAGCTGGAGGAAACCCGCCTTTGGAATCAATGGTAAAAATATTTCTTATCAATAATACATATATGGAATAATTTTAATGCCACCCCCCATAATGCATCAAATGTTATGGTTAGGGATTAACCGTAAAGATTGAGCGGTGGCTCCCTCTCTGCCAGTTATTATTGCCTATCAGCGGGTTTGTAGCTGTCTGGAATTAATATTAATTTTCAATCCGGGTTAAGAATTAAGTAAGTATTATCATGCTTCGTAACATTAACAATGTATAAATATCTAAAGCTGTTTCAAATTATTTTACTATTCGTGTAAGAATCATAACGTCAACACCTGACCTCTGACGTTTGGATTTTAACAATAGTTCAACAGTGTAATTTAATTGGTCGTATTTCAGTTGCCCACTTTCTTCGCATACCCGAAGCATACAGTTAACGATTGGAACGTCACTTCAACTCGGGATAAAATATTCCAGTACCATAAAGGAAGTGTTTCTGATATAACACAAGGTAAACTGCTTGGAGGCACCAGCAGTGTGAGTTACATGGCTTATAGCCGCGGCAACCCTGTCGACTATGACAACTGGGCAACCATCACTAATGACACATCATGGTCCTTCGATTCGGTACTTCCACTATTCATCCGCAGCGAAGGTGTGATTGACCCAGTAATTCTAAACTCACCAAAGGACAGGGCTCTACACGGTCTAAATGGCCCATTAAAGCTTACAAAATACTACGACAAAATTAGTGAAGATTTTTTTAGAGCTTTTAAGGAAATGGGTCATAAAGTCGTTCCGGATATTAATGTCAGAAATCCACTTGGCTTTACAACAGTTTTATTTAGTTACGGCCATGAAAGATCGAGTACAGCTACGTTTTTAAGACCTGTAAAGGATAAAACTAATTTGCATGTCTTAACTAATGCGTTGGTAACTAAAATAATATTCAACGACAAAAACACTGCTGTAGGAGTTAAAATAAAAACTAAGAACGGAAGAATAATCACTGTGAAAGCAAATAAAGAAGTCATAATTACAGCAGGAGTTTTTAAAACACCTCAGTTGCTTATGGTTTCTGGAATTGGGCCAAAACAGGATTTAAAAAAGAAGAAAATTAAAGTCATAAAAGATCTGCCTGTGGGAAGAAATCTTCAGGATCACCCATTGTGTGTTACAGTTTTCAAAATGGGAGAAGCAAGGTCCCCAACCGGACCTCGAGACCCCCATGAAATTAACATACCAGCGATAGATGGATACATTGCTTTAAAAAAAAAACAGAAATATCCTGACTATGAAATCCTCAGTCTTATAATCGACGATCCAGAATTATTTTTAGTTATCTGCGCAATTTCATGTAGCTTTACCAATGAGGTTTGTGACAATATTTTAAAAGGAGCGGCTGGAAAGCAAATCTATATAGTTTTTAACCTTCTCGCTTACCCTGAATCTCGAGGACAAGTTCTTCTAAACACTACAAATATGGAAGATCAACCAATAGTGGATCTTGGGTTCTATAGAAGTGATAGGGATCTTGAAATGCATGTCAAGACTGTTTTAGATTTCAACAAAGTGCTAAATACTACCTTCTTTAAAAGTGTTGGTGCAGAAATCGTTGATCCAAAACTAAAAGCATGTGCTCGTTTTAATAAAGATAGCAAGGAGTATTGGAGGTGTTATGCGTTAGGAATGGTTACTACTGGACATTACTACGCCGGTACTTGTGCTATGGGTCGGGTAGTAAACTCAAATCTTCTTGTAATAGGAGTTAAAAATCTCCGCGTGGCAGATGCTAGTATTATGCCAACGATAGTGGCATCTCCAACACAAGCACCTGTTATAATGATTGCACAAAAAGCTGTTGATATGATTGTTAAAGAACACTCTTTGAAATAAATGATCTTGTCAACTAATTGTTTTATTATTCTATGTTTTAAGATCCACTTTTATGAGTTTTTAAGAAAACAAGCATGAAACAACTGAATGCCTACTAACCTTCTCCACAATATTTATTTATCATTATTATTTATTTATTAAAAACTCTCTCACAAACCCCCTCCCTCCTCCCTTAAAATTAACTTACTTAACTAACATCAACGGAAACACATTTATTATTGTTGGTAGGTATGTGACGGATGCAATATTAAGTATATATCCTGTCAGATGTATGAACTTAAACGAGTATGTCAGGATCACAGCAGGTAGCATTCTGTAGTTTCTGCCAACCCCAATAGGAAGAAGGCGTGGGTTTATTTATGTAGGTATTTATATAATATTATTCCCTGCGTTTTCCCAACTATGTTGAGGTCGGCTTCCAGTCTAACCGGATGCAGCTGAATACCAGTATTTTCCATGGAGTGACCGCCTACCTGACCGCCACAACCCAGTTACTGGGTAATACGAATATATTATATAATTTTATGTCGTTTTTATGTGTTATGAAATGCTTATCACATCGATGGATTTTATTACAATGAGCTTCATAATACAGTTACTAGTAGAAAATCTGAAACTAGCCTGTATGGTAACAAATTAATTATATTATAGCGGAAAACAAAACATCCGGATGAAATTCTGCGGTTCACCACAGTGTGACCAATAAACAAAAATAAATGAATACTGCAATCAATTTGCTACGAAAGGGGAAACATTAAATTACACATTATTTATAACACGATACTTAAGTATGACGTATCTCTATGCAGTTAATGATCTACATATATAAAAGAAAAAGCAAAACTTTAGAAAACGAATAAAATTGGTTCAAATTAGAAATTATTGGTAATTAGTTCGTATTCATTAAAAAACAAAAATTAAGTAAAGGCTTTAAGGCTATCCTTTTTTTTGTTTAACCTGTACTGTTCCACTGCTGGACAAAGCCCTTCCCTAAGTCCTTCCAGGAATTTTTTTCCCGCGCCACCTCGAACCAGCACTCGCGGTACGCATCCAGATTATCTCGCCGAAATTTCTAATTTCTAATTTATAAAATGTAATTACTAGGCAGAATTTTTATTTATTTATTTACTATTACCACATGCATTTATTTTTTTTTATGCATCCGGTTAGACTGGAAGCCGACCCCAACATAGTTGGGAAAAGGCTAGGCAGATGATGACATGCATTTATTTTTACAGGTGAAAACCCAATACAACAATGTAGTTACAATTTCCACACTCGGAGACGTCACCCAAAAACCAGTCAAATACCACCACCAACAAAAAATTAAATGTTTTTAAACTGTCCTATTTTGAACTGCAAAGACATACTCCGGCCACGTTAAGACACCCATAGCTGGCCATAGTGATGACCTTTCACTACGGTATATTAAAGTTACAGTATAACAAGAACTACGCTACATTAAGCTAAAATCTAGAGTAGAACACTCATGTCTTTAATATCGCCGTGATCACTCTTAGCGAAGACAACCGGGGCAATATCGCTCAATTGGCCAGAGCCACATTAAGCCTGAGTGCACTTTCCACGCGTAACTTTATTGTTCCATGGCATCGCGTATAGCTATAGAAGTTGAGTATTCTACGATTAGCGCCGATTCCCTTGTTCACAAACTAAACTAAATTTAAGTTCAGTGCAACTTTTTCTTTCTATTTCATTAAGAAAAGGACAGAAGATAAATATTAGTTTAGTCCTGTCAAATTAAGATACTCCATAGACAAATTAGACGTGATTAAAAACATGGCTACTAAAAATACGTCAATTTATGGCAGGAGCTGACTAATTTGACAGGACTAAACTAATATTTATCTTCTGTCCTTTTCTTAATGAAATAGAAAGAAAAGATGCACTGAACTTAAATTTAGTTTAGTTCGTGAACAAAAGAATCGGGGCCAGTAACAAGCTAACTATTGCATTGTTTTAAATAACAACAATAGATAATAATAATGATTGATTAACAGCATTTCATTTTGTTATGTCTTCGCCTTAACTCGGGTTTGTATAACTAGGGGTTTATTTATAAACGATGATTAAAGTTTGGTGACGTTTAAATGTCAAAAATGTATGGTTAAACAGTCGCTAATCGTTACTTAACTTTAAGCAATATTTATGAATAAAGGGGATTATGTTTAGTCAAGTATGGTTTGTTTTACATTGTTATCGTACCTTCCTAATGGTTTTGAAAGGAATAATGCATGCACATGTAATCTCAAAGCATTCAAAATTTACTAAAGATGTAAAAAACTAATGGCGCTTCGAAATTTAGTATTTTTAGGGTTCGTTACCTCAAAAGGAAAAAGTGGAACCCTTATAGGATCACTTCGTTCTCCGTCCGTCTGTCTGTCAGTCCGTCAAGACCTTTTTTTCAGGAACGCGAAAACGTATCAAGTTGAAATTAATATCAAAGACGTAGGTCTACGGTCCCTTGGACCTCTAAAAAATACGGCCATATATGATACTCGCAATTAAATCAAAACCTATCGAGTACTTGCCGTCGACCTAGAATCATGAAATTTGGCAAGAAGCAAGATCTCACAGTACAAATAATGGAAACGTCCAAAAAATCAATCAATTTTAGTTTTACCACATATTTTTTTTGCGATTACAAAGTTACATTTGCAGTTAGAGAATTGACCGTGACATATTATATCTGATATATTATGTATGGAATATAGATGGAATACATATATGATGTATGGAAGAACATATTTTTCAATTCATTTCTTTCTCAATAAGTGCAATTTCGCCATAATTTGTTAATTATTAAATGTCTTGTTCAGCATTTCAACGTACTGTCTTAATATTATGATGGCATTAATATTGTCCTCTATACGTGGTCCTTGTCCCTTACCTTATTCCCTTCCTTATAACTTTGTTATACTCCACTTTATTTCATTAACCGTTGCTACCAAAGCCTTGGTATTACGCGCCACCTAAAGGAAATTCTCCTTCATTATGCTTTGAAGATATTTATTTTAGTTTAGAGAATGCAATGTTCTAAGTGAGATTGCTCATTAATTAAATTGTAAGTCACGCATTTTGGTATAAAGCATTTTGAGATGGACAAATTGGATTATTATTAATTATATTCTTTTGTAGCGCTTCCGGGATGTTCACCGAGGCCAGGGTTGATAATTTTCATGCCATTATACGGTAACGGTGCGCTTCTATTGTCGGTAGAATACGTGCTAGCTCCTACAGCATCCTGAGTGTATTGTGTGATAGGTGGGACAGCCCCATGCTGGCTCACTGGATACGGCTGCACACGTAGGTGTCAGTCGTTTCAATTTTTGTATATAGTGTGCGTATGCGTTTCTATCGACACGGTTTCTATCACAATCAGAAGGATTCATCATCATCATCCGCCTAGCCTTTTCCCAACTATGTTGGGGTCGGTTTCCAGTCTAACCAGATGCAGCTAAATACCAGTACTTTACATGGAGCGACTGCCTATCTGACCTCCACAACTCAGTTACTGGGTAATACGATTCATATGTTTGACAAATTGCTCGACAGCGTAAATAACGCATATCGTATAATCGAATTTTTCAAAATGAATGTCATTGGGTTTGTGTGGGTGCGTTACGTAATAACCCCGCATTACATAGCGTACTTTCTGACTTTTTATATTTTTGTTCGGCTCCTAAGGCTTGTAGCTTGATGTTAAATTATATATGTATATGTCGGAGTCATTCGTTTGACTATTCGGGATGCCAGCGCCAGGCGGTGCTCGACAGAATCTAGCCTGACTTTGTGGGAGTCGAGGAGAATGCTACAGGTTGTGCAGCATTCTCTTGATCATTGGACATCGCACGGACAACATGTGCTCTGAAACTGTCTCGCGTTCCGTTTCGTTGAGTTGTGTACTTACAGTGTGTGATTCGCTAGTATGACTAAGTCGTTCGTTAAATTCAAAATCACAAACGGTTTTTCTATTTCGCAATAACCAACACTACCCACAGTGTGCTCACAATAGCTTAAAATAAAAAAAAAATATATATTTTATTTTATTTTGATGTCTAATGATAACAAGAGAATCGTACCATCTTCGGCATATACAAGCAGTTGTTTTGCATCCTCGTCAAACTTCAGGAGGCTGTTATGAAAGACATAAATCCTACCTTTTACTTCCTACTATATATAATATATATTCTATATAATATTATAAACGTGAAAGTTTGTATGGATGGATGGATGTTTGTTACTCTTTCACGCAAAAACAACTGAACGGTTTGGATGAAATTTGGCACACAGATGGTTTATAACCAGGATTAACATATTTTATAGGATACTTTTTATCCCGATGTTCCCACGGGATCGAAACTTATGCGAGTGAAACCGCGGGGCGCAGCTAGTAATCAAATAAAACTACGAGCCCTTGTAAATAATGAAGACATACTTGTTTTTTTAGTTATTTATGTTTGACAGTATTTCAGAATACACCACTTTCAAAGAACAGAATCGCGTTATGGTATCGTATAAGCGGCCGCGTTTTTATGTGTGTGTAAAAGGGCAGTTACAGAGCAGTCTCACAAAGGCCGCGTTTTAAAATGCGTATCGCACACATGCCGATTTCCGAAAATTAGAAAAAAATACCTACTTACTTTATTATTGATTCGTGTCGAGAATCAGTAGCACAGTTACCTCCTTGAATTTGACGAGGATGCAAAACGACACCTGGTATACAGGGTTATTGGTAAAACACTAACATTACTAACATCATAAACAACAACTGTTGTTAAACCTAGTACTAGTACTCGTACTAGAGATTAGCGCGTTCAAACAAAGCAACAAGGAAATTCTTCAGCTTTGTTATATTTCTATGTAGTATGGACGGTTACAGCCATCGTTGGTTTGGCTAAAAGCAAACAAATCCTTCATGGTACTTTAACTAATGGCTATTTCTCAGAAACTGTAATTTCGGTGCAAGGGTGCTTTTCTGTACAACGTTTCAGAGAACAGAATTCCAGATTTTTTTATGTTTGTTACCTTGTTCAAAATTTACATAAGTAGATACATAAAATCACGCCTTTTTTCCCATGGGTTTAAGCAGATACTACAGAACGCAACCTGCTACAGTCAGAGTTTCTTGTTTGAAATAGTTTGAAATTCTAACTAGAAGAATATTTTTTTCTTTGTTACTATGTTGAGAAATAATTTTAGTAAGCAATTGAATAAAAAAAACATTTACTGCATTTTTTGACTATCTCACAGCTTATCTAATGGTTTTAAACTACATACTTCATTGGCGAACGAAAATAACATCTGTGTTTCAAATAACGTAATTTAAGTGAAAGTTAGTTTTTATGAGCACAAAGTTAGACTAGACATAGATAAAGAAAAAGTATAGGGATGAAAAATTCTTTTTTTTATATATCTTTATTATTTTTATTTAAAAGGGGTTTTTGTCCAATAAGGATATGTCAACCCCATCATACCTTCAGCGGGATTGTCCGAAAGGGTTACCGCTACCCCGGAACATAAAGGGCGAAGGAAGGAACATGGGTGGGTTTTAGTCAGTAAGAGTCTGACACTCTCTTCCGCTCCACCCAGAGCGGGAGCGGTCATTTGATGATTTCCCACCAGAAAAAAAAAAAAAAAAAAACCCATCATAACTTATTACAATGTTAATATACTTAGATATAATACACAAGGAGAAACAAATCTAAATTACATTATAGTAACACTAAAAGGCTGCTGCTCACTATTGAACGACTAATGAAAAATTCTTGGCGTACAATAATCTTTACATTTTTTTTGGTTTAAAATATTTTGTAAGTATTTCCTTTCAACTTTGCAACGATGCCCGATGGGGCCGAAAGGTTCTGGAGTGGCAACCGCATAACGGAAGACGTTGCGTTGGAAGACTCACGTAAGGTTTACCGATGACCTGGTGAAGCCCGCAGACATCCGCTGGATACAAGAAGCACAGAACCGGTCGAAATGGCGGTGCCTGGGGAAGCCCAAGGTCTAGATGTGGACGTCGTTTGGCTGAACTGATTACTGAACTATAAAAAATATATATAATTGCGAGTATCAAACTCTAACTTAGAAACAAAAAAAAAGCAACGTTCCAATTAAACATTATCGTTTGTCTTTTGTTTATCATAATTGGGTTAAAATTAATGAACCGTAACAAAATCATATGCAATTGTTATCCTTAGCACTTTAGTTTCAATATAATAAAAACACGTCAATACCGCTTCAGTTCCCATAATATGTTGTGTTATATAACATACATGGCGCTTTGCTTATTTGCAGAATATTCAACAATATGTAGGATTTAGACTACCGGGAATAATTCTTAAACCTACATTTTATTAACACTTGTGTATTAAACCAGACAACGTAGTTTCTTCACCATGGATTCTGGCAACGCCGTGTCTTATTTTAAAAAGGTTGAGAATATTTTGAAGATGCTGACCATTCTCAATCTTACTACATATCAATGGCCGGAACCCATTTGTGTTCAAGGTAAGTTCCCAAGTAGGTATATTATTTCTTAAATATTAAATGGCTCTTTCACCATCGCTAGAAATATGATGGTCTACCGTGCAAAAATAAAATCTGTATTTTTTTACTTCATCTCGTAGAATCTGAAGGAATAAAGAAATATATCATAGGAATTAAAAGACGTATGGTCAAGCAAGGACAAGGAAGATACTGATCCGAAAGTCTTTGGTTTTTCAGATGGAGCGAAGTTTGATTTCATAGTAGTGGGAGGTGGGACAGCAGGATGTCTCATAGCAAGCAGACTTGTAAAAAGGAACGCTAGAGTACTGCTTATTGAAGCTGGAACTGTACCGCCCATAGAATCTGATGTGAGTATCAAAGATAAAAATATGGCAGTGGAGCTCAATCAAACTAAATATTTGAATTTGAATTTGAAACTGCCCAGAGCATTTTACTGTATTGGGGTCGGCTTCTAGTTACTTCCAGTTACTGGGTAGCACAATACCCCTTGGTAAGACTGTAACTGGTTGGTAGCAGTAAAGCTCATACCTTCATAAATAACAGCAATGTTTTCAACCGAAATTATTGTATGGTTTAATTTTCAGATGGCAGGATTATTTCCATTTATGAAGAAAACGAGATATGATTGGAACTTCACGTCAACTTGTGAAGGCCTGAATACAGAGTATCATACGGGCAATGTGATCCATATGTCGCAGGGTAAAGTGTTGGGTGGTTCTGGTTCCTTAAACTATCCCTGCTATACAAGAGGGTACCCTCACGATTATGATAAGTGGGCAACCATTACTAACGATACTTCCTGGTCGTGGAAGTCAGTCTTACCATTATTCTGTAAGAACGAAAAGCTCATTGATGGAAAACTCCTTCAATCTAATGAAACACATTGTTACGGAACTAAAGGGAAAATTCAAATTAAGAAACAATATTATAAAAGTAACAAAAACTATTTTAAAGCTTTAGAAGAAATAGGTTATGAATATCATCTGGATATAAACCCGAAGCATCCACTGGGATTCACCGAACTTATGTACAATATAGGTGACGATATGCGCCAAAGTACGGCCAAGAAATTCTTGAGTCCTCTTAAAAAGAACAAGAACTTACACCTCATTTTGAACACATTAGCAACTAAAATAATATTTGATGATAACAAGAATGCTATTGGAGTAGAAGTGTTGACAGAAGATAATAGAAAACTGAGGTTGAAAGCAACCAAGGAAGTTATAGTAACAGCTGGAACCATTAAGTCACCGCAGCTACTTATGCTTTCTGGGATAGGTCCAAAAGAGCACTTACATAAGAAAGGTATCAAAGTGGTATCTAATTTACCTGTGGGCAAGAATTTCCAAGATCATGTGAACAGCCTTTTATTTTATAAAATGACAAAAGCTCCACTTACCAGTAATATTGCAGATCCTCATGAATACCCGTACGTTATATTGGATGGGTATGTAGCTCTTAATAAGTCTCAGAGCTACCCTGATTATCAAACTATTGGCGTTCATTTTGGCGACAGTCTCACATTTTTCGGACTATGTGCATTTTTCTTCAGCTACGATGAAAAGTTCTGTGACACTATAGGTAAAGGCCTTGATAATAAAGAAGTATTCATGGTATTTATAACATACCTAAACCCGGAATCACGAGGAGAGATTCTTCTTAGAAGTACTAATCCAAATGATCATCCATTGATCTATCCGGGTTACTATACTAACAGTATAGACATAAAGAAACATGCTAGTTATTTAGCAGATTTTAATCGTATTTTGAATACGACATTCTTCAGAAGCGTGAAAGCTGAGTTTGTTGATCCACATATGAAGTCGTGTGAAGGTTTGGAAAGAGGGACTACGGAATATTGGAGATGCCATACACTGGGGACATCAGATACGTCACATTATTTTGTTGGTACTTGCGGTATGGGAACGGTGTTGGACTCAAAGCTTCGAGTTCATGGAGTCAAGGGGCTACGAGTGGCTGATGCCAGTGTTATGCCAACTAATGTACACGGATTGATTCAAGCTTCAGTCATGATGATAGCACGAAAAGCTTCCGATATGATAATTAAAGAACATGGTTTGTAATTGGAAAAGACATCGGTTTGAGGTTGGATATTATAAATATTATTTTGTTTATCACCTTCGATTAGTATGTATTTTGAACAAACGACGACAACTTTTCTAGTTTGAATGTTATTTTCACTCCTTTTTTTTATTTACTTAATAAATGTGCACTGATTTCCTTATTTATATTCTTTGGTTTTAGATGATATTTGGGTACCTACGTGTTAGTAGAGGCACTTTTAAGAGCATTTAGGTTCTTTTCAGTTAGATTTTGCCTAATTTTCTTGTCTCTTTTTGTGTCTCATTGCAACCAATCCCTAGAAGTTGCCTAGTGCCTTCAAAGGTCACAAATATCAAACAGTAACTTCCACAGAACATTCACGTTAGCTAATATAAAAGTTTATTTCATTCTCCATCCATTTTTTTGCAGAATCCTACCACTGTCCAACATGTTGTACGAAGAACAATGCAAAATTTCCGCTCTATTGCCGCGAATGTCCTGCTTTTGTCTCGTTGACAGCCTTTGTATTACTTACTTCTAATGAAATTACGCAATATAAATACTACGGTAGGTACCTAATTCAAAATTTCACATACATATAAGTAATGAAGTGGGCCTATTTGGTGCAGCCGTGTGGCCCTCAAACCTGCTTTTGTTTTCTACAATGAAATACACTTTTTAGGGTTCCGTAGTTCACGTCTCGGAACCTTTATAGTTTCGTCATGTCCATCCATCTATCCGTCCGTCCGTCCTCGGCTTACCTTCCAAACGGTTAGTGCTAGAAAGATGATACTTTGCATGGATATGTGTATTTACCACGTCAACAAAGTACTAAAATATAATCATGAAAAATATTTTTTTTTTGGGTACCTCCCTACACGTATACTGGGGATGATTTTTTTTCTCGCGTCTAACCCATTGTGTGGGGTATCATTAGATAAGTCTTTTAAAAACATTTAGAGGTGGAGGAGTGAGGAAGACGATTTTTGGATTTAGGTATCTGTTTGCGAGATATTCAACTTTAAAGCGCCTTCTTTTGTTAAAATACGGCGTTCCCCTCCCCCTTTCAAAGTTAAACGGCTGGCTCGAAAAATCTGAAAAAAATCATGATGCTACTCCATGCGATGAACTTTAAAGAGAAACTATAACGGCTCAGATAACTTTGTTAGTTCAGGAGTTAGAGGCCTAACTTGTAAAGTGCCATTATGGGTGACTACGGAACCCTATGCGTGGCCTGACGCGCACTTGGCCGGTTTTTTGTTGGAACCCTTCACGAAGCTGTCAACTACACATTTTGTACATCAAACTGACTAACTTAGTGCGAAAATAATTTCTGGAAAACGACTTTTACTTTTGGTGTGAAAATTCGTTGTTTATAATTTCAAATGAATTTTCTTTCTTTGATCTAATGAGTTAGCATTATAAATTTGTTTTATTAGTTTAAATACAAACTATAGAGTTGTACGTTTATTTAGTATTAGAAGTTTATCCAGTGTACCTATATATTATATTAAGCTATACAGGAATATATCATCATCATCATAATATAATCAGCCTATAAGGTTCCCACTGCTGGGACACAGGCCTCCTCTCTGTGAGAGGGAGTGGGGAGAGGAATATATAATTTATTTCAATTTGGAATCTACTGGAGTGAACTTTATTGCTGAATATTTTTGCTTTAATTTATTTTATAACAGAGAGCCGTTTTTGGAATGTATTTTATTAAAAATACCTGTTGGATGATACCATCATGGTATCCAGATAAAATTGTTTCACAATACAGGGTGTATTGTTATTAAAAAATAAATGTTTTATTTCATTAACCCTGTAGCTATAAGAATTGGAATACGTATTTCGTTATTATAAATTCGTAAACAATAGCTTTTACCACTTGTTTCATAATTTCTTATCACACAAAATGGCGAAGTCAGCCCTTCAAAATTTAATACTCCGCCAGCAAATACACAAATCAAACCTGATTTATCTTAAAACAATCAAAACGTAAGCGAAAGCATAATACAAAGACAGTTATCTGCCACAAAATCGGCACTCATCATTTAGATTTACAATGATACGAAAATATCAAATATTGTTTTACTCAAAGTCCTTAAGGCATACTCGATCGCCTTTTCCCTAACAAGCGAAAAGCTTGATATTATGAGAACGATTCTTGTGTGAAACCTTGCCACAATTAACAAACCATCTTAAAATTACTTCGCCGCGGAACAACAAAGGTTTGATTTTCGCTTTTCGCTCGATTATTGGAATCCCGCGAACTGAGCTGTAACCAACATCAGCTACCGCTTGTGTTCTTATAATATATACTTATTGTATTATATTATAAATTCGAAAGTAACTGTCTTTCACCTTTTCACGCATATATATGTATGTACTCAGCCTATAATGTTCCCATACAGACAGGCTTCCTCTTTCTGAAACGGAGTGGGCTGTAATCCACCACGCTGGTCCATTGCGGGTTGGTAGATATCACATGTCTTCGAATTTTTGGTTCTAGGACATGCCGGTTTCCTCACGATGTTTTCCTTCGTCGTTTTGAGAGCAGTGGTGATGATATAATTTACACAAAGTAAAGCGCTTGAGTTTGACCTACAACCGCGGCCGTGACCACTGGGCCACCACTAGGCCACCACTGCTCCACCTCTATTTCACGCATAAACCACTGAAACTAGAATACTAGCGCTGCGGTAGATATTTATTTTTTAAATTTCGAAACGTTATGCTGTAATAGGAGCCGTTTTGGGCTCGTATAGGTCGTTTTCAGGGTACTTACCTAAAGGGTGTCATCGGGACACTATTACTAAGCCTTCGTTGTCCGTCTGTCTGTCTATCTGTCAGCGGGTTGTATCTCATGAACCGTAATAGCTAGACAGTTGAAATTTTCACTTTTTGCCTTGTGGTGCGGAACCCTTCGTGTGCGAGTTCGAGTGACACTTGGCCGTTTTTTTTTTTGTTTTTTGGCGATTCGAAAAAATAATGTCAAATATATTAGTTTTAAATGTTCCTTTTTTATGTACTGTTTGATTTTTCTGTGCGTATCCCTAAAAAATGAACGCATAGGTAACCAGCATGGGACCCGGAGAACGACATGAACTTTGATGACTTTTCAAAGGAGAGAAACCTAATCTTTGTATAATTTACTAGCTGCATCCCGCGGTTCCACCAGCATTAGTTTTGATCCCGTTAGAATATCGGGATAAAGAGTATACCTTAAGTTAATGCTGGTTATAAACCATCTGTGTGTCAAATTTCATCCAAATCTGTTTAATAGTTTACACTTGTTTCTATAACAATAAAAAACAGTTTTCTTCCTAAAAAATGATGAAACACAAATTAAACGCACACGAAGTTGCGATACTATATCAGGTTCTATCCAATCGCTTGTTTTATTTATAGGGTGTTTTCTTTCACAAAGCGAGATGTATTCCCGGCGGTATAGCCGATACTTTTATTGATACCGCTTGAAAGAAAACATAGCTTGCACATTGGTGTGGAAGTAGTGGCCGGTCTAACCTAGAAACGCTAAAGAAATACGCTTTCAGTTACCAGGATTCGATTAAATTTTTATTGTTGTGGCAGTTTTAACGACCGTATCTTGCGATCTTTTTCTGATATTATTTTTATAAAATTATTCTTTGGATTTATAGGTTGTTCTCAGATACAAGAAAGCTTTGCGAAGAGAGGTATTTTTGAAGCAAATACATACATAAAGAGATCTTGTGCAGACGTAATTGAGGTGGATTACAACGCGCCACGCGACATGGCCCGAATAACGCGTGTAATATTGTACATACAAATTCAATAAAAACACGCTTCCGTGCAATTTGGCTCTGATAATTCTGATCCAGCCTGTCCCTTGCTGCCCTCTCCCAGTGACGCCCTATGCCGAAGTCCGTACCCCATAGGGGATGCCCTTAGCGTGTAGTCGCTTAGTTTTTAAGTTTTTTAAGCCCTGGCGTGAGGCCTTAATTTATTGAGGCATCCACAAGCAAGCCCGGTTAAGCAGACAACCACCTCATAGGTTGACTATGAGACGCCATTCCCAAAAAAAAAAAATGGTTCAGTTCCCGCTTCCCGTCGTTTGGTGCGTTGAAGTATGTGATCCGCCTAAGAGACACTAATCTGACTGCTAATGATGAGAAGGGCTAATGATGAAAAAGGCCTCATTACGAAACTTAACCATAAGTGCAAATGTACCTTCAAAATGGTGGTCTTATCGCCTGATAAGAAGATCGAGATAATAATTGAGGGTACTCTTATCCAATTTTACGTCACAAACCCGTCACCAAAAACCCTCTTAACTTAATAACCCAAACAAACTTGTTTCAGCAAATTAAAATAAACGTTGAAGGGGCACATTTAATTAAGAATCACAGTGAGTGAGATATTAAAATTCACTTCGAAATTGTGTTAAAGACTGAACGAGATTGATCGAGGAGAAGGAAAAACAATGGGGGACTGAACACCGAAGCAATTTGGGCTTTGATTAAAATTTATTTGTTTGCATACTCTATTTTTGTCGCCCGATGAGATTTCCAATGAGTGCCTAGTTTCAAAAACAATAAAGAAAAGGAATGTTTTAGAAGACCCGGATTTAATTAAAATCATGGTTATGTACCGACACGCCTAGCTCGAATATCTGTTGTTTGAGGAATAATGGTTCATTTTAATGATGAATGAATTTAGCGATATCGGCGATGTAATTTTAGGACTGGACAGAAAAATCCGAGGCGGAGAGTCCTTAGTATTAATATGAGCGGGGGCTGGAATGAATTCGTCAATACGTGAAGCAACATACCTATAAGAATGTATGCAGATATAAAAAAGTAACTGCAGAGGTAACCATTATTAATTCAAGGTTGAAAACAATTGAAAGCCTTTGTTCTGCTAGATTTGAAAAATGAATTTGAAGCATATAGGAAATCCATTGCTTCATACGTTTTAAAAATTCCTCTGCTCAACAACGTAAATAACACAATGAACGTGGGTGAACTGTCAAAATGAAATCCACTGCGATCTTTACCATTTTATGTAGAGCATATTTCTCTTTTACTTAGTCAAAATGAACACAAATAAAAGACGTTACCAAGTAACGAACAAACACCTGTAAAACGAGTAAATAAAACCCAGTCTTCTAATCTCCAAGAACAAAAGGTAGATAAAAACCATAATCTCCAGGCGGTTTACATGAATTACGACCACCTAAATAGCTATAAACATAAAAATTGAAAAAGAAAAAGTTTTGTACCAACAAATGTTCGCAATTTCCCACAAATGGTAGGGTATTCTATCGTACCGGTCTATAAAAACACTCTAGATTACAAATATTAAAAGCAGTCGTTAAGGGATAAAAGCCTTTATGGCTGTTTAAGTAAGGTTCTTATTTAGGCACTGTTTTGGCGTAACATGTTAGTAGATGAAGAAACTGACAAGTGACATTGAAAGAAAACGGAGACTTATAAATATTGCGTTTTTTTTTTTTCAAAACAAATAGCGTAGAGTCATCTCAACACATTTGTCTCTTGAATTTGTATATATATATATATACAAGCTATTGCAACCTCGTCAAATTTCAGGAGGCTATTATGAAACACATAAATAATCAAATAAAATTACGATCCCTGGTAAATAATGAATACGAGTACATACTTGTTTTTTTAGTTATTTCAGTTTGACAGTATTTCAGAATACACCACTTTCAAAGCACAGAATCGCGTTATGGTATCGTATAAGCGGCCGCGTTTTTGTGTGTGTGAAAGGGCAGTTACAGTGCGGTCTCACAAAGGCCGCGTTTTAAAATGCGTGTCCCACACATGCCGATTTACGAAAATTAGAAAAAAAAATACCTACTTATTTTATTATTGATTCGTGTCGAGAATCAGTAGCATAGTTACATACCTCCTTGAATTTGATGAGGATGCAAAATGATACCTTGTATACAGGGTTATTGGTAAAAGACAAACAACCTTACAGGACTGGATTACTAACATCATAAACAACCACTTTTGTTCTATGACTTTTTATAAAATATAATACATTTACCAAAAACAAACCTTTAAGATTTCGTTGTTCTACCTCACCCCCACTCCCCTCCGCTGAATTTTGTACTAGACACGGCAGTTTGTTACCTAACTAGCGCTTTTTTTTTGCTTTGCATCGAGTTTGTAACAGAAAATCGAATATTTCAATTCGTTGAATTGAAATATTTTTATTTTTGTACGAATATCTGGATAATTAAAATCTGATGAATTAATAAAAGTCTTGTTTATGATGTTAGTAATGTAGTCCTGGTTTGCTTATGTTTTGCCAATTACCCTGTATATATAAATTAAAAGTATATATTATAGTAAATATGTATGAATGTGTCTTATTAGTTTATAACCTATTTATGTACTTGTGTACCTATTTTATTTATAATTCATTTTAATAGTTATTTTTTATCATTGTTCATCTCAATCAAAGCACCTGTCATCTAATCTCTTCGCCACCCTTAGTTGACCGATGGAGAATGCCTAAGGCATTAAGTCCGCCTTTGCCAAAAGTTTAAATAAATAAATACTTGCGGTGAAATAAAATGGATAGGCAGAACCTTTGGAGATCAATCTCTGTCTATCCCGCTATCGGAATGACATGAGGTGATACATCACCAGTTGCACCCTTGTTTACGTGAACAGATTTCCCACCAACAATATTATTCCGAATAAAATGGTTCACGTCTTTTTTCAGCGAAATAGACGAATTGGAGTTTTATCACCGCATATTATTTTAGTGGCAATAATAACATCATACATGTTGTTGAACCTGATTTCTTTATTGGAGCAGGAAATATTCAGCAGTTTTTCGTAGAAATTGTATAGTATAATAATAGAAATCGCAATGCTCAAGGCAAATGAAGCATATATACAATGTAGAGACAACAATACGACAGTAAATAAAACCACTAGCAATACTAATGCATCAGAGTATTTTGGAACTTTCAAAAAAATCCCAGCTTCGAAATTAAAACAAGTGAATTTTTCAAACGAACTAAATAGTAGTGATGGCCCGACTATAGGTTTTACCAATATTTGATTAGCTATAGTGAATAAACCATTTCATTGAATTTTCGTATGCAAACTGGGAACGTTATTAAATACACGCAGTTTAATTTATTGTTGTATTGTCATCTCCACCTTGTATACATTTCTAGATTTTGAATATGGTAAGTATTCCAATAATCCCCATTTGCACGACGCAAGCTTCGTGCCTGTGGCATAAAGAATCTGAATTAAAAAAAACATATTTATAGGTTAAAGGTCAAGGTTTTATATTTTATAATACTTATATGTTGCGCTATGTTTTATCATTGATGACATACAAATATCAGTGAAGACTATTAATATAAAATAAAGACCAACAAAATTCACTATAGAAAACAAACAAAATAAAATACAAGCATGCAATACATTGGATTATACAAAGTTTTTATTGTACATATAATCCAATGTACAACAAAAACGACACAAAAGAATAAAAACGTTGTATAATCCAATGTATTGCATGCGTGTACTTTCTTTTGTTTACGCAACAATTTTCTTGTATCTGTAGACCAGAAGGTGGTAGCCGTAAGGCTAATCCGGGGCTACCGCACGATCTCGCGCGAGGCGGCAAGCCTCCTTGCCGGACTGCCGCCATGGGATCTGGAGGCGATAGTCCTCGCGCGCCTGTATGAGTGGCGCGCGGAGGCACTACGCCGGGGGGAAAGTCCGCTCCCGCGGCAAATTGCTGCGGAGCGGACGGACCTCCGGCTCGATCTCATGGCGACATGGAAAGAGCGACTGTCGCAACCCAGCGCAGGGCACGTCGCGATAGCGGCGATAAGACCCCTCTTTGAGGAGTGGCTAGAGAGGCGCCACGGCGCCCTCACCTACCGCCTGACGCAGGTCCTCACCGGACACGGAAGTTTCGGGAGGTTCCTGCACATCATCAGGCGGGAGGAAACGCCCGGGTGTCACCATTGCCAGGATCGCCCAGAGGACACGGTGGAGCACACGGTGGAGGTCTGCCCCGCTTGGGCGGAGCACCGCCGTGTCCTCGTAGAGGCGATCGGCAGCGGCGGCGGCCTCTCGCGCCCGGACCTGGTGCAAGCCATGGTCCGGAGCGAGAGGGAGTGGGAGGCAGTCGCCTCCTTCTGCGAAGCAGTCATGCTAGCGAAGGAGGTGGCGGGACGGATGAGGGAGAGAGCCTCCCGTCCCAGCCGCCGCGGGAGACGCCCCGGGCGTCGGGAGTCGAGCAACGACTACCGGCCACCGTAGGCGCGGGCCTGTGGGCGGAGAGCAATGGGTAGCTTACCGCCCGATCAGGACCAGGCCCGTGCCGGACGGCGCGTAAGTGTTCCACGCGCGCCTCAAAGAGATGTCAGCATAATCAGAGGGGCCCCTTAGGGCCGAAGCCTGCCGGGTCAGCGGGATTGTCCGAAAGGGTTACCGCTGCCCCGGAACATAAAGGGCGAAGGAAGGAACATGGGTGGGTTTTAGTCAGTAAGAGTCTGACACTCCCTTCCGCTCCACCCAGAGCGGGAGGGGTCATTTGATGATTTCCTATCCCAAAAAAAAAAAAAAAAAAGCACTGCTTAGACAGTGCAACTTTTATAGTTGCTGCAACTTCAACGTATGGTATGCCAGAGGCAACTAAATTAGACTGTGTAACGAAAGCCTAATCTTTTCGTACAATACCTAAACTAAATAACCAAATTATAATCCAAGCAATATAAGCAGAAATATCTAATGAATTAACTGTGAATGAATTAATTAATCTGCATTCGCGATTTATTTGCCAAAAATGTAAACAAATATGAGTTTATGGAAAAATAACTTTAATTCCTACACAATAAAGTTCAGTTTACGTTACAACTGCAAACATTTTTATTGCTTTTTCAATAGTGCTAGTCTCTCTGAAATCAACTTAGTTACCATTAAAATAAAAGTTAATATTTATTTAACTTGAAATAATATCAATTTGAAACATACATTTGAATAGACTTTATGTCAAAGTTTCAATTTACAAAAGATTTTCGGTCTTTACTCGTCCAAATAATATATATTATGTTCAATTATTGCGCTCTGAAGAACGAAAGATCAAATTTTAATTTAGACAATAGACAAATTAATAAATAACTTACCAAAATCATGACGGTTCATCAGCCAGCAAATACCTGTTAAAAACAAAAGAGAGTCAGTTTTTGTTGTAAGGAGGTATCGTCTACGTAGTTAAATCTACCTTATAATAAATATAATGGGAGATTTTATTCATATCTGTAAATTAATTAAAAAAAAAATAAAACACTTATATACGTCAAATAATATATGAGTTTCGTGTTTCCTATCCGACTACACTGAGAAGAAAAAACAAATCAAACTCAGAGTTCACTCTTAAAATCAAAATCCAAAGTCATTTAGTCAAATTAGGCTCAGAATCAGCAGTTATCGAAAGTCAAAATGAAAAAAGACAGTCCCCCAAAACGCCCGCCCTTCACCACTTCCTAGTGCTTTCGCTTGGAAGAAAAAGTGGTGCAACAAACTCCACAGCAGCACAGCTGTGTGTTCAAAGTCCAGACATAATCTTGGTCCGGTCATAATATGAGAACCATGCAATTACATAAACTCACGACTTCCTCTCATGGGGGTCGACAAGACTAAAAAGCGCCACCTGCTACGATCCGTACACCCTACATATTTTTGCCTTGTTTACGTTCACACAGTTGTGAGTACTACGCACCTGACCTCCTGAAGAACATCACCAGTAATATCACTCTACATGATTTATTTTTAACGCAGGGGGTTCAGAATCTTGTGATGAATTCGCGGTTACAGTTTGCCTAAGGGTTAAAAAAAATCTTGTAGGTGTGTCCTTCTAGGGGGTCCCCTCCCAACGTTTCCACTCATATCTACCTTGTAAATTGCCTACCTTTTGGTAAGTCGCCTTTCACCACTGACCTATACTATACAAGTACGCTGAACTTCATCAAATGGCGAAAATCAAATGTCTTCGTTTTGTCATCGATAGTGATGACAAAACGAAGACATTTGATTTTCGCCATTTTGGCGCTGATAGCAACGTGAGCGTCCGTGGAACTAATATTTTTGATAGCTATTTTTACAAAATGCACATACTTTCATGATAAAAATGTTCTAAATGTCTCGTAGTAAATACAAAATACACAAAAAAATCTTATTCCATGATTAAACCTAAATCATCACAGAAGTCACAAAACAACACGACTGCTAATTGCAACAATGTATCAATTTTAGTTCCTGAGACGCTCGAGCTGAGTGCTTTGAATCGGCACAAAAAGCAACTATTGTTTCGTATAGTAAATTTAGTCCAGCGTTCTTGTTTATTTTAAGTCAGTGCCTTTCAGTCATCATCATAAATAATTATGAAGCTAAATATTAATTCCATAGCTCATAAATTAATGAACAGATTAATCCCCACTACCATTCCATAATTCACCAGTAAATCACCGCACGTTATTTCAATTAATTACAGTGATTACTAAAATAAATAACTAATCCGATTTCACATCAGATTAAGCATAATCTCCAATTCAAAATTGTATTACGGACTTAGGCGGGTTACAAAATTGATATGGTAAGCCTTCTCAAGCTCATTTGACATCACGATTATGTGAATTTGGTTCCGGTAGTTAGTTTAGTACAAATATGTAATTTAGGATTAGGAGATTTCGATTATTATATAACATAATCAAAATATCTTAATCCTAAATAAATCCTATCCTACTAACTAATATATACATATAATATTATAAACGTGAAAGTTTGTATGGATAGATGGATGGATAGATGGATGTTTGTTACTCTTTCATGCAGAAACCACTGAACGGATTTGGATGAAATTTAGCACACAGATGGTTTATAACCAGAATTAACATATCTGATACTTTTTTTGCCGATATTTCCACGGGGTCGAAACTTATGCGGGTGAAACCGCGGGGCGCAGCCTGCTAGAGTTACATATAATCATGTTATGGGTAGGCAGGAGTAACAAGGGGTACGTGTTAGACAGTTACTGGGTTGTTGAAAAGCCGTGAACTCAAAAACGGTGAACGAAAACATCGTGAGGAAACCGGCATGTCCTAGGACCAAAAATTCGTAGGCGTGAACCATTTACGAACCCGCATGGGGGCCACGTGCTGGACCACGACCCACTTCCTCTCACAGAGAGGAGGCCTGTGTCCCAGCAGTGGGAACGTTATAGGCTGATTATTATCATGCTATGTGAAGCCGTTGGTCCTAGGTATCATTCTTTGACCTTTATCAGTCGTTACAGGTATTCAGTAGACCGAGTCTGACACCCAGTCTTACCAAGGGGTGTTACCTAGTAACTGGGTTGTGGTGGTCAGATAGGCAGGCGCTCCATGTAAAATGCTGGTATTCAGCTACATCCAGTTAGACTGGGAGTCGACCTCAACATAGTTGATGAAACGCGAGTTTAAGTAAGACCTATGATTTTGATTGAGGTTTTTTTTTAAAGTAAGTTTAAAATTTTTTATTGCTTTGATACAAAACATGAACTATGATAAATGCATTTTGCTTGACTACCACTATTTTACTTTATACCACAGGGGTGGTAAGCAGCCGAACTACTAACCACCGTTACCTGCAGGAATTTAAATGTTAAATAATCTAGACTGAATAAAAGCAAGAAAGAAAAAATCTATGTGTCTGGTTGTCCCAGAAACATATACATGTAAAAACAAACAACTTGAATACCTACTTAGGTATCTTAATGTAAAGAAAATCTAGTACCTAGTTGTTGTTATTATTTTCTTAGACATTACTCACACAAACACACTATATACAAAGGAATAAAACACGATCAAACAGATATGATCTAGGCCCTTAAAGATACCCAGATAACCGCCTACGCCTACTATCTACTGAAAATCATGAAAATATCAACTTTGAAGTAAATACAGCCAGAGAGAATAATGGTTTATCAAGTCGGCACAAATCGTCAACTTGCCTAGTTGAATTGACAAAGAAAGAAGAAGAAAAGTGTAGGTGTGGGTGAAGGGGTCCGTGGCTAAAATAATAACAGCTGCACAGGTCGATCGATCAGGTTTGCCGCTTGCCGCGGTTGGTCTGTGGACGGGTGACCGTCTTTACCAACCGAGACTTCTCCGTGCCTCGGACAGCACGTTAAGCCGTTGGTCCCGGCTGTCATTAATAGATCTTTGACAGTCCTTACGGGTCGTCAGAAGCCCGAAAGTCTGACAACCAGTCTTACCAAGGAGTATCGTTTTACCGACTAAAATAAACACATAAAATCCTCCAGACCGTATTTCAGCCACGGTGACCATGCCGCCGTGGTGGTGATACCGACAATTTAAGTAGGTAGTCAATTAGAACCCTTCCTACGTAGATCCACGCGAGTCACAATGGCTTTTTAATTGTTTCTATAATTACGGCATTCAACTGGTTAATTCCTCTGACTTTAAATAAGCGTTTAGAACGACAACAGCAAATCAGCAAAATCCTATTACAAATTCTATTTCAGACTAGCATGTTGGCGCCCCATAATAGCAATGCCTCAGCTACATTTCGATGCAACACTGATATACTGTATGTCCATTACTTATGAGACCATTATCCCTTTCCCCTTGGCTGGTCTTTACGACTTTATGACTCCCGAGATGGTCTTAACGACCGAGGAAGATAAACTGATGTATATCTTACTCTTATGAGCTGCTCAGATAGTATGTAAGTGCATTGGACAGTGTGGTTTCATGGATTTTGTATGGATTTATGGGTTATAGATGTTTTCTTTGTGTTATCGTCTTAAGTGATGGCTTAAGGCGCTGCCCAAACGTAGGACACCGCAAAAGGATCAGTTTTTGTCGCAGTTAGGCATATTGGTAGATATTGCAAGCCGGAAAAAAAAATGTTCAAAGAAAAGACTTATTCAAAAATATTTATTTAGCCATTGGGTACATCCAAATAGAGAGAATATAGAGAGATATTTGTGAGAGCAGTGGTGACTCAGTGTTAACAGCCCTGACTTACGAGTTGTTGGTCGTGAGTTTAAACGCAGGCAGGCGCTTTACTTTGAGTAAATAAAATTTCATCACCACTGCTCTCAAAACGGTGAAGAAAAACATACTGAGGAAAATTGTCATGCCCTAGAACCAAAAATTCGAAGACATGACGAACCCGCACTGAAGACTTTCAACCCGCACTGGGCCCGCATGGTAGATATTATATATATATAGCCTACTACTTCTTGAAGAATGAAAGGCCCATGTCCCAGCAGTGGGAACATTATAGCCTGATTATGGTGACATATTTATTAACGAGTATATACCAACATTTTAGAAATCCTATGACTGCGTATAAATTTCGAATCGTGTAGTCATGTTTTCTTTATTTCTCTTATAAGGTCATTACCAATTTCTTAGAATTTAAGGGAGAAATACCGAGAGGAACATTAAAAAAAAATGTTAAAAAAACATTTATTTCAGACAAAAAAGTCCATAGGCAAGGCAAGGTTGTTAGTAACAAGAACAACACAATACCAGATTACCAGCTCCATCTTTGTTAGCGATAGGTAAATGATTCAAATCTTTGAACGCTTCAGGGCAACAACAGAACGTTTTCCGTCAGCCTTCCTCATTATCCCATCCATTCCCTGTCAAAATACATTGTTCACCAATAAATACAACATCATAAAGTTAAAACAACCTCCATTGAGGTTGTTTTTTACCGTATATAAAAATAAAATAATGAGCGGCCATCTTTTTTTGTAAATCATCATAATTTTTCCTCAATACCTTCTTCGCTACCGGCTCATATTACCATACTGCTTTGATGTGGAAACGAATCGTTTGTTAAAGCGGAACGTCGTAATGTATAGGGGCTTTGTTTATGTTATAAGTTTTGGGTATGAATGGGGGGTAAGCAGAATTATTGGTACAGATCAGGGTGCGTTGAATGAGTACTAAAGTTCGTTTTTTAATCCCATAAACTAATCTGACATTTAAGTATTTTGTGAATTTTGACATTACATCTGTCAAATTAGTATCAGGGTTTAATGAACGAACTGTAACCGTTCCATACAACTGTTAAAGAATAACAGTTATGATTTGAATATACGGTTTGAGGAAAGAACCGAACAGATTTGAACCGCTGAACTTGTCCAGTCAGTGCAAGCATTTATCAGTAATCGTGTAGCTCAACTAAAAAATTAAGTAGCTCAACGACTCGATGAACAATAGCAAAGATAGAACATTTAAGTAGGCCGCATAAAATACTCTAATTGACAGACAGAAAAAATAATATAAAATATGTGACCCACATTTATTATAATTAAAGTAATATTATAATACTTACTTTCAGTAAGTCGCATCATGGGCACACGGTTTCACGTGTAAATTCGGCTCTGTGATCTGAAAGCCAATTCCCGTAATTAAAAACGTTCAAAATCTAGTCACAATCTCATTTCAGCGACAATTAATGTCAAAAGCTTGTCAAAAATGTAGTTAAATTCGAGGTATTTTTGACAGATTCAGACTGACATCAGACTGTGAACGTTCTTAAAATTACGAGAATTGCCCCTCTGGCCAGTGAGCTCCACTACCAGTGTTGCTGATTGGCAAAAGGTTTCATTAGCATGATGACCTGCTTTCGTATTGGTTCGACTTTAACTAGAAAGTCGAACCAATACGAAAGCGGAATGCATGAGTAAATAAAGAATTTAGGTCATTATTCCGATTCCGGGATTCCGATTTAACGTATTTTTTTCATTCAGAATTTGTAACTTTAGTCTTAGTTTGAACGAGAAAGTAAACATGATTTGGGTTGGACCTAGTATCGTTTGGCTCTTGGGTTGGGTCCCCGATTATAACGCTATCTACCACTGTTTTAGGTTACAATAATTTGTTTTTCTCAAGAACAGTGCGTTACCTATTTATGGAAATAGTGCCAGGGGAGAGGGGGCACTCGCCCCCCTCCCACCCCCCTCCTCCTGCAAAACTATACTAAATTTTTACTTTAGTATGATTGAAAAAGTCACATTGGTTGTATTAAGGTACAAAAATCTGCGAATGTCCGGGGTTTTACTTTTTAACGTAAGTATACTACTACACTACATAATAACAATAATAATCAGCCTGTATTGTCCCACTGCATGGAAAAGGCCTCCCTTTCCTTTTTCCACTGCCTCAAGCCTATAAGCCTCAAGTTCGCAGATACCTACTAATTACTCGTTAGATACTTGGGGATGTCTACCGAGATGACGACTAATAGAGAAGTGTGGAAGAAAAAGACATGTTGCGCCGACCACAAATAAGTTGGGATAAGGGCAGGAGAATGATCAAAAAAATCAAAATCAAAAGTCATTTATTCAAATTAGGCTGAGAATCAGCACTTATCGAACGTCAATATTACAAAAGACAGTCCCCCAAAACGCCCATTACAACTTCTTAGTGCTTTCGCCGGGAAGAAGTGCCGCAACAAACTCCCCAGCAGCACAGCTGTCTGTTCAGTTAGATGAGGATGATACTAGTTATATACTTCATCATCACAGTCATTCCACATAATTAAAATCAAAAGCCTCCTACTCTGCCCACCCACACCGCGGTATAAACAGAAACCATACAATTAGAGCGCCGCTTAACATGATAAAGCACATACTCTCCGGAGCAAAACAGGTGCATTGTCGAGTGCAAGACATTTGCATGTGACAGTTTATGCAGGCTTGTTGCTGGTACCTACGGAATATAATGGATCGGAATAGCATATGATATTCATACTTACTCTGCCCGCGACTTCGTCCGAGTGTGATTTCTTGTTCCTCTGACCCACCTCGTCGCATCGCATCGCTACCCGCGCTATTAATTCGTTTTCGGTTACCGTTTTTTGTTTTGATTAATTACTTTACATATCTAGTATTGTATACAATCAGTGCTGCTGGGGAGTTTGTTGCGCCACTTCTTCTTCCCAGTGAAAGCACTAGGAAGTGGTGAAGGGCGGGCGTTTTGGGGGACTGTCTTTTGTAATTTAGATGTTCGAAAAGTGCTGATTCTCGTCCTAATTTTAATAAATGACTTTTGATTTTGATTTTTTTGATCATTCTCCTGCTCTTATCCAAACTTATTTGGGGTCGGCGCAACATGTCTTTTTCTTCCACATAGCTCTGCAGGATAAACGATAATCTGGGATATTTTTAAGTTGGTTATACCTACGTTCCCGTGGGATGATTTCCAACCTCATCGAGGGCGAAGCTGCGGGTAAGCTATCTATATATTAACGCCTTAGTATATTGCTAGCGACCCGCCCCTGCTCCGTACGAAGCAGGGGCGGGTCGCTAGTAATATGTTGACATGTTGAAACATCGAGAATTCTGTGCTTTATCTAATTTTTATGATTTTGTTTTATACACACGAACCTTTTGCAATTAATGCACAAAACAGCATTAAAATTCTTTATATAGTTTAGAAGATCTAAACGGTTACACAGAAATACATGAAAAGCAACTTTGTTTTATAACATTTTTGGGTGTTTTTCCTTTGAGATCTTTATGTCAATAACACGATTTAACACCTGTATTCCCAAAAATGTAGACGAACGCGTAATGTACAGTCGACCACGAGGTCGTCAATTACGAAATTTGCCACTTTGACAACATTTCCGCGTAACGTCACGTACGTAACGTGTAATTTCATTAGGTTTGAAAATATGTAACTGTCACATATACGAATAGACCTCGTCTTTTGACGACGTGCAAGCATTCGACCTTAGGGTAGCTGACGAGTTTGATTATACCTACACAGCAAAACATTTCGCCAATAAAATTATGTTACATAATTATGTTTCACCCGCATAAGTTCGATCCCGTGGAAATATCGGGATAAAAAGTATGCTATATGTTAATCCTGGTTATAAACCATTTGTGTGCCAAATTTCATCGAAGTCCGTTCAGTAGCTTTTGCGTGTAACAAACATCCATCCATCCATTTATCCATACAAACTTACACGTTTATAATATTAGTAGGATCCTCCTACCAAAACGCCATACCGTAATTACACCAAAGGAGCAAAAAATTACTTCATGTGCTGCTTTCCATCCATCCTGTCCGCGGTGGACATCGAACGGGCGGACTCAATAAATTTTCAAAGTAAATAGGTACCTACATGAAAATAATTGTAAATCATCAAAATCCGTTCAGTAGCTTTTGCGAGAGAGAGTAACAAACATCCATTCACCCATCCATCCATCCATCCATCCATTCATACAAACTTTCGCGTTTATAATCTAATTAGTAGGAAGTAAGTCAAACGTCGACTCCGTGTTTATTTATTTATTTACTAAATCACTAAAACATACCTACACAAACAACAATCACAAAAACTGTAAATTCGTCACTTACAGCGGTGCACAGCACTAGCAGAAAAATTAAAAGTACGTACAAGATATCGTTACTTGAATCACATATAGGTTTTAAAATAAAATAGAATAAACAATGAGGTGTGTTCACAAATACAAAAACACCTAAAAAAAATAACAAAAAAAGGCTGACAAAGAAGGGAATTTATAGTTATATGTAGGTATAATAAGTTATATAGACAAGGTAGGTACAGTGTGGTAAACCGTGGGACCATCATTTAATAATAATAAAAAAACGGCTTTCCCATGGGCTTGAGAAGCTGTAGCCAGGCGCAAGCCTTTGAACAAGAAACTCGTTATCTGATAACTTGCTTATTTTTCCTTATAAACTTTACTTCGCTTCCCTAAGCAAATCGGAAGTTGGCCAGCCAGGTGGAACGGAAAATACAAGAGAATGGTAGAATTTAATATATTATTATGATGAAGCTTCGCCAAACAGGATGTATTTATATAAACAGGATGTATTTATATAAACAGGATGTATTTATATAAACAGAATGTATTTTTATACATCCTGTTTGGTTAAGCCTCATCGCCTACAGCCTCTACCTACGTACTGCAAACAAAATCTGCGTCTATGGTTGCTATTTTTGTAACTATATTAGCATGATCTATGCATCATGCGTGTCTTGTCTCCAATCAACATTATTAATTTATTTGTCATTGCTTAGTTTTTACCTACTGAGTACAGTAATTTTATTCTGGGTACATCGTCTTCATTATAATTATTAATGTATTCAAAATAGTGATATTGGTGAAGTTTCTGGTCCATTCTTCTCCATACGAAACTACCTTTTGGAAGGGGCGCCTAGAATCAGTTATTATACATAAATACCAATCGGAATATATTCTCTCTAAATGATGTTGAATGCCACATCAAAATCCGTTGCGTAGTTGAGTAGAACACAGATAGACACTAAAAGCGACTTCAATAATACGTGTAAAAGGGACAGCAGATCCAAATTGTTAAAGTATAAAATTAAATAATCTACAGATATTTCAAATAGATTACAATACCGAGAATGATTGAAACAATTAAAACAGGAAACGGTTTGGACAACAAAGCCCGAAAATGAATGCTTAACGAAATCATAATTACAAAGTCATGTAATTACTTATTATTACTTATTACTTGAAATGTTAAGAATAAGTAATTGTATTGTAATTCAACCTCCTCCCCCTCACCCTCTCACAGAGGGGAGGCCTGTGTCCCAGCTGTGAGAACATTATAGGCTGATTATATCTTAATTAAGTTTGGTTGTCATTAAATATCCTCTTTCCTTGAACTTCAGTTTAATATCTTTATTAATGTTGTGTGCAATGTACGAGTTATTAATTGTTAAGCAAATTGTCAACTTACGTCAATTTGCCGTGTTATCGACTGTATCGGTCAAGTGTCATTACTGCTACTGCGCTATCACTGTCAAATTTTTACCAGCGACACACTGTTGAATTGTTGAGGGGCTCGTAGCTAAATAACAACAGCCGCACGGGTCGTTCGAAGGTTAAGCAGAATTACAACCCCATTTTTTATATCCACGAATCACTGTCCATTCCAAGGTTGCCTGGAAGAGATCGCACAAAGCGACAAGGCCGTGGCAGTGATAATTGAATGTTTTGTTATGTATTTTCTGGTGTACAATAAAGTAAGTTATATAAATAAATAAATAAATAAGCCATTTGCCACGGTCATTTCGTGATGGGTGACTATCAATTACATAGCGAGACCCCTCCGAGCCTCGGAAAGCACGTTAAGACGTTGGTCCCAGCTGTCATTGGTAGATCTTTGACATTCGTTACGGAAGAAGCCCAATTGAATTGTACTTTTAATATTATCTTATATATAATATTAACATTGATCAATCAACTCAGCCTATCGCAGTCCACTGCTGGACATAGGCCTCTCCCAGGCTGCGCCACAATACCCTGTCCTCCGCCTTCCGCATCCAGTCTGTCCCAGCAACCTTCTTTAGGTCGTCCGTCCATCCAGCTGGGGGGCGTCCCACACTACGCTTGCTGAGATGTGGTCTCCACTTCAGAACTCGTCTGCTCCACGGGCCATCGGTCCTTCGACAAACATGGCCAGCCCACTGCCACTTCAGTTTGCTTACTCTGCGCGCAATGACGGTAACTCCGGTTCTTTTCCGGATAATTTCATTCCTGATTTTATCCTTCAAAGAGCTCTCCGAGCATAGCTCGCTCCATAGCGCACTGAGTGACCTTGAATTTGTGGACCAGCCCGACCGGCAGTGTCCCGACGATTAACATTAATATCTTACTAATATTATATATAAACGAGAAAGTTTGTATGGATGGGATGGATGGATGTTTGTTACTCTTTCAAGCCAAAACCACTGAACAGATTTGGCTCACATATAGTTTATAACCAGGATCATCACATAGGATACTTTTTATCCCGATGTTCCCACGGGATCGAAACTTATGCAGGTGAAACCGCGGGACGCAGCTAGTAACTTTATAAAGAACAGATTACGAATAATAATCCAAGCCACTTGATCCACCTCTTCCGTGATTAAATTAGGAAGTACCTGTGAGCCCCATCGTTATAGTCATTTCAAACAACTGTCAAAGAATGACAGTTGATAAATGATAAATGACTCCCTGACTTTACTTATGAAGTAGCTCTGAGGGGCAATTCTCGTAATTTTAAGAACGTTCACTGTCTGATCTGTTTTAAATTACGAGAATTGGCCTTCCGTTTATTATCTTGTGTTTTTCCCGGGATCGTGAGGCTGTAGGTTGTAGAAATGTGTGTGGGAAAGTATTATAATCAATCTAATTAAAAGAGAGAGCGAGAACACACTCGCTGGGTGGACGAGATCGTACGTATAGCCGGATCACGATGGAGCGACGTAGCGAAAGACAGAGAAAGCTGGTATACTCTGGACGAAGCCTTCACCTCAGTGGTTCTCAAGTAAAAACCATTGAAAATGTTAAATTATTGATAAACACTGCAAGAAAAACTTAGAATAATATAAAGCTATTTAATTTATTTTTTTATCATTAAAAGAGTCTTCAACACCTTGGTCAGTCAACCCCCTCACCATTCTCTTCATGATTATTTCATCATTTTGGTACGACTAGGCTACGCACACAGTTTTTTTCAAGGTTGCTCAGCGCGCTATGGAGCGAGCTATGCTCGGAGTTTCTTTGAAGGATAAAATCAGAAACGAAGTTATCTGGAAAAGAACCGGAGTCACCGACATAGCTGGCAGAGTAAACAAGCTAAAGTGGCAGTGGGCTGGCCGTGTTTGTCGAAGGACCGAAAGCCGGTGATGCAGATAAGTCCTGAAGTAGAGGCTGCGTGTTGGCAAGCGTAGTGTCGTAGTGTGCCCGGTGGTGGCTGGGACAAACTGGATGCGGAAGGCGGAGGACAGGGAGTTGTGGCGAAGCATGGGAGAGGTTTTGAGCCCTATGATATATTCAATAGATTGTCACAGTTCGTTTTACTAAAAAATATTTCTTGAACAATGTTCACATTAAGAAACTACCATTTCTTTTTTTTAAGAAATGCGAAAATATGCCTAATTAAAATTAATAATTTATGTTAAGTTTCTAAACACAAACAACTTTATCAATGATCAGTAAATTTTAATAGAATTTTGGCTAACACTTTCGAAAATCCAAGTACGAGTAAATTAACAACAATTAAAACAAAGACTTCCGACGTGGCATGATTATGATAATTTCAATTAAGTACCTTCTCCTAGAAGTAATTTCAATTTTAACGTAAAACTTTCAGAACAACTTGATCTTAATTAAGTTAAAGTAATTGATTACTTGATTCTTGCTCCATTTGATTACTTAGCCGCCTTATTGGTTCGTGGCTAAAGGGTTATTGGATGGATTGGCAAGGTTAGGTAAAGTTTTCACGGGCAAACTAAAGATGGGCGACTTTTCTTTGCATTTCGAGACCTGTGACCATAACTAAAGTTTGTTTGAAAACTAAAGTTTGACTGAAGAGAGTTTGTTTCAAACATTGAGATTTTTTTTTGTATTATTGAATGGGCCTGCCTCGTTGGTCTAGAGGTCGCAAGCGCTACTGCTGAGCATGAGGTACTGGGTTTGATTCCCGGGTCGGACAAGAGTTATTGTGTTTTCCAGAAATTTGTCAATAGCAGCCCGGAATTAGGATTTGTGCCAGGTTGGTGACAATAGGCTCGTCTCTATTACATGGGACTTCAATATATCTGGCGAAATGCGTTAATCCTAATCCTTCGGGGAATACAGTCTTGTGACGTTATAATGTTACAAAATGGGCCTGCTCTTTATCAAGATTTTAAGCTCTGTGTTGTATAAATTACAAATAGTCACACTCCTCCAAATAATAAGAATTCTGTTTACGCTGGTAGATAATCATACAAGTTCTGATATTTAATGTAGTATTCGGTACCTACAGTACCCCGTAGAATGGTCGTTTGTCGGTAGAGGGCGCCAAAATAACAAATGCTAGTACAAAGGTCAAATCTTCAAGGTCATCGAGCAATGTAATACCGCCAGTTTTGCGTGACTGAGTAACAAACATTCAAACATCAAAACATACAAACTTTCCATTTGCAATATTTAGTACTAGCTGCGCCCCGCGGTTTCACCCGCGTAAGTTTCGATCCCGTAGGAATATCGGGATAAAAAGTATCTTATGTGTTAATCCTGGTTATAAACTATATCTATACCAAACATCCAAATCCGTTCAGTACTTTTACGTGAAAGAGTAACAAACATCCATCCATCCATCTATCCATCCATCCACACAAACTTTCGCGCTTATAATATTAATAGCATAGGATAGTAGGATACTTCTGGCTGCGTTGGATTATAAATCATGTAATTCTGTTAACCCTTAAAAGCAAGCCTTTTAAAAAACACACACTCACTGAGCGATTAAAAAAAATACACACTCTCCGAGCGATTTAAAAATGCTTTTACTTTAAAACATTTTAAAAACTGTGACGAAATAAAAAATGCCTTTTCATAGAATAATACGATTATATGTCAATAATTATATATATAATATAAATTAAACAAGATAAGATAATTTTTATTTGTCGAAAACATGAGTGACAAACATGACATTAAAATTCTAATTTGTTGTCTTGTTTAACAAAAGGTTTATGTGAAGAGATGTGTTATGTGGTTGAAAATAAAGTGTATGGGAATTTTTATAATACGATACGATGGGAATTTTTATGGTAGGTTTATGTCAGATTATGATGTCGATAATGTGTTGGGTTTGGTTTTATTGAGAGGTCTTTATGTGGGTTATGGTAAAATTTTAAGTACAACATTAATTGTGTGACGTTGTAATGTTTCTGTAATGGACCTGCCAATTTAAACTGACTGTGGACTCGAAAATTATATAAAAATGCTCATTTTTGTATAATTTTCAAGTGGACTACCGTTATTTACTCCTTTTTAAGTTGGTTGAAAAGAGATAAGTTCTGATTTCGAACATGAAGCATAAATGAATAGAGCGATTTGTAAAAATATAATTTAAAAGGTCTATATGATAAATCATTTTAAAGGCTTTGACGAACCGTGGCATATCTAGAGGTCCACGTGACGGGGTTTGATCTTATTAAGTTTTCTGTTTGCATTGATGTCAGTTATCGATTTATATCGGTTTCATGCGTAGCCGCCATTTTGAAAAGAAAATAAAATAGCGCGACAGTAGGCAATGCCAGGTTCCATAAAACATCTTCAATCCCCTTTAAATACATACCTTGTCGAAGTCACATCATTATAGAAAATAACGAAAATAATTCCACAAATTAAACCAAAATATAATCACAACGACCTAGTATTCGTTGCTAATGATGTACCTAAAATAAACTTAACTAAATAACGTTATTGTGTTCATTTCACAAATTATGTAAAATGAACAACGCACTGTTTTCGTGATTAAATTAATTATGCTCGTGTTAGTTTTTAGCTAGTTCAGCGGTGAACAAGCGGTGACAAAAGTAAAATATTTCCCTACCAATACTATATGCCTTGCCGAACAAACTCCTCGCAAATATAACTCAGAGTCATCATTATTTGCCTAGCCTTTTCCCAACCCTGTTGGGGTCGGCTTCCAGTCTAACCGGAGCTGAATATCAGTATTTTATATGGAGCGACTGCCTATCTGACCACCACAACCCAGACACTCGGTAACACGACACCCCTTGATAAGACTGGTTGTCAGACTTTCGCGCTTCTGACGACCCGTAGCAACTGTCAAAGTTCCAACCAAAGGGACCAACGGCTTAATGTGCTGTCCGAGGCACGGAGGGGCCTCGGCATGTAAATAACTCGGAGTAAACTAAATAATTAATTTTTGCTATCTTCTTCATATTATGAACTGAGGAGTGATTTTTCAAAAGGCCTTATTTCCAGCAGAGCCAAATTTTCAGTAGAGCCAAATATCTGTGAGATATGCAAAGGTTGTACTATAACTTTTGAAAGTAGTCAAAATAAGTGTGCATTAGTTGTTCTGAACATATGGCATTTAAAAAAAATAGTTTTATATACTTGTATTGTTTTTATCTTAAATTAAATTTTGGAAATATGACCTTTTGTTTGCTACAACAGGAAATAAGGCCTTTTGTATAAAGTGAATAGGAAATATGCCCCTTTGTTGCACACCAATTTGGAAATAAGGCTTTTTGTACAATTCAGAATGAGTAGGTTAGGTAAAAAACAACTAGATAGTGGTGTTACTTAAAATATTAAAGAATTGTTGTTAGGAAATAAATTGTTTATTCACAAAATGAGACCATAACAAATTTAAATTCTAAGGTTCAACAAATCATCTGGTTCATTGCATTCACATGCCATTGTAGGATCATGCAGGTCATGCTCATCTTCCTGCAAAGTGCTTAGAACATCATCTAAAATATTTTTATACCAGCCCAGATTATCCATGTTTCTCCAGTCATCTCCAAATTGTTTTTTTAGTAGATTATCCACGTCATTCTTTTTCTTTGTTGAAAGAGGTATCAGCGCATGTGGTAATGTCGAAATTTCTGAAGGAATTCTTTTACCATGTTTTAATAGAGAAACTGACTCTTCAGAACCAGACTGAAATCTGTAATGTTCATATCCAGTCACTTTGCAGCTCAATACTTTCCCTGTTCTACTGTTCACACTCTTTTTAATGAAAATCTTTTTTAAGGACTGTATTCTATCAACTTTTTTAAAATTAACAGACAATTCTTTTATATCTTTCAAACACCATTGCCCACCTAATGTCTGTACATCTCATTTACTTTTTTTTTCTGTGTATGATCGACGTGCAGCCTCAGTGTTACCATGCATTAAATTTTCAAACAGAACGCTTCAAATTCACCAAAAAAATAGGTTGTTTTCTTTGACCAATTTTAGCTAAATAGGAAATATGCCGTTTTGTATGAAATTTCTTAACACGGTTAAAAAACAAGCAGGAAATACGGCGTTTTGTTAATTTTCACACTGCCTGTCTACCTACGGGTGGAAATGTGCCAGTTTGTTTGACATTCTACTTTTGATGCGCCTTTTACTATAGGAAATAAGGCGTTCTGAACTAAGCAAATGCCAGTTCCAGTTGCGATTTTGACTAGACTTCACGATTCCGTCGAAATCTACATCAAAGTAAAAAATGGAAATAAGGCCTTTTGAAAAATCACTCCTCAACTAAAAGCGAGAATGTTCAAATTCAAGTGAAGCAGCCATTTTTGCATAGACTCTCACAAGAGAGAGTCTATCCGGGACATCAGAACTTGGCTAAAATTTCAAAAACCAAGAATCTTTTTTTTTTGTATGAACGTTGGCCCTCTTCCAGATAAGTCTAAGACACAAAAAATATACATTAATAAAAATCTCAATGTTTTCTTTCAAGAATTCAAAGTAGTATCGTCCAACATTGCCAAACCCTATTAATATGTATATTCAGGAGAAAATACGAATATTTAGAAAACCTAAAGGGATCGCTGTCGTCTAGTCCACAAACAGAATTTCTAGAAACCTTTTTATTAAAAGCTAATACTCTAATATAATCCCTACCAGATGTATCAAACCCACACTATTATTTTAGTGTGACCACCTGTTTACCTGTCCTGTGACCTGTTTAAATTATTGTGACCAGTTTTTGGAACGCAGTTCTTTAACGCAGCCTGCGGTAGGAGTAAACTGGTAGAAATCGTACGTAACGAAAAAACGTTGTGACAGAGAGAGAGAAAGAAAGATCGTTTTCATGGTTTTCGAGGGCGCTAAACGTGATCGTGATGTCGAAATGAAAATCCAAGATGGCGGCTGCGAAAACTTTCAAATTTTCCGTCAAGGGTGGCGTTTTCATGGTTTCGAGGGTGCTAAAGCCGATATTGAGGTCAAAATACTAGATGACTGTATAAAAAACGTGTACCTATTAAATTCACTCTTTCTCTCTCTCTCTCTCTCTAACTGTATCTTTCTATTACATATGAGTTTCATACTTCGTTTCAGCCGGGGGTCCTCCAGCCGCACACGTATTTTTCATAATTCACTCTTCTTTTTTGCACCTAAAGGCCATTTAGACAAACCAGCGCATGCTTGCCTATCCTGAGCAAACCAAATTATTTTTGCACAAAGAGGAACAGCACTTTCGTAATAACCTTTAGAAGTGTTGGTAAGAGTCCTAACATAGTTAACTCTAACTAAATATCCTGTAGAAACTTTAATCAATACTAAAGCACATCGTATCTTGCGTCCATTGCCAATTAAGACGAGATGGCGTTGCGACCAGTCATTACGAACGTTATTACTGTGTCAATCTAATATATTACTAACCTGCAGTATCACATTACTGACATGTCTTCGTGAAGACTCTATGTAGAACATACATCCTTATATAAACTCACTCCTTCTTCCCATGAGGGTCGGCAGAAAGTACAGAATGCCATCTGTTACGATCCTTACACACTCTTTTTTCTTCGTTTACGTTCATAGATCAGAAGGACAATTCTCGTAATGTAAAACGTTCAAAATCTAGTCGCAGTCTCATCTCGGCGACAAACAAATGTCAAGAACTGGTCAAAAATGTAGGGAAATTAGAGGTATTTTTGACAGATTGAGGCTGAGATTAGACTGTCAACGTTCTTAAAATTACGAGAATTGCCTCTGACCTCTACGAACCTGACCATCCTAAAGAATCACCAATAAGGTCGCTATGTTAGCGAGATGGGGGAAGTCATCATCAGCAGGATAATTGCATAACACCCATTCCCAAAGCCATTCATTTTGTCAATTCAACAATATTCATTGCGCTATTTGCATGGTCGAGCGGACAAATTTCTCAAACATAATGAAGCAATGTATTATGAATTGAATGACGGCACGGTTGGCGCAGTAGTTAAGCGACTCACTGCTGCGCTTCGTGTCGCGGGTTCGATTCCCGCACGGAACAAATATTTGTATGACCTACAAGTAGTTGTTCCGGTCTGGCTGTTTGTGTATGTGAGTTTAAATGATTGTAAACGCACCCACGATACAGGACAAAATTCCTAGTGTGGGGCAAGGTTTAAAAAAAAAAACTCCCTTTAACATCTTTCGGATTTTGATAGAACACAATTGGGGTGCAAGTCATAAGCAAGTTCTAATTAATATCGCCAAGATGGTAATGTTCATTACCCGATGGTTGTCGAGAATTCTTAAGGCATTAATTCCACCTTAAAAAAATGTAAGGACACAAGTAATGTTTATTTATCATTAATAACTAAGTGCGGGCGGTAACTTTAATCATATTATTGCAGTCGATTTACCGCTGAAATAGTGAAAAGAATAGAGTAAGCGAGCTTATTCTCTCCAATAAATTAGTTTACAATCAACTTTGTCTTAACCCACTCAACTTTGACATAAACTAATTAAATATATGAGTCGGAACACTCACAAATGTAGGGAAAGATCAAAGAAACAATTAATGAAATGTGTGAAACATAATATAGCTAGAAAGGAGGCTGACTATCGAGATGACGACTAATAGAGAAGTATGGAAATATGTTGCGCCGACTCCAATTAAATTGGGATAAGGGCAGGAGAATTATGAGTCGGAACTCCTACAGAATATAATAATACATTCGAAGTATAATATTTTACTGTTTTCTTATAGCTATGGTATATGAAACACCAACATACTATATCATAAAAACCCATTTAACCCGAAAACCCTTTCCCAGAAAAATCAGCAACGAAATAAAAACACGATGGAAATAAATTATAGTCGAGACCGTACCGTGTATGTTTTATATCTGGTCATCCTTCCCTCTTCGCATAAGCCCGCGACGGTTTTTTCCAAATGACAAACGGTCGGGATCCCTCAGCCATTTGTCGTTGGTCCATCCTCATTGGACATACAGATACCTTTATTGTTAGCGATTTTTCAAAACAAAATATATTTCGACTCTTATTTCCTATCCCTTCACAGGATTTATGCTTTAGGTTATGCTTTTTGACGTAACCCTGGTCGGGTCCGATTGAAAAGATTTCGCAGAGGTCCGCAAATGTACGTGTTTTTGTAGTCAGTTGCGTGTGAAATCGAATGCGGAAGAATAATGATGGTAATCCGTATTTTACGCTTTCAATGTATCGAAACGTTCACGATTTCAATGGAGCATTTAAGCATTATCGTATGTTACGAATCGTTTTGTAACCAAATAAGTAAAACGATTGGTTTTCGGTCAATAGAGTTCAATTTAGATAAGTAACATTTATAAATTACCATTGAACGTATGTTTCCTTGATCACGCAACGATTGATAGTGTATTGTTAATTACAGTATCACGTTGCTGCAGCAGAAAGGCACACAATTATGAATCAAGAAGAAAATCATGCTACTTAATATTTCACTGACAGACATCGCACAGCCTATATCACTGGGACTAGAAGCATCAAATTCACAAGATTTTCTTTTATAAGAAAAGTGAGCACTAAGGAAAGAATTTATACCCCAAAAGGAAACCCTTTCCTCTATTTAATCAAGCAGGAAATGAAAGGTTGTATGGAAGCTAGACATTTTTACCGATGCGAAATCCTATCCTATCCTATCAAGTCAAAGTCAAAGTCAAATTATTTATTTCAAATATTCACATAAAATGCACTTTTGAACGTCAAAAATTACATTAAAATAGAATTGATTCTAGTCGCCCCTTCCAAAAGATAGTTTTCGTATGGAGAAGAATAGGTAAGAAACTCCACCGTTACTCTTTTAAAATGTTTCCAATATTTTGCATACATTAATTATATGTGAAGACGATGGACCTAAAATAGAATTACTGTACCACGATTGGTAAAATAATTAAAATGGATTAATGAAACCATGACATATAAATTAACGATGTGATTGATACACATTCGGAATGGTTAACAACCGCCAGATAAGTTGCTACCCTACCTTTCAGCAATTTTATGCAATCACTCGTCTAACAAGAACTCGTCAATCAAAGTAATTTGCTTTCCGGCACGAATCTAGTCAGTATTCATATCTGCGAAGCCAGCAAAACATTATCGTATAGGAAAGCGTTTTCTGTTGATTGATTCCTTACACTTTCCGAACCAGTGATTGTTCTCACTCAGAAATATAACTTTACTTCATTTTTATCTGTGTTATGATAAATGATTTTATTTCTGTTAGTAGGTTTGTAGAAACATTTATAACTTTTAAGACTGCTTGTCAGACATTTGGAAAGATCCACGAATGACAGCCAGGATCAACGGTTTAATGTGCTTTTCGACGCACGGAGGGGTCTCGATACATAATGGATGGTCAATCGACCGCGGCAGGCGTAGGCTTAACTTTCGATCGATCCGTGCGGCTGGTATCATTTAGCCTCTTGGTAGACACTCAAACTTAATTACGCTCATCATTAGCTAAGCAAAATATTTCAACATATCTATGTATATTTACAAATTATTTATAAACACAAAATCTACGCCGCCTAGGAAATAAATATTCTCGTATTTAAAACTCCGAGTCGCATCACAAATAACGTATTGAACGTTGATAAAATTGACATCGTTTCAAGTCGGCAATCAGGTTAACCTATGAATGAGTTTAAATTCTGCTTGAATAAATAAATGTTCATTATGCAAATGTTTATACGTTCTGTTTATATATCTGAGATAGATAGAATATGCTTGAACGAAACAACAATATTATGAGGAATTTCTAGATTGAAGCCATATAGTTAGGAGCATCGCTCACTGATTAGTGTACTCTGTGGTACTTGATGACATAACGCATGAATTGATAATACAGTTCAGTTCCGAGGTGCACTTGGAAGTCTCTGAACCGTCTCTGGATACAAGTGGGAAGATGTAAGTCCAACCTGGTAAAGTAGGGCTACCTTGACGGAACGGCGGTAGGGTGTGATTGTGGAGCTATGTCACAAACCATGCTCCACCTCCTATCCCTCTGTGTCCCAAAACATGCAGTCAAAGTAACCTCTGCGCTGCCACCGACAACGCCGTGGAAGTGGCAAGATTTTGGGAAAACAAGATCTAGCATGCCAGCGACAGGAAGAAGAATATTACAAATCTGTATCAGTAATTTTACCTCTGCAGCCACCCAACAGAAACCTTATTATAACTAGAATAAAGTTCACTGCGATTTTGATTCAACACTGATGCAAAATCAGAGGGGTATAACTATGAAAAGACTGAATTGCAATGGCTATAATGTCTTATTATTTTGCACCAATGACAACCCCATTTTTATGTCCACGCAATCACTGTCCATTCCAAGGATGCCTGAAAGCGATCGCAGCTATAGCGATAAGGCCGCCCATTGTATGTTTTTTAGTATTAAATGTATTTTTTTTTTTGGAAAACCGGAAGGCGATAGGGCGATAGGGTGCCTTCCGGTTTTCCAAAAAAAAATTGACTCAACGCGACCTCGCGTTCGGGTTCACCGAAAAAAATGGACGCGGCGATCGCGTGTTCGCACGACTCTCGCTTTTTAACCGACTTCAAAAAAGGTTCTCAATTCGACTGTATTTTTTTATGTTTTTTACCTCAGAATTCCGTCAAAATTCTTTTTATTTGTAAGCATATACTTTCAGATTGGTCCCTTAGAAATTTCATCAAAAACGGTTCAGTAGTTTGATTTTTAAACTAATATTACTGGTAAAAATTACAACTTAAACGTGAAACAGAAAAACTTTTTTTGCAAAAAAAGAAAACAACATAATACAACACAAACAACATAATACAATATAACATAATTTCGGATGTCGGTGACAAACAACGAAAATGCGAACCCAACGACACCGACTTCCGAAATTAAAGTTATTTTTCACATTGTAGTGTCTTTTTTGGAAGTCGGTTGTTTTTTTTTTTTACTAAAAGCGATCGCCCCCGACTACGCAATCGTTTACCTAAAAAATGTTTACATACGGGACTTGATTGATCGCGCGACTATGTCATATTCATATTAAGTAGGGATGCGATAAGGTAACCCACGAAATGCAAATTTTCTTACGTGTTTTGCAATTTGCATGTCAGTGTCGGTGGTTGTATGTTGATCAAAATATGATTCGCAATGACTATTTCTTGAAATTAACTATTTCTCGAAATATCAATCAATAGGATTATGATTATGAAGAATTAAGAGGGATTTATTGATGATTTTACGTAATGATTATAATTCTGTAAAGTCATATTTGTTTCAGCGGGATTGTCCGAAAGGGTTACCGCTACCCCGGAACGTAAAGGGCGAAGGAAGGAACATGGGTGGGTTTTAGTCAGTAAGAGTCTGACACTCCCTTCCGCTCCACCCAGAGCGGGAGGGGTCATTTGATGATTTCCCACTAGAAAAAAAAAACTCATATTTGTTACCGTCGCGTACAGCTTCAAAAGCGCGTTGATCGCGTCCTCACGCGTTGACCGCTTTTGGTTATAACGCGGGCGTACACGTCAGAAATTATAAAAAAAACGACGAGCTCTTTTTCCTGTAACGTACACAAGTGTTTCGATTACATCAACTTTCATACATTTGCTTCATTTCTAGACCAACGTCAGAGCAGGCTATTACAGGGCGAAATTATTCTACTCCATCCGTGAATTTGATATTTCTCATCAAAACCTTTGTGGCGTGTGACAAGGGTACTAGACCTGAATGTTTGAAGAGTTATGAATATGTATACTACCATTGTGTCTCTTGTAATATAGGCTTTGATCTTGTATTTTCCTGGGATCACTTTGAAAGGCTTAAATAGGGATTTGTGTTTGGACTTGATATCTGTTTTGTTTTCTTGCGGTGTATATAGGTGTAGAGGTAACAGGAACAGGGTGTTAAGTTTACTCGTCCTCTCTAGAAAAGGGATGATCCTCTGACCAGACGGGTATTGTGTCTGGTGGGCTACAGCGCGACGACGTTTGATTTTTTATTTTATTTTTTATGTATGGCATCTCGCAGTTCATCTTATGTGTTTGTTGTCTGCTTCACCGGGCTTGCCGACGTTTGATATCGGGACGTTGTGGGTACGCTAGTCGCGCGGTAAACTCTGCTTGCGCGATGTAGGATTTTGTGTGACGTCAGTGTGATGTGTAGTTCGCATGTGGCGATGTAGATGCTGCCACAAAGGTATGGTCTGTTCCAAAAGTACCTGTTGGAAATGTAAACAAATGGATCAGGAAACTTACCTGTGCCAATTTGTATTGCCACTTGCTTTGCTTTGATTGTTTGAATAAATAAACCCGAAATTAATCACTTTAAAGTTGTTTTTCATTTGACAATTGAGGTTTTATAGAGAGAAGCTCTATAAAGCCGTATTTTTTTCGTCACTCAGATGAGTACCTGCGTGAGAAACTTCACGTGACAAAACTTTAAAAAATTTTATGCGTATATTTACAACAAAACTATTTTCAATTCTAAAATCGTTCGAATTAACGTTACGTTTACTCCATTCCAGCTAGGCCCAAAGATGTAAGAGAGTAATCACATTTCCCAAAGACGCGATTAGTAAGGTAAACGACCCGTTCTTAGAAATAGGAGCCGAGCACTTAGCATAGCCATCATACTCCCCACAAAACAAAATGCTATCGCTTTCAGCTCCCCAGAGAAAACAAAGGGGAAATTAAATCGGATAAAGTTTTCTTCTTACGATAAAGGAGGAAGTTCTAGTTAGCGAGATTTTGGGGTTAAAGCAAGCACAACTTAATGTCTGGAACTTGTACCAGTAGTTAGAACTTTGGAAGCGCGGGACGGTATTTAAGAGCAGAGTGTAACAGATGCATTGGGCTTGCCCGGATTTTCGTTTAGGACTTTTGCTGGGGACGTCTGTTTAAGGCGCGGTAGTAAGTAATTTTTTGGGTAATTGACAATAGTGCATCGCGGCAACAAATACGGTTCAAAATAGCGACGCGTTTGATATTAGTTGAAACGATTGACCACTACAATGAAAGTAATTTTGCAGTTGTAATTAAATTAAAAAAATAAATGCACGCCTTAGTGGAATAATCCTTAGGTATTTTAGTTGATTGAATTCCCTTTATTATCATTAAATAATTATGATAGTTTACACTCAAAATTTTGAGAACTATGCGACGAAAAATGTTGTTTTGAGCTCTGTTTAGCGTTTTTTTTTGTCACAGTACTATTTTAATTTTATGAAATATTGAATAAGTATTTTCTCTGAACATTTGATAATACACTCAGTTATATTTTTTTGGCTTGTATTGTACCGATGCGCCTAACTGTGCGACAAAAACTGAGAGTTTTACGGTGTATATCTTTGGGCAGCGCCTTAAGGGCACACCGAGCTTCTAGCGCTAATCGATTTTAGGTATTCTATGCGCTCCGTGTATGTGTGCGTGAGGCACACCGGCAAGAGAGCGAACGGCTAGACAGATAAGAGCACTGCGCCGACCGCGCGCCGCTCGCGCCGAGCCGTGCGCCGATCGACTCGCGAGATATAAATAATCAGTTTTGCTTGATGGACAATTAGTTTCTGGGTGTAAAGTCGAGTTGTTATTTAGTTCTGACAATTTATGCGATGATCTTCGCAGGGTGGCTGGTAGCAGCTGGATGAGAGTAGCCGAGGATCGAGCTGAATGGCGTGCAATTGGAGAGGCCTATGTCTAGCAATGGACTGCTGCAGGCTGATGATGAGATGAGGACATGACAATTTCCCTCTTTTTATTTACGAGGGGGGATTTTCGCTTTAAATGATAAATGATTTATTTTCTGTAATTAGTAGTAGTAGAAACCGTGCCGTATACAAAGGGCCTGAACCTAACCTAATTCAGGATAAAACAAATGACTACAAGCGCTTATTGTCATCATTTTGTCTGTCCCAAAGGCGGTGGGACATCAATTCAAATGTTCTTCACTATTGTATTATTATAATTAAATATTTCTCATTTAGAGTTTGCCTTTGTTTGGTTTCTATGAATAATTTAAACTTAACCAGATTTAATTTCAATTATTATCGTCCCAGAGTCGTGCAAGTTGAATTCATATGAATGTTCATTTTAATGAATAGGTACCTAATAAATAATAACAAAGCATCATGCCTTTTTTCCCAGAAGGGTTGGGCAGAGGTGTACCCAGAACATCGCTAGTTATGTTTAAACCCCATGTTTCTATGTTATATCCAAATATTTGAATACTATTTCTGTGTTAGGGCAGTGGTGGCGCAGTGGTAACGGTCACGACTTACTAGTAGTAGGTTGTTGTAGGTCGTGGGTTTGAATCCAAGCAGGCTCTATGTGTAAATTATTTCGTAACCACTGCTCTCAAAACGGTGAAGGAAAACATCGTTGTCCTAGAACCAAAAATTCGAAGACATGTGACATCTAACAACCCGCACTGGGCCTGCGTGGTAGATTACAGCCCACTCCCTCTCAAAGAGAGCAGGCCTGTGTCCCAGCTGTGGGAACATTATAGGTTAATTATGTATATTGTTATGAAAGTTTTCAAATGCTGAGAACATGTAGTCAAAATAAATAAAGGAAAAAAACTACAAACTAGCTGGAATAAGGAATTTTTTTACTTATAACATTCAGATTTTAAACGAAATAAAATCAAAATGCAAGCTAAAGCAACCCAGCCCCGGTTTATGTTGCATTCATTCAGTATGATGATAAATAAATACTAAGAGTTTTGGAAACAGCAGATAAAAGATTCATAGAAGCAAGATAAATTGTTTATTAAATTGAGTATCAACTAAAATTGTACGCATACTCGAATCTCAGAAATAGCTAACAAGGCAAATTGACGTAGTTTATCAATTTGATAAACAATTAAATCTGTTGACTGTAAAACTAAAAAATAAACTGCTATTCTGCTGGATTACATGGAAAGCAGACTAAAACATGGTTAGCAAAAAGCTGGGCAGATGATAATGAGGTAGGTACAGACGCCATCACATCAAGCTACTACAATCTGTCAAATTTCTTTAAAGATTTTCAACTTTATCGCTGAAACATTAAGGTTCAAGGTTGATTGGAAAAAATTGACAGTTTCGGGTAGCTTGACCTGCTGGCGTCTGTACATATGTTCCTACAGGGCGGGCAGGGGTTTTTAATTTTAAAAGTTCATTGAAAATAGGACTCCCATACCTGTGCCCATACAGTTAAGTAACATAACAAAACATCACGCCTGTAGGTATTACCGGGCGAAATGTGGTGTAAAGTACACCCAGACTTCGTCAGTTATGTTTAATAATAATAATAATCCCCCTGCAATCTCAACGGAGATTAGCCAGGTTCGCAGGAGATATTACACAGAGATAGTGCACAAGTGTATGCGTAAACACAGGTGTATTCTCTGTTCCTTTACTCTCGTTGTCTGATGGGATGGCAATCCGACACGACTGGGGAGATCAGGCGCAGGACCAACGGCTTTACGTGCTTTTCGAGGCACGGGGGGCGGCAATACTTTGCCCGACCTTGGAATCGAACCCAGGGCCCCATGCGCAGCAGTCGCGCTTGCGACAAGACCATCGGGGTAGGTATGTTTAGTCATATGTCATAGGGGAGGAGCCCATTACCAGTAACCGGGCACAAATCCAGACTCCGGGCTGCTAAAGATAAAATTCAATAAGACTTTACCCGAGCTGGGAATCGAACCTCGAACCTCAGTAGTAACGCTTGCGACCACTAGACAGCTATGTTCTCACCCTATAAAGCACCAACTACTTCAACAATATCGTTCTAACAAACAGTTCTAAGGGATATAAACCCATGCTTACACAAAGAGCCAGCGTTTATGTCTGTAACTATTAACATGGGAACATAAAGCTAAATAGTAACAAAAGGTCGGTTGTTACACTTGCCATTAAATAGGGAACTGCGGTTCAAGTGGTAATATTAGGTTTTTATTTATTTGGTTTTATGTATTGACTTTGAAGTTGGTTGGAAGCACTGAGGCTTTTGGTTCAATGCCAGGGTAGGTGACAGACTTGGGGAGTCTGTCGCCTGAACAGAAACAGGGCCAAGATGCCAGCGTGCATTGACCTGCGCTCGACTGTTAAGAGTAACTGCGGCTGTGGTGAACATGGGTTATGGTGATCACATGGGAGACATGCGGGCCTATAACTAGCAAGGGGAGCATGACGAACTGCTCAAATGCTCCAACACCCCAGCCAAGGGTAGTAGAAGAACACCATGTACTTTTAGTCAGTAAGAGTGTGACAGACCCTACCCGCCCTAGGGCGGAGGACATCTAAGGGGATTTCCAAAGGCAAAAAAAAGTCTCGAGCAAAATGATACTGTGGGATATTCTCAGCAGCAGTTCAAAGTATGGAGTTATGCTCAGCTTATGGCTATAGGCTTGCTCGGTATTACTGACCTCCGATCAGCTTTAAGGGTTTTCACTCAATTATCATTTAATTTCAAAGAAGTTTTTAGTTTTAGAACCAGTTTTTAGTTAAAGGGAACAAACAGTTTTATGTAACTTACCTCAACAAATGGACACCTGAAATACCAAGGACAATGCCAAAGATCTCTACTGAACTCTCTGCAAACTATGACCCAAATATTATGTAACGTGGAATTACTTGCTGACAACCAGTTTCACAAAGAGCTAGCACGTAAGCTAGGAACTGCAGCAGACGTCAATTATCTAAGCATAACGTCAAGGCACTCGACGAAACCTGACACGATGTTAGATGATCCGGGCGTGTTGCTGAGAGCTAATCCTACTAATATTATAAACGCGAAAGTTTGTATGGATGGATGGATGGATGTTTGTTACTCTTTCACGCATAAGCTACTGAATAGATTTGGATGAAATTTGGCACACAGATAGTTTATAACCAGGATTAACACAGAATATTTTTTTATTTTAACCCGATATTCCCACGAAACTTATGCGGATGAAACCGTGTGGCGCAGCTAGTCTTGATTAATTATGAAATTTCTCATTGAATGTGGTCGACGGCTTGCCTTTCATGTATTATGAGTAGTTCATCAGTTTATCTAATAACATCATTTTGCTGTACAGGCGAATTACCAACGGCTTGGCAACATGATGCGGAAATGTAACCAGACGAGTGACTTTTTTTAAGTTAAAATGTTCGTACAATGCAGGTTAATCTCGAACACCACAGATTTTTAGTAAAGGGAATCGTAAAATACGTGTAAGTTGGTGTTGGTTTATAAAATTATTTAAAGTCGTTAGTTCTCCGCATGCCAATTAATTAAATTGACAATAATTGAATTTTAAAACTGACAGGTGTCAGTGCGACAATTCTAGTAGCGAATAAAGATCAAATTCGCAAAACACTTATTCGTTTGTTTGAAACTGACAGGTGTCAAGAATGCATTCTCTCGTCGGCCGCACTGTAATATCCCTAACTTCTTTTGTCCTGCAATTTGACGTTGTAAGTCTGCATAATGTTTCCTTTTTAATTGTTTATTTTGAGCATGTTTCAACCAGATTTCAAAGGCAAATAATGTAAGCAAATAATTATTAAAAAAGAGAAAACTATTATAATAATTTACTCATTCTGCATTATTCATACAATTTAACGTGATCGTACAAAGCAGGACGAAACAAAGGTCGGCCATTACGAGGTTCCGTTGAACACAAAATGGCGGACTCAAACGCTTCCGATGTTGGCGCGAATTTAAATACGGATTATTTTGTTCATGTTGTCACAGTGTGATACTGGCTTATTGTTTTTTTTTTTTTTGTTCAATGTAACTCTGTAATCGGTTTCATACAGTCATGACGATTATAAGTTGATTTAATCAGTAGGTATTTATTTTATTTTACTTTATTGGGACATAAAACAGTTACGTGTTACGGAATAAATTAAGAACTAGTTAAGCGTACCTACATCAATGTCCGTGAAATAATGGTTTACAGTTCAGTGCGTGCGTTAATTACAATAGTAAAAAGGCGAAAGGCGAAAGTTTGTGAGTGAGTGTGTGTGAGTGTATGCTTGTGTGTTTGTTACTTCCTCACGCTCAAATGGCTGGACGAATTTTGATGAAATTTGGTATGGACGTAGCTGACACCCTGGATTTAGACATAGGATACTTTTTATCCTGATATTCCCACGGGATCGAAACTTATGCGGGTGAAACTGCGGGGCGCAACCCATACTTTTAGTATACTAAAATTATAAAGGTGAAAGTTTGTGAGTGAGTCTGTGTGTGTGTTTGTATGTTTGTTACTTTTTCACGCTCAAACGGCTGGACCAAATTTTGATGAAATTTGGTATTGACATACCTGATACCCTGGATTTATACATATAATACTTTTTATCCCGATATTCCCACGGGATCGAAACTTTGCGGGTGAAACCGCGGGGCGCAGCCCATATTATACATAAAAAGTAAGAAGTACTCGTACGTATTTTTGGAATAATAGGTATTAGATGGCTATTTTTAGACGCCATCTTTTTGGACTTAAAGTGTGTAAGCGCAGAAACGTCCAATTCGATGAAGTGTGTGCTATTTAGGTATACTCTACAATTAAACGAAAATACTTCAATGAGAAACTCAAGGATCATCGTCAGTTTTCAACCTGTATAACTGTATAACTATTTTTACCTGAATGTAAAAATTCACAAACCTATTTGTTAAACTTTTGGAAACCATTTAAGACCTTTGATACTATCATTTCCACAAAGTTTATACGGACTAACGGATATATTTAAGCAGCCATCTGGGTTCTGTCTGCATTAATTGGTGCATTAAACTTATAATAACTCTGACATTCTGAAGTCCAATATAAATTATATATCATTACTGACATTTAACTCTGTTTCGACTTTTACGACTAACTAAAGATGTTTTGTTTTACATTTGTTATTTTAAGTTTTAATGACATTGGTGAACATTTTCTCGACTGTAATAAAAAAATAAATAAAATTTAATTGTCTGTTTGTAATGACAAAATAAAAACTTTTTTGAATGCCTTAGAAAGTATATACATATAACAAAAAACTATTTTTTAAATTTTTGTCTGTCTGTTTGTTCCAATTAATCTCCGAAATGGTGGGATCGATTTTGACAGGACTTTCACTGGCAGATAGCTGTTTTTATAAGTTAAGTTGTTGAAAGGATGATACATAGGAGGACATAGGGATCCACGCAAAAAAAATTGAAATCAAATATGCACGCGAACGAAGTCGCGGGCAAAGCTGGTCTGTAATATAAATGTCAGATAAAAATAAGGCCAGTGCTGGCTTAAGTCTATTTTTTCGCTTTGCTTTCTTTCGCCATAAATCTACGTAAAAGAGTCCTGAATAATGTAATTAGACATGTATGCCAATGAGTATATAAGCCTCGGGACCTACAAGATATAAATATTAATGTAGCGTTCATAAAACATCACTCAAATCCCCATTATCTCGCAAAAGAAGTCTATACCCGAAGCGTAATATAAAAATGTCTACGCTATATAGTCCACGCTGATTCCGCGTGGAATTTTCCATTACGGAATTATTATGTATTAAGAATTTACATATGTAGGAGTATTACTCCGTATACGAAGGTTCTACATCGCTCGTATATACTGCCTTTACTGCGGCATCATGGCCTAAAGCTGCGTCTACATTCCCGACATTTTTAATGGACGAGATACCATAATCTTACGCGCCGAAAAACACGTGACACGTGTCACGAAGACATCAAAACACGTTTGGAGGAATTACAAAATTGTCAAAATTAATTGAAATTGATTTTGACATAATTGTGGTATCTCTTTCACAAAAGCTATTGATCAAGAGTAGAAGTTGAGATAATATAGAGACAATTTCCACAACAAGCGTAGTTAGTACCTACAATGATATACCTAGGTCACGCAGTATTGTTCATTGAAATGTTACAAAATATGACGGTAGCCTTATTCAGCCCAAATGCCCTGATTTCTTAGGATATCTAGATCAGAAAAGGATGCCAATTTTATTAGTATCTTAGCCTTTGTATACGATGTACTAAATCAATGAAGTAGAATTAGGGCACCGGGTTTAGATGCTTTCGTTTTATCTTTATCCTCTTTTATAGTATAGGTACTTATTGATGGCTTAGAAGATCAATATGTATCTATTATCGGATAGATAGTATTTTGTAGATAGCGTACCTACAGGGTAGCAGGAACTTCGACGCGCAAACTGAAACCATGAATTCAGCACATGATTCGAGACTCCCTAGCGAGGAAAGTTTACATCGGTTATCAAAAAAATATATGCTGTTACTACGATATCGGGAACAGGGTCCAAGCTACCGGCGGTCAGGGCTCCAGAGAGAGGAACCTCCTGACAATGCGAGCCGTGTCCAGAAGTACCGCTTTCTGAATCAAGTTCTTGATCCAGCTGCCCAACGAGAGCCTCCTCAGGTGTGCTCTTGGCTATTAAGCCATTGGCTGTCACGACTATCGGCACAATGATCGCTGAGTCGACATCCCACATGTCAACAACCTCGCGAGCCAAGTCAAAAAGCCTCGACTTACTTTCGCGGGATATACAGCCTCATTACCGATGACCGTGGGTGATGCATTCGATTTGCAGTCAGCAGTGTTCGGATTCTCCTATCCAGGGCGTCGAGTTCGGTCTGTGTCCATTTGAGTATGCCGAAAGAGTACATCAAAACCGGTATGACCCAACCGTTGAAGGCGCGCACCTTGTTTCCGCCTGATAAAAGACTATTAAATACTTTACATTTATATTTAATACTTTATACTTTTTTACTTAGTATTATTAGTATTAGTATTATTTCCTTTAATATACGTGGTCAAAATTTATGGAACAGCTATTTTTTTTTTTTAAAACCGACCAAATTTTTCAACGCAGGAGACTAGATCCATGGTAACAGGTTGCGCGTCGATCTTCCTGCCACACTGTATACAGCATCAAATTGCCAGTCGTGGATCACCACATCTCTTTTATAAAAAGCGTGCTCTAGTAATACGCAATCTTTTAGGTACTTAAGTACATTATATAAAAATATCAAGCCTTAACCCCTCTACGACGAGCGAGAGGATATTATGCCGAAAAATATTATGTTCCCCGAAATACAGCAATTTAACGACACGTAAATATTGACATGAAATATTTTTCCTTTACGTCTTGGCAGTTGAGAAACAGATGAAGATAGAAAGACGTGTACGATTTAAAATATTTATCCTCTCAGAAGTAACACAAAAATGGAAATCATATATTTCAGGGATATGAAAGCGGCTGACACAAGGCAGATGTGAGTGGAAATGCCGGGAGGGGACGCCTTAGAAGGACATAATATAGTGACCTAATTGGTTAAGTTCTCCAGAAAGGTCAGGTGCGTAGTACTTGGAACCGGCGTGCTTGTACGACCGGATATACAACCTTATATAGATAGATAATAGCCTATAGATAGCATAAAGATTGTCCTTAAAGAGCCTTTAAGAGGAAAATATGACAGGAAAATGTGTTATTATGTTCCACGAAATATAGCAATTTAATGATACGTAAATATTGACATAATTTTTTTTTCTTTTACTTGGCAGTTGAGGAAAACAGACTATAATGATGATAGTGTAGCGGTATCTACAACGCCACATGCGAACAACGCGTCATACTGATGTCACGCAAATCCTGCATCTCGCAAGCAGAGTTTACCGCGCAATTAACATGGATACAATTTCCCAACATCAGTCGTTGGGCAATTGCCCGCCAGACACAACACCCGTCTGGTCGGAGGATCCTCCCTTTTCTATGGAGGATGAGTGAACTTTACACCCTGTTCTTCATACCTCTAAAATAGGAAGACGTTTTAAATATTATTTTATCCTCCCAGAATAACACAAATGTAGAAATTTTAAGGGATATGAAAGCGGCTAACGTAAGGTATTTGCAGTGAAAACTTCGTAGAAGGACATAATATACTGACCTAATTTGGATGCTCTCCAGAAAGGTCAGGTGCGTAGTACCCGCAACCGACATGCGTGTATAACCGTTTGAACGTTTACGAAGCAAAAGGAGTATGATAGGATCGTAGCAGGTGGCGTTCTGTAGTTTCTGCCTACCCCCTTAGAAAGAAGGCATATATATACATATGATATAGGTATAGATATATGAAAACTGTATTATACTAACCAGATATAAAACACGAAAGGTTTTATATCTGGTTAGCTAGCGGTTGGTGTGGAGCTAGTTCTCCACACCAACCGCGCTATTTAGTATTGTGATGAAAAGCATGTTTCAGTAATATGTATTTTAATTTTGTTCCATATGGAGCCTTTTGATGAGCGGCCATTTTGTTAACCATGTTACGTAATGGCGGACGGTGTTAATGGAATATTGTTAGGGCATCCGTTTTAAATTACGCAATGATTAAAAATAATAAAGGTATATTTTTTGTCTGCGGTACTGATTGATTCTTTGTTTTAGGTACAGTATTTTTATCTCACTAAGCGACGCGTACCTTAATTGTGGTTACCAAGTGTACAAACTTGCTGTGAATGTGTGTGTAAGCGCAATAGCTGTCGGTACCGTCCGAGACACCGGTGAAGTCCTTTTCACGCATATTTTCACAGCATGTTTGTAAGCTTGGTTACCAAAAGTAAAGCGCGCGTCGCTTCGTGAGGTAAAAATACTATCAGATTTTTCGTGCTACTGTGATCAGACATTCAAAGTCTAATTCGTAACTAAGAAGTTACATATTTTATAGCATTTATATGTCACAGACAGCAAAATATCGTGGCATCTAAGAATCGTAAAATCCGAACATCGATCGGCGCCGTCCGACATGACTCATTGGGCTCAAGATATACGGGGACTGTAGTTAAGTACTGATTTACTATTGAGAATATAGTAATGTACATTGGAGGAAATATATCTTCAATTTAATATACAAATATCTGAGAAATGTAGATTGGATACGGAATGTTTTATTACCTATGTTATTACTGTTCTATGATATAATGAAACTGTCGCATAATCGGTCTCTACCGTTCCCACTGCTGGGACACACAAGCCTCCTCTCAGTGAGAGGGAGTTGACCGTAATTCACCCCACGGGCCCAGTGCGGGTAAGTAGATGTCACATGTCTTCAAATTTTTGGTTCTAGAACATGACGGTTTCCTCACGATGTTTTCCTTCACCATTTTGAGAGTAGTGGTGATGAAATTAATTACACAAAGTAAAGCGCCTGACTGGGTTCGAACCTACGACCTACAACTCGTAAGTCGCGGCCGTTACCACTGGGCCACCACTACTCTTAGTGAAAATGAAATGGTACAGAGAAATAATACTATAGATATTATGTTATGTTAATACTATTATTATAGATGTCAAAAACAAGCATTTATTTTGTAGTTAGCGACCCGCCTCTTGCTTGATCTTACTTGCTTCGCACGCTATTTACGACTTGACAAAACATCGAGTTTTTATTATTATAAGTATGTTAGTTTAATAAATGAACCATATAAATAAATAAATACACATAAACCTTGTAAATAAATTCTCTGAAAAAACCTATCAAAAAAGTGAAATCCGCATCAAAATACGTCGCGTAGTTTAGAAAAATACCGCGGTCACACGGACAGACACGAAAAGCAACTTTAATTTAAAATAGGTATCAAAATCAAAATCAAAAATCAAAAAGGTTTTATTTCATTAATACACGTTGCAAATTATACAGTTGGTGGCGTCTCCTTTTAAGCATATAGATGCCTGTGCCAGGAGGCGCCGCTCTTTTATATCTTATACAATTAGTGCAACCTGTTAAAAAAGAAAAATAAAGAGAAAGTTATCATTAGTCTGTTGGTGTGTGTGTGAGTGTGTGTGTGTGTGTGAGTGTGTGTGTGTGTGTCTGTCTCTCTCTCTCTCTCTCTCTGTGTGTGTGTGTTTGTGTGTGTGTGTGTGTGTGTGTGGTTGTTTTATACATGAATAGTTAACTCGAATATATTGTTGTATGTGATCGAATCCGCAACGAGGTGATCCAGCAGAGAACCAAAGTTGTCGACATAGCTCACAGAATAAGCAAGCTGATGCGTCAATGGCCGGCCGGGCGACGATCTTCGCAGGATGGCTGGTAGCAGCTGGATGAAAAAAAAAAAAAAGTCAAAAATCAAGTTGAATGGCGTGCAACAGAAGAGGCTTATGTCCAGCGGTGGACTGCTATAGGCTGATGATAATGATAGTTACCTCGATAGAACACCCTCCAGTCGGTTATCTTTTAAAGTGAACGCTGAGAAAATGCCTCAGGCATTAAGTCCGCCTTTGTACAGTATTTTTTTTTTTACTTGTGCATAAAGTTTTAATAAATAAATAAGGGATTTTACTCAAAAGAAAGTGCCTAAATAGGTATGATTTTCATTACAGCTAATTGCAATCCATGATTTGAAGCAACAAAATAATTTAATCTACAAAATACAACACCATAAATCGAAAACCACTAAAAACTTCCACAAAATCTATAACACCGCCATATTGCGCAGAAAACAGAAGATATTTTTTTCCTTATATCCCCTTTATTCCCCCCTTTTAGTGTTCTTAAATTATCCCTTTCCAATCAATAACTTGCCTATTGCCAATAAACGGGAACTAACGAACAGCGAGCGAAGACAATAAAAATCTGGGAGGGTCTTATAAAATTGATCGGAACCACCCCCTGCCAGGGTTTGTTAGGGTACCGTGACGGAAAAATTCTGTAGGTTGGTTTTTTTGTCCTCAAGTGTAATATTTTTAGAAATGACATGGGTCAGGACAATAAAAGTGTCTTATTGAATGTCAGAAATAAGGTTTATTTTAATTAACTGAAGAAACCTCTTGCTTTTGATGATGGAAAATATCACAAGAGTACAGTTTGCCTAAAAAAATATATATATTACACGTTTGGCTGTACCTACGACTTCCTTCGTGTGCATGTCGCAAAACCAATTTATCGGTTTAGCCGTTTCGGAGATTAGCCGGAACAAACAAACAGACAGACAGACAAAAATGTAAAAAATAGTTTTTTTGTTAGAAGCACCGTAATACTTTATGTGCATTTAGTAATAAGCTGTTATTTTGCCCTGACAAACACACTTAAATTTTATTTATTCGTATAGAGATGTACAGGTTGGAATCTTAATTGTAGCTTCTCATACAGTATTGGCGCCGATTCCCTTTTTCACAAACTAAACTAAATTTAAGTTCAATGCATCTTTTTCTTTCAATTTCATTAAGAAAAGGACAGAAGATAAATATTATGTAGTTTAGTTCTGTCAAATTAAGATACTCCATAGACAGTTTAGACGTGCTTTAAAACATGGTTACTAAAATACGTCAATTTACCCCAGACGCTGACTTATTTGACAAGACTAAACTTATATTTATCTTCTGTCCTTTTCTTAATGAAATAGAAAGAAAAAGATGCACTGAACTTAAATTTAGTTAAGTTTGTGAACAAGAATAGGCGCCACTATGGAACAAAAATAGTAAATAATTAAATTAATTACTGTCGATGTATAAATCTTATTAAAAGCTGACTGTAGGTACTTATCATATTTTGATAAGAGAAAATGGAAAATGTCAACTAAGCCAGAGAGAGGACCCCAATGTCTCAGAAGGCAGCTTTTGGCTATATTATAACTGTTGTATCCTAAAAAACTCTGAATTCAAGCAGACTGCACAACCCTGGAACAACTGTTATAGATAACCTCAAAAAACATTAACACATCAAACATATCTGCACAAAAATCTCACACAGAACCCTTTCTCAAATGCTATCATCGCCCCGTTTTTTGTCCTTTCTAAATTGGAGCGACGTAAAAAGTTCGTATCAGTCCGTTTATGGTGTTTCGATGAGCGACTGCGAGATAAAAACGATGGCAAAGACAAATGGCAACTTGTTTTCGATGAAAGAGGAGCACGGATGGCTGGATACGAGCTAGCTTGACAGCGATGCTGGGCACTGAAAAATGGAACACTCGGAATGTATTTTGGAGTCGGTAATTTTTTCTGGCTCGAAGTGTAGGCGTGCGAGGATCTGAGATAGGATTTTCGGTTTTTGTAGCGCAGTTTATCTCGGCACCCTAATCGCGTATCACACACTATCAATCTCAATCCGAATCATTTTGATAGATATTGCTAATCGATTGCTTTATATGTTCGAGAATTCTGTTTGCTCAGTAACGTTAATAACGCAATGAATGTTGTTGAACTGTCAAAATGTTGTGCAATTACCTCGCTGGTTCGATAATGAATGCTGAAAATGTATTATTTAAATAATGCAGATGAGAGTGATGTGCTTGCTAAAACTTCGAAATAAATAATAGCATAATCAGCCTATGAAGTTCCTGCTGGGACACAGGCATCCTCTCTGTAAGGAGTGGACCATAATCCGCTACGCGGGCCCAGTGTTGGTATATGTCACATGTCTTCAAATGTTTTGGCTCTAGGACATGCCGGTTTCCTCACGATGTTTTCCTTCGCCGTTTTGGGAGCAAAGGTCATGAAATAAATTACACAAAGTAAAGCGCCTGCCTGGGTTCGAACCCAAGAAACACTGATTATTCGCCCGTTAATAATCCCAAAAGCCAAACTAACTAAATCTATGAAGCAAATGATCATAACATCACGCCTGTAATCCTCGTCGGGTTAGGCATAAGTGCACCAGTAGTACACCCACATTTCGCCAGTTACGTATAAGTCCTATGTAATAGGGGTCGAGCCTATTACCATCAATCGGGCACGAATCATAAAACAGACCTTTAGACTAAAAATCCCTTCGAACCTTTGTCAGACCTTGAATCCTGCCAACCTCGTTTACGAAGAAAGGCGTGAAATTAGAAGAGAGGTATCGAACAGTCTATTGGAACCCAATTTAGCAGGAAACGATCTGTCGGAAGAACAATTTGGAGAAAAAGTGATTCCCGATCAACGGGTCGTCTTGACGTCGAGTGTAATTGCCAAATTGTGTTGTTAACCCCTGCGGATGTTCTCTGGTGACTGTTTTTCCTGTTTTTTTGTGTATTTGGAGGTAAAATTTTGTGCTAGGAGTATGATTGAACTTGAACTTTAAAATTAAGGAAAATAAATTGACATAACGAAGAAACGGTATAAACATCAATATTTTCAGCGGGATTGTCCAAAAGGGTTATCGCTACCCCGGAACATAAAGGGCGAAGGAAGGAACATGGGTGGGTTTTAGTCAGTAAGAGTCTGACACTCCCTTCCGCTCCACCCAGAGCGGGAGGGGTCATTTGATGATTTCCCACCAGAAAAAAAAAAAACATCAATATTTACTTGCAAATTTTTACTACCTAAAAACCATAGGTCGGTAGGTTGTAGGTTGGAATCCCAGGCAGGTACTTTTCTTTGTGTAAATTATTTCACGACCACTGCTCTCAAAACGGTGAAGGAAAACATCGCGAGGAAACCGGCATGTCCTAGAACCAAAAATTCTAAGACATGTGACATGTACCAACCCACACTGGGCACGCGTGGTGAAACAAAACCTGATTATGTATGGTATCTAAGAACCATGATAATATAATTTTGATATCTGACAAATCGAAATCAAAACATTTATTTCAGTTTTGTTCCTACCACCAGAATCAAGAAAATAGGTGACGAGATGCCAATGTATACGTTTTTATATTAAACTTCCTAGCCAGAGCAGAGCCGCATTTAAGGACAAAGCGTTAAACCATTTACAGACTTTTGAATTGTCACGGAGTCGATCGGTCAGAACGATGAAGGCTCAAACCTATATCCAGTTAAGGCAAATAGACTTTTGATCATATCGATCAACGGCCATCTTTTATCAACCATAACTAACCAAACCCACTGGACAATGACCATCCAATTTACTTTTTTTGACAAATAAAATCTTATCTACCCACACGTTCTCAAATAAAATGAAATAAGCCAATATTCACCGAATTTCCAGTTAAAGGGGGAGCAATAAATCTTATGGAGAATTGTCTACGTCGGTAGTTCAGTGTTTCGCCCCGATATCACTTGGGGGTAAACGAGCCAAATAAACTTTGAACATACTGTATTTATAGGGTGTTGTGGTCGCCATTGTTTTAAATTAGGTTGGTGTCGTATTGATTAGTTAGTGATTGCGGCTTGTTGTTGTTTTAGATCAGTTGTGGTAGGTTCTTCTTATTGTTCCCGGTATTCAGAAGTCTGTCTGTATAGGTTGTTTTAACATGGGGTATCGTATTACACACCAAGTGCTTTTATACACGAGTGGCATGTTGCCAACGGCAGAGACAACTGTCGACACACGTCGACGGATGCCGTCGACAACGTGCACTTACTAGGTTATGGAGGTCAGATAGGCAATCCCGTTTGGCTGGAAACTGCACACATCAGAAGGCCAATACTTGTAATATAAAACAATCCAAATCTAATCGCAGTGTCATCTCGGCGACAAACAAATGTCAAGAACTTGTCAAAATGTAGAGAAATTAGAGGTATTTTTGACAGATTGAGACTGAGATCAGACTGTGAACGTTCTTAAAATTACGAGAATTGCCCCTCTTATATTTAAGTTGATTGTATTAAAATAATTGGGAAAAGGCTAGGCAGATGATGAATTTCCTGTTGTAAGGATTGGTAAAGACCTTGGCAAGCAGTAGCATCTGCTACGACTTGCCAAGGTAAGATTGAAATTCATCATCATAATCCGCTTTTAACGAATACTTTTAAGGTGGTATCTATGAATATTAATGGCTGCTTGTTTTTTAAACCTTTCAGTACATATTGTTACAGTTATCAGAAAAAATGATAACCTTTGGATCTTTAAGTGGGCAAGTTTTATTTACGGTTGAAATGTTTTGACTTAGTTCATTTAAGAAGGCGGGTGCAAATACACGTTTTATCTAACTAGTCTGCGAAGTAACTGGGATTTTTTTGCAGATTTGTGATCTAAAGAACCAAGCCACTGTCACTAAAGGTAAGCTTTAGGTTATTTAGGAATACTTTTACGAGGCGAATCCTGTCGGTTACGGATATTTTTCCTTAATGCGAAAGCGTCTGGGTAGCCCTCGAAATTTAAATTAATTTAAGTTATTTGCAATTTGCAGGTCAGTGCCGGGTTCTATGTTGATTTAAAATGTATTTTTATAATTCTCGGCCGTAACAAGTATGTATTTACAGAATTATAATAATTAAAATCATCAATACAACTCTTTAAGTTCATATAACCTTATTTATTGATATTTCATATATTTTCCCTCCTAAAGGCATTCTGAAATGGCGTTGGGACAAAATTGCTTTAACAAAAGGTTTTATTTTCAACGTAATGATTAAATGTCTGTACTATATATTTTTATGCCCTATTCATTACAACAAAAATCGGTCTCAGAATTATTTTAACCTCAAAAGTTATTTCATATAACTTTGAAAATACTTTGGAAAGTTCATATGAAGGCGTAACGAATACTTTTTTCGGCTTCAGAGAATATAGCTATAAAAAGATATGAGCATTGATTTTTTAGAGTTATACGAGCTTAAGCCTTCTCGCTGATTTCGTAATAAATGTAAAAGATAAATGGTTTTCATTCATGTTTTTATGTTAGAAGTGGTTTTAAAAAGCCATTTGGTATAATCTTTTTATGTTTGTTCATGTGAAAATCGGTTCAGTTTTTGTGGATGTAGATAGGTGTTTTTACAGAAGTAATGACCATTTTTTTATCTTAACTGGCTTGAAACACAAACTTTGGGCTATTTAACTAAGTTGTTTTTTTTTTTATTATGTAACATTTTCACGCCTGTATGGGTGAAGGGTTAGGGAGAGGTGTATGTATACATCCGTATTTCGACAGTAGGGCGAGCCTATTGCCAGCCACCGGGCACGAATCGGTGAAGGAAAACATCGTGAGGAAACCAGGGGGACTACTCCGAAGTGGTATCGGCCGAATCTTCGGCCGTTTCCTGCTACGAATTTACTATTTGGTTCGGTCGGTCCCGATCCTACAGTCCTACACTCTTTCAAATATTGACTATGGTCCCGAATCAACTGAGCCGATCCGAACTTTTTTCGCATTCTTCAATAATATTCGGTTCGGCCATGTCGATCGGACAGACGTCCGATCCGATCATTCGCACTTTACACTTCGTAGTAGACCCCCTGGACTTATCGAGCCCGTCTTGAGCATGCGCGATCAATGCCCGTGCCTTCTCTATGCAGTGGGACAATATTCATCATCTGCCTAGCCTTTTCCCAACTATGTTAGGGTCAGCTTCCAGTCTAACCGGATGCAGCTGAATACCAGTATTTTACATAGAGCGACTGCCTATCTGACCTCCACAACTCAGTTACTGGGTAATACGATACCCCTTGGTAAGACTGATTGTTAGACTTTTCGGGCTTCTGACGACCCGTAACGACTGGCAAAGATCCACGAATGACAGCCGGGACCAACGGCTTAACGTGCTTTTCGAGGCACGGAGGAGTCTTGGTATGTAAAGATGGTCAGTGGTCACCCCTCCACGGACCAACCGCGGCAAGCGTAGCTTAACTTGATCGATCGAGACCTGTACAGCTGACTTAGCCACAAGCCCCTCCACAGTGGGCCAATAATATAAGCTGCTATTGTTATTTTTTCACTTGGAACTACAGAGTAAAATCTCTATAGAAAAGAACACCGAAAACCTTTACTCAAACCAGCTCCAACATGAATGGGAATCTACTGATTGATACGATTCTCTATAAGGAAATACCACCGCTTAGTTTCGGTGACACATAACCATACCTTCTGCCTCTGACGGCCTAATCTAATCTTCATGGCTCCTTTTCAATCAGCCGACCTATATATATATGGAATTCGTTTATCAGCCCGATTTAAAAAAAGGTTCGAAGGGAGAAAGTTTTAAGGTTTGGAAGGCCGCTGAAGCCTTAAGTTTAAATAACATTGAAAAAAGAAAAAAATAACGTTTATTTGGACACAACATTAGGAAAGAGCAGTGATGGCCTAGTAGAAAAGGTAAAAGAAAACATCGTGAGGAAACCGGCATGCTCTAGAATCAAAAATTTGAAGACATGTTACATCTCATCACCAACCCGCACTGTGCCCGCGTGGTGGATCACAGCCCAATCGAGAGGGATTGGGCTGTGATCCAGAGAGAGGAGGAAGACAAGTTTCTAAAAGCTACCAACCATGGTACTAATCTTGCTGGCCTGCCAATTGTTATAACTTCCAAAGGAGGAAAATTTTTCATGGAACACTTAGAATATTTTCGTGACCCATATTTTTAACTGACTTCAAAAGATTAGATTACGCATTCAGCGAGTTTCTTTCCCGAGAAAAAAAAAATCGCTGAGATACCAACGAAATTACGTGACTCTTTTTTCATTTGGTAGGAGAAGGTCGGGAATTGGTCCCGTGTCATTCCGTGGTCTTCAAATAATACGTATTTAATGCTCTTTGTGTGTGTTGATGGTGTTATAGAACTTCCTGTCTCTGTTCTTTACATAGCTAGTAAATACTACTTGCTATACGAATTTGCGTGGGGTAGGTACCTACACACATCATCTGCCTAGCCTTTTCCCAACTATGTTAGGGTCAGCTTCCGGTCTAACCGGAAGCAGCTGAATACCAGTATTTTACATGGAGCGACTGCCTATCTGACCTCCATAACCCAGTTACTGGGTAATACGTATACAATACCCTTTGGCAAGACTGGTTGTCAGACTTTCGGGCTTCTGAAGACCCGTAACGATTGTCATAGATCCACGAATGACAGCCGGGACCAACTGCTTAACGTGCTTTCCGAGGCACGGAGGGGTCTTGGTATGTAAAGATGGTCACCCATCCGCGGACCAACCGCGGCAAGCGTAGCTTAACCTGACCGATCGACCATTGCGGCTGTTACTACTTAGCCACAAGACAGGATATTATTGTAATATCATCAATATAAACTAAGTGATATTAATAGGTATTGTTGAAAGTAATTCAAAAACTACCCAAGAAAAGTTAATAAAAAAAGTTATGAGATCATAGCCCTGAGACATAATACTATTCATTAAAAAAAAATATTTTTAAATCGATATACCTACAACTGCCGGAGATATCAAGTAACAGACATACAAAAAAAACAGTCGAATTAAGAACCTCCTCTTTTTTGAAGTCAGTCAAATATACGTGATTTAACTTGTTATAAATAAAACAAAACTTTTATTAGACTCTGATTTTAGACATTAGTTCCTAAACTTAAGCAAATAAATATATAATCTAAAATAAATCTCTAAAAAAATACACATCAATCACTTGAATAAAAATAACAACATTCACCAATCAAATTATTCCCAGGACTCGTTTACTCAAACGTAAAATATACAACATCATTTCGCTAGCACAAGTCTGTCACAAAAAAAGAAACAAATTCTGGTTTTACAAACGTGTCCACAAATACAAATGGTAAATTGATATTTAATTCGGAAAATTCCTAAAGTCAACATTTCGGGTTACCTCAATCGGGTTCCCATGGTAACCACGTCCCTTATTACTTTACCATAATTTCATTCCTAAGTAAACTTGGTAATTGGCATGTTTCGAGAAAGAAAAAAACGAGTTTTTGGTTTAGGAATTTTATGGAACCAAGGTCCATGCGGCAGGAGTTGAATGATAGAAACCATCACATAAAGAACAAGCATTATGCGACTCCATGCGTTTTTTCTCTGTCCCTTTCAATACAGGGTCAAATTAAATTAGCTAGCGAAACTCTGCAGATGTGATCTAATAGACATCGATATTATCTAAACATGATAACAAAAAATTAAACAAAAATTTATGATTTTTGAGGGTCAACGACCGCTGGTTATTTGTTACTTGAAGTATGAGTAGAGGAAATCTGTTTTCATTAGTTTTGTCGTGTTAGTAATTCGCGAAGTGTATGGTCCACTGCTGAAATACTGTAGCTGTGACATTCTAGATACTCATTGGTGATTAGAGCAGTGGTGGCCCAGAGCTATATGACTTACGAGTTGTAGGTCGTGAGTTCGAATCCAGGCAGGCACTTTGCGTATTTTACTTCATCACCACTGTTCTCAAAACGGTGAAGGAAAACATCGTGAGGAAACCGGCATGTCATAGAACCAAAAATTTAAAGACAGGTGCCGTCTACCAACCCTCACTGGGCCCGCGTCTTGGATTACGACCCACTCCTCTCATAGAGAGGAGGCCTGTGTCCCAGCAGTGGGAATATTACAGGCTGATTACGGTAAATGCAAAATAACTATTAGATACTGGTGTATCCGTCGCGATCACAAAATGAAAAAAAAAAAATGGTTGCCAATACAGGTTCTATGATACAACTGACAAATCTTTGAAAACCCTTTTGAAACTTGAACAAAATCCTTACGAAAAAAGCTTTTCGAAGAACCACAGAACCAAGAACCGCTCCCAAGAAAAAAAAATTGGACCTTTCTTTACATAGTAATATTCCTTCTCTCCGTACGTAAATTTATAATTTACAAATTCACTTACTTCGGGTGGTAGCGGTGCAAAACACTCTCTCACAATAGAATATGTATGCTATACTTGTACAAAGCTTTTCCGTCAAATTCCCCGTTCCGCATTACGACGGATTGAAAAACGTAAGTGCTCTTCAGAATTATTTTATGTTAGGATTCAGATATGAGAAAGAACGGTTATTATCCTAAAAAGCGGTGTTTTCTCGTTTTTAGCATAATATTTTTTTCTTGAAAAGACTACTTTTATTTCTCTTTGAGAGTTCTAAACGACAACTAAGGGATGTAAATCGTTTTGATGTTTGCAACTCAATTACTAAAATACAGTTGAACTGATTTTTATATACATAGTTTTACACACAGGTAGATTAAATCTCCACGTCTCCCAGTCTTACCAAGGGGTATCATAGTACCCAGTGACTGGGCTGTGGAGGTCGGATAGGCAGTCTCTCCGTGTAAAATACTCGTATTCAGCTGCATCCGGTTAGACTTGAAGCCGACCCCAACATAGTACCTTTGTACTTAAATTATAAGTATGTCATATCCCTATGTATTTTACTGTGTGTACATTAATAATAAAGTAAATAAATGATTAGTTGGGAAAAGGCTTGGCAGATGATAACATAGGTAGATTTAAATTCTAGTAAAATCAGGAAATCAATTGTTAAGCACATCGACTACCAACTCCAATTTACCGTATATTCAAATCATAATTTTATTGTCAGTCCTATACGGCAAATTGACGAAGGATGTCAATTTACTTAACAAATAATTTCCCTAACTGTAGGTGCATAGGGTGCTTGTTATCCCAACCGCTTATATGGTATCTAGTGACTACAAAGTCCACGTGAACGAAATCATAGAAAATTACAGTCAGTTGTTTTCGTCATGCAGAATTTGGCTTTAACCCAATGCAAGTAGTTAAAATTCAATAAAGACTTGTCCTTCGCGTATATTTTTCCCACTGCTGGGACACAGGCCTCCTCTCTTCAAGAGGGAGTGGGCTATAATCTACTACGTGGACCCAGTGCGGGTTGGTAGATGTCACATGTCGTCGAATTTTTGGTTCTAGGACGTCATGCCGGTTTCCTCACGATGTTTTCCTTCACCGTTTTAAGAACAGTGGTGATGAAATAGTTTACACGAAGTAAAGCAGCCGGCCGTTACTGCTGGGCCACCACTGCACTTCCACTGGTATCCACTGGTCCTTCGCATAACTATAACTTAAAACAGCAATACTTCCTGTAGAAGGTTACAGCAATATTTCACGGGCAATATCTCGTTTTTATGTGAGCAATAATGATCGTATGCATTCGTGGTTCTGTGGGGCATTAATTTTCATTGCCCCGCTGTTGGGACCGTTAATATGAAATACTGGGCGCATTGTTCCCGAGATCGCGTTGTAAAAACGGACTCACTAATTCCTAGGAATTGTGTTGTAGTCGGGTCTTTTACATGGCGCACTAATGTTTTATCATGTAAAGTTATTACTGAGAAGGCAACGTTTCTGAAAAGACTACTTATTTCGTTGAAACTGAGTTTGCATGCAGACACACATCTGCCTATACACCTTCGGGAAATGCAGGCATTACGTTATATTAATTATATCGACGCTTGAAAGGCAAAATTGACTAAGCTATATCGGGTTAACTTTACAGGAGAACAGTTTAAAGTTTAACTTTTCGGGAAAAAAAACATATACACGAGAACCACGACCGCTCTGATAAAAGTGCTACGACGATGAAGAAGAAGAGTCTATGTTAAGTTATCAGATACGATAATATCGTAAAATCCCGCCAACATTTACTGAAAGGATAGGCAGAAGTATATAGTATACCCACATTTTACCAGTTACTTAAGTTGTATAGTACTCGTATAAAGGAGCGAGGTCCATTGCCATAATCGGGCACAAAAAAAAACTTTACCTAGTTACATATTTAATCATTCGGCACTATTCTCTCATGCCACAACTTTCAAAAATTGTTAGTTTACAAAAGTTGTGCCGTTCACCGCAGATATTGGGTCTGACATTTTTTTTCCGCTGCCATAGCACGCTCGCTTTTTCTCACTCCGCGCACATTGGTCACAGGTTTAGTTTTAACGCAACATTTTTCAAATTTTAAAACAATTTAACTTTTAAAATCAAATTCAATATTTCATTTTGCGACATAAGTGTGTTGAATTAACAGAATTGTGTCAAAAACACTTAACAAAATTCACTTTCTGAGGCTCGAATTCAGTGAAAAACCAAAACTAAAGATATTTTTTTAAATCTATTTATTACCATAATTAGCCTATAATGTTCCCACTGCTGGGACACAGGCCTTCTCTCGGTGGGAGGGAGTGGGTCGAAATCCACCACGCGAGCCCAGTGCGGGTTGATGAATGTCACCATGTCTTTGAATTTTTGGTTCTAGAAAATACCGGTTTCCTCACGATGTTTTCCTTCACCGTTTTGAGAACAGTGGTGATGAAACAATTTACACAAAGTAAAGCGGCTGTCAGTCGTCACCCCTGGACCACCACTGTTCTCAAGGTCAAGATTAATTCGGCCATAATAATAAAATACCCAATACATCACAGTAATTGAGTTTCTATATAAAGTTAGCGCGAAAATCCTTTGATACCTTTCCCGTCCCATAAAATCGCTAGAAGGTAATATATGGGTTACTATCAAGCAAAAAGACTGCGACATTACGACTCATTCACCTGGACTTTTATTACTTTGTACACGTGCAACGTCTACGAGAATTTATCAAGCTAAGAGTAAATTAAAACCATTCCACTCTTCGATGTATACGTGGTCATTAAGTTCTTAATGTAGATATATTGTTCATTTTGTAGGAAATTGGTTTACGGTTCGTTGTTCTCTTCTCTCTCCTTTAATTTATATGGTAACAAGTACCAGGAAGTAGACTCTCCTTAAAATAAATGCAGTGTCTTTAATCGTTCGGTAGGGGGTAGCTGAGTAACAGGAACTAATCATCATTTGCGTAGGAATGATCAAAGGCCTTTGAATCTGAAGAAAGTAAAATGATTACTGTATTAAATTTTCCATCAGTAAAACCGTAATAACCCCACAGGAACTCTTGACATCGTTTTGAACTCCTCACCGCCTTGAATGTATTACACGCCCTTAGATTCCCCATTAATAATCACAACAAACAAATTTTATGTTACGTCTTCATTTTCCTGCCTTTTATCATTCCCGTGGCGCGTGTCATTCCCCTGTGTGTTTATCAGCGACCAAAATCCGCTCACTCCTTCCACCTTTTTATTATAAAAGTGTACATAAGTATGTCCATATTGTATAATAATATTTGCTTAACATTTTATTTTGTGATTTTCTCCACAAACTCTTGCTGGTAAATTGTTTATTTTTGTGATGGCGCTGTTGACATGATTGCAGGGAAATGGATGTTTATTTAGATTGAATTACTTGTATGTTATGAAAAGATTAAAGGATTCTTGGTTCATTTAAATTTACTTTATGCAAGTCCTTCGTATCCACTGTTGAACATTCATCATAATCAGCCTGTAATGTTCCCACTGTTGGGACACAGGCCTCCTCTCTGTGAGGGGAAGTGTAGTCGTAATCAACCACGCGGGCCCAGTCCAATGTCTTCGAATTTTTGGTTCCAGGACATGCCGGTTTCCTCACGATGTTCTGCTGACCGCTATTCTTATACAAATGTTTATTAGAGGATAATTCCATAATGGATTTTATCGCTAATAATAAATTTGAGTTTGGTGTAATTTTACTACAGTCTGGAAAATGTTTAATCGACTTATATTGAGGTAATAATAATGTTCACATGCTTCAAAACTCAAAAGCGATTTTAATAAAAGCGTGTTTCAATATTCTTCTTTTTTATTTTGGTAGTTGAAACATTTTTGTGTTCCTGACACGAAAAATATTTTTTGTGTTCAAAATATTTTTACTCAAAAATAAAACAGAAAATGTATTTTATTGATAAATTTACTATCTACCCTTAAAACACTCACTGTCTCCACTTAACGCGGGCTCAATTTTTAACTTTTTATTTTATTTATTCATTCTTGCACTCCGGAAAAATCCAATCCATCAGACATGTATTAGTGGAACATGTGGGGTGCCACAGAGGCTACCCAGATACCCAGATAATTGTTATTTCACGCACTTTAGCGCAATTCCGGCTCAGACCTCTTGTAAGGAGACTGTGAGGGGGAGGGAGTATAGTAAACGCAATGGGAGACGAACAGGCGAAATGCTGAGGTTAGATGTACCGCTTTATTCAATTCAATTTATTTATTTCAGACAGTGTCCATGGTCCTTAACTATTACAAAATTAAAATAAAATAAAACATTAAAAAAAATCAAGAAACAAAAATTAGACAGACATTACAATAACATAATTAAAAATAATCAAATATAAATAATACACTTTAAACATAAACAATTACAAAATTAGACATACACAATATGACGTGTAATTGCAAACATTCTGGGGGGTTATTCTCGTAATTTTAAGAACGTTCACAGTCTGAGCTCAGTCGCAACCTGTCAATAATACCTCTAATTTCCCTACTTCTTTGACAAGTTTTTGACATTGATGGTTGCTGAGATGAGATTGCGACTAGATTCTCACTGCTCATCCTTGTAGCATATTATCCATAGATATGAATAGTCTTAAAACAAACTAATTGTGAAGTGAAAAAGGAGTATTTTCTTATTGTTCGTATTTACGGTATGCTTGTGTCGCGCGTTCGTGCTAGAACCTCTGGTAAGTAGTATTAAGTGCTGGAAAGTAAAACAAGTTCACGTGTAATGTACTTAAAAGGAGTTTCCTTTTCATGAACTTAGTTTTTATTTCAACTGGGTTTTGTGGGCAGTCGTAAAAAGTTAACGTATTTTAACTAGACTCAATTTTAATAAGAAATTTTCTTTACTTTAGCTTTTACAAGTTAGATCAAGTTAAATTATATAAAGCTGATGCCGGATACCCGTTACCTGAGTTGTGACTGGATGACCCAAAAAAACAGTACCTACATCTAATCCAATGATATAATCATAATAAAAACTTGCTGACCCAGGGAACTTCGTACCCCCTCAGAATTAATGAGAACGAACAAATCAAAAATCATAACTAGCAGTCCAGCCCTTCTTGAGTTGTAGATGGTGTAACTAACCCGACTTTGTTTTATTTATATAAATATATAGACATAGATGTAAGTAAACATTTAAATTTTGTCAATAGTTGAATGGGGGTGCCTGCCGTTTTGCCGAAAAGATTTTGCCAAAATTTCATTACCCAAACAAATTTTAGCAACCTTTTTTTATACCATTGCAATATTTCGAATGATTTTAGTTCGCATATTTTCATTTGGTCAAATTTTTACTTGGCAAAATATTGCCAAGTATAATGTCATTATGGCATTTGGTCTATAATCAAATGATTTATTACAGCAAACAATCTTCAGACAATAAACGTTTGGTGAAATGATTTGTTAAGAGAAAAAATGTTAAGGCAAAAATAGCATTTTTTGGTAATTAGGTTAGATTAAAACTGTGACCTCCTACGCACGAGCCGAGCGAGCGAAGCGAGCGGTGCCGCGGTAGCGGCTGGCGAGTGCCAGACACGACTTGCATTAATAGGAAAAAGATATTGTTTTTAGTAGGGTACCCGGAACTCAACTATTTAGATTAGGTTAATTACCTATTTAAAAAAAAATGGTTAGGTTAGGTTAGGTTAAAACTGTGACCCTACGCACGAGCCGAGCGAGCGAAGCGAGCGGTGCCGCGGCAGTGGCCGGCGAGTGCCAGACACGACTTGCATTAATAGAAAAAAAGATATTGTTTTAAGTTACCCGGAACTCAACTATTTAGATTAGGTTAATTTCTTCTTTAAAAAAAATGGTTAGGTTAGGTTAGGTTAAAACTGTGACCTCCTACGCACGAGCCGAGCGAGCGAAGCGAGCGGTGCCGCGGCAGCGGCCGGCGAGTGCCAGGAACGACTACATTATATAGAAAAAAAATAGTTAATATTCATATTATTATTACCTGTTTAGAATTTTTGATTTACCTCCTACCCACTTAGCAGTTCACATTTTTGTCATTGAAGCATTTGACTGAATAGGAAAGGGTGAATTGAAAACTGACGATACTAAATATTTGGCTTATTTGATTTTGCGTAAAAACTGTTATTCCAACTGAAACATTTGATTAAATGAAAAATGTTAAAAGTACTAGTTGGTAAACAAGTTATAGTTTAAACGTTCATTTGCCAAACATTAGGTTTGCGTTACAATTTTTTGTCAATAAATTTTTTGCTAAGTAATAATTTGGCAAATGAAATTATGCGAAACATTTTTTGGGAAATGAAAATTTGTCAAATTCCTTTCGGTCAAACAAGGGAGACCCGTTGAATGGGGCATGAAAATCCTTTGACAACTAATAACAACTAACAAGCCGCTTGTAACAGAAATTCGTCATAATAAACACGACAATAGATGAAACAAAGCATACGACACAATACCTACTAGAGTATGTACTTCTAAAATCAACGCGAATACACGTCATTTTACGACAGTTTACACTCGAAGACGCTTATACACGTCTGCTGTATATTCAGAGAGACTTCTTTTGTTCTAGCGCCTTCCGCAAGCTCCATTGTTCGAGATCGACCGCCATGTTGAAAAATGAAGTATGTATCTTTACTATGTTATTTATCTTTTATATATAATATATATGTGTGTATGTGTATTAGATGAAAGTCGATGGCGAGTATTGAGTTACTGATTCGTTTTTTATAACCACGACGGGTAGGTACCCGTTGTGGTAAAATATTATCATCTGCCTAGCCTTTTCCCAACTATATTGGGGTCGGCTTCCAGTATTTCCGGATGCAGTTGAATACCAGTATTTTACATGGAGCGACTGCCGATCTGACCTCCACAACCCAGTTACTGGGTAATACGATACCCCTTGGTAAGACTGGTTATCAGATTTTCGGGCTGTTTTCCGAGGCACGGAGGGGTCTTGGTATGTAAAGATGGTCACTCATCCACGGACCAACCCCGGCAAGCGTAGCTTAACCTGATCGATCGAACCATGCGGTCTCATTACTTAGCCACAAAAAAAAAAGAGACGAAGGACAAGAGCTTTCTCGGCCTTCATCTCACCTGATGGTAAGTGACGAACTGGCTGAAGGTGGAAGCAAGCCTCACCCGGAATCCTCAAACACAGAGGAACTGGCTATCTTACCTCTAACTTCCGAAACACAGCAATTCTGCTAACATTGTTATTGTGGCGACAGACTCAGATAAGACGATAGTAGCTATACAAGTGATATACAGGCGACAATGAAATCATAGTATAATTGCGTGATTCGTTCACACAGTCATACCTCATTTCAAAATAATATTTCCATGCATCAAATATCGCGAAATACAAATGCGTACCTATATGTATTTCGTGATATTTGATATTTGAATTCAAGCAAAATTATGTATCAATTTTCAAACTCCAATTATAATAATTTTGAAATTTCCTAATGGTATTGTAAAGCAAGATTCTCCTCGATTTCAATTCAAGTTTTCACATCAAACTGTCGTTTGAGTACGGCAACGTTTGATTGAGCACGTCTGCCAGCCCAGGGATAGGCATAATTTGCTTTAATAATGAATATTATAACTGAATAATCAATGGCATAATTTGTGAAAGCGTCTGGTGGACTTGTTAGGTTATAATGGAACCGTTTTCTAAGCCTTAATATTGGCAATCAATCTATCTAGCCTTTTCCAAACTATGTTGAGGTCGGCTTCCAGGCTAGCTGGATGCAGCTAGATACCAGTATTTTACACGGAGCGACTGCCTATCTAACGTCCACAATCTAGTTACTGGATAACACGATACCCCTGGGTGAGACTGGTTGTCAGACTTTTGAGCTGCTGACGACCCGTAACGACTGTCAAAGATCCACGAACAGCAGCCGCGATCAACGGTTTAACGTGCTTTCCAAGACACGGAGGGGTCTTGGTATGTAATGAATGGCCAACAACATCCACGAACCGACCGCGACTAAAAAGTATCATATATGTTAATCCTGGTTATAAACCATCTCTGTGCCAAATTTCATCCAAATCCGTTCAGTAGTTTTTGTGTGAAAGAGTAACAAACAAACATCCATCCATCCATACAAAATTTCACGTAGGGTTAAATTTTCGTATGCAGACTGGGAACGACATTACATAAGTTTAGTCATAATTCTCCTGACCTTATACTAATTTACTTGGGGTCGGCACTACATGTATTTTTCTCCCATACTTCTCTCGGTAGTAATCCTCTTTTTAACCATATCATCTTTGACACCATAGACATCCGTGATTGACACAGTCCATTCACCGTTCTTTTCCTTTCCTTTCTTTTCATTCATCTTTCCCATTAGATTATATACGAAGTTTAATTTATTGTTGTTTTGTCGTCTCCACCTTGTTTAGGGCTACTAATAATGATTTCGAAAACAAAAACCCTCCCGCTTTCACATAACAGCGTAAAATCGGGAGAACAGAGTTGTCATCACTAAAAAAAGAAACATTTTTCATTGACGAAGGTTAAATTTTATGTAAAGCACCGACAAAATAAATAGAATACAGAAATACGAGATACTGTAATGGATAGCAGTTCCCCTGTATGTAAATTGGAGTGACAGGGGAGTGATCAATGTATTTTTTACGTTGGCAGCATTGAATTGTGAAAATGTTGACGATTGAATCGGGAATATTTTATTTTCATATATATTTTTGTAATTGGACAAGTATTCTGTGGAAATACTGTCGTGGATTTGTGAGATTATCAGACGCTTCGGACAAATGAATACACGTTTGTAAGTGATTAAAAATAATATTGGTTGCTTAAAGTTGGTTGCTAGTAGAATCTGGAAAACACATAATGCCAATAAAATAAATAAAAATAATCGTTAATAGCCTTTTATTTCTTGCTGCCTTAATAAATAATCAAAGTCAAATAAACTATTTACACTAGGTACTAAATTAAATGACTAACTAACTTGCTATAGGTACAAATACATACAAAAACTAAGGACACTTAGGCGTCGAAGTAGTCGTCCGCATTGCTGTCATCCGAAAACGTGCCCAGAAGACTGGCAGCATTGCCACATTGAATGGCAATGCTAATTCTTTGGCCAAATCATTTATTTCAATTAGGCACATAAAAGACACTTTCGATAAAAAGTAGTTTCGTTTAATATAAATACCACATGAAATCATAATATCGCCGGTGTGAGTGTAAGAATGCGCAAGAGCAGTTTGTAAGTAGCTGGCAGTAGTATATGGAGGTATGGTGCTATGTGGTATCAAAAGGGGATAAACGGAGCCGGTCGAAACCCAACAAAGTTTTGAAAAGGCAGGGTCCAGAGAAGGACACGTGCGACAAGGATGGTTTCATCAAGATGGAGAAGAAGAAGCCTCCTTGTCAGAACCAGTGCGGCACCGCGCAAGCAATCCCGACGACGCAGCTGTAGGTGTCCAGACTGCACCACTCCACGAAGGTTGAGGAGATCGTGGAGTACATGCGTGTGAAGACCAACTGGACTTTGAGGGTCGAGAAGTTGGAGTCGCGTCACAACACGAACTTCAAGTCGTTCGTGTTGCGTGTTCCGACACATCAAGAAGAGTTCTGGCCGAAGGGTGTTGTGTACCGCCGGTTTCGTGGCCTGCTACATAACACCCGTTGGCCAGACACGACGCAGACACTTCGTGTGCGTTATTTAGTTTTTAATGTAATTATAATGTTGTATGTATTTATAGTATTTTTAAGTTATTATAATATCGTATTGTATGTGTTTATATGGCCCTTGATGCCTGAAATAAATGGATAAATATGGTGCCTTTTAGTCTGTGCTAAATTAATGTATTTTCTTTCTTTTCTATCTTTCTTTATTTATATTATGCTTCAAAACTAAAACGATTAATGTGTAATATGGTAATTGCATTGGTCTGTTTTCTTTAACTCAATTACACCAAGAATGCTGGACAGCACACATCCAACATTATTCCTCGATTCCTAATAAAATCATTAACTATGAATTACAGCTCATACATCTATTCAGAATTCCTTGCAAAGATATTCAGTACACATTTTTGGATTCATAAAATGACCCTTTTTGACTGACAGTTTAATATTACGCATAGTTTACTCGGGAAAATGTATAAAAATGAATAAATACCCACAACCTCACGACGAAAACAACACAACATAATAAATAAAATGTTATATTTACTTAATAACTATGAAATCCCAGCCTTTAAATAAGTAGGCCCGTATAAAACCCATGTTATATTAAATTCCATGGCAAAAGGAACATATTCCCTTCGGTCCTTTTTTATTCAGGCCCAATAAGGTCCTGGGGCCAGGGGAAATGGCCCTTCAAAACATGCCCGGGTTGACCGGCTCTGATATCGGTGAGATACGGATATCTCATCTTCGATATCGATAGTAAATCGAGATTTTTTGAGATTGGAAAATATTTGGTACCTACAACGCATGATTGATGATTCGGGAGTTCCCAGTTCTAACGCTTCAAGACGGTAAAATAATAGTGTTTTTGAGTTGACCTTTTAAAAGCACTTTGTTGTTTGATGACGGGGGAGGTTTTTCTATTTTATTTATTCATATACTTAGAGAGTGACCACACTTATCGTGACCATCATTGTATATCAATGGTGACCATTTATAAATATTATGTTTACACATACACATTTAGAATTAGGTATTGTGTATTTGTTTTAAGCACGTCACGTCACGTCTCACGTCGTCACGTCGCGTCGTCTCATGTCTACGGCAACGGTTGACGTCATCACGTCAACGCCAACTGTTGCTGAAAACCAGAGTTGGGGCTCTGCTTGTTGTTTATCAGTGGAAACTTGTAAATGGGCTTCAAATGCATATTATTTAAGAATACTGTTTATATTAGCTGTAAGTTTCCCGCATAGAATAAAATAAAATAGGGTCATAGCATTATGCTGAGCGACGGCCGTGTTGCGTCGATGTGACGCATGTTTTCCCCCAACTTGTTCTTTTTTGTGTTTGTGTTCCTTCTCTGCGTCATGTTTACCGCAAATAAACGTATTTTCCATCCTTCTTTCTTTTCTTTACTTATCGACGCGGAATCAGGTTGAGCCGGTCAGAAATAGCTTTATTTCCATGCCAATAAAAGCGAAAAAGACATCATTCACCTCGTTTCCGTGCCGACGACGCGACTCGACACCGCTTCGAACTTAATGCGACAAGTGTGGTGATACGTCATCGGCTCAATCCGATTCCCAGTTGGTAGGTGCGGTCACTCCATTAATAACGGTTCGAAAAATATCTAAATAAGAACTAACCATCGCACACTACATACACACACACACACACACACACACACGCATACACACACACACACACACGCACACACACACACACACACACACACACACACACACACACACACACACACACGCACGCACACACTCTACCTATGCTAATAATAATGCTGAACAGTTTGTTTGAAGGCGCTAATCTCTGGAACTACCAGTCGAATATGAAAAATTATTTTTGCATTTGATAGCCCAATTCTTGAGGAAGGCTATATATACAACATCACGCTAGAGTCCTTAACAGCCGAGCAAAAAAATAAAAGTTCGAAAGAAGGCTAAGCGAAAATGAAGTAATAGCGCAGGCAGGCGATGCGATGCGACGGGGTGGGTCTTAGGAACCAGAAATTTAATAAAGCTAGTATTAGGTATAAGTAAAGGTCAAAGGTACAATTCAACAGTACAAAATATTCTTATAAAATCAAAATATTTTATTTCACATAAACCTACATGGGCACTAATGAAACGTTAGAAGCTAAGTGCACGGTTTCAATTGGCCGTTTCCTATGGGGAAGAACCGGTAATAAACTCCACGGTTACTCTTTTAAAAATAATAGGCTTTTACAATGTTTTCAAATTACTGTATTATGTATGGGATATAGGTATGGGAGGACAGTGTATGCCAGTTATCTAACTCAATCTATTCGTTTCTATTATCGACGTTAACATATCACTGACAAATAATCTACCTTCTCCACAACAAAATAAATAATTTTTTTTTTCTTTTACACACACAATCAACTAAAAGATCAGAGTAACGCTTAAATAAAACATGATAAGATATGATGAGTACGTCAGTAAAAAGGTTTTTCCATTCTCAATATTTTTCATAAAAATAATCCTTGATTGAAAATCTTTTCGTTGTATTTTCTTTTCGTTAACCCTTTAGCCATAATATGACCTTTGTTGAAAATAAAGACACTGGCCATTGTATATTGTGAGTCATTACGAGCGAATAAGCAATAAGCGTAGTAATAATAAATTACTTTCAAAATCGGTTGCATCTCGGCTTTGAGCCAATATGACAATTGATTTCATGTTACATACATAACGCGGATGGGCCATGGCCACCGCAGTGGGTTGCCAGCATGATAATAACTATCACCCCATAAAATCGTTCTTTCTTAACAAGTATCTGAATTTGTGTCTGGTGGGCAACTGCCCGACGATTGATATCGGGACGTAGTATATATGCCAGTTGCGCAGTAAATTCTGCTTGCGCGATGCAGGATGTTGCGTGACGTCAGTATGATAGTATGATGCGTAGTTCGCATGTGGCGGTGTAGCTGCCACTACATGATCCTTATTCATACTCGTTGCTTTATCCCAATTTATTTGGGGCCGTATTGCATGTCTTTTTCTTCCATACACTTCACCTATTAGCCGTCGTTTCCCTTTATAACCATAATCATTAACACGCATAAATTAGGTCCTCCTAAATGTGTTTGTATGAAAATCTAACAAACTGAACTTACCCACTTCTGTCATTGCATTGATGTCAGCTATCGATTTACATAGGTTTCATACGCGGACGCCATTTTGAAAAAAAAAACAAAATGGCGGACACGTAGGTTGCCACGGACCTTCAAATGAATGTAATTCCGATGAAAATATTACAATGGTGCCATGCTGGTCCGATGTTGGAGCTGGAAGGTAGGTGATGGAATTCTTTAATGGCTAAACAGTACGAGTATTAAACCTTGCTAAGCTTGGCTTATTAGATTTGTCTCAACGAGCCTTATATCTTTTAGGAGCCCTAAAAAGATAAGATAAAGCGTGTTCTTAGTATTTCTCAATATCCATGAGAATTTTTCTCACTATCCACATTCTTTTGTTCATTCTTTTTTAAAATTAAAATTGTATATTGAACTAATTGATTCACATAAATATTTACAAAATATGGCGTTAAACTAAAATAATTGGATTCTACTTAAACTAGGAATAAACCTGTATCTCAGGTATCTCACTCAAGTACTTAAACATAAGTATTATCTAAAATTCCAGTAAATACTGTACCTATCTACTATAAATTAAGGTAATATTCGAATTGAGAAAAATTGTTGTGTTGGTGTTGCTATGTAGATCTGAACATGAGAATAAGACTTATAAAATCATAATTATCGTCAACCTATATTTGTCCACTGCTAGATATCAATACATGCACGCTATTTAACTAAATTCGGGGCCACTCCTATACAGCTGCTACCAGCCAGAAGATTGTCGCCCCAACAAGCCTGAGGGCCTACTCTTCGTTTACCGTTTAGCAGTCTCCACTTAAGAACACGTCTACTCCAACGGTCATCGGTTTCCGTCATTGGTTCGCGGCTGACATGAACTACAGTGCGACCAACGAGAGAATGCGTTCTTGACACCTGTCAGTTTATACATATTGCGCGAATTTGATCTTTATTAGCTACTATAATTGCACTGACAGGTGTCAGAAACGCAATCTCTCGACGGCCGGACTATATAGCTCATGCCGTAGTTATAATACTAGAAATTCAGTTAGATGGTAACGGGGCTAATTCGCTAGCAAGCGCTGGACATAAGTACGTTTAAGTATCGCTAATTGTAGAGGTGTTTTTAATGCATATAAATAAATTAAAGCAACAAAAGCAATTGTATACTTTATAGCAATGAATTCGGATCGGTCACAAAATTCTTTATTGTCTCTAAAACTATGCTGTTATAAAACTGTTTTTATTCATTTAAAGCTAGTATAAATTAATGAAATCAAAACGGTTACTTCTTTCTTTAAATTGATCAATAAAAATATAGGTTTTAATTTAGCCAGCTTTTCCAGTTTTAGAGGATCGACTGACTGAAACGGATTTATTACTCAAGGGTAGAACCCACGACTTACATCTCGTCAGTCGGGACCGATACCACTGAGCCGTCACTAATAAATAATATATTCTAAATTGTAACATTTTAATTTTACAAAAATCCCTACAAACTTTTCTGATTTCAAAGGTATTTTTTAATGATATTAAAGAATAAAGGTTGACCTTATTAGTCCCTAGTTAGTGTAATTTTCAACTTTTAGACAGATGAGTATTCCATAATAGGCTTTGTCTCATTTTAAAAATGTCATTGTGACACTCACATTCAGGCAAAGGTAACCAGTTTGTTGAACCGAATGCTTACATAATTGGTTTTCCCAAACACAAAGTAACATACAGTATCACAAATTTATTGCCCTGAGTCGGTCCACTATACTCACATGTGTTTGTAAATGAACCTTCCAACTCCAATTATTCTTTTGACACCCCTACAATTTAAGCCGCAAAAAGCAATTACGATCACCCTAAATCTCAATACAGAAACATATGAGACCTTTGATATATGATCGTAATAAATATATTACCTAAAAACTCGTTTCGGAAAACAGAAAAAAGGGAAATCCCACTGATTTCATTATGTTAGAAAAAGGAATGCTGTGCCCGTCGCACGGTATATTAGAAAAGTTCGAAAATGTACCGCTCCGGCCATAGGGTTGGCAACACTTCCTGTTTGCAATTTCAAAGAAACAATTTGAATTTTTCATGTAATTTGTTGGAAAGGGAGTTCGTTCGACGTCGTCAGTAATTACTCGGAAAAGTCTTTATGTAATATTGACTCGATAACTTTTTTTTCTTTTATGTATCAATTTGCTGAGTATCTTTTTCGTGACTTATCATCATGAGCGTCGTCATAATTATAAGGGTCAATTAGTTCAATTGTAAGGGTCTCTGGCAACGTAATGTCTGACTTTCCTTATTTGATTAGAATAGACTCTATAACAGAAGTTGTCGGCTCTTTTTTGATCGAATTTTGCGTCTTACACTCAGAACCGCAGATTATTTCCGTGCCAGCCCTAAACTGAGGTTGGCATGCACCTAATATTATTAGTATTGTTACATTTTTGCCTCTAAATACAAAAGACCATTTTGTGTGTTCACGAATAAAAAATGTCCTAAAATAACTGCCAAGAGAAATATATTTGCAAAACAACTGAAGGCGTTACCAAAACTGTTTTTGTCGCTTTTCATATTGCTCTTTTCAGATATAATGTCTACATTTGTATTGTTTTTCATTTGTTTTCAAATAAACTCGCTGCCACCCGCACCTACACAAAGTGTCAAAACCAAATTTTCATTATATTTAGTTTTGCGAATATTTCGGTTAACGAATTTGGGATTCTGGACTGAATTTTGATCCTATTTGTATAAAGGCTTCGTTTCGATAAAGGACAAAGTTTTGCGTACAAATATCAGTAGCAGTTTTCCAAATTCGTGTGTGTACAACTTTTTGTACACACACGAATTTTAATATTTTCAGAATTGTTTTTGAACACACCAGAATATAAAGGAAAATGTCACAGCCTTTATTTATACGTTGGCAAAATCTAACTGACGTTTGGCAAGAGTGATTGTCATTTTCTGTTACAATAAGGAAAAACTAAAAGGCGTACGTCTATGTTTATATATACATGACGTGACATGGACGATGTGCGAGAAAAATAAAGACAAAAGAAACCCAAATGCTTTTACTATTAAAAAACTAAGGGCGGGTTGTTTCACGTCCATTTCACGCACACGTATACGTCAAAAATGGCGCTAACTATCGTCAAACCAAAAAAAACGTTGTTTCAAGTTACAATTACATAATTATGGCCTTGACTTACGTCAAATAATTACGATTACATACTAGTTATTATTTAACATACGTATGTTACGTTAACCAACCGTTTGAAACAACCGGCCCTTAGTCGTAGATCATGCGTTTTGAAAGTACATTTGGTAACAACTATGTACTTATAGAGTAGGTACTGTAAAGATTGTCAGCAAAAGTTAACCTTATGTAGTGCAGGCTGGCAATAAAATAAACCTGGTTGCATTCAGAATGAGAATTTAGAATGAGCTTTTATATTTTTGTATTAGGTTTTTGTAAACGCAGCAAATATAACGTTATATCTACTGATAACAGTACCTACCTACAACGTTTCCAAATGGATTTTCTATATCCTAAAATCAAAAAGGATAATTTAAAAACTGTGTTTCTCAGATTCGAAACATCTAACGCAAAATTTTATAGCCTAAAAATTATCATCATTCTCTGAAATGTCGTAATTGGCGGATCAAACCGCTTGGTTAACGAACTGAGAGCCCTTCAAAGCAATTTATTGGCGAAGTATACTGCTGCCAACTCGATTGGCTGTTCACTAAATTGTTCATACATCCGAACATAAAGTGGTTCAACCTATTTAAAAGCACGCCAACGCAAATACTACCCTTGTAATTTTATTTTTACGTTTTGCTTTTTGTTTAATTGCATGTTGTCAAACTTGTTATTAACTAGTTTACAAGTCGCTGGGCTATAATTTGCCTAGTAATTAAAAAATAACATTATTCTGCCGTATAATGAACTTTTTTGAACGACGAAATTAATCTTCGAAGATCCGTTCTTTCATTTTATAGAAAAATGTCCAACAAAACAACGATCTGACTAAAACTTGAACCGATTTCAGTCTTTACAAGATTGAATCTTAAAAGTGGAACCCCTTTCTCAATGTCAAACGATCCACGTAATTTCAGCAAACTGGAAACTCCGTCCAAACAACATCCATTACGTAGTCAGCAGGAATGAACGAGCGGTAATCGCTTGAGAACCTGCAACGGATGCGGCACGTAGCGATGGAATGGTAGTTGCAAGAGTTTCTTAGTACGGAGGCGGACGTTCGTACCAGCCGCGCGACGGGCAGATTTTTCATAGTACTTTTAGTTGGAGCTTCACAAATGGCGATTTTAGATAAAGCGATTATATCGTTCTCGCTTCATCAATTTTGTAAGTTGGTTTTCGACGAATGATAAGTGGAGTTGGAGTTTGTTTCATGATAGAATTGTTCACGTTTTCCGTTGAAATCAATTGGTTTGTTGGTGTTTTGTATCCGTCGTTTTGCTATTCTGTGTTTGGACGCCGACTATGCAATTAGGGAAATTCATTGTGATCGTGGTTCGCGAACAGGAAAAAGGCTTACTAGTGAATGGAATAAAACTATCTAACCATCGCTTCTGTGAAAGCCCTCCTAACCAAAGTGGTAAAAAAGTACACCTTTAAGAAATTGGGTCAGAGGGGGAAAATTTCAACTTGCAGATTCATTCTAAGAAAGTATGGAAATGATTCCAGAGTGAATTAAAGTTTGAATCAAAATAAATGCCTTTATTTTCTTTGAATTATTCTTAGATCTTAAAGATAATTTGACGAGGACATTGTTCCAATCACGGTGGCGATTTTTGGAGGCTTATGCCCGGCAGTGGACGTCTTACGACGTGACTGATTAACGTGTCATGCAAGCAACCAACCTATAATTTCCCCACTGCTGGGACACAGGCCTCCTCTCTGTGAGAGAGAGTGGGCTATAATCTACCACGAGGGCCCAGTGCGGGTTGTTAGATGCCTTGCCTTGTCTTCGATTTTTTGGTTCTAGAACATGTCGGTTTCCTCACGATGTTTTCCTTCATATTTTAATCGTTATTTTTTATCATTATTCCTCTCCATCAAAGCACCTGCCATCTACTCGTTTTGAGAGCAGAGGTGATGAAATAATTTAAACAAAGTAAGGGCCTATCTGGGATCGAACCGACGACCTTACAACTCGTAAGCCGCGGGCGACTCGTAAGTCGCGGGCGGGACTACGTGACATGACAAGGATACAAAAAAGAACTCGCCGAATGCATATATCCTCCTCTTTTTGAAGTCAGTTAAAAGAGAATTCGTTATAACCAATAACAGACAGTAATTCACAAGTCTCCAGTTTCCTAGCCCCCAGGCTACAAGAGATTTCTATCCGTGACGGGTGCAGATGACGTAACACAGCTTTTTGTGACGAAATAAAAAATATCACGACGCCTGAAGAAACGGTTTTTTAACATTAATATTTTGTTCGTAGTTTTGTGTTACTGTGCCAATTTCCAGAGGCTGGGGAGTTGCTGGATTTAGCCAGAAACTCACTGAACATAACTGCTAGCATGGAGTTATGTAACGTTAACTTTTCATGATTTTCCATGGCCAGCTTCCGTAACTAAGTATTAAATAGAGGAGCCATGGTGTATTTAATTAGTCTTATATCTTAACAGTTATTTAGCCATTTCGAAGGCACGAGATATCCAAAATGGCGAACCCTAAACGTCATTAATGTAAGTATCAATAGGTACTTTTCTGTACAAGAAAAGCTTACAACACTTAACAGTAGTCCTCATCTTTATTGTATATTAACTACAAAGTGAATACTGTACTGTTGAAACTATGCCATTAATGCCAAGACGATTTTCGCAATCTGAAGTAGTACAGGCCCTTATTATTTACTCTTTTTGAGTTGTGCAAACCAAAAGTACCAAAAAAACTAAAAGATGTTCATCCGATACACACTTCTAAGCTAGTTAAACTAAAATCCTAGTCACATCTAGCCTCCTTCCACCTCTATCTTTGGATAAACAGAAAAAATAAACAATTTCACCCAAAAACCGCACATTTCATCATGGCATGACTTTGTGAGTTGACAAATATTCGTATTTTTCCACATTTACAATTCAAAATGGTAGGTTTATGGTCTTTTTGCCTTGATTTACGTGGCACGATGTTAATGTAATGTAATGTTGTGATTTGGGAAGCACATCCAGCCATCCATATGGCTTGAGTTTACGTTAGGAGGTACTTTTGTGTCTTTGCCAAGAGATGTCGTTAGGGATGTTCAAGGTTTTGTAGGCTTTACTTGGTCGTATGAGAGACTGATGACTTTGTTGTGTTTTGACTGAGAAAAACTGTGTGTTTTGATCAAAACAGGCACTTGAGATGTTACAACTTTTTCGTAATCAAACTCTTTGCGTTTCCAAATGTTTTCCAGATGTAGGCGGAGTTACATACTTTTCACATATCCTAAGTTAGTAAACTTGTAAGTCGGAGCCATTAGGTACTACTGGGCCACCACTGCTCTCTCAGAGGGAAGGCCTGTGTCCCACCAGTGGGAACGTTATAGGCTCATTATGCTGGACAACCTAAGTAAATAGGTACTTTAATCATCATTTGCCTAGCCTTTTGCCAAGTATATCGGTTTCGGTTTCCAATCTAACCGCAGATGAATACGAGTATTTTACATCGAGCGATCGCAGTGCCCTGAACTGCACAACGAAGTACTCTCAAGACTCTTTGATAAAATACTTTACGTTTCTTTAAAACGTCTGTGTTACGTTACCACATCTCCCCAATCGAGTTAGCATCGTTTCCCGATTCATACGTTGCAAAAATATTACGACAATGTTCATTTTCTCGGAAAATAAAATAGGTACTTTAGTTATTGTTCGAAGAAACTCCGTTTTTTCGCTTCCTTTGAGTGTTTTCTGCTGGTTAGTGTATTATTTCATGAATTTATCGACACATGATACCGTTGTCTGTCTACCCTATTATTTTTTGCTAGCTAAATGGGTGTTCTTGGGACGCAATTTTGTCGGCACCAGTCAATAATGTAGAAGAAAAAGCAGTTAGGGATGCTATAAATAAGATAAAGATTACTGTAGTCAAGTAAATAGTGTCCTTCCATATATTTTTACTAAGATCATCAATCATTTTTAGCTCGTACGGTGATCACCTTTCTTTTCTTCCATAACATAACACCACGCCTGTATTTCCCGAAGGTTTAAGCAGAGGTGTACCTTGTAGTACACCCATATTTCGCCAGTTATGTTTAAGTCCCATGTAATAGGGGGGAGTCTATTGCCATTAACCGATGAAAATTCCTGATGAAAAAACCCAAAAATTCATAACATTTTATGACAAAATTGATAATCCCATTCAATGGGTTCAACACACTTGATACAGAAAATAGATAATACGTAGTAACAATGATGTAAGATTATAGGCAATCACACTTACCTAATCAAACCAAACTATTATATTATTATAGTATCAATTAAACCAAATTACGGCATAGTGAGTCATTATTTATCGACAATATTATGGTGATTAGCCCTTTAACGATACTGAAACCATTAGGGTATTATAAGTGATGTCATTGTGCCTTCATTCTAGTTGTTGATAGGGTATAGACAAGGTGTAACAGAATAAACGCATGTCCTGAAAGTGGTTTGTTCATAATTGACTTTTGAATTGATTTCAGTAACTTTTAATATAGTTATTCTATTTTTTTCAAAAATATATCATATTTTTTGCCATACATGACAGCCGATTGAGCCAAAGAAGATTAAATCCTTTTTTTTATGCTAGCAAGAAAATCTTGGTGACTCTAGTGTCACCAACATAATAATAGTTAGCTTTTAGAAAAATAAGTTTTGGTCATTTTATTATGTATCTTTAGTATTTTAACACAATACTCTAATTGGGGTGTATGAGCTCTTGCATTAATTATGTTGCATATAGTATATCCTTTGGCACGTTAAGCCGTTGGTCCCGGTTGCTATTCGAGCATCTTTGACAGTCGCTAAGGGTAGCCAGAAGCCCGAAAGTCTGGCAACCAGTCATATCAAGGGGTATCGTATAACCCAGTAACTGGGTTGTGTAGGGTCAGACAGGCAGTCGCTTCATGTAACAAACTGGTATTCAGGTGCATCCGATGAGACTGGATGCTGACCCCAATATAGTTGAGAAAAGGCTAGGCAGATTGATTGATAAATTGCTTTGTTAAAAATACATTAACTTTGTACAATGGGAGGTAGGTATATTGAGGCTTCAAAGTTATTTATATACTGTAATTGTGTATAAGTATCTATGAATTGAAGCAGTCAATTGTTTTGTGATTGAATAGGAAACTGAAAAGTACAAAATAATTGTATTTGGAGCGCTTTGTAAATTACAATGTGGCTATCATTGTATTGTTTGCTTACATAATACAGATGTCGTGTTACTGTTCGAGTGTTTTATCTTTCGACTTTCGACTGATTGACTGATCGATCTGATTCTATTTTTCGACTAGCTTCTGCCCGCGACTTCGTCCGCGTGACTAGCTCCCCCGACCCAACCGGTCGCATCATATCGCCTGCCCGCTCTTTAACTTTGTTTTTGCTTAGCTTATTTTCTGTTTGCTCGGCTCCTAAGGGTCATAGCGCGATGTTAAATAGCCTATAGCAAAGCTTTGGAAAAAATGCACACTTTTTAAAATAATTGAGCCCCTTTTCAACGTTTCGTCCTTTTCTCACAGTTAGACGCAATACCTAAGCTTAGCGACTATACGGGTTAGACTAGATTGGAACTGTGGCCAACCACCCGTGAGCCGAATTGATCGCTGTAACTAAGCAAGGGCACCCTGATAAGTGGTTTAGGTTAAAACTGTGACCAACAACGCGTGAGCCGAGCGAGCAAAGTGACCGCGGCCGGCGAGCGCTACATCGAAGTTGGTCGTACTTACTTGACTATTCAATATTTTTAGGACCCCAAAATAAGAATGATATATTATGATGTTCTCAAAAAGAGGCGCAATCATTATATTAAAGTGTTCAATAATATTTTTAGGATAGCAAAGTTGGATATATTTGAGGGTAGCGATATCTACAACGCCACATGCCATCTACGTGTCATACTGACGCCACGCAAATCCTGCATCGCGCAAGCAGAGTTTACCGCGCAATTAGCATTATAATGATTCATTGGGCAGTTGCCCGCCAGACACAACACCCGTTTTGTCGGAGGATCCTCCCTTTTCTATGGAGTATGAATGAACTTCACACCCTGTTCCTCATACCTCTATATGAGGTTCAATTAAACACATGCTATTCGAAATGTACTGAATTCAGCACAACATTGTCTTTTCAGTAAATGAACTAATAAAATGTACCACTGTTACCCGAATATTACCAACAAATTGTCATAGTTACAGCCCTGAAAGTACCAGGTGCGTTCAAATCCTCAGAATGTTTGAATTAAACGAACACTGCTCTAGTACTTACCAAAAGATATTAAATTCTTCCTCGCATGAACCCTAGTATGTTATGTACTGGTGTAATAATGTTTATACGCATCCTTAGTTATATTACGAGTATTTCCGTATGCAATAACCTTTGTGGATCACAACAGGATGTTAGAGGTGGGATATTGCTTTTTGAAAGGATGATGGTGCGTTTGCATTTAGGAGAGTAACTGGAGTAATACTACTCTAGTTACTATCGTTTGATTTATTTGCCTCTGCCCGTGACTTCGTCCGCGTAAACTTTCTTGTCCCCCCGACCCGCCCCGTCGCATCGCCTGCCCGGGGTATTACTTCGTTTTCGTTCTTTCTGAGTTGTTTTTGCTCAGCTTCTAAGGATCCTAGCGTGATGGTATGGAGCCTACATCCTTCCTCAAGAATTGGTCTATCAAATGCATACATATTTTTTTTTAAACTTCGACGGGTAGTTCCAGAGATTAGCGCGTTCAAACAAATCTATATCATCATCATCTGATAGAAATAGATATAGATTTGTATGGATCGCCAACAAAAGATATACACAGTACATGACACATAAGTAATGGATAACATTAGATATCAAGTAGGTATACACTTACAGGAGACCACAGAATGCTCAATAAAGTTAACAACTATGTCAACAAAGTCTGCTTCTCAGTGTCAATGGAGTGTCTTGCCCGTTATTTTCCATAGAAACCTACTACGCAAATGGGCAACTAACTTCATTTTTCTGAGTGACCGACTCCTTGATAATTACAAAGTACCTACAGGTACTTAAACACACAGGTATAAATCCTTTGAGTTTAAGTTTCATTTAGAGCATACCATGTCACCGCGACGCGACTTATGGAGCGATGGACGGAAAGGTTGCGGGCGGCGAGCAATGGGCAGCTCGCAGCCCGGCAAGGCCCGGTTCGACGGCGCGTTGTATTCCACGCGCGCCTCAAAGAGATGTCAGCACGAACTGACGGGGTCCGCTAGGGCCGATGCCTGCCAGGGCCGCGGGTTGTTCGAAAGAGATACCGTGGCCCTTGGCATAGGCAACTGAAGGAACACGGGTGGGTTTTAGTCAGTAAAAGTCTGATACGCCCTCCTGCTCCGCCCAGAACGGGAGAAGCCATATGATGATTTACCACCCAGAAAAAAAAAATGGACGGAAAGGCTGACGCGCTTGTCACTTTATGCAAAACCCTTGACGCAAGGCGCATTGCTCGAGACCATGAACGGGACCTTGCACTCACCAGCTACTACTAACCTATATTCGTTGAGCTGATTGTATTTACGATTTATTCAGTTTCACACCCGTTTGTCGAACAATGGAATCTAATGATAGATTTTTTGCCCTTTTCCTGTTATCAGATTGAATTGCTTTACGCACGTGTAGTTTTGATGACACATACCTACATTATTTATGTCACATAATCATAAGAGGAGTCCATGACTAAATAATAACAACCGCACATGTCGATCGATCAGGTTAAGCTACGCTTGCCGCGGTTGGTCTGCGGATGGGTCTTTACATAACGAGACCCCTCCGTGCTTCGGAAACATTGGCCCCGGCTGTCATTAATGAATCTTTGACAGTCGTTACGGGTCGTCAGTAGCCCGAAAGTATCGTATTCCCCAGTAACTGGGTTGTTAGGCAGTCGCTCCATGTAAAATACTGGTATTCAGCTGCATCCAGTTAGACTGGAAACCGACCCCAACATTGTCGGGAAAAGGCTAGGCTATGAATGATGAGTATTTTAATTCTAAGAAGTTGTAAATATCATAGGTTAAAAATGTTGGAAATGGAAGGTTTTCCGTCAGTGCAAGCTTTCTATTTTCATTTTATTTGAACCATATCTATCACTCATACCGCCACCAAATCTACCCGAAGCAAAAAAATGAAAGCAACGAGTCGCTTTTGATCATACAATTTCGAGCATGCGTTTCGAATAACGGGTTTTTTACTCGTCAAATTCTAGCTCGCTATTCGAGAAAAATCCATACGAGTATAACCATTCCGTGCCTGCCAGACGCACAAACTTCAACCGCTGAACATAGGAATATCTAGAACATTTTAAAAGAAATTATGTAGGTACCGTTGAGTGCAGAAGTACACACCATCCCTGAACGGGACAAACAGGGGTAAAGTTAATACAACCCGCCAGGGTTAACTTAAGACTTGGCTCGGATGATGTCAGCGCGCGATACCAAGGCGTCGATGGCCAGAGAGGTAACAGCGCGGGGGTCGGGACTTCGGGAGGAAACCGCTCGGGTCTCTAGAACTCTTGCGGGTTGTAGGTACACATAAAGTCCTCCAGACCGTATTTCGGCCACGGCGGACAAGCTTAACGGAGACCAGCCTTCGGTGCGGGAGATATTATAGTGTACAAGTATGCGCGCAGACACTGGTGCACTCCCTCTTCCTTCTCTCTCATAGTCCGATGGGACGGCAATCCGACACGACCGGAGAGAGATCAGGCGCAGGACCAACGGCTTAACCACCGTGTCACACCGCCAACTTCCAAACTCTGGGCTGTTACTAAGAAACTCCTAATAGAAAAACTCAATAACATTTTGCCTGGGTACACATTTACTGTATACACGTGAAGTCGCACTCGCAGGCAATAGAAATAGTCAGAAACGGTTAGAGTAGTGAAAATATCAGAAATGTGTGAAGTTTTTAAGTTTGCTTGAAAAAAATATTAGACCAAATAGAAAACCACCGAACCGAGATCAGCGGAAGTGTTAAAATAATATCGAAAAACGGTAACTTTTCTATCGAGCCAATTTTCCTGTTTTCATTGAAACAAAATTCTGTTTGAAACGGTAAATAGTTGGCGCGGTTCCCAATTCGCGTCGCCGCTACCTATGTATGTGTGACACGCTTTATTTGATCGCGATAATTTCTGTGGCTTTTACATCTTTGCGTTGGAATTCTATCGCGTTTCCTTCCTGGTTCTCTTTCACCTTTTGCCATTTTCAATTACGTTAATGCACTTTTTGAGGTGATAATGCCATTGAAGTGTTGTTACTGGCAGAGTTTTTCGCCATTTTGTGATTTGTCCTTACAGTTGTGTCATGTCGGAAAATTGCCAAAAAGGGAAATGATTTTTAACTTGAGTATGCCTATGGTGTATACTTTCGTGTCAAAGAAATGTAGATAGACAATGAAATGCACACAAAACGATTGTCCATAAATAATGTTGATGATATTTTTAAATCAAAAGTTCGTTCTTGTAAAACGATGATCAAACGTCAGGCTCGCGTAATTTCTCGGAAAACTTGTTGCGAATATTAGTGATTTTCCATGAATGCTTAACTTATTTGAAAAACCTCTTTCAGCCACATGCAAAGCAATGAACTTGAATTTTTAAATCACAAATAATATTATTTATATTATTTCTCACTTTCTCACAAACAATGAACAAACTTGATCAAAATCAGTCAAATTCGTGCATGGTTACTTTTTTTCTCCATAAACTGCCTTAAAATTTAAAGAAATTTAAACCAAAAAGATGCACACTAAAATACTCTCGTAAGGTAATAATATAGGTAACACAAAACAAACACAGTTGTATTGAATTAGTCATGGCCAATACATTGGCAGTCTACCGCGAAAACAGGTTAATTTAGTGAAAATTGGCGAGGGACAAACTGTCAGTGTAATAATTCTAATAATTTGGCAATACATGTCGAATAACACACAAGAGCATTCGAATTGGACGACATTCACATGACTTTACACTGCATTTTTTGCAGTAATGCGTCGTCTCCACTGGCGAGAGAATCGCGAAGATAGTGACTTTGTGCCATCAAATTATCGTCGTATGGCGACTGATTCATAGTTTCTATTGAATTTTCTGGCACGGCAAGAGTATCGCTGCAATTCTCACGATCGTGAAGATGGCACTTTAGTAGGAATTCCGGTATTTTACGGCATTACACAACATGTTGTTTTACAGTAGTCGATTTTAACCGTATCAGCGGGAAGTTGCCGTGTCAACCCAGGGGCTGCAGTCTTGACATTCATAGCGATCGCTGTCTCGGATTGACAGGTGTAATGTATGGAGTGACAGGACTTTGCGCCCGAATTCAGTCGTCTATGAATGTCGAGACTGCAACCCCAGCTTGTGCAGTTTAATATGATATGGCAAATAATTTAATTTAATGTTCTGAGCCTTGCAATGTTAATTATTTTGCATACCTAGTATTGTATACAGTCAAGTATTTTCTAACTGAACAGATAGCTGTGCTGCTGAGGAGTTTGTTGCGCGACTTCTTCTTCCCAGCGAAAGCATTAGGAAGTGGTGAAGGGCGGGCGTTTTGGGGGACCGTCTTTTGTAATTTTGACGATCGAAAAGTGCTAATTCTCAGCCTAATTCGAATAAATGACTTTTGATTTTAATTTTAACAGCTCATGAACATTTTTTTACGACACAATATGAAAGTAAAGAAAGAAAATAAATTAATTTTAACCAGGTTAAGTATATACACACAAAAACAGGAAACACAAAAAAAAATACTTAAAATAGTATTGTGAGCCTAACGCCTGCGCCAGTTAGGCCTAGTTCAGCATAAATGTCTGACAACTTTAATAACGTCCTGACAAGTTAATGTTTCGACAATACAGATGAACTATGTACCAGTTTCAGAACAATTTTAGTATCACCCAACTTTAATTAACAGTATTTTCTTCACATACAAAACTTTTTGGAACCACTTGATGGTGTTTATAACCATAATTCTTCTTATTTTAGTTGTTATTCATTATTCTGTAGTTTTGTTCCGTATCATTAAATGAAAGTAAATACTTTCATATAATGATATTAAAGAGTATTCTATTCCTAACTTGTTTTTATATTAATATATTCATGTTTTATACTTATCCTAGTTATACAGGGGAACCTATTATTAGCTATACAATACTGTAATACACATACTCTGTAACATAATATTTATATCGCTGTTGGTTGCTTAAATAAAAGAAAAAGGAAATGAAGTAAAATGTAGGTACTTTTGTGTGTTGTGCTGTCTTTTGTGTGCTCCAAATAAATGGTTAATCTATCTATCTATTCTAAATATATGCAAAGTGCAATTACTATGCACATGCTTAGATTATAATAGAATACTCTCTAATAGTAGACCATAATTATAAATTACAGATAAAATGTAGAAAATTTACAAAGAGTGACGCAATGAGCGATATTTCGCCTACGAGCGATGTTTATCTGATCTTTTTAAGTTTCCCCTACGCCAATATGGCGACAGAAAAGTCGTTTTTTTATTATTTGTATATGGAATGGAACTGTTCACATAATACCGCGGCAGAATAAACTTTATTGTCGTCCAAGATAATATTACTGCACGTTTTCATTTGTTTTATATTATTTTTTGTCGTTACGACCCAGTGGGAACGGTGCCTAATTGTTTCATGACTTGTGTCGGGTGCATGGTAACTATCCGAAACATTTACGTTCCGTCCTTTATACTTCATACCTACTCGTTGCGCACTCGCAATCAGTGAGGCAATTCCAGTCTTTTTCAGAACATTCACATTTTAATCTCAGTCTCAATCTATTCTATACAACTAATAAAAGCGATGCGGACGAATTTTTTGATGCCCTATGATTATTTTGCTTATTTTTTTTTCATGTACATATCATTATTTTAAATTTTAGCTTATATAATGTAAATACTTAATTTCTATTACATAATTAATAGTAATATAATGTATGTAGAATAATATGCACCTAATAAAATTGAAGTGTATAATTTCAAAATACCAGCTTTTTACTAAATGCATATGAAAGTATATATACGGTACTGATTACAAAAAGACACAATTTTTCAAATGTTTGTTCCGGCTAGTCTCCGAAATGGCTGATCCGATTTTGACGGGACATTCACTGGCAGATAGCTGATGTTATAAAGAGTAACTTAGGCTAATATCTTACTTTTATTTTATAAAAAGAAAGAAAATCAAAATATATTAATGACACTCGGACGTAGTCGCGGGCAGCAGTTGGTAAGTCAAATAAAACTTGAATTTACCAACATTTTAGACAAATTTTTGACATTGATTGTCACTGAGATGAGACTTCAATTTAAACGTTGTTTTAAGTACCTTTGCCCTTCGGACGTCTACTCAAATTGGAGCTGACAACGATAATAAACAGCCTACGTATAATGTTCCCACAACTGGGACACAGCCCTCCTCTCAGAAAGACTGGCCCGTAATCCACGCGGGCCCAGTGAGGGTTGGTGAACCAAAGACTAAATTTAATGGAGTCTAAATCATATAAATGTTATGAACCCAATTATGATCTGACCTTTGCAAGATTTGTCCTGATTACTTCCTTAATAACTTACTTAATTTGACTTTGACTTTAATTCCTGCAATTACGGAAATAACAAAGAGAAATAAATATGTAGTAAGTTATAACCAAAAGGAAAATTATTATGAAAATCTTCACTACGCCCACAGTTTTCCTGTTTCTATTACAAAACAGAAATGAATAATACAATATTTTCTTATGGTGCTAACTTAATTGAAACAGGTAATTTCCTTTTGAGAGTCCTTTCTGCTATAATTTTATCATTGAGAGGCTTTTAAAAAAGTATTGGGAGGTTCATATTTTGTAGGTTCAGCAAGAGATATTTTAAAAGTTTGGACATATTATTTGAATGTTTAAAGAAGCTGTCTGTTTTGGGGTGATAAAAGAAGCTTGGATTCATCAACAATCACTATATAAAAATGGAAATGTGAATTGTAGTTTAAAAAAAAATAAACTAAAACTAAGGAATCCGAATCTTATAGAAGATATTATTTTTTTTTTAATATTTTTTTACCAGTCAACACACAGAACACACCAATCTATTTCATATGTCACTATTGACATATGAAATAGATTGGTGTGTTCTGTTACTTATATGTTGGACTATATTTATATATACTTAATAATCTATTCAGAATAGTCCTATAACTATTCTGAATAGATTATTAAGTATATATAAATATAGTCCTCCAGAACGTAACGTCCTCCAAATCTCAACGGAGACTAGCCTTCGGTGCGGGCGATATCATAGTGCACAAGTGTGTACGTAGACTCAGGAGCACTCTCTTTTCCGTCACTCTCATAGTTCCGAGGGACGGCAATCCGACATCATCGGAGATCAGGCTTGACGCGCTTTCCGAAGCACGGGGGTATCACACCGCCATCTTCCAAACTCCGGTTACTAGGAAATTCCTAATGCAAACAACCAATAACACTTTGCCTGAGCAGGGAAACGAACCCAGGACCCCACTCCGTAGCCGCGCTTGCGACCACGGGACCAATGGGGCAGGTATTCGGATTATTATTAGATACCTAGGTACCTATCTACTATATTATTTTTAGCAAATGATATGTGATGATGCGTTTTCACATCTACTGGACATAGGCCTCTCCCAGACTGCGCCACAACACCCTGTCCTCCACCTACCGCATCCAGTCTACCCCAGCCACCTTCTTTAGGTCGCCCGTCCATCTAGCTGGTGGGCGCCCAACACTACGCTTGTGGATAGGCGGTCTCCACTCCAGGATTTGTCTGCTCCACCGGCCATCGGTCCTTCGACAGACATGGCCAGCCCACTGCCACTTCAGTTTGCTTACTCTGCAAGCTATGTCGGTAACTCCGGATCTTTTCCGGATAATTTCATTACTGAGTTTATCCTTCAAAGAGACTCCGAGCAGAGCTCGCTCTTGCGTTTTAGAAAAATAATACCTACGCAATGGAAAATTCGATATAATAATAATAATAACAACAAACTATGGATATGGCTTCACATCAGTAATAATATCAATATTATTTATTTATATATACTTTATTGTACACCACAAAAATACATAGCATAAAAATTATTAAACACTACAAAATATACAATGGGCGGCCTTATCGCATTACTGCGATCTCTTTCAGGCAACCTGTTAATATGTTGCTGGCAATATGTTTATTTATATAGCAGCAATTCCAAACTGCCAACAAATAAATCTCCTGTCACATGAATTTCGATATAGGACTGTTCCCCAAAACCATGACGACATATCCTCTTATCCTTCTCAGAATTCAATCAGGAAAACTTGAAGAGAGGACAGCCTACTTAAATGAAGTAAACTAGATTCCGTGTCTCGATATCGGCTTTTGGTCGATTCGCACGAATTTACTCACCCGAATCGGGCGAATCGTCTCTTTTAAATAATAATATTTTTTCTATAGGCGACTCGCATGAATTGGCACATTTTGAATTTCATGCAATAAAGTACAGGCTGGGGTGTTTGTTGCGCCACTTCTTCCCAGCGAAAACACTAGGAAGTGTGATGAAGGATGAGGGTTTTGGGGGACTGTTTTTTGTAATTTTGACGTCCAAAAAGTGCTGTTTCTCAGCCTAATTTGAATAAATGACTTTAATTAGTTTTTTATTTTTTATTTATGGAAAAAATGATATTAGCGCACAGAAGTGATTAAAGTTAAATATTATAAAACGTGTACATTTTCGTGCGAGTCATCTATAGCAAAAAATTACGATATTATTTAAAAGTGACGATTCACCAGTTTCGGCCGAGTCGACTAATAAGCCTCGTAATCATCCAGATATTTGGAATGAATTTTAATTTGGCCTTAAAAGCTTTAGTTTAGAAATAAGAAATTCAATTATTTACGCAAATAAGACTCAGCTTTCTTGATTTTTGAGGAAAATTGTGTATTTCCGGGATTGCACAGATGAAAATTTTTAAATTAAAATGGAGTCTTCTTCTCTGCCTCGGTGGTCTAGTGGTCTTAAGTGATACTGCTGAGTATGAGGTTCTGGGTTCGATTCCCTGGTCGGGCAAAGTATTATTGACTTTTTATATCAGAAATTTCTCAGTAGCACCCTGGAGTCTGGATCTGTGTCCGGTTAATGGCAATAGGCTCGCCCCTTATTACAAGGGACTTGACCGTACATAACTGGTGAAATGTGGGAGTACAACACATCTGCCTAACCCTTCGCGGATACAAGGCGAGAATAAATACTTAAGTAAATAGTACTTCTAGTGTGCTTCCAACTGGTATTGGAAAATAGAACACCTTCTTTGAATTGAAACATCTTTCCTTAACTTCTTTGAATTGAAACAAGTTTCCTTAACTATTTGTTTTTACCGTTCTTGACTATGAACTTGCTTTGATGTAATTTTTTTCGGAAACAAGGTAGAGGTAGTAAAAACCCTACCAATATAAAATAAACATTTCTTATCTACATTTATGAACTTCCTACATAAAAACATATCTCAGGCTCCAGCAAAAATATACATACAACATCAAAGAGTCATGAAATATCTTACATTCAATTGAGCTCCAAATTTTGTCACGGAATTTACAGCATCCCTAACTTTTTTACGGGATCCGGGGTGGTTAAATCCGTTTAGGGATCCGCTGCCGTATCGGGAAAATGGCCGTCAATCTGTCGCTGTGTTTGGCTCAACGTCGGATTGATTTGTCATGTACTGACAACAAAAGTAGGGACAAGGCTGTTAGGTAAGACTATTTTTACCTGGGTGGCCCCCAATTACTTCTCGATATAATAAAATTATATTCATATTCATTTATTTGCGTTCCACAGGGTAAAAGAAGATGTTAACAAAGAGCTAAGAGCCGTTGTAGACCCTGTCAGGACAGAGCAAAAATTATTGTTTGATAGTTACAGTTAAAAATCTAAATCGTAGTAACTAAAATTGAACTAAAATGAGGTAGTATAAGCGTGGTCTGCGTGTGCTTAGCAGGTAGCCAAATCTTTAGTGTTAATCTGAGTTACGTTTTAATTTATATTTTAAAAGTAACTGCTTTAATACAGTTATAAATTTTGCTCATGTAGTAGATATTACCTAGGTTTTTTTGTTACTTTCCTATTTTGTTGATGGTACTTATGTCAAATACTGTATGTCAATTAAGGATACAGTCGTGTAACCCAGCAGGTGATCAGTTTGTGGCTTTGCGGATTATTCGCAGATCAATATGTCTATGTAATGTATGTTGCTGTATTCAATTAGTGGGTGAATGAGCCGGCACGTGTTTACAGATTAAGCCAATAATATTATAGTGAACTGCTTTTATTGAAGAGAGTTTCTGAAGAGACTACTGTCTGACATTTATGCTAAACTGGGCCTATTTGGCGTAGTCGTGAGGCATATAATATTATTTTAAGATTTTTGTTGTCATTTATTCTTTGGTTTTTTTTGTAAATATTGTGTGCCTTACCTAACTTGAATCAAATAAACTTATTTTCTTTCTTCCTACTGGTTTTACCGGCACATGGTAAGCTTCAATTGATGACAAGAGCCCTGTCAAAATTATGACTCATCCGAAAATAAATAAACAACTTTTTGTCCTCACCGAGTTATTTTGTAAATTTCATATTTTACACAAACATACATGCATCTCAAAAAACAAGATAATATAAATCAAAATCAAAATGACTGATATTAATTGAAATGATGATAAACAAAAAAAGAAACGGAAACTATGATGTTTTCTTAATTTTTAACTGTAATTTTTATGGTGTACATAATGCAAGTATTCTATGTATCTATCTATCTTATGTATATATCATCATCTCCTTAGCCTTTTCCCAACTATGTTGGGGTCGGCTTCCAGTCTAGGATGCAGCTGAGTACCAGTATTTTACATAGAGCGACTGCCTATCTGACCTCCACAACCCAATTACTGGGAAATACCCTTTGGTACCCGTAACGACTGTCAAAGATTCACGAATGACAGCTGGGACCAACGGGTTAACGTACTTTCCGAGGCACGGAGGGGTCTAGGTATGTAAAGATGGTCACCCATCCACAGACCAACCGCGGCAAGCGTAGCTTAACCTGATCGATCGCCGTTAGTATTTAGCCACGGGCCGCATCATCTCTTGTATATAACATTTTGTAAAAAACGACCTAAACAGTCTAATCTTTTTAAGGAACCACTCGGTATTGTCTAAAATATCAGTGTATAACCCAACAAAATCAAAATCATATCCAATCCTCGGAACGCCTCTTCCACTCTATCTTCCATCGCCCAAATTACTCATAAAACAAAATAGGCTACGGAACGCACAAAGCTCCCGGTTCCCACTTGACCTATTTTTTATTTACGTATAAATAAGCATGGTAAACAAAATTTACAGGTTGTTACTTTTAGCCATAAAACTAGATAGATGGCTTTCTTACCTTTCCGTATCACACCGGCCGTGTGCCTGGACTAAACGTGTTCTTTCTTTATTTATATTTATGACCTTTTTTAGGTAAATGTCTTGTTATGTAACTGTTTAACTTAGGATGTGTAAGGGCGGATTGTTTCATGTCCACTTGATGCACACGTATACGTCAAAAATGGCACTAACTATCGTCAAACCAAAAAAAGTGTTGTTTCAAATTACAATATTACAAAATGATGGTCTTGTCGCACGTCAAATAATAACTAGTACGTAATCGTTATTATTTGACGTACGTATGTTACGTTAACCAACCGTTTGAAACAACCGGCCCTAAAGGTTTAACAAAGCTGTAAGCTAATTGCTGTAAAATAACAATTACATAAACAACCTGCCTGTAATTCCTGAAGGGTACACCAAAAAAAGGGGGGTAAGGTAAAAAAGGGGGTAGGGGCAGAGGTACACCAAAAAAGTTACGTTTTAATTTATATTTTAAAAGTAACTGCTTTAATACAGTTATAAATTTTGCTCATGTAGTAGATATTACCTAGGTTTTTTTGTTACTTTCCTATTTTGTTGATTGTACTTATGTCAAGTACTGTATGTCAATTAAGGATACAGTCGTGTAACCCAGCAGGTGATCAGTTTGTGGCTTTGCGGATTATTCGCAGATCAATATGTCTATGTAATGTATGTTGCTGTATTCAATTAGTGGGTGAATGAGCCGGCACGAAAAAAAACCCAGAATGCTTTAATATTTACTAACATACTCAGCTCTAACTTGGTTTCAGCTTTTAGAAAGAAACCTACACAAAATTTAAAAAGTTACGACTGGTACTAAATGTTAACTTTCTTTTATACATAAGGGTAATCACGACCTAATCAGATGCAATTTTTTGTATTCTCTGTATACAATCTGTGCAGTTTGATAATATAATTTCATTGTAAGCTTCTAACGGGCCTCTGCGAGTTGGCTTCGGCCCTTCGTACGCCTTCCAAAGGTCCCAGGGTCCCAAGAAAGCTTATTCATCAAAAAGTAACAATACAATGTGACATAGGTATTCGGTGAGAATAAAAATAATACTTATAAAACAAAACACAATCATACTCGTACTTTTCTAAAATATGAACCTGCGTGCTTGTATCGTCAGTAAGGTACTTGCTAGCTACAAATACATATATAGCAATGAGGAAAAAAAAACAAAAGAAAAATAATCTAAACAAAAATAAATTAATGAACAAAGTTACTTCGGTACCGAAACAAAAAACAAAATAATTATGGAAGTAACTACTGCAATCCATCAACCGTCAGCAGACAGACAGTCACGCGAATAAAACACGAACAAATTAGATACAGAACCCGATATTATTGTCAGCTTTGTTTTGGAGACACGACATTTATTTTTGCCAATCATCAATTTGGGTAAAAAGAATTATGTCGAGTGTCTTTCCTCAAAACGAATCAAACGAAACCTTTATAGAATCACTCTTTTATCCGTTAAAAATGTTTTCGAGTACGACTTGCACTTGACCATTTGTATTTCCATTTTGGAAAAACGTCCTCCTCACTACGTTTTTCCTGTTTCGTGTGTTTAACAAACACAAACACCGGATTCGGAACAACGCAAATATTTGTTTTACGCCGATCTAACTCGAAACGACGGAAGGAGACCTAGTCGGTACGCAGATTTCATCGTCAATTTGAAACCTAACCAAAGGAATTAGACAAAGTGACATTCAATCAGCGATAACAATGAGAAGAAAAAAAAATAATAATGAATGAATGAATGAATGATGATTGATGATTGTTGTTTAGGTCAATCCTGTAAAAAATGTTGTAGAATTAATATGAAACGCTTCGATAGTGATTGCCACGAGTCTAGGCCGCCTGGAAAAATATAGAAGCACCAGCAGCGCCCCGCGGTTTCACCCGCATACGTGTCGATCCCATGGGAATATCGAGATAAAAAGTATCCTATGTATTACTCTGATGTATAAGCTATATTACTGTAAAGTTTCATCACAATCCGTTCTGTAGTTTTTTCGTGAAAGAGTAACAAACATCCATCCTCACAAACTTTCTCGTTTATAATACCTAATACAATAATAATACTTCAATACTCCTTTTTGTTGCAGTTAATTAAAAAACAATATAATTTTACTGTTTTAACGGAAACGGCTCGATGTTGATGAACTTATTGGTTCAGAGATTGCTTGAGCACTGACAAAGGATTTCAGGTGTTAAAATCCGTAAAGGGTTTAAAATGTTTTTGGAAAATTCCGAAACCACGTATAGGAAATCGTGAGCAGTGAATTCAGAGGCAGCACGTAAATTCAAACGATTTTTAAAATCCTAAAGCATTGTAGATATGTGACATCTGCCAACCCGCACTGGGCACACGTTGTGGATTATGACCCACACCCTCTCACAGAGAGGAGGCCTGTATCCCAGCAGTGGGAACATTATAGGCTAATTATTCTTCTTCCTCTGACGAACTATTTTGCTGACTAAACATTCAACAGTCTAAGTAAACATCAGCATTTTCCACGAGAAAATCGATTGCCAGTGCCACACAGCCTGGTTGGTACTCCAAGTAATTGATACTCAAATATCCATTTGTGCTTACACCGCGAAGTAATCTTGAACATAATGGCTATAATGAAATGGAAAATTTGAAGCGGACCAGCTGCTGAAAGGGAGCTGATGCCTCTAAATTTTTGCCTCGTTACACGAAAAGCTCATTTTGTTTTGTATAAGAAGAAAATAGATACCTATTTCCATTGTGGATACTGTAAAAAGGGACCATAAGGAAGGAGATATTTTTATACTTTTATCAATAATTCATGATTTTATTTAAGTATCCATTTTCACTTCCTTATACTTACTATGACATGTAATGATACTCTGACATCTTAAATAAATTATGTGTTTATGATAGGTAAATAAAATCGTTTATCTTTGATAAAAAATGGTCCTTGGCAGCTCTTTTTTTTTTTCTGGTGGGAAATCATCAAAACCCCTCCCGCTCTGGGTGGAGCGGAAGGCAGCTCTGGAAAGAGAGTAGGGTGGCCTTTTCCCAGTAGTGGGACATTGAAAGCTAAAAATAAAATAAATAATGGTAGGAATTATTTTTAACCGACATACCTCAAATTGTAATTATTCAATCAACAATGTTAATACTTACCTAATAATCTCAGTCCTGTAATAAATTAATGTACCAGCAGGCCAATTCTCGTAATTTTAAACGATCAAAATCTAGTCGCAGTCTCCTCTCGGCGACAAACAAATGTCAAAATGTAGGGAAATTTGACGTATTTTTGACAGATTGAGACTGAGATCAGACTGTGAACGTTATTAAATTTACCAGAATTGCCCCTCTTATATTTGCACGCCACGCGTGGCAGAGTGTGATGAGACCCGATGCTCTCATGGTACATTATTAAGGCCTTAAGATAATATCGACCAATCTTAAGGCCTTAATAATATAAGTAACAAGTAAATGATTATGATTATTATTATGCCTTACTACTAGTTATTTTTAACCGACTGCAAAAGGCAGGATTATCCTATCAAAGAGAAAATTGCCGCTGCGTATGTTACCGTATTTTTATGCGCTATTACAGTAGAAATTTGAAAAGTTCTAGTAAATATGTGTCTACTTAAGTATGACAATTACTTATTCATTCCTTAATATAAGTTTCGATCCCGTAGGAATGTCGGGATAAAAAGTATCCTATATGTTAATCCTGGTTATAAACCATCTGTGTGCCAAATTTCATCCAAATCCGTTCAGCAGTTTTTGCGTGAAGGAGTAACAAACATCCATCCATACAAACTTTCACGTTTATAATATCTAGTAGGATAGTAGGATTACCGAACCCACACTACCTTACAAGCAAGATTAACAATATTATATTCCTCCTGCGATAAACCTAATTATAAGTATTAGTAAATAGATTGTAGCCTAACTCCGCATGTACCAATGAGATGAGATTATTGAGAGTACCAAAAGATCTAATTTCCGATTTTTCCTTGAAACGCCCTCCGTCACGGGCTGGTGGCAAAAAAAACACGCAAGTGTTGGAAATGACCTAATTAGTGAACAAAAGTTCGGTATTCAAAGTTTAATTAACATTGGTGGGCTACCTAAATCATTATGAACAAGATGAATAGCATCGGGCTTGTTTTTTGAGCAGGCGTGGGCAGGGATACAGCTTTGTCTAAATGCAATCTTGGTATTAATGTAGGAATGTTTATGTGGAACAAGCAAGCTGAAGTTCGACCATATTAGCCGTAGAACCGATGCTCGTAGGAGTGTCTATTGGTCAGTCTATTCATCATAAAGAAGTTAGGTCGGAGTCTCATTTCCTACGAAGTGTATCGGATTTTGTGTTTTGTGATTTCTTACTTTTTTACTACTCATTCCTCAGTTGGTTTTATAGAGTTTTTTGTCCCTTATAAGAAACAGTATCGATTGGCATCCAAAAATGTTTTTGTAAAAAATGCCCATTTTATTGCACCTACTTTATTGTGAATGCCGATCTAAATTTCTTATCTAATCTCTAAATGTCGACTCCTTCTAGTTTATTGTTTTTAGCAATATGATGTGTTAAAGTGATTCCGATATCCTATTTACAGAATAAACAAGTTCATTTAACTTCATTTTAAATTGCGGACGGCGGATCAAAATAACAAATATCGACAATTTTCGTTCGCACTGATCCTACGTCCCATATCACGCAGCCCCACATTTCCCAGCTCAATTCCGTATTCTACCCCTGCTCTATGCTAACAGCTCGAATGGCATGAATAGCTGTTATCTTGGCTTGAACCCCTCTTTTATTCGAGCTACTTGCCAAATACTGTCGCATTACTGCTAATTCGTTAGCACTAGATAGTCCGTGCATGCCTAAACTGACGGATTTAGGCCAAATTCTGCCTAAAAAGGTTTAAGATTCAGGAATCTTAAACCTTTTTAGGCAGAAAAATTCGTGAAAAGGGCAGGCCCTTTTCACGAATTTTTGAATTTACGTAATGTTCTGGTTGAGGTATGTACCTCTATAGGTATTGCAATAGTACCCATGTATTTGTTTAGTTACTAATTGGCTGACAATGGCGCCGATTCCCTTGTTCACAAACTAAACTAAATTTAAGTTCAGTGCATCTTTTTCTTTCTATTTCATTAAAAAAAAGGACAGAAGATAAATATTAGTTTAGTCCTGTCAAATTAAGATACTCCATAGACAGTTTAGACATGATTAAAAACATGGCCACTATTATTACATCAATTTACGTCAGGCGCTGACTAATTTGACAGGACTCGACTAATATTTATCTTCTGACCTTTTCTTAATGAAATAGAAAAAATAAGATGCACTGAATCTTAATTTCGTTTAGTTTGTGAACAAGGGAATCGGCGCCAATCTCCAATAAACCTTCCTACTTGTTTGAGCAGTTGTGACCAAGTGGAAAGGCCGCAACTTACGAGTTTCTAGGTTGTAAGTTCAAGCCCAGGCAGGCACTTGACTTGGTGTAAATTATGTCATCACTACTGCTCTCAAAATTTGAAGGACCGCCTATTGTATCATCCTATGAATAATTTCTACATTTATATCTGCAATTTTTATGGTGTCCATAATAAAGAGTATTCTATAAAGAAATAAAGAAAGTATTTATTGCGACTCGTACAGGAAGATCACAAACTAAACTAAACACAGTCAAAAATAAAAAATCAAGTTATATGAAAAAAAGTAATAAAAATAAAAATGAAACAGAAAGTCCTATACGAGGCCAAAGGCTCCTGTCTGAGCATGATGCTCCGACATTTAAAAAATAAATTTCGCAGCGCTGGTATTCTGATCTAAGGTAAACATCCTAAGGAAACCAGCATGTCCTAGAAACAAAACTTCGAAGACATGTGACATCCACCAACACGCTCTGAACCCAGGCGGAGGATTACGACCCACTCTCTCTCACGGGAAACCTATGTCCCAGCATCACCAGTGGGAACATTATAGGCGGGCAAATGTTTTAAGATAAGATAAAGATAAAGTTATTTTTCAAAACACGCGTATACAAATTAAGCATGCAGGATGTCACAATATCACTTGTTACTATACTTAATATTACTTGTTTATTTCCAAAATACGCTTACTGTTAATATTTCTATTGAAAACGTATTGATGGCAATACAGCAACAATGTGTATACTGTTAAACATGATATTCGTGATGGGGTTACAGAAATAAACTGTGATGTTGAGGGAATTATATTTCAAAACAGCATTCGTACTAATAACGACTGGTTCACACTTCCCATGACCTGGCTGGCTTTTACCTTGGCCAGAGGCTAAGCATTGCCATATTACGTGGCAATGCCGCCACTGTCTTGAGCACATTACCAGTCGACAGCGATGCGGATGAATTGTTCGACTCTATATTTGTAGTTTTGTAAATAGTTTTAGTTAGTTTATGATATAATTTTGTTAATAAAGAGAATTAACTCCACGAATAAAAACTATTTGTCGATTGAAAAATCAGCTCTAGTACTAATTGGAAATTCAATACTATTCAAATCATTATTTCGTTAAAATATGACGTAACAACTTTAGGGTACCATTTAAAACACAACATAAATTTGGATACGATATCTGGACAACATAAATTGGACAACATACATTTGGATAAGATATCTATCTATAGGTTCTACATAATATTAATAGAAAAGAAATATAAATAGAAAAGATTTTATTTTTGTATATTTGTTTGTTACGCTTTCAAGCTAAACCGACCGTTAAAACCGTATATCACAACGGTTGTAAAATAAAAACCTATTTTTTTTATAGAATACCAACATCCAATTATTATGCAGGACCTACCGATTGCCTGAGGTAAAGCACTAGCTTTGGAAGTATGATAACTATATCATACTTCCTAAAACCGTAAGGCCATTTGTGTACGGCACGGTTTATTTACGGTACGGTGCTTAAACCCCACCGTAGAAAAAACCTGTCTGTCAACAAGCTTTCATAGTGATCCATACAACACTGCCCTTGCCTACACATGACGACTAAACCGTAGTTATTCAAGGCAAAAAAAACGTGTGTGTGGGTACAAAGGGCTTAACTGTAGATTGTATTTCTAAAAAAAAAAGATTAAATCCCTAATTACTACATTAAAAATATATCCTAAACTTTTCCACCAAGTACTCTATTATATGTAATCTAATCCCGAGACAAAATCCGAAAAATAAACTACGGAAAGAAAAATGGCTTCTGCAAACTAATTTGGTCATAGTTAATTTATCATAAGGAAAATTAATGTTCTATACAAAAGAAATTCAGAAAGTTTCCTTACTGAAGGGATTCCGTGATAAATCATACCGGTACATTGATTCTGATGAGATTTTGAATATTTATTCATTCCTCATTTACATTAGGGGAATGAGTTGGTACACTCTCCCTATTAAAAATGAAGGTTGTCAGATTTTCTGGTGTTTAAAAGATTTGAATATATCTTTTTTTTTCTCAAAAAGAAAAAACGGAACCCATTTTTTGGGTGGGAAATCATCAAATAACTTCTCATGCTCTGGGCAGAGCGGGAGGGCTCAGAATTTTACTTATTAAAACCCACACATGTTTCTTCAGTTGCCTGTGCCAAGGGCCACGGTAACTCTTTCGAATAACCCGCGACCCTGGCAGGCATCGGCCCTAGTGGACCCCATCAGTTAGTGCTGACATCTCTTTGAGGCACGCGTGGACCACAACGCACCGTCAACCAATGCCTTCCCGGACGACTGAACGGACGATCCTTTGACTCTTTTTCTCAGGAACGAGAGGAGATATCAAGCTGAAATTAATATCAAGTACGTAGGTCTACGGTCCCTTGGAGCACTACAAAACTAACCAACACTATCATCAACTATAGTATCACAAAAAATCATCATCAATAGACTACATTATTATTTATTTTATTAAAACTTTAAACACACAAGTAAAAAATACTTTTTTTACTTGTGTACAGTAAGTAGTACAAAGGCGACAGCGACTGTGGCTGACAGGGTGTCATCGCCGCTGTGGAGGCCCACAGCGGCGATGACACCCTGTCAGCCACAATCTTTAAGATTATAAATAAATAAATAAAATAAAATAGAATAAAATAAAAAAAAATACAAAGCATTTATTTCGGGTAACCCAAAAGCACCCATACAACAACCAGAATACATAAATACACATACACACTCACATAAGACAATTAATGTTATCGGACATAGCTAGCAACATGCCTGCTACAGCAATGTCCGATATACGGGCAATCAAATCTCCCGGCAATCATCGCCAGAACTGTATTGGAGCTATGCCTGAGGCATTTTCTACCAGTCAACCTTAGAGTGCTGCAGAGATAAAACATGGCAGGTGCAACATACGGGATAAATAGCTAGGAAATGACTATAAAATACAAGAATAAATACTAATACATACATAGATACATACGTTTAAACAAAATTAACTGTCAGAAGAAAAAAATATCGGTAGAGGAGAAAATGAATCCAGCAAATCAGCGCTGGGATGTAACGCCCAACTTCTGATGGATATGTTCACGTGCCTTCACTTTAAAAGATAACCGACTGTTTGCGACTGGTTGGTTGAAAGCGCATTCCAAAGAAAGACCACCTACCTACCATAACCATAACACACCACCACATTAAAATTTCCATCGTTATTTCAATATTTTAGCACCATGATAAATATATTGCCAACAGCTGAACACGAGAAGTGGATTGAAACAAACCAATCCCCATATTCGACTGTTATAATATTTAGACAGCGAAAACAAACATCCAACTAAATGAAATCGTTGCAAAAAAAGTCGGAATTCATTCGCTTTTACCACTAAAACACAAAACAGGAATCAATCGAATCAATTAATTCAACATCAATCAGGTCTTGTTTTGTTTTTTTTTTGTTTTCTGGTTCATTTTAGTGCAACGTTGTTAGTTTCAAATGCACCTTTTTACTTTTTGTATGTTCTGTTTAGCGTAGCGTTGGAAGGCCTCCCAAAAGGTGGACTGACGCCCTTGTGAAGGCCGCAGGAACCCGTTAGATGCGAGAAGCACAGAACCAGTCGAAGTGGAGGTGCGTGGGGGAGGCCTGTGGCCAGCAGTGGACGTGTTTCAGCTGAAATGAGGATGATGATGATGATTTTCTGTGTGTGTCCCACATATAAAACCTTTCTTTCTTTAAATAGAAATAAAACGTAGGTACTCTAAGTGCTCCTTATTCAGCTTACACTTAACCGACCCTAAACACTCCCAGACTTGAAAGGGTTTGCCCAGTCCCCATCCCATTGTTTACTGTAAAAGCCACAATAATATTATCGCCGGGTAAGCACAACTATTGTCTATATTTCGGGTCTAAGTTATTATCTAGAAACAGGCCTGATGTAGCCTAGATACATATTTTATTGCCTGAAGAAAGGGTACGTTTTGGCAAGTATGTCTGGGGCAATCGATTGGAGATAATAATAATATTACAAGCTCTTTCGTAGAGCATTAATGGCCAAGTGGTATCGGCCCCGACTTATGAGTCGTAAGTCGTGGGTTCAAACCCAGGCAGGCGCTTTACTTGGTGTAAATAATTTCACAACCACTGCTCTCTCAAATCGGTGAAGAAAAACATCGTGAGGAAACCGGCATGTTCTACATAGAACCAAAAATGTGAAGACATGTGGCATTCTACCAACCCGCACTGGGCTGGCGTGGTAGTGGTAGATTACAGCCCATTCCTTCTCGAAGAGAGGAATCCTGTGTCCCTGCAGTGGGAAAATTATAGACGTCTTCTCCTACATAGAAAGCACGAGCATTGATCACCATGCTCGCTCAAGACGGGTTGACGACTTCAGACTTTGTCAGTAACGTACAAGATAAACTCAAAAAGAGCATCATCACCTGCCTAGCCTTTTCCCAACTATGTTGGGGTCGACTTCCAGTATAACCTGATGCAGCTGAATTCCAGTATTTTACATGGAGCGACTGCCTATCTGACCTCCACAACCCAGTTAGTGGGTAATACTGGGTAGTGTCCCCTTGGTTAAACTGGTGACAAAGATCCAAGAGTGACAGCCGGGACTAACTGGTTAACGTGCTTAAAACTTAGAGAGTACATTTGAATTGAAAAAGTCACATTGGTTAGTAGCCTGAATTTATACCCACAACCTCGTGCATGAGAGGCGAGGCTACCACCCTTCACCACGAAAATAGCCACTGATCTGTCACGAAAATCTCATTCATTTATCACAATTGGAGATAGAACACAAATCACAATTACGTTCATGACAACTAAATCCATAAGATATTACTTGATTCCAAAACACGACGGGCATTCTAAACGGACACATCATTAGAACCGTATGGTAAGTACTAGCTGCGCCCCGCGGTGTCACCCGCATAAGTTTCGATCCCGTGGGAATATCGGGATAAAAGTATTCTATATATTAATCCTGGTTATAAACCATCTGCGTGCCAAATTTCATCCAAATCCGTTCAGCAGTTTTTGCGTGAAGGAGTAACAAACATCCATCCATCCATCCATCCATCCATCCATACAAACTTTCATGTTAATAATATTAGTAGGATAGATAACCATAAATCTATCACATATACATATTTTAATAGACCTCGATGTGTTATAATGACTCGTAAGTGTCAGTCATTTAGGATGATAACTCAATTAAAGCCCTTAATACACTTCACAATGTCCAGGGACCTTTTTCTTAATCGGGATGGTGCAATAAGAGAAAGGGAGGAAGGGATTAAAAAAACACATCACCTAGATATCGTGTAGTGTATAGTGGGGCTTTAAATACGGGGTCGACATTAACTATAATTTACTTGTTCACAAATATTAATGAGTCTCACGAACGCTTATCACTTCATCGTGATTAACAATTAGGTGCGAAAAGTCTAGAGCATTCGTTTCACTTCACTACTCGCAAGATCACTCGCTAGGCTCTAGGCGCTAAACAAGGCCTGTCAGTGCTTATAGAGCCTTATAAAAGTTTACTTGATTCTACTTCTACTAAACATTTAAGTAACTAAACAATTCAAAAGGTATAAATACTAAACGATCAATACACGAGCCAGATTTCTATTGACCCATCATAATATTTTACACCTCTTCTTGAATAATTTAGATAGCTATATAACGCGAACAATCTAATTTTACGCCTGAAACTTAGACTTAAGCCGGAACGCGACTAGACTACTCAATTTAATCCGTCAGGTAAATGAAGCCGTCAGGTATTCCGGAAAATATTATTACAATGAAAACCAAAAATAACCCACGCCGTGAATAATACTTATTACTTAGCTAACTTAATTCCAAAATCATTATTCGTTCTAAAACTCAGCGTATTTACAATCGAAACCATTTTCCGACTACAATAACATAAAAAATGAGCCATGTCGAAAGTAAAATTATACAGCCAGAGACTCACAAATTCGCATACGCTCCCAAAGATTCTAATCCCATTGAGGACCCCATAAAAAGAACCATCAATCTGCTAAATGTCGACCAAAACAGTTATACGCATTAGGCAGAAAAAAGCGAGATTGTAGGTGTCTCTAGCATCATTAATAATGAGACTACAGTAATTCGACGCCAGTGCGAGCAAATCCTAGTAATCTTTGAGGACTCGAATTCATTAGTTTAGCTTTGAATTGTATGGTTTAGTGAGACATACCATTAGACGGAGCAAATGAGCCGTCGACGTCAATTTAAGTAAGTGTAGCGTAGCAAAATCGTTTAATCTTATCATAGGGCTGTCAAACTCAAACTCAAAGCATAATTGTATTTCAATTAAACCATTTACAGTCAATTTTTAACTGTCAAAGAGTCGGTCAGTTAGTCAGAAAGTTGAAGCTAGTTGCCCATTCCAAAAACGTAGATCTCTAAGGAGAAGAACGGGCCAGAAACTCCTCTGTTTCTGAGATCTGTTCCCGCTAAGTAATGATTCCTACAAAATACTCAACGTTCCGAGTTCATTCGTTCATTCATTCAGAATGATTTGAATAAAATCGTATTTTTAGCGATCGCATTAAATATTTAATCATTCTCGATTTAACAACCAGGATACACACTGTTGTTCACAGTAAATTTATGTATCCATTCATTCTTCTGCCCATATCCCAATCTATTTGGGGTCGGCGCAACACATCTTTTTCTTCCATACTTCTCTATTAGTCGTCATCTCGGTAGTCACTCCCTTTCTAACCATATCATCATTCACACAGTCCGTCCGTCGTTTCTGGTCTTTCCCTACTCTTATAGCCTTCACATTCATAATCAAATCATAAATACACCTTGATATGAAGGATAAAAATGACATCAAGGTGTGCAACTGTGTGGCGTGAAACTCGGCTAAAACACTGCAGAGTGACCTTAAATAAATACACATTCACTAATACCTAGTAGTGCTCTTCATAAAAGGACCTAGTCGACAAAGTTACACCGCCGCCGCCATTTCTGCCGCTCAGCAACATAGCTTTATTCCGGTTTGCGGTTATGTGTACCCGGTAAAATTAAAAGCAAATGGACATTGCAACTTTGCCTCTAAAGCTAGCAAATCAGCCTTTATTGTTCCCACTGTTGGGACACAGGCCTCCTCTCTTCGAGAGGGAGTGGGCTATAATCTACCACGCGGGCCCAGTGCGGGTTGGTAGATGTCGAATTTTTGGTTCTAGGATATGCCGACGATGTTTTCCTTCACCGTTTTGAGAGCAGTGGTGATGAAATAATTCACACAGAGTAAGACGAAATAATTCACACAGAGTAAAGTGCCTGTTCGGTTCGATCTGATGAAGTACAACTCGTAAGTCAGGGCCAATACCACTGGGCCAACCCCATAAAGCTGGCATTCATCGACAAAAGGTGTTGCCAGCCTACATTATAAACAAAAGCAATCCGGTACGCAGTCTTACAACATAAAAAACCTAATTATCCCAAATAAAAAATAAATCCAAACTAAGCAGACTTAATGGTCTGTCTCACGCGTAACGTAGACTTGTAATGTATGTATGAATAACTTAGGGAGCGTTTATCAATTCATAGACGTCTAATGAACCCATCACGCATCGTCTCGCGCACGATTAAGTTAGATTAGTGAGGTCTGCTAATGCCTTATTACTTTATAGAGAGAAAAAAAAAAGGAAGAAAATACGTTTATTTGCGGTAAACATGAAACAGAAAAAGAACAAAAGATCGGCCATCGCTCAGCATAATGCTACGATCCTATGCGAGACAGAGCCCCAGCGCTGTTTTTCAGCGACAACCGGTGTTCACGTGATGACGTCAACCGGTGTAACCGTATAAGATAAAAATAACAAATTAAGAAATAAAATCAATACACAATACTTAGTAGTGATATATCGTGGTATAGATATTGTTTCATGGGTGCGTAGTGATATCGTGCAGATGACAGCATGTTGTGGCGCAGCCTGAGCCTATGTCCAGCATACTGCGATATGGTGAGTTGATTGATACCGTGCAGTAATGGCATAGCGGCTTTTATCTTACGAAACATATGCTCGTAACGGAGATTCGATTCCCGCACTGAAAAATATTTGTAAGGCGCACAGATAGTTTGTATGGATCAGAGAGTAGACACGTTCCTTTATTGAAAAACTAACTATACCCACGGCTCCACTCGCGAGCATAATCAGCCTATAATGTTCCCACTGCTTGGAGACAGGCCTCCTCTCAGTGAGAGTTCGCCGTAGTACACCACGCGGGCCCAGTGCGGGTTGGACTGATATTATGTATTATGTATATTCCTAATGCTCGGTTCCCATAAACAAAAACGAATCGTTTTGCTTAACAATGGCAACATATTTTATCGCCAAACTGGGCATATATCTAGATTCTTAAACTAATTTTACCTGTAATAGCTACTTCCATATAGGAGGGTCTACTATGCAAAGCCATGAGATTCATTATTTGTAAAAATACAAGATTATATATAAGATTTTAATCAATAAAGGTCTGTAAATTGTTGGAATCGGCCATAAATACATAAATCTAGCCAGAATTCACCGCAGTAAGAAGTTTCTAGTAACAGTCTTAGTTACTTAGTCCTTCGAGTGGACCATTGTGCGTAGTGAGCGCACAATGGTTCACTGGAAGGACTAAGTGCTGAAACCAAACCCACAACATAGAACATAGAACAGCTCAGTAACAGACAAACAATCAGATACTGGTTGTGTATAAAAAATGCAACATTACAAGCGCTGCAAAGATTTAGTTACCTACATACTCCTATAAAAAGTATGTCATCATCATACTTTCTTCAACTCAACCATACATCGGTCATAGTATCGAAAACCAGCAGAATTTCTTAGCCGTTGATAAAGGGTCTGCTATAAGCTGTAATCGTAAATCCTAAAGATCAATGAGATAATGCCAACATCGGTATCAAATCCGTCGTTAAATATTTACGTATACCTCTGGCATACACGACTGCCTTAGGGCCAATAAATATTGTATTAAGAACATTTTGCGAGCCATTTTTGGAAGCATGGGTTTTGTGTTAACCAGAAAGGTATAGTAAATGAATGAAATAACTGTTAATATACTAAACTTTTACAGAATATCTGCTAGCATAAGTTATTTATTTCATAACAAAATAGGGACATACAGTGATGATAAATAAAATAATTTAAAAAAAACATTAAGTACATTCTTATTTAGACCCACGCTCGTTCTATGATAGACCTCATCCATCGCTTTTCATCAGGCGTGATCGAGGTCAAAAGCAAGCCCATTTAGGAATAAATAAATAATAGAAAAAAAACTAAATCGGACACCGACAGCAATCCAAAAAAATAATAAAATATGAAATCTATACTGATATTATAAGGAGGTATTTGTGAATTTGTATGTAGGGGGTAATCATAGGAATTACTGATCTGGTTCCGAAAATTATTTTACTAATGGGGAGCTACAATATGGCCGAGAGTCATAGAATATATTTTATGTTAAAACAAGAAATATTACGCGGAAGAAAACGTAGGCAGAAGTTAGATAATAATATCAAGAAACGATATGTAATGATACACTAGCTTTTTCTTGTCACACAGCATTGTAAGAAATATATTTGCGCATCAACTACTTACTAGTTTATTTACGAGTACCTACCGTCCTTCATAAGTTCGTGTATCGAGTAACTTGTATTTCTTATGATAAGTGAATTGTATTCTTTTTGAGAAATGTCTTAAAACGTAATAATAAATGGATGAGGAAAATTAAACTATTTATTCATTGATAGAATCAGAGATCAGTAATGTATAGTGTGTGCAATAAGATAAAGTTCAGTAACTTTTTTGATAAATCAATTGATGAATAGTTCATAAATTATGGTACGCAGAGAACCAGAATCAGTGTTCAAATTATAGTCATTTATAGTCATTGGAATAATTTACCTTTACAAAATACTCAAAACAAGGCCTAGACAACCGCAAATTAATTACATTTAATTAAATACTACGTAATATTCTTTGTTATTATAGAAATTTTCACATAGTTTCCACAGAATCAATCGAATCGAAATTAACAGAAATTAATTTTGACATAATAATACTCCTGTTTTAATACCATTCAATTAGAAAGCGCTTACGTTAAATATCGTAATTATATTAATTTATTAAAATAATTAAACTGCAATAATTGAATCGAATCTTTCAACTATTAGTTCAAGTTATTTTAATAAAAACGCTTTCTTTAAAGATGTACATTGAAATTATCTTTAAGTGTTAGGTTTCGAATAAACGTTTAAATACATTACGTACGTAGAACAGTTTAAAACACAACCATTTCTATAAACGTGTGTGTTGGAATTAATTGCTTTAATTGTATAAACGGTTACCCAAACAGTCCTTAATAGTTAAACTCCTTTCAATTATAAACCGAACACGGTTTGATTACGGCAGTAAAATCGTGAGAAATTGCCGATTAAAAGTTATAACGATCGTGAATTTCAGCAGATGAGGCACATACATGATCGTTTTCACACTCGATTTTATCGCTCGAATAATATTTTGTAACCATCCTCGATCAAAATGAATACAGCTGTGAAAACAAATTCGTTATTCGAATGTATAGTTCGAAATGATTACTTACAAGTTTTTCGAATGAAATTTTGACGCGAATTTGATTTGTCAACACAAATTGATGCGTTTGTTATTTTGATTTTAACTTTATAACACTGGCTGTTTCCACTTGTTTTTAAACTGCACGTTTAAATCATTTTAAATGCCACTCAATGAAAATATTCACGTAAAAAACCGGCACGTCAGAAAAATCTAGAAAAAAAAATTAAATATTAAAAAAAACACTCTTAACTTACATGATTGTCATCCAATATTTTTCACACACACACAGACACTCACACACACAACACAAGCACTAAAAATCGATGTTCGGTATTTTTTTTGGGCGCGCTTTGGGCGGGCGGCGTGCGTCGCTAGGGCGGGCGGACACAGACTGCGGCGGAATCGCGTATTGGCGCTAGGATCGCTTACCCGAACTCCCGGGGAACGAAGCACGAGTTTCTTTCAATAATAAAACACATTCATGACGCTTGACTGGGTATATATGGCTTAAGAACGGAGTGTATTACCAAATAAATTTTCATAGCTTATAATATAGTGAACGAATTTTGTTCAAAACCCTTTTATTAATCCGTCTCAAATGCTAGCGCCATCTGTTGTGTGAACTTTGAAGTTTCCAGCGGATATGAATGTCAAGCTTTTCGCGCTTGATTAGTTATTTGTGTTTACTCCCAAAGGAAATACAAACGCGGTACACAGTTAAAAATAAAAATGAAATATGGAATCTTCTTTCGCGTTCGTTGACAAGTGTTCGTAATTTTCTATGTTGAGTTTCGTATGCAGATTGTTTTATTCATGAATATCAGCTGACGGCCATTGCTGGATATAGGTGTCCCCATAGGACGTGTTTGTGTTATTTATTTATTATTCACAAAATCCACAGTTCTTTGAAAGTATATCTCAAAATATATAAACAAGTCTTACAGCCAATTACGGATTTCCAAATAGCTATACAATACCTACAGCAGAAACAAACATACAGAATGAAGTGAACTGCTAGAACCATCTAAGCATTGCTAAGTGTATAGTGTGGGTGAGTGTGTAGGAGTGTGCATGAGGAGTTGCGAATGGGTGTGTGAGTATGTTATAGTGGTATATGGTGATTGTCTATACCTTGTATTCAATGCAATTTAATTTAGATTTGTTTGTCAGTTTGTCACACACAGACGTTATTAATTGTTTCCTAAATATACCTTTTTTGGTGTTAAATATTTCGAGAATAAGTAATGAAATATTATTATTAATTTAATAAGAATGAAAAAGTTCGTCAAGATGTTTGTTATCATTCGTTTTCAATAAATGGCTGAACAGTGGGCCTAGGATGAACGCGCGGAGTAATCGTAATGTTAATTAAAAATATTTTTTTATTGAAACTACCTGTAACGTACATAATATATAATTAGTTTTAAGTCTTTACTCATTTCGAATCCAGACACGCGTTTTACTTTGTATAAATAATTTCAACACATCGTGAGGAAACCGGCATGTCGTAAAATCAAAAATTCAAAGACATCTGCCAACCCGCACTGGGCCCGCGTGGTGGATTACGGCCCACTCCCTTTCACCGAGAGGAGGCCTGTGTCCCAGCAGTGGGAACATTATATGCTGATTATGTACTCATATTGTGCTTGCCGTTGTATTTTTGATTCAAAAACTTTCGAATTTAAGTTACGTTAAAGTCACACGTTCGCGCTAGGGTCTCGAATGTTTAAATTTGTGAAGTTTAGTGCTATGATAGACTGTGTCCATGTGTATAAAAACTTGAACCAACTATGGAAAAAAATGCTTGCATTTGAAGAAGCAGAACTTTATAATAAAATACCCTCACGAATAAGAAATGTACACCCATTCAATGCATTTAAAACTCAGCTCAGCCAGCATGTTAGACTTCTGGAGAAACAAATGCGTTGGATGCATCGGGTTTCGGATATCTTGATTAGTCTGTAGCTAGTGATGTCGAACGTTTTGTAAATTTAAAGTATGATTAGTATTGTTCTCAAGTAAGTGACATGTTATGTTTTCATTGAGAATAAAGTTTCTTTAAACCTATATAAATTAGGTTACTAACCCGGCTAGTTCCAAAAAGCAGTTCTTAGTTACTAGAAACAATACTTAGCATAAGCATCGCAAAATCAGCCTATATTATTGCTGCCCACTGCTGAAACACAGGCCTCCTCTCTTCGTCAGGGAGTGGGCTATAATTTACCACGCGGGCCCCGTGATGCGATGCGACGGGGTAGCTCGGGGACCAAAATTTCACGCGGACGAAGTCGCGGGCAGAAGCTAGTCTTCTATAGCTTCAAAGCAGTTGTTTGACAGCTAGAACATCACATTTTCCGAAAAGGTCATTCCTATCTTTATTTTGATCGCACACCACGCGGAAGTGTTGGTAGATGTCACATGTCTTCGAATTTTTGGTTCATGCCGGTTTCCTCAACATGTTTTTGTTCACCGTTTTGAGAGCAGTGGTGATGAAATAAATTACACAAAGTAACGCGCCTTTCTGGGTTCGAACTCACGACCTACGACTCGCAAGTTGGGGCCGTCACCACTGGGCCGTCACTGCTCTCATATGTACAGACGCCAGCACATCAAACTATCCGAAACTGTAAAATTTTCCAAATCAACCTTGAACCTAAAGCTTAAACGATAAAGTTGAAAATCTTTTAAAGAAATTTGACAGATTATAGTACCTTAATGTGCGGACGTCTGTACAATTGTATAATGTATATAACGTTAAATAAGTAGGTATGTAAAAGAATGATCCAAAACATAATAATAATTGAGAGACCCTGCTTAACATTTAATCATAGTTAAATATAAAGTGTTTAACTACATTAATGGTCCGCCATAAAATTAAATATGAAACGAAACGTACCATTTTACAGGTTAATCCTTTTTTAATTATTATATACCTTTCATTAATTTAAGTACTACGTGTTCATTTGTTTATATACTTCAAGCATTATATTAACATAATCCATGAGATTTTGTACTAAATATAAAGTGGGTTTAATTGCATGGCGCCACTGTAAATGACATAATATGAGCTCAACTGTCACTCATCATCACAATCTGCCTGCCTTTTCCCAACTATGTTGGGGTCGGCTTCCAGTCTAACCGGATGCAGCTGAATACCAGTATTTTACATGGTTCGACTGCCTATCTGACCTCCAAGGCCCAGTTACTGGGTATAATATGATACCCCTTGGTAAGATTGGTTGTCAGACTTTCGGGCTTCTGACTATCCGTAACGACTGTCAAAGATCCACAAATGACAGCCGGAACCAACGGCTTAACGTGCTTTTCGAGGTTTTCGAGGCTCAGTAGGTAAAGATGGTCACCCATCCACAGACCAACCGCGGCAAGCGTAGCATAACCTGATCAATCGACCTGTGCGACTGTTATTACTTAGCCACGGGCTCAACTGTCACTAATGAGATACAATTACTTTTTATATTGTTACCGAAGTTAATAAACTTGCCTAACATACGAGGGTATATAGCGCCAAAGGGGTAGGCATACGAGTATATGAAGGTGCACACCGTCATATCTTGACTCTAACTGTTTTGTAAATTAACTTGTCCTAGGTAGGACAAGTTAATTTACATAGGTATGTAAGAGAGTCGGGTGATCTGTGACTCGGGACCCTCCTATATCAGACACCTGTATAATGCACAATCTTAAATGATGCATTATATTAACAGTCTCTGTAATATGTTGAGATAAATTAAGATTTATGATTATTTCACAAATGACTCCCACACCACTGACTGAGAATGTGTTTGTTAAGGATAAAAATATTTTTTCAAAAAAGAAAAAAAAAACACTACAAAGTGAAGAATAACTTTAATTTAGGAAGACTGTTGTTTTTTTTTCAATTTTTTGTCGTGGTACCTACCCAACACGAATTCGTATACTACTAGTTGCTATGTAAAAAAAACAACCGACTTTCAAAAAAAAAACACTACAAAGTGAGTGAGTCGTTTTTTGACACTGACTTCCGAATTTTTTTTTTTTTTTATTTATACGTTGCCCCACACTAGGATTTTCTCCTGTATCGTGGATGCGTTTACAAACATTTAAACTCACATACACAAACAGCCAGACCCGGAACAACTACTTCTAGGTCATACAAATATTTGTTCCGTGCGGGAATCGAACCCGCGACACGCAGCGCAGCAGTCAATCGCTTAACCACTGCACCAACCGTGCCGTCAAGTAAAGTAACTAGCTAGCTATAATTTTCATTTTTCCCACAGTCGTCCCATTGTTTCCCAAGTCGTTCCCTACTCTTATAACCATTCACATTCATAATTAGAATATCTTGAAGATACTTTTATGCGCCGTAAAAATTTACAATAATCCCGGATATGACAAATGACTGCCGAAATTCCGCTCGCCGTGATTAATCTTTTACATAGATAAACCTTTAAATGATACATACTGCTAAGAAGAATTAGGTAAAAGCAAAGTATTAGGTATGGCGGTTAGTCTTTACCACAGCCATGGGACCACGACGAATTCTAACTGATTTTAACGGACAGCTTAATGGTTACATTTTTAGTTCGTATTTTTTGCTTGAGCACAGTTTTCATTGCATTTGTTGGTATATTAACTTGGCTAACTGTCATAATATGGTAAATAATTTGATTTGGTTGTTGTGGTGCTGGGGAGTTTGTTGCACCGCTTCTTCTTCCCAGCGAAAGCACTAGGAAGTGGTGAAGAGCTGACGTTTTGGGGGACTGTCTTATATAACTTTGGCGTTCCAAAAGTTCCGATTTCCAGCTTCCGTTCGCTTCATAATTTTGATTTGTGACATTTTATTTATTTATTTAGGTTAGCCTACAATTGTTTACACGTTACATTTCTTTTAAAAGCACACATACATTTGTAAGTGCAACAATTATTTACAGGCTAACCCCACATGCACTATTTTATTTATATTACTTCATATCATTACATTATACATTTTCACTATAGCAATTAATTGTGAATTAATAATGATAAAATTAGTGTAAAATAAAGCCTATATCTAGAAATTTAACAAACAAATCAAGATAATCGAATTAAATGTATTATATTGATTGGTAATAAAATAAAATAAAAAACAGATAAGTACTAAAATTAAATTAAACTTAGAATAAATATTTGGTTTACATTAGATAATAATTAAAAATGAATTAACGTTAAATATGTATAAAAATGAACAAATTGGCAATTCATATTAGGTCTTGTGCGAATAGTATTCAACAATTAATTTACAAAATTTTCCTACGCTATCGTGGTGAACGTCAATCAGGTCACTGCAGCTGTTTAAAATTTTACAAATTCGCGGAATTGGTGAGTTAGCACCTAGGACAGTTCTACGCAATGGCGGTTAAAGCGGAGTAATGGGATTTCTAGGATAGCGGGTTGGAGCATGAAACTTGAGGAGACCCAGTAACTGTGGACAGTCTATTTGCTTTCTAAGTAGTTTGTATAGGAACAGGGCATCCATAACTTCTCTTCGAGTTTATAACGAGGGCATCTTGAAAGTATGCAGACGGGACAGATAGGAGGGCAGCTGCTTGCTTTTCTCTTTGAAAAAAGCAAGGTGCCATAGAAATCGTTTCTGGACTCTTTCTAAGAGAAGTTTATAAGTGGCCTAATGTGGTCTCCATACGACACTATAATACTCCAGTATGCTCCGGACAAGGCTATTAGACAACAATATTTTAGTGCTGTTTGAAACCCTTCGTATTGCGTAGTACAAATCCTAACATTCTTCTCCATTGAGATCTACGTTTTGGAATGGGCAACTAGCTTCAACTTTCTGACTAACTGACCGACTATTTAATTTTGACGATTCAAAAGTGGCTGTAAAATGGTTTAATTGAAATAATTATTTTGAGTTTGAGTGTTTGAGTTTGATGTAAATGTAAAAGCAATGGCATAAAACGAAATATTGAATTTTGTTTAGTCATGAATTCGACATAGCACAGGGTGGCGGGGACAGCGACGCGCAACCTGTTACCATGGATTCAGTTCATGCGTCACGAGTACAAGAAAAATATCTTGTTGATATACGCGGAGAATCTCGACACCGCGATTCAGAAATATACCCAAATGGTACAACGCCATCTATCGAGTTGAAGGTAAAACTCGCGATCGAAAACAATGTTTAACCAAAAAACAGTGTAAAAACATAAAACAATAGTCGCTAACCGACTTCGGCAAACTTCCAAGGAACGTGCCTATTAAAAAGACCATTAAAACAGAGGGATTTCTAGATATTTAAGAGACTTTGCGAAACAGCATTACGAAGTAGTAATTACGAAACATCTGGAAAAAATATATTATATCTAGATTTCAGTCTGATAGTAATTTTGCCTTTGTTAGGAGATGAGAGCTATTTGCCTCGGTGAGATTTGTGATATTTATTTAGGTTTAAATTAGTTTTTGAATGACAGCAATAATGAATCTCATAATTGGTTGGGGTAAGCACAGTTCGTAATGATCATCATAAAATATACGATTTTGTAAATTGCTTTGGAAGGATTGTAATACATTATTATGTAGGAGCAGTGGTGGCCCGGTGGTAAGGGGCCAATATGGCTTACGAGTTGTAGGTCGTGGGTTCAAACCTAAGCAGTCACTTTACTTTTGTGTATATTATTTCATCGCCACTGCTTTCAAAAACGGAGAAGGAAAATATACGTGTACCTGTGTGTACCTGTTCGTATCAAAAGAGAGGCTTATGCTCAGCAGTAGGGGGAGGCTGGACGATCCACACGGTGACCAAATTTTTTTTTCATAATGTGAATACCTTCATAAAAAGGCTCCTATAAAAAGGCGCGACGCGACGATGCGACGGCGATTCTGGTAGGTTTCATGGAACAAATTATCCTACTAGTGTCGCGTGGCTGTCTGCGGGAGCCTTAATACTTCTTCTGCAATACACATATATTTATGAAGAAACATCAAGAAGTTAGCAACGACCAACACAGAAATAATTTGTTTCCAAATTAATAACACAATCTATTGATTCTTAGATCTTTTGCTAACACCTCGTCTGCCACCCACGTAGTATTGTCTACCTACGTTTATTTTATCATAAATAAAGATCAATATTTTCATCTCGATATCCAGTTTTGTAATAACAAAGATTCTGTTTCTATAATACGTAACAATAACATAGACATCTAAAAATATCATGTCTGGGATTCTTTAGAATAATATTGGTAGTTTCAATAAAATTAATAGTTTCTTGCCCGTGCTTCTCCATAGGAACCTACTACGCTTTGGAATGGGCAATCAGCTCCATCTTTCTGACAGACCTTGACAATTCAATTCCTTGAAGAAGAAGCCGCGACGCCTCCATCCATGCCCACCCAGACAGACCCTTGCTCGAGTCAGCCCACGCCACTGAGCCTGTAGCTTTAAATTCGTCCCAAAATTATCTTGATCCGATCCAGCCAGTCCCTTGCTGCCCTCTCCCAGCGACACCCTAAGCCAAGGTCCGTACCCCACAGGTGGTGCCCTTAGCGTGTAGTCGTTAGCTTATTAGTTTTATGCCCTGTCTGGAGGCCTCAATTTGTTGAGACACCCACAGGATAGTTTGATTAAGCAGCTGAAAAGCTCTAGGTTTACCAGCGAAATACTCGTAGATACCATTCCCAAAAAATCATCATCAGTAAACCACACGAATGGTAACCATTTTGTCCTATAATTTAATTGTTCAATCCGCTGTAAAAGACATCTTATCGAATTTCTAACTTGTCATTATTTTATTGATGTTAAATCGAAGGACGTCCTAAAAGGACATAATATACCTTATTAGTGTTTTTCTTTAGAAAGGTCACGTGCGTAGTAGTCGCGACCGGCGTGGGAAGACCAGATATAAGTATAAACGTAAACGAAAAAAAGTGTACGTAAGAATCGTGGCAGGTGGCATTCTATAGTTTCTGCCTACCCACATGGGTAAAAGGCGTGAGTTTATGCATAATATAATAATCGAATGGATTCCTTATTCTGGGCACGCTCGTTCTATCACAGACCTCATCTATCGCTTTCCTTCAGGCGTGATCGAGGTCAAGAGCAAACCCATTCAGCAAAAATAAAATAAAATAAAATATAAACAGTTTAAGAGCTTGTTTGACTGGAAGACAACTTCAACTTAATTGAATAAATGCTAAGTATTCTGATAATTATCATAATCTAAATTGAATCGCGTTCCAGTATATTATTAATATTTTTTTCGTGGAAATGTTTAAATCAAGCCTGTTTCTCAGAAACTGGAACAAACAAGGGGCTTTACTGGCGACTACAACGTTCTTGTGACATCCCACGATATTGTAACGTTAATAATAGCTAATTACTAAGCAGTACTTGTTGACTTTTAAATATTGTGGTGAGAAAATAAATTGTATTTATTTATTTATTTATTCCACCTCGTTTGAGAGAGAAATTTTTAAGCGAAATAAAAGGAAAATTTATAACATAGTAGGTACTACCTCAATCTTTCTTTTTGACCAGAATACATACTGGGACTTTGTGAGGATGGGTGGATCGATGTTTGTTACTCTTTCACGCAAAGTTTTTGCGTGAAAGAGTAACAAACATCGATCTGACTGACTGAACGGATTTTTATGAAACTTTACAGTAATATAGCTTATACATCAGAATAACAGATAAGATACTTTTTATCCTGATTTTCCTACGGGATGGACACTTCTGGGGGTGAAACCGCAGGGCACAGCTAGTTTGAAATAAATTCCTTTAGTGTGAGTTTTTCATAAAGACTATTCTTAGAAGTGGTAGGGTGTACCCATATTTTCGTCGGATCTATAATAATTTCTGAGTATCCTCTTAGACTACGAACCTATTGCCATTATTCGACTCCGCGCTGCTACTGAGACTATCATAATATAAATCCCTAAAATGTTCGCATTACGTCAAGTTATTTGATTAAATAACGTTAGTTAGCTGAATCACACATGGTGGCAGGGATATCGACGCCCGGCCTGTTACCATGGATTCATTACGTACGCGTGGATCCGTTGAATTATTCGTTGCCAATTAAAGAATTGCATTTGATAGCTCAATTCTTCAGGAAGGCTATAGGCTATTTAACATCGCACTAGGAGCCGGGCTCCTAACCCTTAGGAGCAGCAAAAGGAAAAAATCCAGAAAGAACACTCAGCGAAAACTAAGAAATAGCACGGACAGGCGATGCGACGTGACAGGGTGGGTCGGGGCCGAAATTTCACGCGGACCATGTCGTGGGCGGCAGGAGCTAGTGTGCAATAAAACAACGCGATTTTTTCTGACTTTTTATCTTTTTGCTCGGCTTCTAAGGGGTATAGCGTGATGTTAAATAGCCTATAGCCTTCCTCAAGAATTAGGCTAATAATTGCAAAAATATTTTTTTCAAAACCCGACTGATAGTTTCAAAGATTAGCGCGTTCAAACACACAAGCTCTTCAGCTTAATTATTTTATTCCATATTCTGATAAAAATATATACATAAACATAATCAGCCTATAATGTTCCCACTGCTGGGACACAGGCCTCCTCTCTGTGAGAGGGAGTGGGCCAGAATTCACCACGCGGGCCCAGTGCGGATTAGTGGCGTGTGGTGTGACGAATATTTATTTATTTATTCATTTATTTCAGGCGACGCAGGCCTATAGATAAATACCTTAACCTAAACATACATATTTTTATTATAAAATAGTACTTCACTAGCTAGTTCTTGTGCTGTTCTGTGGTACTTAATAAAAATGAAAAAAAGACGAAAAAAAAACGTTTTTATATAAATAAAATAATATATTACACACAGAAGTACGAGACTTACATTCTTACAGACCCGAAAGCTCATAAGTACGTTAAAACACAACTCTGACAGTCATCAAACAATGTTATGTTCTAAAAGTAAAAGCCAAATTATAAATGGCCCACAGTATACCGAAATCCCTTCACATAACGCATTAGGCCCGCTCAATTTAACCATCATAGCCAGGATAAAAGCATGCATCCGACTTGCAAATCCTAAGGAAATCACGTATGAAATCGCGAGAAATCCGACAAGTCGCTCGTGTGTCGGCGGCCTAACGCTTTTGTTTCAAATTAACCTTTTTCCGCTCGCTTGCATTTCAGCGATTCGTTTGATCCCCTCTAATTTATTAATTAGTCGTGTATACCACGTTTTGATTTTCATCATTTTAGGATGAGGATGTTATGTTGTGTTCTCCTGTTTATGATGATGGTTCGTTGGGTGCGAGGGGTATTTTAGTCCTCTGAAAATTAAAGTCAAAGCTTGATTTAATTATTGGCGTTTATTTACCCTTTGGATAGATGAAAATGACTCATTAGGCTATTAATAAGCCATAAGCCATTCTTTATTCACCTGGGGCATAGACAATATTCTTGGTTACTCTCCATGTACAGACGCCAGCACATCAAGCTACTACAATCTGTCAAATTTCTTTAATAGATTTTCAACTTTGTCGATGAAGCATTAATGTTTAAGGTTGATTGGAAAATTTTGACAGTTTCAGGTAGTATGACCTGCTGGCGTCTGTACAACCCCAACTAACTGCGCCAACAGGTTAGGCTACTCTTTAATATATTTTATGTCGGAAAATAACTTGATGCAACTATGTAAATGCTGTTAAAAACTGTTACAATAAAACCTTAGACCTAATTTATTCTAACTTTTACGGAGGAAGTGTTAGCGAGTGTAATGATCCAATGTTCAAAGTAGATGCCCACCCATTACGGTCACTGTCAGCAATATTTCACCAGCTTCGTTAATAAACAAAAGGATCTCAAAACCGAATTTCAAACGTGCTAACAATGCGTTGATTAATGTGAAAGTAAGAGATATTGATTGGATAAAACTATTTTCTGAACTGCCTGAGATCGACGCCATGGTGCAGGTGCTGTACGAACATATTCGTTGTATTATAAATCAGTGTGTTCCTCTCTCCAAAGTACCTAATGGCAAATTTCCATTTTGGTTTTCTAGGTCTCTTATTAGATTACTGAACGAAAAGGAAAAAGTTAGATCTCGCTTTAAAAAATATAAAAATCCTAGAGATAAATATGAATATAAAATCCTAGGCGACCGCGCAAGAATAACGATCAAGGAATGCTATAAGACATACGTAATGAACATGGAGAAGAATGTCGCACAAAACCCGAAACTCTTTTGGTCCTTTGTGAACGCCAAAAAATCTAAGTCTAGCGGCACTATGCATTTGGGACAGAAAATTGCAACCACTGGTGAAGAAATTAGCAAACAATTTGCCACAGACTTTTCTTCAACCTTCACACCTTCCGTTAGCCCGAATGCTTCCAGTACTAGCTTGCATAATTATTTACAATCAGCTTTATGTGGAATGAATTTTACTGAAAGAGACGTGTTTAAGGAGTTGAAGAAACTTGATGCTTATAAGGGTCCGGGACCTGATGTTCTGCCCCCGTTGTTTATCAAGAAATGTGCGGCTAACAAGTCAATTAAATCATTTACGTTCCCCTCGCAATGGAAAGTTGCTAATTTTGTGCCCATTTTTAAGAAGGGAGAAGTCGACGATTCTTCGAACTATCGTCCCATATCGCTTCTTTCCGTCTTTGCGAAGCTGTTTCAGGCGATTCTTTGTCGTAACTTCGCATATAAGAGTGCAGTTAGCTCCTAAACAGCACGGTTTCTGTGCTCGGAAATCCACTACAACTAATTTAGTACACTACGTTAATAACATTAGCAAATCTCTGGACTCCACATATGTTGACTCCATCTATACAGATTTCAGCAGTACCTTTGACAAGGATAACCACAAGGTACTCATCAGAAAGCTCGAACAAAGAGCGTCAAAAATTTCGGGTTTTGTGAAAAGAACTTGTTCGGATTTTCGGCCCATATCGACACTGAAAGTGCTTTACTACACCCTTGTCATAAGCATACTGGACAACGCATCTTCAGTATGGAATCCCATATATAGTGTCCATATTAGCAGGATAGAGCGTATACAGAAGACCTTCATCAGGTACCTACGCTTTAGATGCCCTAGATGCCCTCATGACGCTAATTATTCCCAAAGGCTTAATCACTTCATTATGTTATCACTTGAACAACTTAGAAGCACTTCTGATCCGCTCTTCTTTTACAAAATCATCCATAATGTGGCGGATGTACCTGAGTTATTATCAGAAATTAATATAACTGTACCCAGGCCTACCGTAACCAGATCTCTGCGCAAAATAAATAAATTTGCACCAGACTCGTTTTGCCAATTTCGCAGAAAACTTATAACTATTAGCGATGAATCATAATTTCATAATCTGCTTTTTGTTGTTTACTATTTATTTTTTTGTTTTTTTTTTTAATCTTGTTAAAACGTAATATTTAAGAAGCTATTTTTATATAAGTGCTGTGTACGCCTGTAAATGACTAATTCACCATAACTCAATGGTTATGTTATTTTTTATTATGTTAATGTTTCTAGTGAATAGGTCGTTGGTGTACCTATCAAATAAAATAAAAAAAAATAAAAAAATAGTGATCTAAAGAATCAGATATGGAAGCAGGTGATCATTTGCGGCATTACTTTTTTTCTTTTGATTTAATAGTCCTCTAGATCGAACTTCGACTATAGCGACCTATCTAAGCGGGGACCAGCCTTAGGAGCGAGAGTCATTGTAGTACACAAGACAGTGTGTGCGTAGACATAAGTGCACTCTCTCTTGCCTCACTCTGAAAGTCCGATGAGATGGAATCCCATCGGACAAAAAGACAAAAAAAAAGAAAAGCAGAAAAAAAGAATCCGACATGACTGGAGAGAGATCAGGCGCAGGGCCAACGGCTTAACGAGCTTTTCGAGGCACGGGGGTATCAAACCGCCAACTTCCAAAAACTGAACCAAGGACCCCACAATTTAGCAGACAATCAAAGTCGTTGGCAAACCCCAAAGATAGCTGAAGCGACAGTAAGTAAGGAGGTTCCAATGCCCTCAAGCTACATGGATGAGTCTGGCCGAGGTTCAAGTTCTGTGACAATTGGAGATACCTGTGTCCAGCAGTTGCTCTAGGATTTATTTGGTAATCTCACCTGCAGGGTAATTGTGTAACACACTATCAGTAGCAATGGTTTTCATTTTGACAGTTCCACAACATTAATTGCGTTATTTACGTCGTTGAGCATACAATTTTTTCGTACATATGAAGCAATGGATTAGCAATATCCTTCAATAAGAATCAGATTAAGATTGATAGTGTGCAATTAGGGTGCTGATAGTACGCGTTGATACGTTCGCCAGTGGTGCAAGCTCACCTAGAAAATACGTATTCATTCGAGAATTCCTCTAGGTCTAAGAGAATTTGAGGATCTATACTAACATCCATAATTGGAGGTTACGTGGCATTATTGCGGTCAGGTAGCTCGATTCACGAAAAGCAATTGGATGTGTACTGTGTAAGTAGTCGTCAAAGCTGTATTTCGGTTACATTGGTGAGTAAAATGGTTGAGCTGAATGGTGCTAATCCATGTGTCGTGTTCGTGAACGGGCGCCGTCAGTAGGGACTGATCTTAGCAGATACGGTAAGGTTATTTAATAATGTCAGTAGGTGGATATTCAAAGGGATGGTCATTCACATTATTACTTTTACAACATCTATGAACATCAAAACAAAGTATATTTTAGTTTTTGCGGTAAATTTAAGTTGGTAACCTAACCTCTTTTTTATTATATACTTGCTGCGCCCCGCGGTTTCACCCGCATAAGTTTTGATCCCGTGGGAATAGCAGGATAAAAAGTATCTTATATGTTAATCCTGGTTATAAACCATCTGTGTGCCAAATTTCATCCAAATTTGTTCAGGAGTTTTTGCGTGAAAGAGTAACAAACATCCATCCATTCATACAAACTTTCACATTTATAATATTAGTAGGACTTGTACATAATCTATAACTTCATATTGTTAATTAATGACGCAATTCGTTCTCGTTATTATTCTAAACTACATACCGGATTTTGATGTGGTTTTCATCCATAGTTTATTCCAGTTTATTATGATCTATGATATTATGTTTGTTTGCTACGCTTTCACGCTAAAACGGCTGAACGGATTGCGATGAAATTTGGCACACTTTGGTAGACCATCGCCTGGATTAGAACATATACTGCTTACTACTTTTCATCCCGATATTCCCAAGGGATCGAGACTTATGCGGGTGAAACTGCGGGACGCAGCTAGTAATATAATAAAGTAACATATACAATGAATAACCAAGCTAATAATCACAATAAATTATAGTCTATCGAATCATTTAAATAAATATTGTAACTTATTTACACAAACCGTTATTTTAAATTTAAATGAATGGCTTCATAAGACGTCTTAGGAGATTAGTTTCATACTTATATTAAAGAAGCAAGTATTAAACAAAGTTATTAATAAGTTTTTTGTGACAACTCGCATAAGAGCACAATATAATTTGATTTCTAAACCCCTACCTACGCGTACAGCTCGTCCCTGAGAGGTTAGGTTCGGTTAACACATGTGTACCAGCCACACATGTGTAGCAGCCACACATGTGTGAGCTGTCATCTAATTATGTTAAGACGCTATGAAACTACTACTACTAAAGCGCACAGTAACAGTGCGCTTAATAAATTCTGACGACGATATTATCGTGGATGACCACGTCCACGTTCATAAAATGTATGGAAATACAGTTACGTTATAACGTTATCGTGGACGGTTTAAAAGCGTCTTCATTATATTTCCAAACATTTTAATTTTCTCCGTGTCATCCTGATGCCGCGACGTGGATGTCCACGATAATACTATCACGTTAGAATTAATGAGAAAAGCGCTCATTAAGTAAAGACATTATTTTTGTTTTGACGGCCTCGTTAGGCGTTAGTAGTTGGAGGTTGCAAGCGCGGCAGCTAAATATGGGGTCTTAGGTTCAGTCACCAGGACGGGATTAATGTTCTTCCATTAGAAATTTCATAATAGTAGCTTGTTGGCCGATTTTTGCCCGTTCAAGAATGGGTAGATAAGCTGTTTTTGCCAAGCTAATATTTTTCAACTTCACCTATACAAAAACATCAGCTGTTCCATAGATTGCGGAAAATTTCTATACTGTGTGCATTTATTGAGGATGATATTCTCTTAGCGTGTATTCCTTTTTATATTCCTGTTTGTTTCTATCACATTTAAATTAAATTGTATTATATTGCTTCCGAATAATTGTTTTAATACTCGTTTATGAATATTTTTTGCTGCACCGGACGACGTCATTACGTCGGCGCTGGCTGTCGCTGAAAACCAGCGCTGGGGCTCTGTTTTGCATAGGGCCGCAGCATAATGCTGTGCGATAGCCGTTTTGCGTGGATGTGACGCATGTCAACCATTTCTTATTGTTTTTTTATGTTCTTTTTTGCGTCATGTTTACCGCAAATAAACGTATTTTCTTTCTTTCTTCTTTCATTTCATGTGCTGAATTCATGTTAACATTTTGTACGTCGATCTCCTTTACACCCTGTATACATTCACATACCAGAGACAAAAACAAACATTTACAGCATTGTATATTCATAAATTTAACCCGATAAGGATCTTATATAACCTGTTTTTCCTTAATACCAAGCAAAGTATGGAAATTGGAAAATATAAAAAGACAATTTAATAAAAGTAAATTCTTGTGACTTTTACTTCCCTTATCACTTCGTCTAAATACGTGCATTGCCAGACTTACATGCAATCGTTGTTTGCTATTTATAATCTTGACCTTATTACGACTGAATAGGATTTATAATTGAATGACGAAATCTTCAATACAACAGGCTCTTGTAAATTTCTTGAAGCGTACTCTACAAAGATAAACCTGCCATCTTAGTGAACTTTAGGCGAATGTGGATAGGGGTGGTTTTCGAGTGTTTTAGAATATGTTTGCGTGGCAGCAGTTACCCAAAGTTTCACAATAATGAAGTCGCAAGTTGCAGTATAAGCAATCTCAATGCAGCGTTTAGTTAATGATTTACTGAGTAAATTTGTTTATACATAACAATTAAGTGTTGTTCTGTAGGATCCCGCAACTTATGTATCGTGGTGTTAGAACATTTTAGTGCTATTGTCTGAACGTACGACTACTCGAAATAGGATTATGCAATTTATACATGACGGTGATGATATACTTACTTAGATGTTACTAATTGGGTGCCTTAATATGCTCTTTAGAAATTTTACCCCCAGATATGTGTGTATACGCATTATAAACAGCTTATAATGTTCCCACTGCTGGGACACCAGAATCCTCTCTTCGAGAGTGAGTGAGCTGTACTGTAATCTACCACGTGGGTCCAATCCTGGTTGGTAATGTCCCATGTCTTTGAAAATTTGCTTCAAAGGCCCTTCCCCCCCTTCCCCCCCTCCAAGTCCTCATCCCTTCCCTTTCTTTCCTTACGATGTTTTTCTTCACCGATTTTGAGAGCAGTGGTGCTGAAATAAATTACACAAAGTAAAGCGCCTGACTGGGTTCAAACCCACGACATACAACTCGTAAGTCATGAGCCATTACCACTGGGCCAACACAGCTCTCCAATACTTAATTAGATTTTACTAATTAGGTGGCTCAAAATTCCCTTTTAAAATTTTACCCCAGGTATGTGTGTTAATCTCTCCAACTCTGAGTATGCTTGTGCCTAAGTTAGAATAATAGATTTTGTCAATCCAATGGTGTAATGCAAAGGTCGCAGGAATCCGATGGATGCGGGAAGCACAGAACCGGTTGAAGTGGAGGCGCTTGGGAGAGCTTTTTGGGGCTTTATGTCCAGCAGTGGACGTCTATTTGTCCTTAATACGCTCCCGTGGGATTCAACATACACGTGGGCGAAGTCGCAGATATTAGCGTAATAAATAGTACATACAATAAAATATCTAAATAACTACGTAATAAGTTCTTAATCTCAGCAATATTTATTGTTATTCTCTTCCCAACTACTTATAAAACTATACTTTATCTTACCTACGTAGCCATTAAATCTTGTTACCTACAATAGCTCCTAAGGCGTTCCTAGAGCCAGTTGAGCTCATTCATTTTCCTTTTTATGCAAAAATCTCTTCGCGCCGTGGGATCGGTTAAGAAATCCTGTATTTTTATGCGAAATGGTTTAGATTTTATCAGGTACATCAGCTGTGTGGTGTGTGAATCTTTTGTAAGCTATGATAATAATAAATAGTCCTGTTGTGCGTGTTTATTTAAATGTCCGGATAAATAATAGGCTTATTTATATTATACTGAAACATTATATATTTAGAAAGGTTCACAATATCGTTTACTTAGTTATGAAAGTAGTGTGGACGTGGCAGGGCGATGATATGTAAGCGACTGGCGAGTCTAGCGCTCGAGTTCCTTTTCCGTATCCAAAAATGCAATTCAGCAATCGCGTCGCTAAGGTCGCTACAGTCCTTTAGACCGTATTTCGGTCATGGCGGCCAAGCTCAACGAAGACAACCCTTCGGCACGAGTGATGTTATTGTATGTAGTGCACAAGTGTGTGCGCAGATACAGTTGCCCTCTCTTTTCTCACTCTCATACTCCGATGGGATGGCACGTAATCCAACACGAACGGAGAGTGCTAACCAAGGCACGGGGGTGACACCGCTAACTTCCAAACTCCGGCTGCTACTAAGAAATTCCTAATGGAAAAACCCAATAACTCTTTGCCCGAACGGGGTATCGAACCTAGGACCCCACAGTCAGCAGTCGCGCTTGCGACCACAAGACCAACAAAATGTACACTGTGTACAAGTATGTACTTGAGTGTTACAATAATTTAAAATATGGTTCATCAAGATCGTAATAGTAGCATTTATGATCTAACGGTCTAATAGAATTCGAAGAAGAATATTTTAATATAAATACCTAGTTCATTAAAATATTCTTCTTCGAATTCTTGTCCCTTCCCTGTTTATATAAAAAAAGGGGAGAGACAAGATCGCATCATCATCGAAGCATCATTATCAACAGGAAAAGTGCCTAGAAAGTCTGGCAACATTGCCACGTTGTATGTCAGTGCTGATTCTTTGGCCAAAATATAGACCAGCCACATGTCACATGAAGAGTCGACAAACCGCTTGAAGATGTCTCGAAAAATCAAGCGGGCAACCCCAAACGGCTCAAACATAACCCTCAATAAGTGTAATATTCTGGAATAATTAATGTTATAATCATACAAATAATGTTTTGGTCGTGATGGCCCGAAGGAACTACATTCTTTTCCTGGAAGGCATGATTCGGCATAACCGTGCGGCAAAATCAAATATAAATATCTCTTATTTCTTACGGATACTCGTTGTACCTACTTCCATTTGTTATGAAAGCTAGATTAGCATGTACATACAGTCACCAAAGGAGATAAAGAAAGAAGAAAGAAAATGCATTTATTTGGCACAAACTAAAAGACACACAATACACCAGATACACACATCATATAAAACAAACAATAAAGTAAAAGATTAAATAAAAAGTGTGCGATGTAAGAAATTAGCAGGAAAAGTGTGCCTCACGGCTGCGCCAAAAAGGCCCAGTTCAGCATAAAATGCCAGACAACTAGTACCTGGCGCTGGTTTTCAACTGGACCTGATGTGTGAGGTGACGGATGTAAATCAGTTTTATACTGCAACGTGACGTGTGAATGCATACTTAAATATATAAATATAAATAAAATAAATTTGTGTTAGATAAAAACACTAACGAATATGTGAATAATTATGTCTAAAAAGTGTGATATTGAGTAACATTGCAAAAATAAACAAAGAAATACTGATAAATAAATAAGTGAGACCGACGCATGATAGACCTTCTCGTGCAAACAAAGAAATTCCTAGAAACGAGTCAGAACAAAAACCTGTTTTAAACGCTGCCTGCCACAATTTATTAATCCGTGCACTGTAGTGTCATCGCACAATAGATATTAGAGATAAGTAAAGAGGTCGTCGGATATAGCTGAAGTTTTGTAAGAAACCGATGGATGTTTTCGAATAAAATTTAATTTAATTAATAGAAAACAAACAGTTAATTTATCAAATTAAATTTCATTCAAAAACATCCATCGGTTTCTTGCTAAACTTCAACAATATCCGACGACCCTGCTTACTTATCTCCTCTGGTGACTGGACAGTCGCCAGCACATCAAGCTACTACAATCTGTCAAATTTCTTTAATAGATTTTCAACTTTATCGCCAAAGCATTAGGTTCAAGGTTGATTGGAAAAACTTGACAGTTTCGGGCAGCCTGATGTGCTTGCATCTGTACATAAATAACAAAGAAGAAACATTTTTTCGTAGGCCATGAAGAAAGTAATTGCTGGTGTGCAACAAATACTTTTTTTACCCGACTATGCTAGAACTACAAGGGTTATGCTTTTAACATGTCTGTGTAATATCAGTACAATATCACTGCTAAAATAAATATAAATAGCACCCTACTATTAAAGAAATGAGATCCCACGAAAAACATTTAATGTAAAGTAGTTTGCCAAGACTTACATAATGCTTTCACTGTGTAAAAATTATCAGATCTAATGTAGAGCCAAGCCCCTACCTCTACGAGGCCTCACTCTACAAACCTTATATCTTGGTCAAAATGTGTACTTTAAATGTACTTTACCTGATTTTTTTTTGATGAGTAACACATTCATCATACGGAACCCTCTCCACCTGGGTTCAACTCGCACTTGTCCGGTTCTCATTTTTCTTCTTGGTATGAGTGTCCGTGGAGTTTCTTGCCCGTTCTTCTCCATAAGTACCTGCTACGCTTTAGAATGGGCAACTAGCTTCATCTTTCTGACTAACCGACCCCTTTGACTATTCAAAAGTGCCGGAAAATTGGTTTGATTGAAATAAATGTTTTAAGTGCTCATACACACGAGCGACATGCTTCGACCACAAAGGCGACTCATCCGTCGACAACGTATCGACGACGGCCACGTGTCGTGTCGTGTGATGTCGACGGCGGAATTTTTCTCAGTCATCGCAGCATGTCGCTCGTGTGTATGCAGACTAAGTTTAAATTTTATATAAGAAGTTTCCAGTACTTACTTACTTCTAATTCCTTACAAAGTGGAAAAGAAAGACGACTGATGTTGAATTCCTTCGCTTGGTGGAACACAATAGAAGATGCCTCGCTGAATACTACCTCTGTATTGTTGGAGAGGTGCTTCTGAAAGTGAATGCAAGAAATACGTCAGATTTACTGTAGTTTGTAAGACGTGAAGGGATACATTGGTATACTACTAATATTGTATACTAGCCGCGCCCCGCGGTTTCACCCGCATAAGTTTCGATCCCGTGGTAATATTGGGATAAAAAGTATCCTATATGTTAATCCTGGTTATAAACCATCTGTGTGCCAAATTTCATCCAAATCCGTTCAGTAGTTTCTGCGGGAAACAGTAACAAACATCCATCCATCCATACAAACTTTCACATTTATAATATTAGTAGGACTTGTACATAATCTATAACTTCATATTATTAATTAATGACGCAATTCGTCCTCGTTATTATTCTAAACTACGTAACGGATTTTGATGTGGATTTTATCCATAATTTATTCCAGTTTATTATAATCTATTATTTTTGCGTGGAAGAGTAACAAACAGCCATTCATCCATCCATCCATCCATCCATACAAACTTGCATGTTTATAATATTAGTTCGAGTACGATGTGAAAGTTTGTATTTTTGTTACTCAATCACGCAAAAAAGGCTGAACGGATTTGAATGAACGAAGGATGGCAGGACTCGCATGTAATCTGGGTGTCGCATTTAGACTTCGCGTAGAATCGTCAATTCTAAAGGGACATGCCCAACATTCATAGTGATTTTGGCCTTGAGTGCACACTTATGAAATTAAATTTAAAAAAATTAAAATTCATTTATTTCGGATAACTAATTGATCCATAATTCCATTCACTCCGACTTAAAATAAAATAAATAAATATAAGATTAAATTAAATTAAAAATTACAAATGAAAGATTAAAGATTAAAAATAAAAGAGATTAAAAATTAAACAAATTAAATAAAAAATAAAACATAAAATTACAAAATTAAATTAAAAATAAAAATAAAATTAAAATACATTTAAATTACTCGCTTAATAAAGGATCTCCATTTCGGCGAAGAGATCCTATCAGCTACAGTCTTCAGAATTCCGTTGCAACTGCCACGCATTCTGCAGATCAGGGATCCGGTTTTCTTGCGGATGACTGCATGAAAGCCATCCGTGCGATACAGCGCAAACATCCCCGATGCACTACAGAAGCGAGGCAGCCCCAACATCATCCTGAATATGTTATTATACTGGATGCACAGGACATCCAGCGACCTTTTGGTGTGACTGACCCACAGATTTCCCGTATAAAAGCTTTGACAATACGCCTTGAACAAGGTTATCTTTACTTGTTCAGAGCAGCGGGAAAATCTGCGGGCCAGATGATGTGTTAAATGTAATAAAAATTGTCAATATGCTGAAAAAAAAAGAATTGGTAAAATAAAACTTCGGATTTTATAGTATTTTTTTTTTTTTTAACAATACGTTTAATATTGCGTAAATGACTTTGGTGGTGAGGTTCTAACAGTTTATAGATACCTTACTCGTCATTGGTATCGTAAACTATTAAAACCTCATCCAAGAATTGAGCAGGTGGATCTATTGATCCACCTGCTCAATTCTTGGATGAGGTTACTTTGATGCCGTGCCCACCCTAAATACCAGATAACTGACATGACGTGGGCACAGCATCCAGCTGTTCGACGGCCTACAATACAATTACAACAGTATTGTTGTATTGCTGCACGACCAGTATTATTCGTGTTTAACAAAATGTAAACAAAATATATTTTTCTTGATATATATCGGCTAGTTATTTTTGTTCTGAGCAAATAACAATTACTGCCAAAAGCCGATGCTTTCAAAATCCAATTCGTTGGATTTATGTAAAATCCAGAATAACAAAAACAAACGCGAACAAAAAAAAAAACTACAGTCGAGAGGTTACGTGACGTTTGTAATTTGTTTGACAACTTACACTATGACTTTTTTTATCAGGGAGCGGTTGCCAGAGCAAATAAATAAAAATTGATACTTACTTGATTTTGATCGATAATAATTATCGATAATAATTTTAATTCGATTTCACTTGATGACAATTATGTATATTCTCTAACTATTAATAAAGTATACACGCACCATCCGATTTTTCATAACTGTCAGAAACAAAGTCTGTTTTATGGTGATTACTATCACTTAACTAAAATAAATGTATCGATAATCGATATAAACTGGCTTCTCGTTTTAAAATGGTAACACTTCCCTGCCGGGGTTTTGTTAATCCTTTATTACAATCATTTCAAAACTCATTATTGCGATAAAATATAGCTTTCTTCTATGATAAAATGTTTAAGTTGATAATTCATATTTAATTAAGATGTTTTTTTTAACACAAATCTTTTTCGTGTGCGTTTCATGGCCAAAAATGGGCAATTGCCTTTCAATTATAAGGACAGCATAACACAAATTTAAAAATTAAATAATTGCCACATATTCATTGAGTTTTTGTGAATATAAATATTGTCTATCGCATAGGTGTTTTATAAAACGGTATATCCGCCTTTGAACAGTATTTTTTGCTTGTGCGTAAAGTTTAATAAATAAATATATAACACATGTGGGCTATATTGAAAAAGCTATACTTTATTAAATGGATCAAATATTATTGCAAGTGAATATTTGTTTACTCTTTATTGTGCGGAATAATTGCAGTTACAGATTTCGTTGAAAATAAAGGAATTTATTAATTTATTAGTTCCTTTATACTTAGAGGCAATTACCGTATTTTTAAGATCCTTCGCATATTTCATTCATATCAAAAATACCTCCACTTTGCCTATATTTTTGATTCATTCATTGTCGCTACGATGAGACTGCCTTGTGATAATTGGCTAATTGGAAAATTTTCTAAGTATTGACGAATCTACTAATTTTAATTATTTTATACAGGTTGTATCGTTACAGGGGGTAGAACATTTTATGCGTAGTAGTTGCAGCCCGTTTTTCTATGTCAATCCTCATTCAAACCCCTTCAAATGAACAATAGTTTCTTCGCGCTGTTTTTACGACTTGACAAAATATCGAGGTTTTATTTATTACACGTAAGTTTAATATGAATGTCAATCAATCAACTCAGCCTATCACAGTCCACTGCTGGATATAGGCATCTCCTAGGCTGCGTCACACCCTGTCCTCCACCTTCAGTCACCTTCTTAAGGTCGTCGGACCATCTAGCTGGGGGGCGTCACACGCCCAATAATATTACACATTAAACCTTCCGGAATAAATTGTCTAAATGACGATGAAAGCGGTATCAAAATCTGTTGGGAAGTTTAGAAGAACAAAGCGATCACACGAAAAGCGACTTTAATTTCTTTTATATTACGTGCCTCCTCTAGGTTTTAAATTTTTACTACTAACGTTTCGTTTATTATCAAAGATATTATGCACACCCTGCTTTAAAAGATAGGGCGCCCGCTTACGCTGCATCATGCACTTTTATTAAAATAATATGTTTTTACGTCGTTCTATTCTGATCCGTGAATAAAACAGAAGGAGAGTGCTTTGTGCTTAACTATATTTGATTTCTCTCAAAAATCTGTATTTTACATTAGTATGAATGAAAACAAGGAAATATGTCAAGAACTAAAGTTCCTGTAAACGATCAAACGATAATTACAATTTAATGTAGTAAGTTTGTATTCAATCAGTGGATCTATAATATTTTGCTGACAACGTTCTAACTATAGGTTGAGAGTTCTAAACCCAATGCATAAAAAGAAACTTTATGTGCCGAATCATTATAACAATCTTGCACGACTCAACTCAAGTTGCCAGTAAGCTGAGCAGTTTTCGTTCGATATGTAAAGGTACTTCCTATATATCATACTAGCTGCTAATCGCGGCATCGTTCGCGTGAAATTTCTTGTTCCTCCGACCCACCTCGTCGCATCGCATCACCTGCCCGCGCTATCACTTTGTTTTCGCTTAGAGTTCTTTCAGACTTTTTGCTCGCATCCTGAGGGTAATAGCGTAATGATAAATAGCCTACAGCCTTCCTTAAGAAAAGACTATCAAAGGCAAACATATTTTCTTAGTAGGTAGTTCCACAGAGAGTAGTCCCCTGCATAGAAACTTGCAAACAAACAAACCTCTTTATAATATTACTAAGTATTAAGTATACACTTTGCTTTGTAAGTTGAGCGAAGAAATGAATCAGAAATGTGGAAAATCAAGGGAGAATATAGTTGCAAAGAAGAATAATTTTCTACACACAATATGCCGACAGCAATTCTTCCTAAAAATCGATCTCACTATGTACTAAAGCCAATAATGACCTCCGTCCATTTTTCATCAGCCCACCAATCCTAGTCACAGTTATTTCCTAGCAGTTCGCCGGATTATATCTAGCACAACCCTACCACGGGTCGGGGGACTTTCTTTTTGGATGTTAAGGAAATTAAAATTGTAAGCTCTTGAAATGGAAATCTGTTTTATGACCCAGTTTTTGAAATCTTATTTCAGGTTCTCGTTGGATTTATGAGTTTCTACTTTCTAGATTTAAATTCATGCGGGTGTAGTCTTTTTATTGAATATTTTAGTTGTCTTGGTAACATTTTAAAGTAAATGTCGTTATTTGTTCAAGCACACAGGTAAATAATATTAACATATGTATAAGCTAAGTCTTAAAATAATAATATGTACTTACATGTACATAAAAAAGGAGGGAAAGGACTCCAGCTCTTCCCACCCAGGGCTAAAGTGGACCAGTGGTCGTTTGTTTTCTCCAGCTCGTCCTGTCATCTTCTACTGGGTCAGCCGCGACGCTTTCTTGCTAAAAAGTATCATTAAGCATAAAAAAATTCGTCCGCATCGCTGTCAACGGAAAAAAAGTGTTCAAAAGGCTGGCCTATTCTTTGCCAAAAAATAGGCTAGACCTCTGGTCAAGTAAATAGTCGACCAATCACTGAAAGATGTCTCGAAGAACCAAGTGGACACTAGGACCCCATGACCCTAGTGTAAAGAATAGATTTATTATAATAAATAGAATATTTTTGGTGGTTTTGGTGATGGTTGTGGCCAGTTGTAGATGATTTACTAACTCCCAGCTAAGCAAATTTCATCTATTATCAAATCTTCTGTCTTACTTAGTTGTTCTTATCTTCGTTAACCAATTATAACAAGAAACAATGAAGGAAGTAGATTTATTCAACCGTGAAATAACGTTGAAAGATTTTAAGTGTCTGTAACCCATAAACTTGGTTACGGGTCGTCAGAAGTCCAAAAATCTGACAGCCGATAATACGTATCGTATTATCGGCTGTCAGATTTTTGGGCTTCTTTGACCCTTGAAGTTGGTAAGACATACCAAGGGGTATCGTATTATCCAGGAACTGGGTTATGGAGGTCAAATAGGCAGTTGCTCTATGTAAAATACTGGTATTCAGCTGCATCTGGTTAGACTGGAAGCCAGCCCCAATGTAGTTGGGAAAAGGCTAAGCAGATTGAATCCAAACACTTTAAAATGGAAGAGCAACCCTCAGCCGGTAGGTATATCCTACTTCCTACTATCCTACTTCCTACTAATATTATAAACATGAAAGTTTGTATGGATGGATGGATGGATGGATGGATGGATGGATGGATGAATGGATGGATGGATATTTGTTACTCTTTCACGCAAAAACTACTGAACGGATTTGGATGCAATTTGGCACACAGATGTTTTATAACCGGGATTAACAGATAGGACACTTTTTATCTCTATATTCCCACGGGATCGAAACTTATGCGGGTAAAACCGCGAGACGCAGCTAGTATTTTATAATTCTCTCGCTGCTAAGTGATAGAAATGTAAGAATAGTTTTTTCTTGGACGAGCTTTTTCGCAAGATGCTTTCCTTGTTATAAAACAATCCGTAAATACGTACGTAACTTATACTTATTATAGTAGAGTTATTTGTGAAGGACCTCGTCTGGAAAGGCTACCTGTAGCTATTTTTGTCACCAAGCAACGTTGCTTTGTTCTGGTGAATAGGTTTGGATGTCTCTGTAACTACCAAAACATTTTCGCCTTTAAGTTTAGGTTAGCATCGAACCTGCAATGCCTTTCATATGGCACCTTAATTGCGTTACACTCTTTCAACCATAATCCAAATCATTTTGAGGGATATTGCGAATCCATTGCTTCGTATGTTCGAAAAATTTGTCTGCTCAACAACGTAAATAACGCAGTGAATGTTGTTGAACTGCCAAAATGAAAGCAATTGCTACTGTTAGTGTGTTACGCAATTACCCCGCAGGTCATGTGTATTGGTATTGTTGACCACTTGCCATCAGGTAGGTAGCTTGTTTGTTTGCCACACATACGTTATGTTCGTGAACGGACGCCGTCAGAAGGGGCTGGTCATTTCTTAGCTGTCACGGCTTATTTTTATATTTGATTTGCTTTTTTTTTATCTTTTTATTACGGGCGCGTTTAGTGTGCACGTCTGTCTTCATTGTTATCACATTTCTTATTTAACATGGGTGCAATCAAATTTTAGATTTAAAATTTTTGATATAAAAATTTGATTGATAGCTTCAAGTTCATTGTTATTGCCCCAATTATGTAATTAGGTTCAAGGTTTTTTCGGAACATTCGAGGTAACAGTCGAACACTGACTCCTCACAGGTTTTCCCTAGTTTAGGAGGTAGGGTTTCCATTATTTAAGCTACCTTTACTATCTAAACTTGTAACCTAATTTTTTAAGTATATTTTTTTTAAAGTTATCTGTTTCAATAAAGTCATTTCATTTATTTTTTATTTAAAGAGTGTCCGAGGAATTTCTTGCCCGATCTTCTCCATAGGAACCTGCTTTGTGTGGACTTTCGCTTCATCTTTCAGCCTGGCCAACCCCCTGAAATTCAAAAGTAATTCGTTTAATAGAAATAAATGCTTTGCGTTTCAGTTTGGCTTTTGAAATAAGTATTAATACATCCCTAAACGTAAACCACAATTTCTAAATGTACTGTTTAATACATTATTTAATATAGAACATCCTACTCGTCGCAAAATAAACAGCGCACACTAAACTTGTTTACTGAACGGAACGTCTGGAAACAACATCAAAACTAATTACAATCGAAAATCAATAGTAATGCTAGTATCAGAGATCGGGTTCCCACAGGAAATAAAGCGAGGACACACAGTCTGGCCGGTATATAGCGGGACATCATCGGGTAATGTGCACCTTGGTTTTGCTCGTGGTCGTTTGACGATTAATAAAGTAAGGTGAAGTTAGCTTGCTTAAATATTATGTGGGTTATTCGTGGTAGGTACTGCGGGGTAATTGCGTAACACACTATCAGTAGCAATGGGTTTCATTTTGACAGTTCAACAACATTCATTGCGTTATTTACCTTGTTGAGCTGATATTTTTTTCGAACATAAGAAGCAGTGGAATAGCAATTTCCTTCAAAATGATTCAGATTGAGACTGATAGTGTGTTTCGAAATTAGGGTGATGGTCGTCTTGCTGACAATGACTTTGTTATTGTTATTAGTACTTAATTAACTGTTTATTTATTTTACTTCGATACTCCTAGTTAATCATTTGCAGTCGCTCCATGGAAAATGCTGGTATTCAGCTGCATCCGGTTAGACTGGAAGCCGACCCCAACATAGTTGGGAAAAGGCTAGGCAGATGATGATGATGATGATGATGAGTCCTAGTTAATCATTTGTGACTTCCAGTGACAGATAAGTGAACATAACGCAGCATTGCATATATAAATATGTAATGTATGTGTTGGTGTCTTGGAATTTTTGACTCTAGGATGATGATGCTCACGATGTTTTCCTTCACCGATTTGAGAGCAATGGTGATGAAATATTTTACACAAAGTAAAGCGCCTGTCTGGGTTCGAACCTACGACCTACAAAGTCACGGCCGTTATCACTTGGCCACCACTGCTGATCATTATTGAGTTTTCTTTGCGTTTTATTCGGATTTTCGTGATTCGATTCGTAACCTCACCACGTGACCCAGTTATGACTAACGGCTCTGATTGAGTTCTAAACTAGTCGGGCAAACATAAATCAAAATGCTCGAAAGTTATGCTATCCCAAAATCTCCATATACCTATTCATTGTTTTATTTAAATAATTGTGTTATTATCTGCAAATAATGTAGTGCATGCTGTGCTTTTCTGTAAGTGATGAGGCGCTTAGAATTAAGTTTGCAATGCACAAATTATAAAGAAATTGTGTAGTCACTGTTGAAAAGCCTAATAAATAAATAAATACCTACATTAAAAAAAAAACAGAAAAATCACGAAAACGGCAATGAAATTCCGTAAGTACCTACATTATTGTGAAATATAATTTGTGCCCGAGTTTCATAAATAATAACCGTCATAATGTACATATATGTTGAGCGCACGTCAGGTGACGTCAGGCGACGTCAGACCACGTCAGGCGAATTAGATAATGTCACTCGTACGCGTCATGTTGGCAGCACCGATTCGCTTTGTTGGTACTTTTTCCGACATTTTTGTTGTCTGTATTATTATTTTGTTTATTGTAATCATTGTGAGAGAGAGTGTTTATTATGTTGAGAGCTGTGGTGGTCCAGTGGAAACGGCCTCGACATACGAGCTCAAGGTCGTAGGTTCGAATCCAGACAGGCACATTACTGTGTGTAAATTATTTCATCACCGCTGCTCTCAAAATGGTGAAGGACAACATCGTGAGAAAACCAGCATGTCCTCGAACCATAAATTCGAAAATATGTGTGTGAGCCTGTGTGATGGATTTCGGCACACTCATTCTCACAGAGAGGAGGCCTGTGTCCCAGCACTGGGAACATTATAGGCTGATTATGCGTTGTTATCTTTTCCATATTTTTTATTTGTATATATATTTTTTTTTGTTATTAGTTGGGCCTGCTCTATTTTATCACGTCTAATTCAGGTCTCCCCTACTGGTGGTGTAAGATAAGCAAGACATAGTTGGCGTTAGTTAATGACTTTTGACAAAACTCCCAGTAAATTGAAACTTCAGTAAGGTTCAAACTACCCAACAGCCCTAAATTGGTCCTTATACAAAAATAGACCTTGATGTTTAATGGCGTGCGAGTAACATGCAGCCTTAGTGACGAATATACCTACGTACAGACACCAGCAGGTGAAGCTACCCGAAACTGTAAATTTTTTCCAATCAACCTTGAACCTTAATGCTTCAGCGATAAAGTTGAAAATCTATTAAAGAAATTTGACAGATTGTAGTAGCTTGATGTGCTGGCGTCTGTACCTATCGGTCAGTGAACATTCCCGATTAGTAACACCTTTTCGTCAACCCTGTTGACGATCGGGGAAAAAAGTTTCAATCGTTCACATTGTTGACGGCTGAGGCTTTTTCTTAGATTTTCCGCGGTGGAATAGTCGATCCGCGATTATTAAGGCCTGTGTTCACTAACATTCAAGTCACCGGTTAGGTTTTAAAACTATTGGTATATTTCAAATACCCAAGGGATATTTTAAATATCAGACCTGATTAAATATTTAATCAGTGGACTTAAATTTTGGTGAAGCTTTCTCCTAAGCCTAGCTTAGCCTGAATGTGGTCTGAAATCACCAATTGCATTATTAATCTCATTTGAAATAGTCTAAAATGTCAAGACCCAGTAAGAAAGGGTAAAGTAAAAAAGTAAAAGTGCTTTATTTTGGAACGAAAACAAATGGAGATGGAAGAAAAATGGTAGCTACAAAGGGTAAAAACTTTGTCGCAGCTATCAACGCCCTTCTAAACATAAGAAAAACATTGTTCCAACTATGACATGGGTACATTGGGTACTATAGTTTAGCTAAAATAAAGAAAGGGTTTGGTGATCTACAATATATGTTCGTAGTTGCCTATTCCATCAGAAACGACTTTTAAGGCTAAAATGAATTTAGCATTAAGCTAAAGAGTCTATTATTAAAATAAAATTCTAAAGTAATAGAATTGTTTGTACAAACCTGTTTATATTAAACATACTATCCAGCCGTTTGCAAATAAAAATAATAGAACCAATCAACTGAGCATTAGTTTTATACATTTAGAAATCTGAATTGTCATTTCATTTAAATACAAACAAAAAGCCTTAGTTAAATATACAAGCTGATATTAAAATATATACATATATTACTAGCTTTTGCCCGCAGCAATTATCCCACGGAAACGTATTACCAGGATAAAAACTATCATCCTTTTAAAAGAATATTACTATGCGAATCGTGAATTCATGCAAGCCTAGTACTTTTTGTTAGAATACTGCTCAGAAAGTCGAGTCATATTTCAATCAAAGACACGTAGCGCCATCCAGGGTCCTAAAGCAATTGTGACCGTCGAAAGTTATTGTACTTTTCCTCGGGAACAGTATTTTTATTCTGGATGAAAGGTATCCTATGTCCTAAATTATACCCCTGACAACGTATATGCAAAATTTCATGATGTTCGGTTCAGTGGATTAGACGCGAAAAGGTAACAAACAAACTTACTTTCGCATTTATAATATTAGTTAGGAAGTACAAGTATATAATATAAAAAGGAAGGAGTTCATTGGGCATCAATAAAACATTCGTCCGCATCGCCGTCAATGGGATAAGTGCCCAAAAGTCTAACAGCATTACCACGTCGGATGGCTGCTGATTTTTGGGTTAAAAATAGACTAGCGCTCTGGTCACGTGAAGTATCGACCAACCGCTTGGCGATGTCCCGAAATACTCGTTGAGGACTCGCCCCCCAAGGCCCTAGTGTTTCAACCCTAAACGGCTCAAACGTACAGTCACCAAAGGAGATAAGTAACCAGGATCGTCGGATATATGTAGTTGAAGTTTAGTAAAAAAACCGATGAATCTTTTATTTATTTATTTACCATTTATGTACACACATATATAAACAGACAAGAAAAACAGAACAGAAAAAAATAGGTACAGAGGTGATGCTTATTTCACAAGAAATCTCTTCCAGCACACCCGAGACAGGACAATAGATACAGAGATGTAGACAGCGTGTGAAATAGTAAAGGAGACAAAAAATAATACATACAATCAAAAACATTTCTCTTAAAAAACTAAACAAAAATTGCTAGAATATACTAACATACATACAAATAAACGTACATACATACATACTACTAAAATAAATATCACTAGAATAATAATAATTATATCAAATATTTTTATAATAAAATTTAATTTAATTAATAGAAAAGTTCATTTATAAAATTAAATTTCATTCGAAAACATCCATCGGTTTCTTACTAAACTTCAACTACATTATATCCGACGATCCTGGTTACTTATGGAGATAAGTAACCAGTATATTGGGAGCTATATGTACGGTCACCAAAGGAGTTTGGTGGCCGTACATATAGCTCCCAATATGGTTGTTAGACCAATCAACTATCTTTATCTTTCTTTTACAGCAATAAACTAACCTAGAACTGTCTGATGTCAACGCCAAGAGATAACCTGAAGCCTGACAATATTATGATCTAGATCGAAATTTTTATTACCAAGAATTCTCTTTACCAAAGGTAAATGTGACCTCGGCGTTGTTCGAGGTCAGGTCAGGAGGTCGAAACAAAAATAATTTCATCTCGAGACGATGGTTATTACAGAGCGTAGAACGAAGGAGGTTTTATGTGAAGAGAAGTGTGTCGCTTGTGTATGTCCAAATTGTACATAAAGAGAGAAAATGACCAGTCATTTTCTCTTCCAGGATAGTGGCGGTTGATGTAGGTCATATATACATCAGTGATGGATATATCACCTACATACAACCGCCAACAGCGGTCTTCAAGGACGTCAGCATCATCGGTGGCCTGGAGAGTTTGTATCCCATTTTCCTGAAGCTTTGTATGTAGTAAGGAAATGAGCTGACTTTTGTTGGTAGGATTAGACAAAAAATCTTCTTATTTCACTGGTATTGATGTGTTCCAAGACAAATTGATATCAGCCGACCTCCTCGGTTTGTATCGTTGCCTCTATTCTTATGACTTTGTACAGTTGGCTGAGTTCGTATACCCATCAAATACCACAGTACGACTCATTCCAGGATAGTGGCGGTTGATGTCAGTGATATCCATCCATCCATCACAAATCGTGGCGACACAGACATCTTTTCTCCAAATTACTCTGTGCAGTAGGAATCCACCGTCCACTACTAAGTTCATTTGAGACAGTTCAACAGTCTTGATAGAAGGCTCGAACAGGCTGTACAGGACAGATTTGGTGGTCTTCCTCGTCCCACTTTCATTAAACAGTGTCAAAGGAAATGGGGCCAACTCGTACTAAGAATTCCTTCTTATCGTCCTCTGATCGTTTGCTTGTACACATTCGCTGAAATAACAGTGTTGGGTCAAATGCAACCATTCATCTCAACGGCTGAACGGATTTGGATGAAATTTGGTAGGTAGATAGATTGGATTACCATATATCCTACTTTTTATCCCGAAATAACGCGGACGAAGTAGCAGGCAACAGATTGTTTGATAAAAGTCGTCTTTTCCGGAACATGTAGTTCGAAAATGGGTAGGAATTCGAAAAAAGTGTATAAAATAAAAGTTGTAGAAAATTTTATGAGCTTTTATTGCATAGAATATATTTTTTCTCTACAACGTACCATTTCAAAGATATTAGCGAAAAACTCAAAAGTGGGAACTTTTATACGGCTCACGTTACGCTTGCCACAGTTGTTCTGTGGGTGGGTGACCATCTTAACATACCAAGACCCCTCCATGCGTCGGAAAGCACGTTAAGCCGTTGGTCCCGGCTGTCATTCTTGGATCTTTGACAGCCGTTACGGAAGCCCGAAAGTCTGACAACCAGTCTTACCAAGGGGTGTCGTATTACCCAGTAACTAGGTTGTGGAGATCAGATAGGCAGTCGCTCCATGTAAAATACTGGTATTCAGCTGAATCCGGTTAGACTGGAAGGTGACCCCAACATAGTTGGGGAATGGCTGGGCTGTTGGTGATGGTGAATGGATGATAATGATTAATTGTTTTAACGTTTTTTTTTTCGCTCTGTTGTCTCCTCGTGGGTATTATATTAATAGAAGCCGTATCCCCCTTTCTTCTTAGATCTTAGTCGAGCATATATGACGCGTGACGCATCAGAAAGTATTACTCCTTATGAATTATGGATGTCGTTTACGATTCGAGGGTAAGTAGAGTTTTAAGTGATGCCAATTTATGTGATGATGGAAAGAATTTCTTTGAAACAATTCAGAGTGAACTTTTGGATTTATAAGAAATTGGTTAAAGGCGTTAACCCGAAAAATTCAAATTTTCTTCCGTTTTTTGCAATTTACAAGTCAGTATCAGGTTGGATGTTGATCTAACTAATTATTTTTCGCGGCCTATGAACGAATAACCACTAACTGACGCCACTCATCATCTGCCTAGCCTTTTCCCTACCATATCGGTCGGCTCCCAGTCTAATCAGATGCAGCTGAGTACCAGTACTTTACATGGAGCGACTGCCAATCTGACCTCCACAACCCAGTTCCTGGGTAATACGAAGCCCCTTGGGAAGAATGGTTGTCAGACTTTCGGGTTTCTGACGATCCGTAACGACTGTCAAAGATCCACGATGACAGCCGGGACCAACGGCTTAACGTACTTTCCGAGGTACGGGTCTTGGTACGTAAAGATGGTCACCGATCCACGGTCCAACCGCAAAAAGCGTAGTTTAACCTGATCGATTGACCCGTGCGGCTGTTATTACTTAGCCACAAGCCCCTATACTATACAGTAGTATACTATTCACTACTCTATTCTATGAATATCTATTATTACTATTATATGGACTTACTGACGTCACTATCATAATTATAATCTACACCCTCAATTCTACTAGACTCTAGTTATTTCAGCCTAGACCAATTTGAAACTTCTATAAGACGGACGATATATATAGACTTCAACCAGATGTTCAGGTCATGGAAATAAACGTTTTTCATTATGGACACATTAGTGAATACTTATTTTTTATTTGTTGTTAATTTTCAAGGCACACACACACACACACACACCCTCTCACACACACACGCACACACCCCCACACACTCACCACACACACACACACACACACCACACACGCATCCACACACACATAAAGAGAAGTCATACCGATATCTCTAACTTTTCATTCATTGGTGCCGATTCCCTTGTTCACAAACTAAACAAAATTTAAGGTCAGTGCATCTTTTTCTTTCTATTTCATTAAGAAAAGGACAGAAGATAAATATTAGTTAGTTTAGTCTTTATCTATTTATCCGAAGCGTTTGATAGATTTATCATTTTAATTGCACTAAGCGGCAACATAGGCCAAATTAAGACCCTTTCTTACTGCATAGCTCAATTAAATTTCATTAAATGGAATTACAAATATCTTTGTAACGAAGCCTTTTTAAGTACTATTTTCTTTGCTGCCACTGCTTTTTCTGCTGGGGAGTTTGTTGCGCCACTTAGGTCAGATAGGCAGTCGCTCCATGTAAAATACTGGTATTCAGCTGAATCCGGTTAGACTGGAAGCCGACCCAAACATAGTTGGGAAAAGGCTAGGCAGATGATGTGTTTGTTGCGCCACTTCTTCTTCCCAGCGATAGCACTAGGAAGTGGTGAAGGGCGGGCGTTTTTGGGGGACTGTCTTTTGTAATTTTGACGTTCGAAAAGTGCTGTTACTCAGCCTAATTTGAATAAATGACTTTTGATTTTGATTTTGTTAGATTTGATTGTAAAAGCTATCTTCTATAGCTTTCAAAACAAAATCAAAACGTTCTTCACGTTATCTTCACGTTATCCATAAACTTTGGCAAATCGAAGGATTTGCCAAACACGGTGTATACATACTGACGTCACTATCATAATTATAATCTACAGCCTTAATTCTACTAGACTCACAAGTTATTTCAGCGTAGACCAATTTGGAACTTCTATAAGTAGTTTCAATTTAACTAAGCAACAAAACTAGTCTCCCACCCGATCACATTACGAATTAAGGTCTTAAACAAAATTGGATTGGACTTCTTAAGTCAAAAGATTTGAAAAAGCTTTATGCCTGTTTTCACTTGGATAGTTAATTTGAGTGGTGGGGTTGTAGTGTGGGATTCATGTAATTCATATTCGAGGTTATTTACGTATTATTGGCTGGTTTAGTTTCAATTTTTTGAAGTGAAAACTTCTTTAGCGGCGTTGAGCACTTCTTTTGTAATGGGTAAAAAATGTTAAACTCGCGTCAGGACACGTGACCTGATCGAAAATTCGTAAGACGGTAAGTTTTCACTTCTGCCGGCACTCCCGGAGTGCAACCCGGATTTTTTCCCAGTGGTATTGGCCCCGACTTACAAGTTGTAGTTTGTGAGTTCGAACCGAGGTAGGTATTTTACTTTGTGTATTTAATTTGATCACCACTGCTCTCAAAAAGGTAAAAAAAACATCGTGAGGAAACCGGCATGTCCTAGAACCAAAAAAACCGAAGACACAGGTGCTTTATTTTGTGTAAATTGTTTCAACACCACTGCTCTCCAAAAGATGAAAAAAAAAACATCATGAGGAAACCGGCATGTTATAAAACCAAAAATTCGAAGAAATGTGACATCTACCAACCCGCACTGGGCCCGCGTTGTAGATTACGGCCCTCTCCCCTCCTCTCGGTAAGAACCGAGGCCCGAGGCTTATGTCCCAGCAGTGGGAAGTTAGAGGCTAACTATGCCATGTTACACGTTTTCCAGTTTCCACCTTGACCCTCTCCCTATTTTATTATGGACCCCTAAAACCTTTGATCTAGTTTCTATACTTAGATAACAACTAATTTAATTTGAAACGTCCACCTATTACAAATTACACAGCTGTTGCCAACTTGCTAAACTAAATCTCATTAGTACGAGATAATTAAAGTCTAGAAAATTGAACTTGGATCCTGAACGTACAGACGCCAGCAGGTCAAGCTACCCGAAACTGTCAAATTTTCCCAATCAACCTTGAACCTTAATGCTTTAGCGATAAAGTTGAAAATCTATTAAAGAAATTTGACAGATTGTAGAGTAGCTTGATGTGTTGGCGTCTGTACCTAGAAACTTTGAGTCTTCGATGAGAAGTAATTAGATGACGCAGCTTATACGAAAACGCAAAATAATACAGGATAGAACATACTAGCATAACATCACGCTTTCTTACCTTGAAAGGTACCCCCGACCCCGACTTACGAGTTGTAGGTCGTGAGATCGAACCCAGGTAGGTATTTGACTTTGTGTATTTAATATCATCACCACCGCTCTCAAAACCGTGAAGGAATACATCGTGAGGAAACCGGCATGTCCTTTTTTTTTACTTGTCTACGCTGTCCAACTCCTTCCATCTTTCACGAGCCCGCACGTCCTCCTTCCAATTTTGACAGAACCTATCCAGCTAGTCCCGCCATCTCCGGGCACCAATTCTGTGCTTTTTGGGGTCACACGGGTGGATTACGTTATGCGAGGCGGTGGATTGGAGGAACAAGAAATTTTACGCTGACGAAGTCACGGACAGAAAGGAATATGTAAAGAGTATGGTTCGTATCAGGCGGCGTTCTATAGTTTCTGCCTATCCCGGTGAGAAGGCGTGAGTTTATGTATTTATAAGAAAACTAGCCTCTGCCCGCGACTTCGTCTGCGTAAAATTTCTTGTTCCTCCGATCCAACCCCTCGCATAGCATGGTCCACCCGCGCTTTTACTTTGTTTTCGCTTAGCGTTTTTTCTTTTTGCTCGGCTCTTAAGGGTCGTAGCGTGATGATGAATAATCTATACCCTTCCTCGAGAATTGGACTATCACATGCAAAAAGAATTTTTAAAATCCGACTAGCAGTTTTAGAGATTAGCGCGTTCAAACAAACAAACACTTCAATATTTTTTTTTGTTGCAATATAGATAGATACAATTTGTTTATCATACTCTTATTAAAACTAACTTTAGAAAACGAATTTTGTTTTCATTTGATACCAAAAGATTTTATAATAAAAATCAAACAAATAGTTTTCATGGAAATGTTTTTATTAATTTCGAAATGGGATTTTGTTTGAGAAGCATTAGAGCAATGGTTTAATTTATTAATAATTAATTGACGATATTTGCATTATATAAGCTAACATTTAAAATAATGATATGGAAATGTGAAAAAATAAGCAAAATATTCTTATTTTGCTTATTTTTATTCATCAAATGTTTCTATATTTGACTACAAAGCTGCAAGCATGACCTTTTACATAGAGCTATTAATAAAATTGTATTACAATTCGTAACAGCGCTTGTGTTTACCGAAAGCTTTTCTATTCTGTGTACGTATGTATTTTTCCAATACATTTACCCCTTTATTCATAAATGTTACTTAAAGTTAAGTAGTGATTAGCGACTGTTTAACCATACATTTTTGACGTTTAAACGTCACTTAACCTTAATCATTGTTTATAAATAAACTCTTTAGTGGTAAACGTATTTAAAACATCATTTCACTAAGACGCGCGCTTTAGTTGTGGTTACCAATGTGAATGTGTGTGTAAGCGCAGAAGCTCTCGGTACCGTCTGAGACTATAGCGAAGTGTGTGCGTGTGTGCATTATGTGCTGACGCTACTCATTTTCATGCACACATTCAGAGCGTGTTTGTACACTTGGTTACCACAAGTAAAGGGCGCGTCGCATCGTGAGATAAAAATACTATAACATGCAAACGTTACAGATCAAAACGACCTATGCAGAAAATTCAACACTATAGCTCCTGTACGCAAGCAGCTACTTACTTAAAACAAGAAGAAAAATAACTCAAAATTCCACGACCACTTGGCAGAGATTCCCTTAAAGCATCAGCATAAAATCTCGAAGAAACTTCAGACAGTTATAGCCAAGTAAAACTAACACAAAGAGACGTAATAAAATTCAATACATGCGTTAAAGGTGCGAAGAAAAAAAATGGCGGTAGAAATACTGGTAAATCATGGAGGATATTAGCCATAAATCAGCGATTATCCTTAGCCTGGGGTAAGGTGAGCTGAACGTCGGGCCACGAAAGATTACAGAAGTAGGGAAGGGTCCCGATTTCGAATTCGATTGACGAATTCTGCCGATGGTTCCGTTGAATTTTATCTTTTTATGCGACTGCCCAAAAAAAGGAGTGTTACGTTTTCAGAGTTCGTGTATCATATGTATGTATGTATGTATGTATGTGTTTGAGTATCTCTGTCTGTATTTTTGCTGTATTGGAGGTATTATGTTGCTGGACACTAAATTATTCTAATGTGAGATTTTTTTTTTTAATTTCAAGAATTGGAGTTGTATTGCTGATTACTGCTAGTTCTGTGGAGAACGTCTTGGGCAATTTACCTACTTATACAGTGGAACCTGGTGATGTAGGTACCTCTAATGACAAAAAAACCAATATGAATATATAAAGGATGTCATGCAAAGAGAAAAGATCAAGATGTCATATTAAAGTGTTTTGTGTGGCAGTCCAAGCATGCAAAATACTGGTATTCAGCTGCATCTGGTTAGACTGGATGCTGATGAACATATTTGGGAAAAGGCTAGGCAGATGATTATGATGTGAGGATATTATTATATTACTAGCTACTCACCCCTGCTTCGCAGATTTTTTTACGACTTGGCAAAACATTACGATTTCTTTTGTAGCGGTATCTACAACGCCACATACGAACAACGCGTCATACTGACGCCACGCAAATCCTGCATCTCGCAAGCAGAGTTTACCGCGCAATTAGCACAGATACAATTTCCCAACATCAATCGTTGGGCAATTGCCCGCCAGACACAACACCCGTCTGGTCGGAGGATCCTCCCTTTTCTATGGAGGATGAGTGAACTTTACACCCTGCTCCTCATACCTTCTAAACTGGTGACCCCGACGTGATTTGAACACGCAACCTTCTTCTACCTTCTTCTTTATTATGAATGTATACTAATATAGTATATTATAGACCTTCCGTACCTAAATAATCCTGACCACCGCATCAAAATCCGATGTGCAGTTTAGAATAACAACGTGGTCGTGAGGCACACACGAAAAGCCACTTGAATTTATAATATGTTTAGATTAAGTAGGTACTACTAGGGGGCTTATCACCAGCTCTTATAGCAGGGCAGAAGTGGAACTGCACTGCTTTTTTGTACTTAGTCATAGAACAAAAAAAAACAGTGCAGTTCAACTTCTGCCCTGCTATAAGAGTTGGTGGTAAGCCCCCAGTATCTACCTATTAAAATACCCGCTCGCCACCTACCCCCACACAAACATTAATGTTTTGTATGTCCTACGCATACGAATCACACAAAACAACAGATAAGCCTTGTAAATATACGTGTTGACTGGCTCCGTACCTATATAAGTGTATATTATAGTCGGAGAGCTGTAAAAACTTTGCTAACGGCCCGCTAACGTCTTTATGGTGATAGCCCTTTCTTTTGTGTTTCTTTTCAAGGAGATTATGTATAAGACTGTTATTTCCTCGTGTGTCAAAGTTATTGTGTGGTGGTTTGGGTGTACATCATTTTCTGTAGGTATTTGTCAGAAACAAAGCCTTTTCGGGTTATAAAGATATAAGAAAGGTTTATTAGGAGCAGTGGTGGCCAGTCACGGCCGCGACTTACGAGTTGTAGGTCGTAGGTTCGAAGCCAGTCAGGCGCTTTCAATCAATCAACTCAGCCTATCGCAGTCTACTGCTGGACATAGGCCTCTCCCAGGGTGCGCCACAAAACCCCGTCCTCCGCCTTCCGCATCCAGTTTGTCCAAGCCACCTTCTTTCGGTTGTCGGTCCATCTAGCTGAGGGGCGTCCCAAATTACGCTTGCCGATACGCGGTCTCCACTACAGAACTCATCTGCTCCACCGGCCATCAGTCCTTCGACAAATATGACCAGCCCACTGCCACTTCAGTTTTCTTACTCTGCAAGGTATGTCGGTAATACTGGTTCTTTCCCTACCAAAAATTAAAACACGTCGTCGGGCGTTAAGCGGCGCTTTATTTTGTGTAATTTATATCATCACTACTGCTCTCAAAACGGAGAAGGAAAACATCGTGAGGAAACCGACATGTGGCACCAAAAATTCGAAGACATGTGACTTGTACCAACCCGCACTGGGCCCGCGTGGTAGATTACGAACCACTCTCTCTCACAGAGAGGAGGCCTGTGTCCCAGCAGTGGGAACGTTATAGGCTGAATATGTAAGAAAGTTAAATATGGGATACTACGAGTAAAATACAATTACATATCTTTGCAAGTCCTCAATAATCGAAATCCCTTGCTCTTTTGCTGGAATTTTAAACAATTCCTCCAACATTAGTTAGAAAACAAAATACTTATTGAAAGAAAGAAAGAAAATACGTTTATTTGCGGCAAACATGACGCATAAAAAAGAACATAAACGCAAAAAAAAGTAAGAAGTCGGGGGTAAACATGCTTCACATTCACGCAAAACTGCCATCGCTCAGCATAATGCTAAGCCCCTATACGAGACAGAGCCCCAGCGCTGGTTTTCAGCGGCAGCCGGCGTTGACGTGATGACGCCAACCAATGTAGCATGCAATTATACATAAATAAATAAATAAAAACAACATTATTATTTTTGCTAATTGATTAAGCAAGAAATGTTCTCAGTGTAGAGATAACGTTTTACTAATGTTAAGTAATGTATAGCAAACACAAGCATAGATAAATAATATTGCTTATGCAAGCAAGATACTCGTAATTATACTTTACATATATATATGCTTGTGTTGTAGAAATTCAAATACTTAACACAGGGTGGCCCAGCCCCCCTAAATGGGTCCAGGGGCGACGGACTCGGGGACGTTCATCGCCCCCCACACTTCAGGACCCGAGGTGGCGGCGCGTAGTGTTCCACGCGCGCCCTTCTTAGACTTCGCGGGGGGAGTAAAACACCTCACTCCCCCCCCCCTGACCCGAGGAGGCCCGCGGTGGCGGGCCGGCACCAGTCGGGGGTTGCGGAAGGATCGTACGTTCCCGCGACCCCCGCCGTAGGTGTGAGATGGGACACTGGGGTGGTTTTTAGTCAGTAAGAGTCTGACAGACCCCGCCGCCCGCCCCAGGGCGGCGGACATCCATGAGGATATTCCACGCCAGAAAAAAAAAAAAAAAAAGGTGGCAAACGCAAACTCCACATCTGCCTAGCCTTTACCCAACTGTGTTGGGGTCGGCTTCCAGGCTAACCAGATGCAGCTGAATCATGCAGGTCATGTAAATACACCAGTATTTACATGGAGCGACTGCCTATCTGACCTCCACAACCCACTGGGTAATATGATACCGCTTGGTAAGACCGGTTGTCAGACTTTCGGGCTTCTGACTACCCTTAACGACTGTCAAATATCCACGATTGACAGCCAGGACCAACGGCTTAACGTGCTTTCCGAGGCACGGAGGGGTCTCGGTATGTAAAGATGGTCACCCATCCACAGACTAACGACAGCAAGCGTAGCTTATTAGCTGTTATTATTTAGCCACGGGCCCAAACACAGACAAACAGGGTGGTAAACTGTAGCCATGAAATCAGCACGTGATTTTAAACGTAATTCTAGCGAGGAAAATTTGCGTCGGTTATCAAAAAAAAATCAGCCGTTCCGTTCTATAGCGAAGTGCCAAAAAAGAGCTGTTAATTTTTTTTTAAAGAGCCGACGAAAATTTTTAATGTCGGGTTCAAAATCACGTGTTGAATCCATGGTTACAAACACGTTGCACGCCGATGTCCCTGTCTGTATTTTTTGTTAAACAATATTCATTTAATTTACTTATAAGATAAATCCAATATTTCCATAAGCAGAACTTAACTCTGTCTTATAAAGTTGTCACGAATTTGACAGGTTTTCAACCTCTTTTCTACAGCATCCTGTTATTTAGATATTTTTTAACAAGTAAATCCTACTATCCTACTAATCCTATCCTACTTCCTACTAATAATATTATAAAAGTGAAAGTTTGCATGGATGGATGGATGGATGGATGCATGTTTGTTACTCTTTCACGCACAAACTACTGAACAAATGTGGATGAAATTTGGCACACAGATGGTTTATAACCAGGATATAGGATAATTTTTATCCCGATATTCCCACGGGTTCGAAACTTATGCGGGTGAAACCGTGGGGCGCAGCTAGTCTATACTAATAATAAAACTGAAGAGTTTGTTTGCTTGAATGCTACAATTTCTCAGTGTTGATCAAAATATGATTCGCGACCGTAACAAGTGGGTATGTATTTACAGAGTTACTATAGTTAGTGAGAGAGAGTGTTGTGGCGTTGAGCTAATTAATTATAAATTGATAGTCATATGTCTCTATAGAGTACCAAATACTAAGAATATAACTGAATGTTTTAATAAACTTGAATTGTTACTCAAAGATGTATCCAACCGGCCTTATAAGAATATTGTTATTGCAGGCGATTTTAATATCGATATTTTAAAACCGAATGGAATTTCAGTTGCACTGGAGTGTATGTTGCTAAATTATAACTTAACACTTGCTCTTAAACAACCGACTCGAATGGCTAGCAAGACATGTATTGATAATTTTGCGCATAATTTTAAAAAATCTGTGAAAACAGACGTCTTGGAGTTTGCATTGTCAGACCATACAGCTCAGCTGCTTCAATGTCCAATACCCACTGTATGTAGAATAAAATACTGGCATATAACTAGAAGGGATTACTGCGACGAAAATATAGCGAAATTTAAAAATTGTATAAACAGTCTTAAATTTTCGGAGATATATCAAACTGAAGATCCTAATTTGGCTTATAATGAGTTTATTAACACGTTTAAATTGTTCTACGATTTATGCTTCCCGTTCAAGGAAATCAAAATCAACACATTTAATAAACCCAAATGGCTATCAAATGGTGTTAAATTGTGCAGTAAGAAAAAAATAAAACTCTTATGGCAATCCAGATTGAATCCCAACCACGAAAATAAAAAGAAATTTGCTACGTATTCTAAATTGTATAGTAAAATTATTAATCTAACACAGAAGGCACAGAATAATTACAAAATACAACGATCAAAAAATAAATCAAAGACTACATGGCAAATAATTAATCGGACAAATAACAATATCCCTAAACAGCAAATTGAAAAACTAAGAATTGGTAATCTAACTATTCACAAACCTTTGGATATCGCTAATGCTTTTAATGACTTTTTTGTTGACAAAATTCATCCAAAATTAGATGCTGAATATAAACCAAAAGCATCTATTACATCTAGAAGTGCTAAATCAATGTTTATGGCTCCCAGCACACCACACGACATGCATAAAATAATTATGTCATTAAAAAACACTGGTAGTGTAGGTTTTGATGGAATCGCCACTAAAATAATAAAGTCAGTATCAGTTGAGATATGCAGTCATCTGAGTCACTTAATCAACCTCAGTATATGTACGGGTGTATATCCAGAAGCATTAAAAATATCCATAATTAAACCTCTATTTAAGAAAGTAGATAAGGAATTAATGGAATATTATAGACCCATCTCACTCATACCAGTCATCTCAAAGGTATTCGAAAAGTACATTTACGGACAGTTAGCTAATTTCATTGAAAAGAATAACATATTATGTGAAGAACAAAAAGGTTTTAGGCAACATAGAACCATCGATATGGCAATTTATGACTTTTTGTTTCCGATTATTAGAAGTGTGGATAAACGATTTCACATATGTGCCATATTTTGTGATATGACGCAGGCTTTCGATTATGTCCATTACAATACATGTTTAAATATGTTAGAAGCCTACGGCATAAGAGGCAACGTACTCGAACTAATGAAATCATATTTAGAAAACAGAACACAGATAACCGAAATCAGTCGCATTAATGTAATTAATAAACATGAAGAGATATCACGGTCACGAGAACGCAAAGTTACATTCGGTGTTCCACAGGGAAGCGTTGTGGGCCCTTTTGGATTTATATTATATGTTAATGATATGCCCACGTCCATTGAACATCCCTTAACTATGTTTGCTGATGATAGTACCATTACAATCTCTTGTAAAAACGAAAATACATATGAAACGGACATAAATAATTCTCTTGACAATTTGATTAAATGGCTGGATAAAAATAATTTGAACGTAAATTTAAGTAAGACTAAGATAATGCACTTTAGACAACGTATGCCTCGTGTACCCAACCTTCACATACATTACAAAAATGACGACATTGATGAAGTAACTGATACTAAATTTTTAGGATTACAAATAGACTGCAGTTTAAATTGGAAAGCACATAACGACATGTTGTGTAAAAAATTGAGTTCGTCTGCATTTGCTTTACATAGATTATCCTCCATAGTGGACACAAAAGCACTTCTTGCGGCTTACTACGGTATAGCTGAATCTTACTTACGCTACGGTGTCATTTTCTGGGCGAACTCCACCGACAAAGAGACAGCGTTTAAGGCTCAAAAAAGATGTCTCCGGTCAATGTTTAAACTAAAAACCACCGACAGTTGCAAGCCTTTTTTCAAGCAGTACAACATATTGACACTTCCCTGTATCTATATTCTTGAAGTGGCTATGTTTGTGAAGAACAATCCAAATCGTTTTGAACGTTTGGCCGATGTATACCCAAGAAATAGACGTGACAATTCAAAATTAAATAATAGACCGTGTCAAACCACTATGATGCGCAGAAGTATTTATTGCATGGCCCCAGTTGTTTTTAATAAATTGCCAAGTGCTTGGAAAGACTTGACAACGATGCAATTCAAAAGTACACTTCGTAAATTATTAATAGATAAAACATACTACAGTGTAACTGAGTTTTTAACGGACAATTTTTATCAAACTACCTCAAAATTTTAATTGGTTAATTGTTTGTAATTGTGTATTGTCTATGACCTGGAATTTTGTTGTTTGTTTGTTTATTTAACTTTAGACCATGATTTTGTATTTTTTGTGGGTATATACTGTTACTGACAATTTTAATTTATAAGTTTTGTGTTTTGTCTATGACCTGGAATTTTAGTGTTTGTTTGTTTATTTATCTTCAGACCACGATTTTGTATTTCTTGTTTAAACTGTTACTGACAATTTTTATTTTTAAATTTTATTTAATGAAAATGACATAACTAATTTAATTAATGTTCCAATAAGAATATAATCCTTTTTCCTTTTTTTAAATGAGTAATTCATGACACATCAATCCATACTAATATTGTAAAGAGGTGTTTGTTTATATGTAGGGGTAATGTCTAAACCAGTAGGATTTCAAAAAATCTTTTTGCATTTGATAGCCCCATCCCAAGGCTATATTTAACATCACACTAGGCTCCTTAGGAGCCGGGAAAAGGAAAATAAGTCGAAGGAACGCTAAGGAAAAACGAAGTAAAAGCGGGCACGCGATGCGATGCGACGTGAGTCGGGAGAACAAGAAATTTCACACGAACGAAGTCGCGGACAGAAGCTAGTACTATAAAAAATATCTAGATAGATATTCTTTTATTCTATGTACAATAACCAATCTAATCTTGTCTTTGACACATGACGAACGTGAACGTGGAAAGTCTGTGTTGTAGTTCAGTTTTATACATAGGGGTTTCTGTAAAACGTCTAGATTTTGTATTGATAAAAAATACGTAGACAAATTGCGCGTAGCAAATAAAACGTCATTCTTTCCAATTCAGTTCTTGTTATAAGCATGAGTTATTCGAACGAGACGGAATCAAACAGGTTGGTAAAATACAGAATATTGTAAAACATTTTAAAAGAGTAACGTTGGAGTTTCTTGCCCATTCATCTCCATACGAAACTACCTTTTGGAAGGGGTAGCTAGAATCAATTCTATGTTTTTGTAAATTTTGACGTTCGAAAGTGCCTTTTATGTGCCTATTTGAAATGAATGATTTGACTTTGAATTTGCGAACACACCATATGGCCTGCCATATTATGGGTACGACTTTTATAGCCCGATGCAAACTTCATGGCGGCTCTGAAGTATGCTACTCGCTGCGCAGTACCTCACCCCTCACCCCCGCTGACACATGAATTTATTTGTTACTGCGCAGCAACTCCCCTCATGTTCCGAGCCGCCATAAAGTTTGAATCAGACTGTACCTACATCTGTTTCTATTTGGAAAACACTTACGTCCCACCGCCTTAGAAAGGCTTAAGGTTCCTAGATCTATGTATAGATCGTGGAATGGTGTTGAGTGCTGTTCTAAGTCTTTAACGCTTGAAACAAAGCCGATACTCCGAAAGCCTGTTTTATATTCCCGCACGTAGACTGAACCGCATGACCTTGGCAATATTTTGGCTATGATTGCACCCATTTTGTTTTTATTTGTTTTTAGATCATTATAACGGTACAACCCAAATTACAATTAATAAAAAAATAACATTATTTCAGAGAAAAATAAAACATTTAAAAACTAATATGGAACAGTGAGAGAAAGAGAAACAGTGAAAAGGAAGAGTAAGAGAAAGTATGCAAGGGACTCCCCCTTGCATACTTTCTCTCGCAGAACACCAGACATATAAGCATAATTTTATTCCATCCATCCGGAAATACATCACATTCAGGTTTGGCAGTCAGAAGGGCGTTGAGCATCTTCGTGTGTCGTACGACACACTGGGAATTCGACTCTGACTACAGTTTTGGTTACATATTTTGTATCAGTAAGGGCGGTAGGGCGACATGAGCTGGACTCCTTTCACAAAGAATGGCCCATGGGATCTCTGGACAGAGAGAGGCGGAAGGAGAGTAGGAAGGCCTTTGCCCAACAGTGGGATATCAACGCCTAGTAAAAAAAGGGGCGGTTATTGTATTTATAGTCTTACAGCTGACTTGTGATAAACCATACCAAAGCCCGCAGCAGCAAATCACTTTAAAAGCAATCAATACCTCATACGAGTATGTATTGAATATCAACCAAACGCAACTTTACACCAAATTGAATACGTTAATTAGTCAACATTGATTAAGTTGACTGCAAGTTCGTTTGACTTCCCGGTCCGTGTGCAGTCGGCTGAATTGAACTGTAGGTAATTATATTTTGAACTGGTGTACTAGGAGTTTGTTGTGGAACCCGGAATCAGATTTTCAATGCGATGTGTGATGTTAATTTGGAAGTTTAAATTACTTTTGTTATTCAGTATTTTTTGGTGACTATGTTGTGGTTATGCTGAAGGTTAAATACGGGCTGACGAGCGAGAAGTGTAATTTCAGAAAATAGAAAATATTTTTTGTCCAGGTAATACAGTAAGCTGGTTCACAATTTAACAGCAAGTTGAAACGACATGGGTAGCTTAAAATATTACGTGCTAATTACTATATATTATTTGCCAGTGAGCCCCAAATTAGTCAGTTAGTTTGTATGTATCTTGGGGCTCGGACACCTTAATTACACTCTTAACATGAAAGCATACCTAGGACAAGAGCATTATACTTAACCAGGGGGTTAACAGGCATAACTGATTGAACATAATTCAGAATCTTTATTGTTAAAACTATCTATTAAATTTGCATTTTGTGTCTGTCTGTGTGACAACGAATTTCTTCTAAACTACGCAACGAATTTTGATGCGAATTCCACCATCATTTAGAGAATTTATTCCAGAAGACTTATTTGTATAAAACATTAATATTAAACTTACACATAATAAAGAAAAGTTCATGTTTTGTCAAGCTGTATAAACCGTGCGAGGCAGAGGTGGGTCATTAGTACCTTTGATGATAAATGATAATGCCAAACAAGTGGCCAAATTCCGGGTCGATTGAGTCCATTTATGTAGATTGCTATCGACACGCTGAGAAGAAGAATGATAAATGAGAGAGTTGGGGTCGGCTTCCAGTCTAACCGGATGTAGCTGAACACCAGTATTTTACATGGAGCGACTGCCTATCTGACCTCCACAACCCAGTTTTTGGTTAATACGATAGATACCCCTTGGTAAGGCTGGCTGTCAGACTCTCGGGCTTCTGATGACCCGTAACGACTGCCAAAGTATCCACGAATGACAGCCGGGACCAACGGCTTAACGTGCTTTCCGAAGCACGGAGGGGTCTTAGTATGTAAAGATGGTCACCCGTTCACGGACCATTAAGTTGTATTAAATAAAGGAATACATATAGCAGCATTGCATTGCCAATTAAAGGGTGATAAAATTCTTTTCAAATAACCAAAATTTTCATATTTAGCTAGGACTAGAAACACGATCAGGCTAATACGTCAAAACATTTGTAAACAAACAGCTCGTGTATTCTGTAAAAATCTCACCGTGAAGTTCTCTCAACATCTGATGTTAAGGATTGACATTATTGACAGTTCACTTTAAGCTCACTTCACCTTAGTATTCACGGGTGAGATGTTTACAGAATAGCACTACAGAACAAGATCAAATACTCCGTCACATTCCTAAGCAAACACTAGATGTACCTGTTCAGAAATCAACAGCCTAATCCGGAATTAATTAAATGTTAATTTGATGTACTCAAACCATCAGTAGGCATTGTAATCTCCTGGGAACTGTTCAGAGCATATAATGGCATAGATTAGGAACGAAATAGAAGCGAAACTTATGCATGTAAGTATAGTATTTTTAAGTTTTATTAAGTGCAGGAGCTCTCAGTACCGTTCAAGACAATGGCGAAGTCGGAAGTGTGTATATATGTGTCCGTTTGTGTGTTATTTGCTGACGCCACTCGTCTTCACGAATACATTCACAGCGTGTTGCCACAAGAAAAGCGCGAATCGCTTCGTTAGATAAAATAAAATACTGTACCTACTTTTCTGTAGGCATGTGCCGATGCCGCTGAAATGACTTACGCTCGGCCATACCAAACCAAAGTTGTCAATTTTGCCTAAAATCGAGCGCGAAGCACGTAGGGTTAACCGCACATACGTGCGTAGGCGAGAATATAATCCTATTCCAGCCGGTCTATTCTGTATAAATCACTCACCGTGAAAACTTAGGTGAGCTTGAATTGAACTGCCATTCCACTCAATGCCACATAATACACTATTGATCACTTTATGCTCACTTCATCTAAGTTCTCACGGATTTTTACATAGTAGATCGGCTATAATATATCAATCTGAATCATTTTGAGGGCTATTGCTAATCCATTACTTCACATGTTCAAAAAATTTGTCTGCTTAACAACTTAAATAACGCAATGAATGTTCTTGAACTGTCAAAATGAAAGCTATTGCTATTGTTACGCAATTACCCCGCTGACTGTGTTGAATGTGCCACAAAAGCCACAAAAAAATTCGTAATTTTGAATGAACCAGGAGATCTACTTCTATACATTTTTACTCTATGGTAACCCTAAACGGCAAGCTATTGTCTCCTGTTTAGTTCATGTATTACTATTGTTACTGATGTCAACAAATGTAAAGGTAGCTTAAAACGTCGTGTGCCGTGTCCTTAGTAATTTGGAAGGTATACAAACAGAGGATTAGGCTGTCATCTGTAAGATCCGTTGTTTAAGGAATCATTCCCATCGTGTCGTGTTGTGACAGGCTGTAATATATCAAGTGTCGGAACTGCTTTATGTGGTGGGGGTTTGGAACGTCCTTGTCGATGTGTTTAGGAGTAAAAAGGGTGGCAGGAACACCTGGATTGAGTACATGATTCTGAACCTCCTTGCGCTGCAATTTCTTGTCGGTTATTTAAAGAAATTGCTGTTCCATATATTTTGACCGCCTAGGTATTGCACTTTTCTATGGATCTTATAACAAAAAATCAATTTAAAAAAAAAATACTGTATATTTGCTGCAGCTAATCTCCGAAACGGCTGGACCGACTTTGATGAAATTCGGGTATGAGGATACTTTGAACACTGGAGAAGGACATCGGCTTTTTAAGAACATACCACGCGAAGCCGCTAGTTCTTTACTATTATTAAGGTGAGGTAGTAATTCCTAGTCAAATTAAACCTTGAAAAATATAAAATAAAATTTAGGACATGACCACCATTTATTAATTTCCAAAGAAATACCATCTCAATAACAACACCAATATTTTAACAGACATTCGTTCTAACCCGTAACAGCCAAGAACATCCCGGCAACTTGCTCGCATGCATCCCGGCTATTAAGTGAAGCTGCTGAAGCAACATCCCCGGGGGAGCGAGCCGTCATGCTGCGCCAGCGCTACTAACAGAACTAACTCGAGGACTTGATCTGTCAGTGCCTTGTCACAGTATCAGTAGCGAGGGAAATAGACCGAGTACTGATCAGGCGTTGGTGTTTATTCCTGAATGTTTTTGAGTTTTATTCCTTACCAGCTTTTGCCCATGGCTTCAGTCGCGTGTGTCTCAGAAATTATCCTACTGGAAAGTACTACTGGAATAGTCGAGTGAAGACTACCGGCCACCGTAGGCGCGGGGCTGCGGGCGGAGAGCAATGGGTAGCTCACCGCCCGTTCAGGACCAGGCCCGTGCCGGACGGCGCGTAAGTGTTCCACGCGCGCTTCAAAGAGATGTCAGCATAACGAGGGGCCCCTCAGGGCCGAAGCCTGCCGGGGCAGCGGGATTGTCCGAAAGGGTTACCGCTACCCCGGAACATAAAGGGCGAAGGAAGGAACATGGGTGGGTTTTAGTCAGTAAGAGTCTGACACTCCCTTCCGCTCCACCCAGAGCGGGAGCATTTGATGATTTACCATCCGGAAAAAAAAAAAAAAAAAAAGTACTACTGGAATAAACAGTATCCTATGTATGTCTTCACCCAGTTGTGTTATTCCGTAAAAATCTCACCGTGAAAGCTAGGATGAAGTGAGCTGTCAATAGTGTTAATCCCTAGCATCACGTGAAGTGACAGCTCACTTTCAGGTGACGTTTTTACAGAATAGCACTCAAACTCAAACTATTTATTTCAACTAAACCAATTAGATGTACTTTTTAATTGTCAAGGGTCGGTCAGTCAAAAAGATTCCAAAGCTTAGTAGGTACCTATGGAGAAGAACGGGCAAGAAACTCCATGGACACTCTTTTAAATCATATGGTTACAAAGTATTGGTGGTCATTCCTGTTAAAAATTATGCATGTGAGAACGATGCAGAACGTTAAAAGCGTCCTACAACTACAGGTCCTTTTTTTTTTTTTTTTTTTTTTATTTTAACGTGGAGAAATGCTCATGCATACTGCACTACCACGGGGAGATAGTGCAGTTATGTGGGACTCTAACCCACTAAAACTCCACGGTGTCCTCCTCTGCCGCTTACGGCGGGAACACGGGCACGCCTTAGCACTCATCCGTGAACCCGCCGCGGCCGTCCGTCACCGGACCCTCCTCTGGGGATTACTCCCCATCACCGGCGCACCAGCACACATGGCACGCCGTGACCACCCCAGGGACCAAACCAGCACATGGGCGCCAGACGACCCCGTGTCTGGGCACCCTTGGTCCCCCTGCGACGGGTCAGATCTTTGGCCCCGCCGCCTGCCAATTTTCGGCCGCAGAGGATAGGGAGAGTGGCCAACGTAATACCAACACTCCTCTTCCCCTGCGGCCCCACCGCGTTCGCCATCAGACGGTGGCGACCCCGTCAAGACCGCGGAAGGTAGGGAGAGCGGCGCACCGCAATACCGACACTCCTCCCCCGCCGCGGCCTCCAACCCTCAGCCGTGATGCCTCCCATACCACATCACGGCCCGCCTCAGTTGCGATGTCGCCCAGGCGGCACCGCAACCTACTTGTTGGCCGCTACGTCGTCGGCTTACAGGCAAAGCCCTGACGAGCGGCCCCTCCTCGGGTTCCTCTTAGCTTCACCGTGGTTGTCCAAGCCACGGCTACTGAGCCCCCCCGCCTCGACAATGCGGGAACCCACCGGGGGGGACAACTACAGGTCCTGGTCTAATCATGAATCATTTCATCGATATCCGTTCAGCCACTTAGGGCCGATTTTTTGATCCGCAATTAAACTCAACCGATTGTTAAAAATGGTAACTAATGGTTAATTTTTTTTCAAAATGTGTTTTTTTTTATCAATTTTTTGTTTATCTAATGGTTATTTTTTTTAACTAATAGTTGATTATTTGACCATTATCAATGATATTGGCGCCGATTCCCTTGTTCACAAACTAAAGTAAATTTAAGTTCAGTGCATCTTTTTCTTTCTATTTCGTTAAGAAAAGGACAGAAGATAAATGTTAGTTTAGTCCCGACAAATTAAGATACTCCATAGACAGTTTAGACGTGATTAAAAACATGGCCACTAAAAATACGTCAATTTACGTCTGGCGCTGACTTATTTGACAGGACTAAACTAATATTTATCTTCTGTCCTTTTCTTAACGAAATAGAAAGAAAAAGATGCACTGAACTTAAATTTAGTTTAGTTTGTGAACAAGGGAATCGGTGCCATTATATCATTAGATAAACTAAAAATTGACCAAAAAACATATTTTGCAAAAATTTAACCATTAGTTACTATTTTTAACAATTGGTTGAGTTTAACTACGGATCAAAAACTCGGCCCTTAGGCGTGAAAAGAGATCATTACAGAAAGAGTTACTCTTTCGCATTTATAATAATATTTCATGAAATGTCCTGAAATATTATTGAAGATAAAGATTAATAATGAATGATAGTAAAGACTACATATCATTCATTCTTTTCCAAAAAAAATACCATCTCAATAACAACAGGTATTTATTTTAACCCGTAATAGCCAAGAACATCCCAGTAACTTGCTCATATGCATCCCGCTATTAAGTGAAGCTGCGACAATAACACCATCATCCAGGTCCAAGTATCCTCACGTTTTTTTTCACCAAGGGCAATAATGTCCAAGATAAACTCAGAAACTGTTTGCTGTGGACTCTTCAAAATGATTACCCACCGGGATTGACAGTACGTAATTACCAACCGTCCGAAACAAGGAATTGTATCACTCATCTAGAACTGACCTCGTTAAGGGAGTTAAGGGGTCTACACAGATTGAATTAAATTCCACGACAATTTGCGTGGATGTAACGCATGTATTTCCTCAGCTTGCTTTTTTTGTGTTTAGTTTTCTTTTTATGCGTCATGTTTACCGCAATTAAACGTATTTAATTTCTTTCTTTCTAATTTCCATAAAATCAAATAGAAGTTTTTCAAAAAGTCCCATTTCACTACACACTGCGACATTGTGTGGCGGTGTACTTGGTATCACTTAAGTGAAAGACACATTTTGAAGAGAACATTGTTTTGACAGATTCATTAGTATACCAATATGGATGATAGTAGACTGACAAATTACTAACGAGATAACGATGAAAAAAGAAAATGAAGTCTTGTGTTTTGAGTACTTGCTGAAAATATTATAAGGAAAACATACAAGTATCACGTATTTACGTACAAAATACAAGATACTTGTATTTTTTTTAGAGACTGTGTTTTTTTTATTTATTTATTCATTTAATCTTTTTGCACAAAAAAAAGGTACAAAGGCGGACTTAATGCCTTTGGCATTCTCTACCAGTCAACCAAGGGTGGTGAAGAGATCAGGATTAGGAGATTAGGTTTAACATCATTACAAGAGGTATAATATTATTATATCCTTTTTAGTATACACATACAATCCTTCTAGAATAAATTATCTAAATATAGATAAAAACACCATGTTGTTTTCATCATTATTGAGGGAATTTGATGTCAAAATGAGTTGCGTAGTTTAAAAAACAACTTTGTGACAAAGACAGACGAAGAGTGACTTTATTTTATACAATTTTTAGATTATGACTCTTTAACTAAAAGCCACTTTAAATAAAGTTCCTAGATTCTATCCAGCAGTAGGTACCTACTGTTCTGTAAAAACATCGGTCGCGAGTGCTGCAATCATCGCGTGTCTGTCTTAACATTATTTGGCAATCCTTAATTAAATTAGATCGAAGTACTCTGAGTTACTAAAATGAACTACATACGAATGAAGTAAAAATTATCTCGTAATTCATCTTTTGTGACTATAGCTAAGACCAGGGGGGTGACCACCTGAAGGTGCTATGCGTCACCTATAGCTCCGTCTCTTTCACACACTGAAGAAAGATTAAAATAATACTGCTGTAAGAGGTGGTGATCACCCCCCTGCTCTAGTAGAAAGACATTATCAAAACTCAACCTACACTCACATCACTTCGATCTAACTCAATTTTACTCTCACTAAGGCGCGGGCCACACAGAAGAGACGTCAGACGCGGCACGGCCGAGATGCGGATGCGACTTTTCAAATTATATAGAAGAGAAGACGTGCAAACAAGGTCGAAAAAGCGTCATACTGTACTGTCTTTGACACTTCATTTTGGGGGCAGCGGTGGTGTGCGGTTGTAAGCTACGACATTTATATTTTGAGTTCGGCGATCACCCTGCGCCGTCTCCGAACCCCTGTGCGTCTCCGCCATGTCCGCGTCTCGTCATCATCATTTCAGCCGAAAAACGTCCACTGCTGGACATAGGCCTCCCCCAAGCACCTCCACTTCGACCAGTTCTGTGCTTCTCCCATCCAACGGGTTCCTACGGCTTTAACAAGGTCGTCAGTCCAGCTTGTGGAAGGCCTTCTAACGCTACGTCTTTCGGTACGCGGTCGCCACTCCAGAACCTTTTGGCCCCATCGGCCATCCGTTTTGCGAGCAATGTAAGTTTGACAATTCTACGAGCTATGTCGGCGTCATGCGCAGCTATGTGGGCATCTCGTCACATTAGTATATTTTAACGATACCTGCCTGCGTCTTTTCCTTTCTGTATGTTTTGTGGCATTGTATAAAAATACGCGAAATAGATGCCCCGTCTGCGTCCTGTCCATATCTCACGTGTCTTCTGTGTGGCCTGCGCCTTAGCGGGGGTAAAATGGAGTTAAAATAAAGCCAACGAAAAGAGACAAGGAATGTAAAAAAAAAAACAGGGTTCATAACATTTTTATTTAAAGATCGAAGTGATGCGAGTGTGGGTTGAGTTTACAGAATGTCTATTCTATTACAGCTGGTCTTAGCTTTAATCACACATGACTAGATACATAAGTCTCAAGGCACACTTACCGCGGCTTGCTGGTAACTTGAATAATTTCCTAACATCGCTTATTTGTGCCTCCAATGAGTAACACAAACAAAACAGGCTGTATGCAAAAAGTGTGAGTGCCAAAATAAACGTTTGTCCCAAGTTAGACACATCTGGCGCTGTTGGCTTTTGGGCTGAATTTCTACCTTCAGGTACTATTGGAATGGATAGTAGATGAAGTGAAAATGATGTGAGTTTTAAGTGATTGCCTCGTTGGTCTAGTGGTCGCAGGCTACTGCTGAGCGTGAGGTCCTGGGTTCGGGTTCCTGGTCGGGTAAACTGTTATTGGGTTTTTCTATCTGGAATTTCTCAGTAGCAGCCAGGAGTTTGTGTCCGGTTGATAGCAACAAGCTGGCCCCCTGGTACAGGTACACCTCTACCTACCCCTTTGGGGAAACAAGGCGTGATGTTATGTCATGTTTGTGTCGTATTAAGTGACTGAAAATCTTTAGATACGCACGTATCGGTGGCAATAATAGGTATATGAATTAGTGTTTTTTATATTTCATTTTAGTTTTGTTTTGTTTAGAATGTTACTAACGTAGTTTTATAAGTGTTACTAACAACAATATGAATCATGTGTTCGAAGTAAATAAAAATAATAATAATAATAATAATAACCTTGAGCTTGGCTAGCCTAGTACGGAGTTAAAATGAAAATTGGCTAGATTTACGAAGAACAATTCTAATTTACCTCCGTCTCTTCCCGACTCTGCGTGCGGGAAAAAGAAAGCAATAGATTTAATTCTGTTTAGTTGTTGTAAATCAGGAACAGTACCCGTTGTTCATGCATCACTAAAAGAGAATTCAAAGTTACTTAATTCGTTTAAAAGAGCAATGTTGGCGGAGTGGTATTGGCCCCGGCTTATAAGAACCCAGACAGGCACTTTACTTTGTGTATTTAATTATATCACCACAGCTCTTAGAACGGTGAAGGAAAACATCGTGAGGAAACCGGCATGTCCTAGAATCAAAAATTCGAAGACATGTGACATCCACCAACCCGCACGGGGCCCGCGTGGTGGATTATTGCCCAATATCTCTCACGAAGAGGAGTTCTCAGCAGTGAGAACATTATAGGCTGATTATGATTCATTATCTGCCTAGCCTTTTCCCAACAATAAAAAAAAATAAAAAAAAATCCCTGGACATTTCACACAGCACCATTTGTCCCAAGCTAAGCAACCTAATGCTTGTGTTATGGTAACAAGATGGCTGATAAACTACTTATATACATTTTTTTTTTTGTAAATACATACATATTATAGATAGAAAAACACCCAGACTCGGAACAAATACATGTAGGTCATACAAATATTTGTTCCGTGCGGGAATCGAACCCGCGACACGCAGCGCAGCAGTCAATCGCTTAACCACTGCGCCAACCGTGCCGTCAAATCCTACTGCACAGAGTAATTAAAGTAACTATGTTGGGGTCGGCTTCCAGTCTAACCGGATTCAGCTGAATACCAGTATTTTACATGGAGCGTCTGCCTATCTGACCTCCACAACCCAGTTACTAGGTAATACGATACCCCTTGGTAAGACTGGTTGTCAGACTTTCGGGCTTCTGACTACCCGTAACGACTGTCAAAGATCTAGGAATGACACCCGGACCAACGGCTTAGCGTGCTTTCCGAGGCACGGAGGGGTCTCGGTATGTAAAGATGGTCACCCATCCATAGACCAACCGCGGCAAGCGTAGCTTAACCTGATCGATCGACCTGTGCGGCTGTTATTATTTAGTCACGAGCCCCTCTAGGCTGATTATGATTATGCTATGCACACTGATAGGCCACAATGTAGATACATTTTGGGCTATCACTATGTAAAAATAGGAGTAAAAGAAAGAAAGAGAGAAGAGAAAGGAGAAGAGAGAGAAGCAAAGTAAGGAGATCCTTACTTTCAGTCCATCCAAAGGTTTTCTGTAAGAGATCGCCTTGTGCCATTGTACGCTAGTTTTTAAATAATAATTATGTTAGTTCTTTTTGTTTTATATGGTAAGTTACTAATCAAAATGAGAACTCATAGTAATATTATTTCAAAGTGACAATCCGCTAGGTCAACACGAACGGAGCGTGATCCTATTCGCGTCACAGGCAGGTGTACTGCTAAATACACAACCACGGCATAAGTATGCTAATGTACACTGAGTTTACAATATTTAGACGAAACTAGACTGTATTTTTTGTTGGTTAAATACTGGTGTAAGCACTAAAATGAAATTCATAGTTAGGTAACTGATGAATTATGCACTTTTGTACACACATTTGGTATACTTTCAAACCTATGCATTTTGAAAACACATTTTTGTGTGGCTTAGTAATAACAGCCGCACGGGTAGATCGATTAGATTACGCTACTCTTGCAGCAGTTGGTCCGTGGATGGGTGACCATCTTTAGATACCAAGACCCCCTCCGTACCTCGGAAATCAAGTTAAGCCGTTGGTCCCGGCTGTCATTCGTGGATCTTTGGCAATCGTTACGGGTCGTCAGAAGCCCGAATGTCTGACAACCAGTCTTACCAAAGGGTATCATATTACGCACTGAGTTGTGGAAGTCAGATAGACAGTCGCTCCATGTAAAACACTGGTATTCAGCTGCATCGGGTTAGACTGGAATTTGACTCCAACTTAGGTAGATGATGACTTTTATATATTTTCGCTAATTAATTTAACATTACGTGAGAAAATATGAATTTCGCGGGCTACATATCGCGTTCCCACTTAATAAATATTACAAGAGTAGGTAGTGATCATAATGTGTAGCGCAACAAAGATATGTTCGTATATTTGTCTGTTATCACCGTGTCTTCTAAGCGTAACAAAGACGGAACAAATCTCTGTCCTTGTTACGCGTACCTGACACAGCGCTTCGTTCAGTGACCTCGAACAAAACCCCGAGCGGATGACGTACACTCACATGTTCACAACAACACATCGTGTAATAATAAGTTTGGGTGCGGTTTTTGTTCGGTCGCATGTTACGAGTTGATCCGTTGAATGTACGATTTCTGTCCTTGTTCGGCTAGTAACAACCGTGCATAGTGTCTTTGTCCCGCGTGACTGCCGCGTCCCTCCCGCCCCGCCTTCAACCCGCTAACATGCCAGTCTCGCTCGCGACAGTCTGCTGAGTTTAGCGTTTGTGATTGCGCGTGTGTACGTTGTCGCATTGCTTCGCCATTTTACAAACATGTGGACGCAAGATACTGTTATAAAATTAATAAAAGAATACCGTAAACGCGAAATTTTGTGGAACCCAAGTTATCCAAACTATTTCAATAAAATATTGAAGGCTCAGGCATGGAAAGAAATTGCGCAAGAGATGGATGTGCCAGAACGGGCGGTGAAGACAAAAGTTGAAAGTTTCTTGGCACAATTACGTCGTGAAAGGGCGAAAATGATAAAAATGACTAAGCGAGGTAACAACATTAATTATGATTTTATTCTAGTCAGAAAATGTGACATTGACAAATATACTTTACATAGACAGGTCGATTCTATCATTGACAGTTTCTTTTGTCACATAAAAACTACTGTCACATAAAACAGGCGTTTGAATTCCTTTTTAATTCACATTTTATTCAAGATGGAGGCAGCAAAATTAAAAAAAAAATGGTTGAATATCGCTGGTTTTTTTAACACATTGGTAACCATTCAAGTTCGGTTACTGTAACTTTTGTGTTCTTGTTAGTTGATCTTTTTATTTATTTGGGTTGCAGGACTCCAGTTTACGTCATCTTGGTACGGATTTGAGCATTTGAGATTTCTTCTTATCAAACGAAAATACCGCAGACCGCTTTGCAGCGTAAGTTATAAAACAAATACATACAAAACACCAGACGTGACTGTTCCTAAATTACCCTAGGCTGATAAAGTTTTCGTTTTTTCTAATTATGTTCATTTTAGTGTTAATATCGGCTTTCCCTTTCCTCAAAAGATTTTGCTAAGCACAGTTTCAATCTATGCTCGATTGACTTGAAAGGAAAACAATATTTCATCACATTTTCCATTGATCAATCAGTTCAACGTAACTGTATCTATTGTTACTTTATTAATTTTCATGTTTGTAGTAAAGCTCAGATTACTAGGTAAGCTTTACAACTATTTATTTGTACAACCAATGTTACACCGCAAAATATTGCTTGCACACCTTCGCGCCGTACAGATTAAAAATTCCCGCGCTCGCCGATTGTTCCGACTCATCATGTCGATTCTAACGATTCTTCAAATCGATTATACCTACCGTTATTCGGTTTATTTAAAATGTTTTAATAATTGCTATTAAAAATCATAAACCTTACCCCCCTTATTACAAAACAAGGCTTTTCTTAAGGTTAGGGTTAAATAACCGAGCCAGTTATTGAATTAAGAACCTAACTGTTATAAAAATTCAGTTCTTTATACAAAAATGACAGCTTAGTTCGGTGATAATTTGTCATTTTAGTATTAAGAACTTTGTCTTAATCGAAATAAAATTCGAAATACAAATAATAGATCAAAGGCTAGAACTAGAGTTAGTTTTCGTTTTGTAATAAGATTGTACATGTTTGTAGTAACTTAATCCTACGCCACTATATTTAATTCTAATAAATTATAGTATATCTAATATAATATTATAATTTATGTATGTGTGTATGTTTTTAGGGGTTCACAAATGACAATAATAATTCTGAGACAGACCTGCAAGTTCCACAAACAAACAATCTGTCGAATGAATTGACTTTGAAACGACCGACAGAGAAGGTGCTTACACCTAAGAAGAAAAGTGTGGACACTGAAAATATATTATTGAAGAAATCTGTGTACATTGCCAACCGAATGAAGAAATCGGTGGACACTAACAACCGAATGATGAAACCTGCATGCAGTAAACTACCAGCTACGTTCACTACTGTAAAGGATGTCTTAGCCAAATCTGAGACAGATTCGTCAGTTATAGATACAGACCAAATATATGCCAATTTTATTGCCAGTAAATTTCGCATATATTCGCAGCAAACAAAAAATGTACTGCATTATAAAATAAGCAATCTGCTCTTTCAGGCTGATACTGGTGTTTTTGATGATGAGCAGGCTCATGCCACTCCTCCACAAGAGACTAAACCCAGCCGAACTGTATCTCGACAATCAAGAGCGAATGAATCTGATTCAACATCATCATCGCCAGAAAATAAGAGTACACGAAGAACTTCCCCAGAGGATCAGACACCTGTCACATTAAAAATTGAAGATAGTAGTGACTCGGAATCAGAAGATCCATTGAATGCTGATTATGAGGATTTAATTTAATGGTGATTTCTTACAGATAGAAATGAAATAATGATAAGAAACAATGTGATTCCAAAGTGTTTTTATTATCCTAACTTAATATAATAAATGCGAAAGTAAGTTTGCTTGTTTGTTTATTTCCTTTTCACATACGTTGATTTTTGCATATACGTTGTTAGGGGTGTAAAAAAGGACGATTGATCCAGAAAAAAATACTGCTCCCGAGGAAAAGAACAATAACTTTCGACGGTCACAATTGCTTTAGGACGCTAGATGGCGCTACGTGACTTTCAAATCATAATTGAAATATGACCCGACTTTCTGAACAGTATTTTATCGAAAAGTACTGCACTTGTATGAATTTACGACATCATCATCTGCCTAGCCTTTTCCCAACTATGATGGGGTCAGCTTCCAGTCTAACCGGATGCACCTGAATACCAGTATACCGCGACTGCCTAGCTGACCTTCACAGCCCAGTTACTGGGTAATACGATACCCCTTGATAAGACTGGTTATCGGATTTTCGGGCTTCTGACTACCTGTAACGACTGTCCCGAGGTTCTTAATTCAATAACTGGCTCGGTTATTTAACCTCGTTTCGTCGTCTAACCTTTAATTTAACCTCGTTTGTTTCGGTACCCATCTGCGAGCTTCATTTGTTTGAAAGTCACGAATCCGTGTGCAGCGTGGCCGTGGTTCGCAGTGAACTGTCCCGCCAAAATGTTCATAAAAAGCCAAGCTACGCGTGCGTAGCTTGGCTTTTTATGAACATAGCATAGGACTGCTGTGGAGAGGCGGCTTCACGATATAACAACCAGGGGGTCTACTCCGAAGTGGTATCGGCCGAATGTTCGGCCGTTTCCTGCTACGAAGTTACTATTTGGTTCGGTCGGTCCCGATCCTACACTCCTACACTCTTTCGAATATTGACCATGGTCCCGATCCAACTGAGCTGATCCGAACTTGTGTCGGTCCAATCCGATCATTCGCACTTTGCACTTAGTAGTAGACCCCCAGGTCTTAAAGACTTAAAGTAAAAAGTTGTTCTATATAAAAAAAAAAAACAAAAATCAAAAGTAGTATAAAATCATAATCAGCCTATAAAGTTCCCACTGCTGGGACACAGGCCTCCTCTCTGAACTCTGCGATGGATGGATTGCTTATCGGGCGAGCGCTAAACTTAATACTTTAATTTTTTTTTTTGCTTAATCATAATCAGCTTTGGGTGTGGGCCGTAATCCACCACGCGGGCCAAGTGCGAGTTGGTGGATGTCACATGTATTCGAAGTTTTGGTTGTAGGACATGCCGGTTTCTTCACGATGTTTTCCTTCGCCGTTTTGAGAGCAGTGATGATGAGGTAAGTACTACTTAATTTATGTAATTTACTTAATTGTACCACATTATTACCCTAATAGGAACTTAGCTCATACATTGCTAAGGTAGAATTGCTTAAGTAGGTAATTTGGCAATTTTTTTGAGACATCTCATAAGGAAAACATCATTAGGAAACCCGGTCTTATATAATTAATAACTAGCATAACATCAAGCCTTGTTTCATCTTCTTCGTCATTTTGTTAGGCAGAGGTGTAGTAGGTACCTATTTTACCCCCACATTTCGCCATAATAGGAGGCGAGCTTATATCAACTGGGTAAAAATCCAGATTCCAGGCTGCTACTGAGAAATTCCAGATAGAAAACCAACACATAATTTTATAATTAATATAAGTCTGAATCAAATCAAACGTAATTTATTCAAATTATGCTGAGCATCAGCACTTTTCGAACGTCAACATTACATAAGACAGTCCCCCAAAACGCCCGCCCTTCACCACCTCCTAGTGCTTTCGTTGGAAAGAAGAAGTGGCGCAGCAAACTCCCTACCAGCTAATTATATCGGGGCTTCATCGTATATCGGGGTCTATAAATCTAACACAGCTTCCTTGGTCATAATAAAATGGAACCGATGTTCTCTGTATATTGGCGATAGGTGAAGTTGTTATCATTTGGACATCGGCCCAACATGGCGGGCGACAGAATGTAACATCGGGTGCCAAACACGAAACTAAAGTCTTAGCTTCTTACTTAGAAGAGATACACACTTTATGTTATTGTTTAACGGGTCTACAACGAACATCTTTGTAGTTTGCTAGAAAAAGTATCGTCATTTGCATAAAATGTGGAAAATATAAAAGATGTTATAGATATTTTTAGGAAAATTCAAAAATATTTTTTGTTACCAAATTCCTATTAAAAAAACCGCACATTACTTTGGAACTCAGTACCCGCAAGCTTACTTCAACAGTTGACCTTGCATCTACTAGATGGAAGATTATATCTGGACTTTAAAACAAAATAAATAATTGATATTTTGCCTGAAGGGCAATATTGCGCGAAAAATCATATCAAACTGGCACAACCTAACTTCACTAGAGTCAACATTGTGTGTTCCTGTTAACTCTAGAAAGCGCGCTATTCCGAATAACGTCAGTGGGCTCATGGAGAGCATTTTGCCGCTCGTATTTATTGGTAATTTTAAGTAGGATTATTGCAATTTCATTCATAACATTTCTTTTTTCAGGGTTTATTATAAATAATTCATAAGAAAATATGTATATATTTATTTATGTTTTTTATGGACTTGTTTAATTTATTCTACACTAGCTGCGCCCCGCGGTTTCACCCGCATAAGTTTCGATCCCGTGGGAATATCGGAATAAAAAGTTTCCTATATGTTAATTCTGGTTATAAACCATCTGTGTTCCAAATTTCATCTAAATCCGTTCAGGAGTTTTTGCCTGTAAGAGTAACAAACATCCATCCATCCATCCAAACTTTCACGTTTATATGTAATATTAGTAGGATAATAATGAATAAAAAATAGAAAAATATATCAAAATTATAAATGTACATCTGCAAATTATATATTTTTACCATAAGAGTCTTCACAAAAGTACATGCAATGCTCGTTTCACATTCATTTTGAGCTCTATGACACCCTTTTTTCGTGTATTTTTCTTATATACTGCAATTGACGTCTTTCTTCGAAGGTGGGGTGAAGGGATTCTTCGGATGGACAAAACGTAAATACTAAAATGAAAGATATTTACAAAACTAATATTGAAATTACACTTTATATCAATTGATAACTCTAAAATACCTAGATATTTTATTCGGAAATAGAGAAGCTAATTTACATAGATTACCATAGATTACATTTTACAACATCTCTTTAATTTAAATGTTAATAAAAATACATGTTTACCAAAATTAAGGCAGCTACTAAAAAGCCTAAAATTAAGAAATATTTTACAAAACATTGTAATTTTTTTTGCCGCGGTCGGCAAAATGCTCATAGCGCGCCCACTCTGGGGTTAAAGACCCGACGTTACTTTCATTTTCCTATACCTCCCACATGATATATTGTCAAAGTTCTATCTACAACTCTGTATGGTAATATTGTGTTGTGTATTTTTCTAAACTTTTTTATTAAGTTAGGGAAGCGATGACATGTTGAGGCAAGTTCATTTTTTGTGTTAGAAGTTATATTAAAACTGTTTTATCTTTGTTTGGTGTTGTCTACTAAAAGTTGCGTAGTTATGAAAAAAGTCTAGAAGTATCGTTGGACCCGGTTGGAACGAAGTTCCTTTCGCTTTTGTAGACTTCGAAAATGAGAGCCAGACAAAAAAAGTATAACATTTTGTCACTGTGAAAAATGTTAATAACATCATGCGATAAGGAACTTTATTCCAATAAAATAATCATAACATATTATATTAAGCCAGTATTCCCTGAAGGATTGGGCAGAGGTATACTTTTAGTAGGTACACCCATATTTTGCCCATAGACGCGCGCCTACTGCTAACAACCGAACATAAGTCCAAACTCCGGGCTGCTAGTGTGAGTTTGTTCGGATACCTGTGCCATTTGGGGTCACGACGGATTGCCATTTGTAATGTTGAGTCAATGGAGTCAAGTCCAGCACCCAACTTACTGCGTAACACACTTTCAATCAAAAACCGAAGAAGTTTGAAGGAAATTACTAATCGACTGCTCGACAACAAAAATTGTGCAGTGAATGTTGTTGAATTGTCAGAAACTTAGAATGAAAGGCATTGCGTTTATAGGTGTCTTACGCAATCACCCTGCAGATCAACAAGACGATTGAAACAAACCACTTATAATAAGATTACTATTAAACCAAGCCAAATTATTAAGATATAGATATAGTTTAAGTATATTTTGTTTTGTCTGGCAACCAGTCTTACTAAGGAGTATCGTATTATCGTAGTACCTGGGTTGTGTAGGTCAGATAGGCTGTCGCTCCATGTAAAATACTGGTACTCAGCTGAATCCGGTTAGACTGGAAGCCGACCCCAACATAGTTGGAAAACGGCTAGGCAGATGATGATGATGATTTTCTGGTGTACAATAAAGTATACATAAACAAATAAATAGCTTACACAAATCAATCGGTTCAGTTACTAATCATTTTTTTTTTGTTAACATAATCAGTTTAAAGAATAATAATTTGTTGATATTTCTTTTGGGGTCAACGACGCCCGTAGTTTAGGTAGGTACTTGAAGTATGAGTTAAGACTAACAGCACCATTCATTCAATCATCAGAAAACACACAGGCACGACATAACCTATTAATTAACTAACATATTATATCATAAACAATTACACGAATGCTAATTTAGTTGTACGATTTAGTTCAAAATGAGCTTGTCTACTAACTAATCCAGTATGAAACGAGCAAATTACCCTGCTTGCTATACATCTAGTGTATCATAACTCGGTTACTATTCAGTTTCTCCACGTTTGATGTACCGACTTCAGACCTAGTGTTGATGGCTCATTTGTTGCGTCATATTAATGTTTGTAAGCAAATTGATTTTGGAGAATGATTTTGTTGTGGTCTTGAATATTTTTAAAGGTGCAAAATAACCTTTACCAAAATGGGTCATCGTATATGTGGTTCAGCAGCTTCGATATCATCAGAGGGGCAAATCTCGTAATTTTAAGAGCGTTCACAGTCTGATCTCAGTCTCAGTCAATCAAAATACCTCTGATTTACCTACATTTTTGGCAAGTTTGTGACATTTGTTTGTTGCCGAGATGAGACTGCGACTAGATTTTAAACGTTTCAAATTACGAGAATTGCCTTTCTGGATTGTGGATTGCTGGAGTCAGAGAGGCCTTTGCCCAGCAGTAGGATAAAGCAGGCTAACAGCAACAGTGACATCAACTCCCTCTTAATCGGACACCTTTACCCACAAGAACACTCCGTCCATCCTCAAGGCAAAAAAACACCACTCTGGCTTATAAATAAAAGGTTAATAACATCACAGTAAGTATATCCATTGTTCCTTATTAATAAAACAGACAATACATCAACAGCATCAGGAAGAGAGCCAAGTTCGCTCCAGTAGTTTCGGACGTCGACGTATTTTAATTATAATATTTTCCACAGGGAGAAGCCGGGTGATTTATAACGCAATTTCCCTCATTGTTATGAGAATAAAACATAATCGCACCACTTCGTTATACTAGTTTAGTATGTTAACTGCTATTGAAGGCCTTAAGCCTGTATTATTAGACTGGGCTTTATGAAATATGGCTCCAGTGAATTTAATTTTGTCGGCCATTTTGCGAATCTTGCGGTGTCCGGTTGACGTTTTTTTGTTTGGTGCATCCGGACATAATTATACATGTGTGGGTCATCATCTGCATAGCCTTCTCCCAACTATGTTGGAATCGGCTTCCAGTCTAACCGGATGCAGCTTAATACCAATATTTTCATGGAGTGACTGCCTATCAGACCTCCACAACCCAGTTACTGGATAATGCGATACCCCTTGGTAAGACTGATTGTCAGACTTTCGGGTTTCTGAATACCCGTAACGACGGTCAAAGTTCCACAAATGACCGGCCGGGCTTAACGTGCTTTCCGAGGCACACAGGGGTTTCGGTATGTAAAGATGGTTACCCGTCCACACAGACAGTTTTCCGCACGCACACACACAGGACAGGGCACAGTCAAAAACAAAAACCTTGCGCTACAAAAGCCTTGTTGAGTTGTATTTCACGTTTCCAATATAAAAAATAAAGACCAGAGGCCCTAGCCCGATGGGCACGCCACAATTGCAGCGATAAGTCGCTCTTTGAGGAGTGGCCGAGAGGCGCCACGGCACCCTCACCTTCCGCCTGACGCAGGTCCTCACCGGACACGATTTTTTCGGAAGGTTCCTGTTCAGGATAAGCGGGAGGAAACGCCAAGGTGTCACCACTATGTGGATCGCTCGGAGGACACGGTGGAGCATACGGTGGAGGTCTGCGCGACTTGGGCGGAGCACCGCCGCGTCCTCGTGGCGGCGATCGGCGGCGGCGATCTCTCGCGTCCGGCCCTGGTCCAGGCCATGGTACGGAGCGAAAATGCATGGGAAGCCGTCACCTCCTTCTGCGAAGTAGTAATGCTCGCAAAGGAGGAGGCGGAGCGCGTGAGAGAGAGGCAATCTCTGCTCCCTCACGCTCCTAGTCGCCGTAGGAGACGCCCTGGACGTCGGGAGTCACAGGCCGACTCCCGGCCACCGTAGGCGCGGGCTTGCGGGCGGCGAGCAATGGGCAGCTCGCCGCCCGGCAAGGACCAGGCCCGGATCGACGGTGCGTTGTGTTCCATGCGCGCCTCAAAGAGATGTCAGCACGAACTGACGGGGTCCGCTAGGGCCGATGCCTGCCAGGGCCGCGGGTTGTTCGAAAGAGATACCGTGACCCTGGCATAGGCAACTGAAGGAACACGGGTGGGTTTTAGTCAGTAAAAGTCTGACACGCCCTCCCGCTCCGCCCAGAGCGGGAGAAGTCATATGATGATTTCCCACCTAGAAAAAAAAAGGCCCTAAGCCCGACGCCCGACTTAAACGTAACATAATTTCGAACGATTTGACAACTACAGCAGTTTAGGTTGATTTTTTGCGCCAAGCATAATAACTACTTAAGTATCAAAACTAAGTAAATACTACGTGTAAAACGAGTTATTTCAATTATAAATCGTTCAATCACGCATAATTATACTTTTGTAAGTATTAGTGTATTTTAGCACGTACGTTTCCAACGGCAGAGGCAACTGCTGCCCTCGACAACATGCCACTAGTGTAAATAAACTAAACCACCATACTAAAATACACGAGCGGCACGTTGTCGACGGCGGGAGTCGACAACGTGTCGCTCATCGTGTCCTCGTCGATGGCAGCAGTTACCTCTGCCGTTGACGCGCATATGAGTAGGTACTTAGGCAGAAGTGTACTGCTACAGTACACTATTTAAACCCTGGCTGGCGGCCTTTATTTATTGAGGCATCGACAGGCCTGGTTAAGCAGACGACCACCTTATAGGTCGGACTGCTAAATGCCATTTATATAAAAAAAAAAACTACAGACCACCCAAATTTACAATTTTGCAAGTTAAAATCCCATGGACTTAGACATAATTTCTTGCACAACAAAGATACCTATACAATTATTTAATAATAATTCTAATACTCTAACAATACAACTACATAGTTAGCACTAAACTTCAAGCAACTCACAGAATGCTTTGCATTCAGGTATTGTCAACAGAACGCGATCGATGCTCTATGAAAGATGACTCGATTTCTCAGAGCTCAGTAGTATTCTGAGTGTATCCGACATCGTGTGCTATTGATATTCAATACAGGAAGATGAATCTGGTTATTAGCTGCAGAGAATGGTAGTCGAAATTGCCATCCTCGACGCGTCGCGAGTATATTAATCAGCCTATAATGTTCCCACTGCTGGGACACAGGCCTACTCTCGGTAAGAGGGAGTGGACCGTAATCCACCACGCGAGCCCAGTGCGGGTTGGTAGATGTTTGAATTTTTGGTTCTAAGACATGTCGGTTTCCTCAAGAAATGAGATTCACATTATCCATACATTTTGATTGCGTAGGAATACCTACGCAATCAAAATGTAAGGATAAGCAATTAAAAAAAAACCGACGAAAAATTAGAAAAATCCATGGTTTCAGTTTGCGCATCAGTGTCCCTGCCAACCTGTATAGTGACCTTATTTGTGAGGTTTTTTAGTAAGGTCAAGTGCGCAGGTAGTACTCGCAACCGGCGAGCGTGTATGTCTAGATGTACATATTAAAGTAAACGAAACAAGGAGAGTATGTAGAGATCGTAGCAATTGGCGTTCTCTAATTTCTGCCTACGATGATGATACTTACTAACGCCTTCTTCCCATGAGGGGGAAGAAGGCGTTAGTAAGTATCATCATCGTTCATTCTGTTTGATTGACACAATTAGGCCGAACAATATCTCCAAAAAACTAGTTTCGAAATGAAGAATGACGTTTTGATGACAAAGCCACGATTAAAATGTCATCGGATTTTTCAAATTAAAATAAATATCACGTTCGACGCGAACTAAAGGCAATTTTTGAACATTTAAATTGAATTTTATTGTGCGTGAGAGTAAAACAAATGTGGACCACAGATGAAAAATAATTTCGTTATATTGACCTATATTGCAAATACAGAAATAAAAGATGACTTCATGTTTTACTTCTGTCACAACTTTCGTTTTGAACGAAAGTTGTGACAGAAGTAAAAAATCTCCGCATTTAAGGGTTCGTGATAAATAATATGAAATAGCAAACCTCAGATGTGGTTGACATTTTGATTAGATATTTTATTGACTCGACTGGACTACCTGATGGTCTTGAGTTTGATTCGCAAGTCGGGCTAAGTGTTATTACGTTTTGGGTTTCCATCAACCGGGCACAAATCCAGACTCCGGGCTATTTCTAGATAGAAAAAACCCAATAACACTTTGCTCAACCTGGGAATCGGACCCAAGACCCCATGCTCAGCAGTAGCGCTTGCGACCACTAGACAACGAGTACCTATTAGTGATTCTAAAATCAACTCAATTTATACTATTATAGAGTAACTGTTTATATAACATCGGTTATTATTCTCTCTAGGTCGTTTTAGTATTGCCACAAGGATCGGTCGGAACCTCAAAAGAAAACACCGCCGACTCCCGGTATAGTGGGCCTACTCTCTAAGCACGAAGTCCTTAATTTCGGCCGAAGTTAGGGGCGTTAACTACACCGTATCTATTACTACTACTCGTACTGCCTATCAGGTCAGTAAGTGAGTAAATAATGAATAAAAATAAGATTTCACAATTTTCCCTACTGACGGGCAAATAAGCATGTATTCGCCAGTCCAAAAAATTAAATTTGGCACTTATTTTGACGGACCAAATACTTTCGGAAGGGGGGCGTGCCTTCGTTGACGGTCTTATCAGGTTGATCAGGTGGCTGCGGTGGCTTCGGAATTAACGGTTAGAGGTTTGCCTGTTTCTTTGTGTGAGCGCATCCCGCACTGATCAGTACCGAATTGTTTTTACAAAACCCGCTTCTTTATGCAAGCACCCTTACCAAAGATGGAGAAACTCCGCTTTCCAAGTTGCAAAATAATAATATACCTTATTAAATTGGTGATTACTTTAGGTATGAATATGGAATCATTAAAACAGAATTTGTAGAATCTGCTAAATATATTCTTTTACTTTTGTTACAATCAGTCAAATAGTTGTATATAAGTCAATGCAATCAGTTGTTTTATTGCACACTCCGTAACCGGTGGCTACGATAGGCATATACAACTTGTCCCGGAATTAACGCACACCACCAGACACCCCAATTAGAATGTTATGTTATAATCATAATACATACACTGATTTTTTATTATTATGTAATAAACATTGTTTTTCTCATAAATTAGTTACACTGATTGTGGGAGAAAATTGTGGTCACATTACAAATCTACGCATGCAAACAGTCGCACTCGTTTAGGGGTCTGGCGCAGTAGGTACTTCATCTATTTTGGTTTGTTTTGACTGTACAGCGGAAGTGTGACAGTAATTTACGTAGTTTTAATTATTTTTGGGATAAAATATTACCTATATTAAAAATTACAGAAATCGATTCAGTAAACGATTCTGAACAAACTACTTTCATAATGTGCATTAATTCAGTTACACATTGTATATGGAGGGTTTATTATTATTATTATTATTTAATGCCTTAACATCTAATTATTTTGGGACTTGGAAACCGGAATTTCTCCATCTTTGAGCATAAAATATTTAAATTAAGTTGAGTGGCTAGACGTCAATAACTATTAATTGATACTATTAATAGTGGTCCACAACCGCGTCACTTATTAGTTCGTGTCTAATAGGATTATTAATTGAAGCTACGAAGTAAAGGTTGGTCTTTCATGGAGTTCTGCTATTAAATTGAATTTGGAAACGTATTTCAAGAGTACCATTTTAGCGTTGCGATCCATTTGATTTAAAATTGTGATGGATGTGACATGGCATATCGTGTTATCTTGTAACTGGGTTCTGGAGGTCAGATAGGCAGTAGCTCTATGAAAAATTACTGGTATTTAGCTGCATACGGTTAGACTGGAAACCGACCCTAATATAATTGGAAAAAGGCTAGGAAAAACTCGGCAATGAATATCAAAATAAAACAAACAGAGTTCGTACTAGTCTCGACGTCGTTAAAGTAAGTCTAGGTTTTATAGACATTTAAGGTGTTTGACGTCACAGCTATAAATCGTCCTACGTTTATAATGTGACAGACGTTATCAGCCAAGATAACATTATTCTATATTATACATAGTTGGGAAAATGCAAGGCGGATTGATTGTATTTTTAGTTGCTATATTTAAACCAGTGGCAGTGTTGCTATGGCTGTAGCATCTAAAATAATTTATGTATCGTTAACATCGCCACGCCACCGGTATTCCCCAAAAGGGTAAGCAGTGTCCCTGCCAACTTATAATAATTTAATATGTTTTTTGTACGGTGTTTTTTTTTGTACCTATTTGCTACATTTCGACGTACAGACGCCAGCAGGTCAAGCTACCCGAAACTGTCAAATTTTCCCAATCAATCTTGAACCTTAATGCTTTAGCGATAAAGTTGATAATATATTAAAGAAATGTGACAGATTGTAGTAGCTTGATGTGCTGGCGTCTATACAATACTTTATAACAGCGTAGCTGTATGTGTACGTAATGTTTTATGTGACATTGTTTGTGACATTTTATTGTAACGGTGCACCGTTGATCACCGCGGTGATCAATTTATCACCTCGAAGATAGTAGCGACGACAGGGATATATAAAGCGTTGTGTTAAAATAAAACAATTAAAACACCACAAATTTTGCATATTACAAATTTACTAACACTTTTATTATAAACTAGCACTTCGCTCGCGACTTCGTCTGCCAGGATTCCATTTTTTTATACAGGGTGCTGTAACCATGAATTCAGCACTGACCCCTAGCGAAGAAATATGAAGTTCACCGGTTCTAAAAAAAACTGCTGTTTCATAGAAAAGTGTTCTTTCATACCTACGCGTTGAAAATGTATGGAAGAGCATATTTTTTTTCTAAATAACTGACGAAAAATTGGCCCATTGTGTTGTTAAAGGTGTTCGAACATTTTTCTATGGAAACTGGCATATCCATCCGCCGCATTTATATTATTTTTTTTTTGAAGTTTTCGCGCACGATGGAAGTAGTTTAGATAAAAATAAAATAAAGTAATTTTAATTCAGATATCAAGGATCCATAGGTAAGTACATCATGCATGACAATATTACACAAACCATAATAAAAAATAATAATTAAAATGTAGATTAAAATGATAATGAAAAATTAAAATGAAAATTAGAATCATAAAAAAACCGTAACTGAAAATTATAATTAAATGACTCTTTTCATGGTGGATATGACACCCTGTCAGCCACAATCTTCAAGATTATATATGGGTAGGACATGTATGCAAACAAAAAATGTCAATGAATATGGTACCCTAAAGTGTCACGTTTCGGATATATTTGGAGGTAAACATCGTCATATGAGAACTATGAAAATAATTAAAAATGCAGTAATTTCGTGTTTGTATCTGTAATATTTATGGTGTACATAATAAAGAGTATTCGATCTATCATCTATCGTCAATGCAGAGGGTTGAGAATCGTGTACTGAATCCATGTTTATAGTTTGCGCGTCGATGTCCCTGCCACCCTGTGTAGCCTATGGCACTCAAGGATTGTGTAGCTTTCCATTAGTGAAAAATTTTTCGGAATCGTATCAGTAGTTCCGAAGATACATACAAACTAAAAAATGTTACTCTTTATAATAATATTAAAAAATTGATTTGTGACATAATATAGGTATTTACATTATATAAGCTAAAATTTAAAATAATGATATGTACAGACGCCAGCAGGTCAAGCTACCCGAAACTGTCAAATTTTCCCAATCAACCTTGAACCCTAAAGCTTTAACGATAAAGTTGAAAATCTATTAAAGAAATTTGACAGATTGTAGTAACTTGATGTGCTGGCGTCCGTACATGAGAAAAAATAAGCAAAATAATCATAGGGCATCAAAAAATTCGTCCGCATCGCTGTTAACAGGAACAGTGCCCAAAAGGCGGGCAGCATTGCCACGTTGTATGCTAATTCTTTGGCCAAGAAACAGGCCAGCCCTCTAGTCACGTGAAGAGTCGATTAACCGCTTGGCGATATCTCGAAGAACCAAGTGGGCACTCGGACCCCATGGCCCTGGTGTTTCAACCCCAAACCCCTATATATTAAGTAATAGATGAAAATACTTTGAAATCACTTTGCTCATTAAAATTCATCATTATCAGTATTTTAGGCAGGAATCGTAACTAAAACCTTGTAATCATCATTCAATGGTGCTTCCGAGTCATTACTATCCTCAATTTTTAATGTGACAGGTGTCTGATCCTCTGAGGAAGTTCTTCGTGCTCTCTTATTTCCTGGCGATGATGATGGTGACTCAGTATCATTTGCTCTTGGGTGTCGAGATGCAGTTCGGCTGGCTCTAGTCTCTTGTTGGGGGGTGGCATAAGCCTGGTCATCTTCAAAACGACCAGTGTCAGCTTGATAGAGAAGATTGCTTATCTTATATTGCAGTACATTTTTTGTTCGCTGAGAATACATGCGGAATTTTGTGGCAATATAAGTGGCATATATTTGGTCTGCTGATGAATCTATCGTAGAGTTTACTAAGACATCCGTCACAGCATTGGATGGTGATGAAAGTACACTGTAAGATGATTTCGTCATTCGGCTATCAGTGTTCATGTCAGACTTCGTCATTCGATTTTCGGCATGTTTATTTTTCTTTTTGGGTGTCAGAACCTTCTCTGCTGGGTGTTTCGACGTTGATTCTTTCAACAGATTGTTTGTTTGTGGAACTTGCAAGGCTTGTGTCTCAGAGTTATCATTTATGTCCTCCTAAAAGTATACCAGTTATTTTAGAATGAATTAAAAAAAATAGTTGCACAGAATAAGAGTAGAACGAACAAACAAGTAGCTAAATACTTACCTACAACGTTCATGAGGTTTTTAGCTACTTTTTTGTTTGGCATAATTATGAGGGTAACTTCATAGAAAGGTCCGTTATAATTTAAAAAGAGTAATCATAGTTGTAAAAAATTGGTGACGAAATATGTTTTTTTTTTCTTCTTTCTAATACTTTTATTAGAAAGAAGAAAAACCTTATGTTGGTGTTAAGTACAGGCCATCTTATTGCAGTATAAAAATTGTATGTACGTATTTTAGTTTAATAACTTACGTTGCTAACCCGCTTGCGGGTTTTTCTGTTAAGAAGAAATTTCAGATGCTCATATGCGTACCAAGATGACGAAACCTGGACACCTGCTAATTAAGGAAATAAACAGATTAGATAAGGTGCTTTGTCATTGCATTTGGTAAAAAAAAGTACGAGTTAGCAGGTACAGCAATAAATTAAATAACGACACTCGGTTATAGAATAATTAAATAAATAAACAAAATAAAAGACAGTAATTATGGATGTATGTGACAATCAAAGCTTCAATAAATCGACACTTTCAAAAAATCAGATAAAACTTAGCGTTGAACGGCTGAAACTGAAAATTAAACCTTAGTCAGTGTCCATTAGGTGCAAATAAAAACGCACGACACGCTCAAGTATCACTCTTTTGTCTGACTCCATGTTCGTACAACTTTGCACTTAATGTTTACAAACTATATTTTTCTATTTCATTAGAAAATACTTCTACTTTTTGGGGAAGACCAAAAAAACGATGGATGGACTGTGTTAATGGTTAAAAGGGGGTGACTGCCGAGATGGCGACTAATAGAGAACTATAGAAGAAAAAGACATGTTGCGCCTACCACAAATAAATTGGCATAAGGGAAGGAGAATGATGATAAAAGAAAATACTTCATTGGTCTGCGCGGAGCCTCAAAAATACAATAATATAAATGTTCTTACCTTGCTTAGACATTCTTATCAATCTCCCTTTTTCACGACGTATTTGTCCCGAAAGAATTTCAACTTTAGACTTCACCGCAACTGCAGGCATATCAAGCTCTTGCGCTATTTCTTTCCACGCGTGAACTTTGAGTATTTTATTGAAATAGTTTAGATCTTTTGGGTTCCACAATATTTCTTGTTTACGGTATGCTTTTATCAATTTGATAACAGTTTCTTGTGTCCAGGACATGTTTATAAAATGGTGGAACGATGCGGCAAAGTAGACACAAGCAATCGTAGCCGGTTCACTCAGCACACTGACGCTAGACTCGCTCGATGGCGGGTTGAAGGTGGTTGGGGGGGACGCGGTGATCACGCGTGACAAAGACGGCAACATGTACGGTTGTTATAAAGCCGGACAAGGACACCACGATATCCGACGGATCGACTCGTGACATTTCTGGTGGTACGAAAACACGAACAAACCGAACTTGGTATTTTAAATATACCACGCGTACTCGTGAGTGCGCGGCAATTTGTTTGTATTGTTCGAGGTCTCTGAACGTAGCGTTGTGTGTCAGTACACGTGACAATAGCATAGTGCATGGTCCATTAGTAGTGTAGTGTTAACCTCCCACTCTGAAGAATTCAAATTGTACTTCTGTCAGCAAAAAAATATCTACTTATTTTCTGCTTTAACTATAAAACTTAAATCATCTCAATATTTATCATCATCAGATTTTATATAACAAAAATAGCTTCGCTCGCTTGTTTGTCGTACATGGGTTTTAATATATTTGCGCGGAACCCTAATTACTTTTGTAAAATAAAAGTAGCGTAAGCTCGTAGCTAAAATCCAGCCGTTTTGGAGATTAGGCGAAACAGACAGTTTTTTATTGTTATTTAAAATGAGATCTCGTAGAGTTTTTGATCATTAAAAAACTGGATCGATCGGCACACAAAAAAAGTTTTTGGGAAAAACATTTAATTTCATTACATTACATAGTATCCTAATACAGTTTTCCTGTAGCTACAATGGTTAAGGTAACTAACTGCCCTTACTGCCGCGTCTTAAAATACCTACCTGTATAAAATGACTTAGCAGAAAAAGACGTGCTCCTTTAGAATTAAATAAAGGCATGTATTTTGTACAAACTAATCTGATTTAAGGTATAAAAATAATTAAAATGGGTAGCAAAAATAATAGATTGGCAGCTACAGTGAAGTAGCATTTTAAGTATAAAGTAGCAGCTTTATTTTGAGTTGTAAGCTTTGTTTAAATTTAAATTGGTGCCAGTGTCAGCCCTGTTTTTAAATACCTAAGCAACTAACACCTACCTACGAATTACCTAAATTTAAAATACTGATTGGACTAAATATCTATCATTCAAAAATATGTTTCTGGCACTCGCCGGCCGCTGCCGCGGCACCGCACCGCTCACTTCGCTCGCTCGGCTCGTGTGTTGTGTAGTCACAGTCTTAACCTAACCTAACCTAGCTGTTTCGATTTAAAAAAGATATATGAGCCGCCAGTCATTATTTTTAATACCTCACCTATTATTTCATTGGCCCTGTTTAATATATTTGCTATCTTATAGTAGCAGCCATTATTTAGTTTTTATAGATCCTTGCCTTTTGTAGCTCATATAATATAATTGTGCTAAAAATATTTAATTACTACCAAGTTAGTCGCCTAATAATTTGTTATTCGCCTCAAAAAAAAATAGCCTTAAATAAAAAGCGAGAGGAGAGTGAACTGGTGTAATAAGGTCTTGTGACGTCACCGTTAAAGCACTCGGTGCCTTATTTTGCTGAGTTTCTTACAAGAAGTGCTTTAGTTATTTAATTATAGATTTAAAGCTAGTTGTAAAACTAAGCATTAATATTATAAACTTGTTTTTGCTGTTATGATTACACACACAGTGTAACGGCGGGTTGTTTCACGTCCACTTGACGTACGCGTATACGTCAAAAATGGCGCTAATTATCGTCAAACCAAAAAAAGCGTTGTTTCAAATTACAATGACAAAATAATGACCTTGACTTATGTAAGTTAATTAATTACGACTAAGAACTGGTTATTATTTTACTAACGTATGTTACGTTAACCAACCGTTTGAAGCAACTGGCCCTAAGTGCCGCGATGGCACCCACATCTCAAGCATGAGGTTAATATAAAATAACACAAGCAGCCTATAATGTTCCCACAGCTGGAACAAAGGTCTCCTCTCAGAAAGAGGGAATCAGTCGTAATCCACCACGCGGGCCCAATGCGGGTTGGTGGATGTCACAGTGTCACACACATGTCTTGAAATTTTTGGTTTTGAGAAAAGTGGTGATGAAATAATTTATAATAGCATGAGGTTCAACATCATTACCGTTTCAGCCGAAAGATATGCACTGCTGGACATAGGCTTCCTCCAAGTATTTGAACCATCTAAGTTTATACCTACATATCGTAATGAAATCTGCACTTTATGTACGCAAAGAACAAACACATTTACCATTAGAAAAATAAATAAATAAAACGAGTATGTATATACAAGTGAACTTTATAACTTTTCATTCTATTTAAAATGTTTTATTTACTGTGAGTTCAGCTAGCTAAATATGAATATTTATGTTACAAAAACATATTTTCAGCTGTAAACTAATATGCGAACCACAGCGCTGCGCTAGTCATATCTTTATTTTAAAAGCAATATTTGTTTCGCAAATAATCAGGTTATTGAACGCTGTTTTCTTTAATCAATTTAGTCCGAGACACTCGCTCAGAGACAAATTTAAAGAGATTAATGTTATGACTGTGCCTTCTCAGTGTATTTATGAAAATCTTTTATATGCCCATAAAAATATAAAATTGTTTTAAAAAACTACAGTGATATTCATGATATAAATACTAAGGACAAACACAATTGTACCTACAACAAGGTTCAGGAAAATAGGTGTCTCGTTCAGATGCCAATGTATACGCTTTTATAATAAAGTTCCAAGCCCCGTTCAAGATAAATTAAAATCATTTATTAAACGTAAGTTGTGCCAGAAAGCCTTTTATACCGTTAAGGATTATATCGAGGACAAAAAGGCTTGGGATTGAGCTGCTTCCAATTTTTACATATTGGATGTTTTTATTTTATTTTCTGTTTTGTTGTTGTTTTTTTTATATACACTTTGACATTAAATAAATTTATATATACAATGACATTTGCTTAATTTGTAAAGTATTCTATTGGTTTAATTATAATGATTATGTGGGTCATTTTATTTATATTATTTTGTATTTTTCTCTATGTTCTGTTAGTTTTTGTCATGGTCTGGCAGTTTGAGTAATTAATGTGGTATTGTTCGTCGAATCGTTGAGCTCCTTAAGTTTTGAGTTGATTTCTGACAAATGCGTGCACTGACTGGACAGGTCCTCTCAATCTGTGTGGTTCTTTCCTCAAAAGACCATCTTAGACATTGATCTACAAGGTCTTTATATGGTCTGACCAAGATTATGTCTGGACTTTAAAAGAGACTGTGACCTCTGAGTTTGTTTCGGCCTTTCTTCTCAGACTAGTCAGATCGGAAACGCTGACCTCATCTAGTATTAAAATATGATTGACGTGTAAAAGTATTTGTACAAACCTACTTACAAAATAAAATCATTTATCATTTATGAAAAATTAAAATAGTTATTTTATTTTTTACTTTATAAAAAATAGTAGCCCACCGGTATCGGGAACAGGGTCCAAGCTACCGGCGCCGGCGCGGCGGTCAGAGCTCCAGAGAGAGGAACCTCCTGGCAATGCGAGCCGTGTCCAGAAGTACCGCTTTTTGAATCAAGCACTTGAACCAGCTGCCCAACGAGAGCCTCCTCAGGTGTTGGTAGAGGCTTTTGGCTATTATCGTAACCCATTGGCTGTCACTACTATCCTCACAATGATCGCTGAGGTCGACAACCTCGCGAAACAAGTCAATATACTTGATTTATTTATCTTTCTCGTTTTTCACGAGGTTGAGAGAAATTATTATTAAGATGCTATAAATCGTATGAAATAGATTTTTATAATGTTAAAAAATACAGTACCGGTTCTAGAGCTTCTAGTAAAAGAATTCTAGCACTACTAAATAATCTGTCGCTGACCAACATTGCTGTGCAATTAATTTAGTCTATAAGGTAGGGTAATTTAATCTTCATAAACATTAACCCACACCTTCTTACTAAGGAGGTAGGCAGAAACTACAGAACGCCACTTGGACTACAGAACGAAACTTAACTTTACTTGGTTGGTAACTTAAACTGTAACCATCATCATTTCAGACGGAAGATGCGGGAAATAGGCCTCCTCCATTAAATACTCCAACAATCGGTTCTCCAATATCATCATAATCATCCACAACCTGACTTCAGCCACTGCTGGGCACATGCCTCTCTTTTCTTGTGCCAATCCCCATGCTCCAGAGCCGGTCCTCCACATTCAGCAACTGGCGCTGACCTTCACTAAGTCTTTGATCAGTCCAAACCGAGCTGTAACAATAAGATTGCTTCACCAAGTCCATGTAAGTTTATGTATACAGGGTGTCTGGGTCATCGATGCGCAAACTTTAACCATGAATTCAGCATGTTGTTCAGCGTAGAAATTTTACATCGGTTGTCAAAAAAAATCTGCTGTTTCATAGAAACGTGCAATACCTCGCGATCGAAATGTACTGACCAGCAATTTTTTTTTTTTAATAGCCGACGAATAATTTAAACGCAAGTGTTTCAGAATCACGTACTGAATCCAGGTTGAGCGTCGATGTCCCTGACACCCTGTATACGCTGTTGATTGTCATATAAATTGTGATCCATTTTTCAGTTTATAGATAGACAGAAAATACTTCACTTTCTCTGGTAGAAATTGACTATGCGGATACTGAGATACCTACAGGCTTTTAGTATTTGGGTTTACGAAAGTAACTTACAGTCTCCATTATTTATGTATTTATTAAAACTTTATACACAAGTAAAAAAAAAATACTGTACAAAAGCGGACATAATGCCTAAGGCATTTTCTACCAGTCGACATTAGGGTGATGCAGAGACAAAACATGGCAGGTGCAACATACGGGATAAATATCTAGGAAATGACTATAACGCCTCTGTACCTATTTTTTCGGTTCTGTTTTTCTTGTATACATAAATGGTAAAATAAATAAATACATAAAATACAAGAATAAATACTAATTCATAGATAAATACATACATACAAACAAAATTAATTTAACCTACTTACCGATAACCAACCGATTAATAAGCGAAAAGAGTAGTTCCATTTTTTTACAAAAATCACAGCTACGTAACCGGGCTGGGTTACTACGGCTATCACAGACCCATTTTGTCACCCAAGCCCAGTATTTTACTCCTAATCTCAAAAGGCTATAAAACAGACTAACGACCCAGACAGGTAAAGGTCTATAACCAGAAAGTGGACGATTGGTACCTAATCTTATTAACATTCGTATCACGATCGGCAGCACTCGACACTTTTCGCGCTCGCCCGCAATAAGTATACATATTCAGTACATTTTACACGGCACAAACCCTCTACCATCCACCATTCAGCAACCATTGACGACTTTGTTTGTAGCTGCTACAATTAAACCAGTACTTACCTAGCAATGGTCACGGTATTAAGCGAAAGTTTGGTCAATAGGCTGGCCGGTATCGTTTAGGTAAGCTGAACACGTTCCTCAGATCCGATGGTAGTATATAGTTACTTGTGTATCAACTTTAGCGGCGTCTTATCGTTTATGGTAAAGAGTTATGGAAAGAGATTTAAAATGGATTTTTCTGTTGCGTTGCTAGTTAGTTTGAGAGAGAATGATTATTAAGATAATTATTACATTGAGACCAAAATCAATCTGCCTAGCCTTTTCTCAGTTTTGTTCAGTCTAACCGGATGTAGCTGAATACTTACCGGTATTTTCAATGGCACGACTGCCTGTCTGAGGGGCAATTCTCGTAATTTTAAGAACGTTCACAGACTGATCTCAGTCTCAATCTTTTCTAATTTGTAGGGCCGAAGCCTGCCGGGTCAGCGGGATTATCCGAAAGGGTTACCGCTACCCCGGAACATAAAGGGCGAAGGAAGGAACATGGGTGGGTTTTAGTCAGTAGGAGTCTGACACTCCCTTCCGCTCCACCCAGAGCGGGAGGGGTCATTTGATGATTTACCACCAGAAAAAAAAAAAAAGTCTCAATCTTTCAAAAATACCTCAAATTTCCCTACATTTTGACAAGTTTTTGACATTTGTTTGTCGCCGAGATGAGACTGCGACTAGATTTTGAACGTTTTAAATTTTGAGAATTGGCCTTCTGACCTCCATAACCCAGTTACTGGGTAACACCCTTTTATTTAAATTTCCATATTTGTCTGTAATTTATATGGTTTACATAATAAAGAGTATTCTATTCTATCTTTTACCGCAAAGGTTTAATTTAGAACTGAGAAAATGTTATTAACTTCAATATTAACTCTATCACGTCCAAGTTAACATCGTCTAACTTAAACTGAAGTTTGTTAGCTCCGGCTTGGAATGTTATTATAACTAAGACTTAGTCATCATCGTTCTTCTGCTTTTATTCGTCCAATTTATGTACTTGTGGTCGGTGCAACACGTCTTTTTCTTCCATACTTCTCTATTAGTCGTCATCTTGTTTACTACTGGTGTACTGTATCTAAGATGGATAAATAAATTCTATTCTATTCTATTCTATCTCGACGTCATATTACTATAACCTGTTATTAACTGGAAAGCTGGTATTGATAATTATTTATATTATGTTCCCACTGCTGTGACACAGGCCTACTCTCTTCGAGAGGGAGAGGGCTGTAATCCACCACGCGGGCCCAGTGCGGGTTGGTAGATGTCACATATGTATATTCGAATGTTCGGTTCTAGGACATGCCGGATTCCTCACGATGTTTTCCTTGACCGTTTTGAGAGCAGTGATGATGAAATAATTTACACAAAGTAAGGCGCCTGCCTGGGTTCGAACTCGCGACCTACAACTTTAATTTTAATTTGATAGACAGATTTTAGGGTTAGATTGAAGTGCAGAGTCAAAACAGATGCCAAAAAGTCATGAGAAAACATAATCTGCCTGATTTTCTGGAAATCGAAACCTAAAGTTACTCACTAATTATGCTTATGCTTACCTTTCCCAACAGGATTACAGCTTTAAAAATCAACACTAACTTAGAAATTCGAAAAATTGGATATAACTTTAAAAATTCCAATAGAAAAATATTTAGACAGATAATTCAATTTCCTACCCGCACCGGCGGCGGCGTCGACTTATTTCGCAAGAGAGCGATTTATCAATAGAAAGGTGCAAACTTATCGACGTGTACCTATTTGAACGAACTAGTTAAGTTTCTAAAACACTTTAGCTATATTTTCATCTATCTAAAGGATGTTTGTTCCGTTGAGTTTCTTGCCCATTCTTCTCCAAACGAAAACTACCTTTTGGAAGGGGCGACTAAAATCAATTTTATTTTAATGTAATTTTTGATGTTCAAAAGTGCCTTTTAAGTGCCTATTCGAAATAAATGATTTGACTTTGATTTTGATGCTATTTTTTTTTATTCTCGGCTCCTAAGGCTCATCGCATCATGTTAAATAGCCTTCCTCAAGAATTGGGCTATCAAATGTGAAAAGATTTTTTCTAATCCGAATGGAAGTTCCAGAGATTACTCCTAAATACAAACAAACAAATTTTATCTCTTTACAATTACTAATATTAGTAATTAGTATAGATTATAAGTAATAAGTATAGATTCCTATTCACTGCGCATTTCAATTATTGCGCTGTTTGAATAATCTTAACTAATATTGTAAATGCGAAAGTAGGTTTGTTTGTTACGCTTTCACGCTAAAACGGCTAAACGGATTTGGATGAAATTTGGCATATGGGAAGACCATGACCTGGGGAAGGCTACTTTTCATCCTGGATCGCAGACAAAGTCACGTGCAACAGCTAGTAGGCCATAAAGCTACACTGACCATTTGATACTTTATCGGTCAAGGCACTTAAATGCACTAACTTACTCCTTTCCCGCATGACAACAGTGTTGCCATAAATCCTCCCACATCCCCAACATTGTTGCATCCGCTAAACACAAGTTTTACGAGCATATTAACCGAATCTCTACACGTAAATCCTCTTACAAGTGAAATTCAACGGCTTGTGGTTGCAATTTTGCAAAAATGCAGTACCTTATGCCTCGCCTCGCCTTGTGCTTATGCCTCGCCTTGTCACGGTCGAGAAACGCGTGGAGAAGTTATGGAAATTTTAAAATTTACCCTTTTGTGACGTTTTTAAGTTGATTTGGTTGTGCTTTACCCTACCTTCGTTGGTTGCCCGTTTTGTGGTGTCTTTCCGTGTAAATTAGTGTCAGTTTTGGTCGTGGTGTTATTTATACAGTTTATTTACACACATCGAAAGACATTTGACTTTGACTTTACTCCATAATAACTGTCTGTTGCAGTGTTGCTGACTCTGGAAAAGCCATATTCATGCATAGCATAACACAGCTCCATATAAAGCAGAGAATATTTTCAAACTGTGCATCTAATAGATTTACTTGAAGTAAACACAGAACGCTGGAACACAGCTCGGCGGTACATAGCATGTTAAATTTTAAAACACATCGCGGATTTGTCACGCTATCCACTAAGCGACTGGAAACTTGTGTGCCTTTACTTCAATTTTTAAGTTTGTAAGTTACTTTAAGCTTGAAAGGGGGGTGATTTTTAAATCTTAGCAAGCGACTAGACTAGATCGCCAAACTGAAGTGGCAGTGGGCAGGGCACATTGTTCGCAGAACAGATGGCCGATTGAGCCGAAAGGTTCTGGAGTGGCGACCGCGTACTGGAAGACCTAGCGTTGGAAGGCCTCCCACACGGTGCAGGAATCCGTTGGATGCGAGAAGCACAACACTGGTCGAAGTAGAGGTGCTTGGGGGAGGCCTATGTCTAGCAGGTGACGTCTTTCGGTTAAAATGATGAAGCGAATAGACTGCTTGACATGTAAATACAAAATTCTGTTGTTAATTTCCATACTTAATCAACATAATATGAGATGAAAGTTGCGCCCTTAAGTACAATTACTTGTCTGGAGAAGTACACCTTTCCTCTTTCTGCCGCTAAGCAGCATTTTAGAATTCAGTTTTGAAAATGGTGGCCAAGTAGGTACCGACCTGTTTTTTAAACCGCGCCAATATTACAGCTATACAAGGATCTTTTGGCGCTCGAATGACGTTGACAGTGACAAAAGAACCTTGTAGCGCTATACAAGCATTTTCACATTCAACTTCAACTATAGTTTATTGCAAACCTGAAGGCCAATTTCTGTATTTCAGCGACATTCAATGTCAACAAAAATGGAGGGAAATTAGAGGTATTTTTGTCAGATTAAGACTGAGATCAGAGGGTAATTCTCGTAATTTTAAGAACTTTCACAGTCTGATCTCAGCCTCAATCTGTCAAAAATACCTCTAATTCCCTCCATTTTTGACAAGTTTTTACATTTGTTTGTCGCCGAGATGAGACAGCGACTAGATTTTGAATGTTTTAAATTACGAGAATTGGCCTTCAGACTGTGAACGTTCCTAAAATTACAAGAATTTCCCCTCAGGTGTTGTTGACGATGATAATTACTAATAATAAATAAATAAAAATAACAACAAAAACAGATTCTAAAAATAACTAGATGTCCCATCAGCATGACAAACAAACGTTCAATCAAATAATCAAAACCCGTCCTCGTCGTTCTCAGCCTACTTTGAATAAATGACCTTTGATTTTGATTTGTCCCACAAATCTCAAAAATTTCTCCACATCAATCCGATAAAAGTATGTATGTATGTATGTAGGTACATTCCCAAGTAGTCTTAAAATCGCAAAAGTTACGCCTATTTAAAAATCTGGAGTAAAATCAGAGCCTATCGTCCCATCTCAGTTCTCCCCGTGCTGTCAAAAATATTTGAAAGGGTTTTGTACAATCGCCTCGAAAAATACCTTATCTCACTAAACTTCCTATATGATAAACAATACGGCTTTCGACCGAAATCGAATAAACTTTCAGCGACAATAGACCTGGTGACAGCTATAAAGCTTAATATCGACAACTAACAAATCGGTCTAGGTGTCTTTATTGACCTAAAAAAGGCGTTTGACACCGTCAGCCACGAATTGCTGTTAAATTAACTTAATGAAATTGGCATAAAAGGCCCTGCCCTTGACATTTTCAGATCCTACCTATCAAACCGGTACCAAGTAGTGAAGATTGGGGACACCCAGAGTAATCCCAAAATTATAACATACGGTTTACCCCAAGGCTCAATTTTGGCTCCTCTTTTGTTCCTCCTTTAATAATAATAATATTAGTTTATTTTTCTCAAAAAGGTACAGTTTTTATTGCTAGGATCGATTTACATTTTAAAGTTTATCCTTTGTGAGAGCTGGAGTCTATACTGGGTTCAGAACCTGTATGACAGATCTCCAGGCTCACATCCTTAAAATTACAATATTTAATGGCACTTACTTACTACAACTTTATAAAAGCTTCAAGTACTGATAGGAAAGGAATTAATAGAAAAAAAGGAGATGTGCTAAGGCTATGTGTGTCTTTGGAGAGTGTTGTGTGTCCGTGAGTGCAATATAAGTCCTCACCCACTTTCCCAAAAGTGTGTGTTTTTACCTAAACCGTGTTCACCAAATTGGCCTAAAAGGAAACCTAACCCTTTATGCAGATGACACATGTCTATTTTATTTTGGTCACTCCATTGACACAATTATAAATGAAGCACAAAGTGATTTAGATATACTTAACCTGTGGTTTCAGCAAAATCTTACCATAAATACATCAAAAACGGACTATATAGTATTTGCAGGTAAGAATAAAAAAGTTTGCAATTACACCCCATTAAAATAAACAAACAAAATATAAGTAAAGTAGATCAAGCAAAATATTAAGGACTAATCTTAGGTAGCAAACTGACATGGCTACCACACATTCAAAAGATAAAATCAAATTACAATCACTCACGGGTACCCTTCGAGGCATCATTCGCTGCTTACAACGCCAGTTTCGGTATCTAATCTATTTCTCACTCGTTAAGCCACACATTGCCTACCTAGCTGAAATATGGGGTTCCGCCGCAAAAATACATATAAACCTATTATAAACTGCACAAAACAAGTTACTTAAAACATTATTTAATTATGATTATCTCACTTCAACACTAATACTTTACAAAGAAACGAAATTAATGAACATTACACAAACATACATTTATAATACATGCATACTGATACCAAACATACTAAATAAAAATATACACTCAACCATTACCTTCACGAAAAGAATAAAAAAACACAAAATGAAATTGAGACGTGAACAAGACCTACTCCAGCTATACCCTCCCGCACAAACTACGGAAGAAAAATTATCATGGATCTAAGCTATTATAATACATTACCGAAATACATCACAGAATCCAAATCCATAACCACTTAAAAAACTACTCAAACAGCACATCATAAAAAATCACATTCCTTACAATAGTTTCAAGCACAGATTTATAAACTAAAGGTTTATTTATTAATCTTTAGTTTATAAATCTGTGGTTTCAAACCATTGAGTTGTCTGTATTATAGTTTTTTTTATCTACCCACAAAATAATTATGGTACAAATGTCTAGTTTTTGTAAATCTCTCAACAATATCGACTTATGTTATAGTTTAATATTCTCATGTAATTGAATTTTGTATTCTTATGAGAATAAAGTTATCGCAAACCTCAAAAGGAAAAATGACACGAACCTAATAACGGTTTCCTCACAGACCTTATCGAAGGCTTCGCGTTTATCTGGACAGCTGTAAGTGGTCGGACCCATGTCAAAGTACGGGAATACTCCTGGGGTGACGATATTAGGAGAACTTGTCGAGATTGGTAAGATGGCCATATGATAGTTAGGTTTCGAGGGAGCTATTTGTCTTTTTGTCAGAGTGGGGTACCCTAGGACTTACATTTAATTTTAGTATGAAAAAATCTTTAAAGTAAGGTAATTTGATTATTAGGGTCCTTGAAGACACAAACCTTACAACATTATGTTTATCAGTTATTTGGGCTAAACCGTTTTTGTGTATGGAGTTGAATAACCAAAAGCTTAATCAGTCTATAGGCTATAGCCAGCAGTAGGAAAATTATAATGTTCCTACTACTGGGACACAGGCCTCCTCTTTTCAAAACGGTGAAGGTAAACGTCGTGAGGAAACCGGCATGTCTTAGGAACAGTAATACGAAGACCTGTGACCAACCTCTCTATCTACCAACCCGCACTAATCCCGCGTGGTGGATTACGGCCCATTCCCCCTCACTGAGAGGAGGCCCGTTTCCCAGCAATGGGAACATTATTGGCTGATTATGATACTGTCAAGGCTAACTGCTGGGCCTTTTTGGCGCAGCCGTGAGGCACACTTTCCTGCTATTTTCTTACATTGGACTTTACACCTTTTATTTGTTTTTATCTGAGGTATTTATCTGGTGTATTGTGTGTATTTTAGTTTGTACTAAATAAATGTCATTTCATTTCATTTTTTCTTTTTTAAACGTTGCCCCACACTAGGAATTATTACTCCTGTATCGTGGGTGCGTTTACAAACATTTAAACTCACATACACAAACAGCCAGACCCGGAACAACCTGTAGGCAATACAAATATTTGCGGGAATTGAACCCGCGACACGCAGCGCAGCAGTCGATCGCTCAGGCACTGCGCCAACCGTGTTGTCTGTTCAATGTGTGTGTGTGTGTTGTCGAATGTATATTCTTTCTTCGTCTTTCTTTTCAAAATATCAACCCTTATATTCTTAATTTATTTCGTTCCTTCTGTACTTAACGTCTCACTTTACTTGAAGAAAGCCTACAAATCGTACGTATATACGAAATAGTCTGTGTGACGTCCAAAATGTGCCGGTCTCTTTACACCCGATTTCCTTAAGGGTTCCCAGAAAAAGGTACTATTTAAATTTCCCCCCCAATAAGGGAAATCTCTAAAAGAATTCTTTAATTAAAGACGTTTTCACGCTTGACATTTTTTTCTCCTTTGACCCTAAATTCCTTTTAGATCATTGAGCTTTCAGTTTAGACTGGCGGGTAGGCTCAATTTTTTGTGAATAACTATTTGGTTTTATGTCTCGAAAGTATAAGACTATTGTTAAACCTTAATAGCATCAGCAGCTTAGGCTTGTGGCTAAGTACTAACAGCCGCACGGGTCGATTGATCAGGTCAAGCAACGCTTGCCGCTGGTCTATGTATGGGTGACCATCTTCACATACCAAGACCCGCCACATACGAAGAGCCGTTGGTCCCGGCTGTCATTCGTAAATCTTTGACAGTCGTTACGGTTTGTCAGAAACCCGAAAGTCTGACAACCAGTCTTAACAAGAGGTATCGTACCCAGTAACTGGCATGGGGAGGTCAGATAGGCAGTCGCTCCGCGTACAATACTGGTATTCAGCTGCATCCGGTTAGACTAGAAGCCGACCCCAACATAGTTGGAAAATGGCTAGGCAGATGATGATGATATAAAATAACGCCTGAATTACCCATAGGGACCTTTCTTTTCCTTTAACCAAATTCTAAAGTTTCAGTTAATAAAACGCCGTGGTTGCGCAAAAGCCTGAAAAGTAGAAAATAATGGTTCCTACCAGAAATAATTTGCCTTACTCCCACACAAAATAGTTTTCTCAATATATCAAGGACTGCAGAGAATAGCACTCGGTCCATGCAAACTGAACGCGTGTCAGCATTCTTTAGAGTGCGGCCGTATTATGGTAAACGTTGACATTTTTATATTTATTTATGTTAAAGCGTTGTTCATGCATGTTTATAGGACTTGCTTAACGTTTGAGAGGTTTAGTGTGGAACCACTTTTCAATAAAGATTTCAGGAATGTACTGAACTAGCTGTGGCCCGCTAGTTCGTCTGCGATCTAGGATGAAAAGTAGCCTATGTCCTTCTCCAGGTCATGGTAATACGACTTGGAACACTTCTAGAACCGAAAACAGATGAATCTAAGCTATCCACGAAGAGGAGAAATTATTCGTCGCTTATTAAAAAAAAATAGCTGTTGCATACATTTTGACCGCACCTCCGTGGCTCGGAAAGCGCGTTAAGCCGTTGCTCCCGGCTGTCATTCGTAAATCTTTGACAGTTGTTACTGGTCGTAAGAAGCCCGAAAGTCTAACAACCAGTGTTACCAAGTGGTTTCGTATTACCCAGTAACTGAGTTGTGGAGGTCAGTTAAGCAGTCGCTCCATGTAAAATACTGGTACTCAGCTGGATCCAGTTAGAGTGGAAGCCGACCCCAACATACTTGGGAAAAGGCTAGGCAGATGATGATATTTTGGCCGCGTAGATATTGCACTTTTCTATAAAACAGCAGATAATTTTTGATAACCGACGAAAAAATTCTAGGGGTCTAGAATCATGAATTTATGCTTACAGTTTGCGCGTCAATGTCCCTGCCACCCTGTATAGCCTCTCTGATTCGGGTGACCACTGACAACCAGCACTGTGCTGTGGGTCCCCCAGTCACGACGTGCAGCTGTCGTTTATTTCTGTTGTATGCTATGCTATATAGATCCATTTTGTTTTTAATTATTCGAGTTAACATTTCTGTCTGTCGAAGTCTATGATGGAACGAGCGTGCCCTGAAGATGCCTGTTCACTCTTGCTTTGAAGAGTGAACATATCTTTTGGTATGCACTTGTTTCTTTAACAAATAAACCTAGAAATACAATAAAGAAAAAATACATTTATTTCCGGTATAAAGAAATAGTGATCCACCGATGTCGGGAGCAGGGTTATTATTATTCAGCGGGATTGTCCGAAAGGGTTACCGCTACCCCGGAACATAAAGGGCGAAGGAAGGAACATGGGTGGGTTTTAGTCAGTAAGAGTCTGACACTCCCTTCCGCTCCACCCAGAGCGGGAGGGGTCATTTGATGATTTCCCAACCGGAAAAAAAAAAAGAAAAAAGGGGTTATTATTATAAGCATAATCAGCCCATAATGTTCCCACTGCTGGGACACAGGCTTCCTCTCTTTGAGAGGGAATGGACTGTAATCCACCACGCGGGCCCAGTGCGGGTTGGTATATGTCACATGTCTTCGAATTTTTGATTCTAGGACATGCCGGTTTCCTCACGATGTTTTCTTAAGCGTTTTTGAGAGCAGTGGTGATGAAATAATTTTCACAAAGTAAAGCGCCTGCCTGGGTTCGAACCTACGACCTAAAACTCGTAAGTCGTGGGTGGCTTCTTGTGATCTTTATGAGAATAAAATTCTTTATAGCGGATTTTCTTGCTTGCCAAATCTGCTGGTCTGGGACTTTTAGATAAACATAAAAAGTGCCCTTTAACAACAATAAAACATTCAGTTTCACCTAAATATGTTTTGCGTTTCAGGTACGTTAAATCATTGCGATGTCTCAAAAGTGCCAGAGTCTTATGATAATAATAGCGACTGGAGCACACTAAACCGGCGGTTCCAGTTGTCAAAACAATACCTATCCAGCCCTCTAATCCCGGGTATTCAGAAACCGGAAAGTTTTGACAACCGGTTTAAACTTAGGACATGCATGTTGTCCAGTAGCTCGGTTGTGAATGGCATACGGGAGTAGGAATGAAAGGCAGGTTCAAAATATTCGTTTTAGTTTAGGACTTAATAATAGTCCTCCAGACCGTATTTCGACCATGGCGGCCAATCTCGACGGCTTCGACATGGTAATGTTGAAGGCTAGTCGCCTTCGACATTACCATGTCGAAGCCGTTGGTCGTGCGCCTGATCTCTCTCCGGTCGTGTCGGATAGTGGCCATCGGACTATGAGAATGAGAAAAGAGGGAATGCACCTGTGTCTGCGCACACACTTGTAGACTATAATATTATTGGGATTATATTATTATTCCGATGGGCACTATCCGACACGACCGGAGAGAGATCAGGCGCAGGACCAACGCCTTAACGACCGTCCCGTTGGTCAAGTAGTCGCAAGCGCGACTGCTGAACGTGGGGTCCTGGGTTCGATTCCCGGGTCGGGCAAAGTGTAATTGGGTTTTTCTATTAGGAATTTCTTAATAACAGCCCGGAGTTTGGAAGTTGGCAGTGTGATACTCCTGTGCCTCGGAAAACACGTGGATATAGTAGATATAAGTTCTGTTGTAAGTAAATTAGCGTAATGTAATATTATGGCTATAGCAACCGAAGGGAGCAGTAGAGATGTATATAGTACCAACACCCACACCATTTACTTCCAAGTCTGACTGTTACTGAGAATAGCCGAATTGAAAAAACAAAAATCAAAGCAATGCCATTAATCTTGACAATTCTACAATATTAATAACGTTATTTACGTTGCCGAGCAGAAGCATTTTTCAAACAAAAATTTCCTTTTAAATGGAAAGTGTTACGCAATTAGAGTCAATCAATCAAATCAGCCTATCGCAGTCCACTGCTGGACATAGGCTTCTCCCAGACTGCGCCACTACACCCTGTCCTCCGCCTTCCGCATCCAGTCTACTCCAGCCACCTTCTTTAGGTCGTCCGTCCATCTAGCTCCCGCGCCCGCGTCCCACACTACGCTATTAGAGTGCTGGGAATCACATCTGATCTGGGATCTTAACAGACCAGGAGACCTAATAAGCTTCTGGAGGGAGGTGGGCTGGTTGGAATAGCCATCGACGGCCGCCATGGCCCACGTACAATGGTCCACCTGAAGGACTAAGTGCGGAAACCAATCCCATAACATAGAACATCACATCTGGGACCCAAAGCATTTCTGGTTGTGGCCTCTAGACAAAAGCTGTAAACCGTATCAGCAAATCAGGGTATGTACTGGTCAAAAATCGAAATCCAATCGTACTTTGAAAGCGTTTAGATCTCGAGACACCAATACTTCCACTTCTTTTGATCGCAAATCCGATCGACTTCGCGAAGCAATCGCTATTGTGCTCCAATACGACTGACTTTCAACGTCTGATGTACTGCGATGCATGTTCTTGTAAACGTAGTCGTTTGAGAAAAGAGACAGTTGCACCGCACTTGCTAAAGGTATACATATATGGCGCTAACCAGCCGTCACGTAAAAAAGTTTTGACTATTTATTGATTGTAACATAAACATAACATTACGCCGTCTTTCCCGAAGGGTTAGGCGAACCGGCGAAATCTGGGTGCACTATGCTTACTACCTCATAGTGCACCCATATTTCGCCAAGTAATATTTAACCCATTCCCTGTCTCATGAACCACTTAAGGTTCAGATTGATTATTTAACTATTGTGTCTACTTTGTGGACAGTGAAAGTGTTAAGTACCATGTAACAGGGCGAGGATATTGCCATGGTTGTAATGAAAGTTTTTTTTTTTAAAAAAAAACGTTGCCCCACACTAGGAATTTCTCCTGTATCGTGGGTGCGTTTACAAACATTTAAACTCACATACACAAACAGCCAGACCCGGAACAACTACCTGTAGATAATACAAATATTTTTTCCGTGCGGGAATCGAACCCGCGACATGCAGCGCAGCAGTCGATCGCTCCGCCACTGCGCCAAGCGTGTCGGCAAAGTTAAAAATATTTGAGTTAAAATACACAAAACCAATAAAATTGACAAGCTGTGGACCATTCAAGCAAAGTTTAATTACTTACTTTTATTTGACAAAACTTGCAATCACATTCGATCTGATCCAAAATTTCTTTTTCTTATCAGTAAAGACTTTTAACGGACAGTTAACGGACGTTAAAGACAACTATGGGAGATCCGACCCGCGATAAACATATGTATGTCGGTACCTACTTGTCATCTCCTGAATTGAAGCAACGTGATTGTGCAACCCTATTGGACACTTTTTAGAATTATTCTTTAGTTGGACATTATTCATAGTCGACTAACTTTGATATTGGTTATTTTTTACCAAGAATTGAATTGTAAACTTTTGTAATTGATTACAAAAATACCTTGCCTATAGTATTTGAATTAAGAATTTGAGATCATTTTCAAGTTAAGGAACAACAAAATGAATAGAAATGATATAATAAAAATAATACTTAAGAAAGAAATTCCATTGCAACCAACTTATTAGGATCTTTTTCTTACAAATGGTTACTCAAAAATCAACTTGGAATATAATATTTCACTAAAATAGTTTTTTTTTTTCGCCCCACACTAGGAATTACTCCTGTATCGTGGGTGCGTTTACAAACATTTAAACTCACATACACAAACAGCCAGACCCGGAACAACTACCGTAGGCAATACCAATATTTGTCCCGTGCGGGAATCGAACCCGCGACACGCAGCGCAACCGTGTCGTCAAAGATAACAGAGAAGTGGTCACTTACTGAACAACAAAGTCCAAACTCAAGATTTGCCAACGGGCAATGGAGCGCAGCATAATAGGTATTAATTGCCACGCTGCGCTCCGTATCTCTAGTAGCGGATGTTGAAGAAAAAACAGCCAGCCTGAGGTGGGAGTGGGTCGGACTCGTTTCACGAATGCACCAGGAACGATTGGCAAAAATCGTCACTCACTGGACGCCTGAGGGAGGACATCGCCGTCGAGGTAGACCACGGCGAAGTTGGTGCGAGGATGTGGTAACATTTGCAGGGCCAACATGGCCAGAAATCGCACAAGACTTGGAAGAAACAAGGGAAAGCCTTTACCCAGGAATGGGGCACGACGTAGGCTAGAAAAAATAGATAACTGGTTCAGTGACGATGGAATGTGAATTATCTGAGATTATGAACACTGCTATAGTGTCACATTTTTCAGGTAAGCACCACATAATTATGCTATAATATGTATATATAATCTTATGTGGGCAATATTATTTTACATAGTTGTTAAAAGATGTATTGGTAATAAAATGAACACGTTTCAAAGATACGAATTTAATTGGCATCATTTAGTCAAAGTAATTATTTTATATTATTCTTTGGAAAAAATTCAATTTTCTATCTCAAGCCTCAATTTTGATACCACAAAGCCACTTTTCCTTCAAGATGTTGTAAGAATCTACCCAGACAGCCTTTCCTCAAAGAAAGTTATTTTCTTACAAAACGCAATCTCCTTAAAACAGACAAAAATACTCTCAAATTGGATTGCGGACAAATTGCTTAGACTACATTAATTTGTTGCCTCTGAAACGTTTATTTATATACCTTATACTATTCTATACTAGTTGCTCCGTCTTTTAACTTGCAGAGATGAAGGAAATTAAATTTACGTCACCTCGAGCAGGGCTGACTCAATGCGAAACATTTCGCCATGTAACCGCGACCTGACAAATAGCTACCTCCTACTTCTTTGTGGTACTTCTTAAAGTCGTCTCGAAGTCATACCGCGGCGATATCAAATAATAAAATAAAAAGCCTAATTTTTTAAGAAAGCTCGCAGGCATGACAGGTACAAGGTGACAGGTTTGCTGCCTCGTACAGCATTTAAACTATAGCAGGTCCACTCAAGCTGTGTGGTGATCTGACCAAGATTATGGCTGGACTTAAAAAGAGACTGTGACTCTGAGTTTGTTTCGGTCTTTCTTCTCGGAGTGTTCAGAAAGGAAACGCCGACCTCATCTAGTTTTTATAATATGATTGCATGTAAAAGTGTTTGTACAAACCTACTTACAGTAATAAAATCATGTATAACATCGCCACGCCAGTACTCATTCTTCGTTCAGGTAAGGAGTCGAATTCTCTGCCAGAGTTTGTTTTTCGCAAGTTTTCCAACCCGATAACAATGTATGAACTTTGATTTTATATGTCTTGAGCCAATAGCTAACTTTGAGGCAAGCGTCCGCCATCATCCATTGCATCTTCACTAACCATCAGGTGAGATAGTAGTGAAAAACGAGCCTCAAAATGATGAAAATGATTGGCTCTCTTAATTTTGGTCTTCACGATAGGCAAAGAATCGGAAATACCCTTGGTATTGCAGGTGCCATCAGCCACTTCCCATCAAGTGGATCATCAGTGGTATTTGTCAACTCGATCAATCTGCATAGCCTATGTATTCCCAACTATGTTGAGGTTGGTTTCCAGTCGAACCGCATGCAGTTGAATATCAGTATTATACATGGAACGACTGCCAATCTGGGTAACAAAAGAACTCCTTGTTGTCCAACTTTTGCTTTTGCTTTTGCTTTTCTTTTTTTTACTACCCGTAAGGTAGTAAAAATCCCGACTGTCAAAAAAAAAAAATCTACGAATGACTTTACGTGTTTTCCGAGGCAGGGAGGGGTCTCGATACGTAATGGATGGTACCGTGGTCGGTTCTGGCGGTTGTTGGATTGGTTGTCTGAATTTTGGGCTTCTGACTATTCGTTACGTCTGTCAAAGATGGTCCAACGGCTTAACATGCTTTCCGAGGTGCGGTATTTATTAGTGTATTGTCAACTAATGAGATAAAAAAAAATAGAACTAGATGCATGCACGTAGTTTTCCTATGGTAGGGACTCCAGAGCTGTATAATTCAATGCAGTTTATTTCAATGAGACGCAGACTGAGCTACAGAGTAACTTGTGCACCCACTGGTTTATTAGCCTTTATATACACCACTAGCTTTTACTCTGATATGCCTTTTCGTGCTCTATTTTGCGCAATGCTGAAGAACTAGTACGATTGTTATAAACGATAATTAGAAAAAGAGAGAGAGATTAAGTACTTATTCGGACTCGTACAGGAAGATCACCAACTGGCCCCAATTCTGTATTATTCCCCGCGAAATCTTACCACGTGCAAACCACGACAATATCGTGTCGTGTTAACGGCAAGGAATCGAAATGTCAACCGTACGGACAAGATGTATATTGAAAGTTCAACAGCAAAAGTATACAAGGTGTTAGGCTGAGGGTTAGTTTATACTCCACAACCACCTATTTGTGCTGCTGGCGCTTTTGTTGCGGCATTCCTTCTTCCCAGCGAAGCACTTGGAAGTGGTGAAGGGCAGGCGTTTCGGGAGCCTGCCTTATGTAATTTTGACGTTCGAAAAGTGCTGATTCTCAGCCTATTTTAAAAAAATGAGTTTTGATTTGTTTTGTTTTCACAGGTTTAACAAAAACATAAGGTAATAAACCGCAATTGAATGCAGCAGTCCAAGTATGCTTATGTAGCAACTTGAACAGGATTCAATGAGCTCTTTCTCAGTAACTTGCACTGACTAGATTTATTAGTCTTTTGATACCAACGCGAAGTTTTCTATCAAACGTAGCTCTTGGAGTTTGGTCAAGTCATTGTGAGCAAACAGTTCTGGTCTAGTTTTTTCTTTTGTTTGTTCTTAGTGTTTGTTATTGTTGTGTACGGATTGGAGCCAACGTGGAATTACTTACAATTACTTATATAAGTATGTGGGCGGTGATTACATAAATCAGTATGCCTTGCCCTTCCCAACTATGTTGGGGTCGGCTACCAGTCTAACCGGATGCAGCTGGATACTAGTATTTACATGTAGCGACTGCCTGTCTGACCTCCACAACCCAGTTACTGGGTAATACGATACCCGTTAGTAGGACTGGTTGTCAGGCTTTCGGGCTTCTGACGACCTGTAACGACTGTCAAAGATCCAGGAATGACAAAGTCAAAGTCGACGGCTTAACGGGCCTTCTAAGGCACTGCAGACAAAGATTGTCACCCATCCACAGACCAACCGCGGCAAGCATAGATTAACCTGGTCAATCGACCCGTGCAGCTGTTATTACTAAGCCACAAGCCCTGGACGGTGATTACATAATCAGCCTATAATGTTCCCACTGGTGGGACACAGGCCTCCTGTCGGTGAGAGGGAGCGGGCCGTAAGCCACCACGCGGGCCCAGTGCGGGTTGGTAGATGTCACATGTCTTCGAATTTTTGCTTCTAGAACATGCCGGTTTCCTCACGATGTTTTCCTTCACCGTTTTGAAAGCAGTGGTGATGAAATAATTTACACAAAGTAAAGCGCCTGGCTGAGTTCGAACCTATGACCTACAACTCGTATGAGGGCTCGTACTCGGGCGGTGATTATAGGTAAGATATTATAAACTAACGCGTTTTTCGTATATTTTGGTAGAAAGAAACTGCATGGTCCTCGAAAGGCACTAAGAGAAAAAGCTACTTAAATAAGTGAATCTGTGGGAGTGAGGGTCTATCAGGAAAACGCACGGAGTTTACGTATTGTAAATTCGAACGATTTTAAAATTGCGAATACTCTTGTCGCCAAAACTTTTTCAAAAATTGTTGTGTTTTCGTTTTTTTTTTTTTAGGTTAGAGCAGTGGTGGCCTAGTGGTAACGGCCGCGACTTACGAGTTGTAGGTCGTAGGTTCGAACCCAGACAGGTTTTACTTTGTGTAAATTATTTCATCACCACTGCTTTCAAAACGGTGAAAAAAAATGTCGTGAGAAACCCGGCTTGTCCCAGAACCTACCAATTCGCACTGGGCCAGCGTGGTGGATTATGGCCCACTCCTTCCTACCGAGAGGAGGCCTGTGTCCCAGCAGTGGGAACATTAAAGGCTGATTATGCTTATTCTTACATCAGTCGATCATGACACACGAAGTCAAATATTTCAAAGAAAAATATTAGTCACTACTTCAGTATTTTACTGGTCGGCTATGGTAGCCGTCCAGTAAAAAACTAAAGTTAATATTTTTGTTATCATATCAATATTTTAGTGTCCACCAAAGATATAAAAATGTAATTTTCACAAATTTGCTTTTGAATAACAGGCCCTAAGCATAACGGAAAAAATATTTACTCTTGAAAGTCATCCCTACATAAGTTTCCATGTTTATGGTAGAAACACAAGAAAAGGTTGTTTATAAGGGATGAAACGAGTTTACAATAACCAATCTAGGGTTGTCACGAAGAAAATTCGTAAACATAGTTTTAAAGTAGATGTAGGTACATGTAGTGAACAGTGGAGGCCCAGTGGTCACGGCCGCGACTTAGTACGAGTTGTAGGTCGTAGGTTCGAACCCAGTCAGGCGCTTTACTTTGTGTAAATTATATCATCACCATTGCTCCCAAAACGATGAAGGAAAATATCGTGAGGAAACCGGCATGTCCAAGAACCAAAAATTCGAAGACATGTGACATTTACCAACCCTCACTGGGCTTGCGTGGTGGATTTCGGCCCACTCCCTCTCACAGAGCGGACGCCTGTGTCTCAGCAGTGGGAACATTATAGGCTGAGTATGTTATGTATGTATGTAGACGTACTTAGTGACAAAAAATTAAAAGACAGTGGTTTGGCCATGTTGATATTTACAAGGCAGATGTGAGTGGCGCGGGCCTGCGGGCGGAGAGCAAGGGGTAGCTCACCGCCCGATCAGGACCAGGCCCGTGCCGGACGGCGCGTAAGTGTTCCACGCGCGCCTCAAAGAGATGTCAGCATAACGAGGGGCCCCTTAGGGCCGAAGCCTGCCGGGTCAGCGGGATTGTCCGAAAGGGTTACCGCTACCCCGGAACATAAAGGGCGAAGGAAGGAACATGGGTGGGTTTTAGTCAGTAAGAGTCTGACACTCCCTTCCGCTCCACCCAGAGCGGGAGGGGTCATTTGATGATTTCCTACCAGAAAAAAAAAAAAAAAAAGGCAGATGTGAGTGGCAACGCCAGTAGGACATATTATAGTGACCTTATAGGAGAAGTTCTTCAGAAAGGTCAGGTGCGTAGTAATCGCAACCGGCGCTGCGCGCTTATATGAGCAGATCTAAGAACGTAAACGAGGCAAAGGGAGAATGTAAGGATAATAGCAGGTGGAGTATGTAGTTTCTGCCTACCCCCATGGGAAGAAAGCGTGATTTTGTTATGTATTATTAGTCACAAATAACAGTCCTAGATTGAATTTCAAAACACTTTGTCAGCTTCAAAGATATTCTACCGCGGCAGAGGGATAAGAGGGATAAGACAAGGTTATCGTGTGGTCAGAGTGACGATACACAGAAATTTCAACCTTAATTTTATTAAGTTACAATGCACTTTGCTGCGAAATTGGGAAGACATAAACGTTGATAATTAACCAAGTTCTTCTTACAGTTACGAAGTCAATTTTTGGGCAACTTTAGGCTGTATTGCTTTGAGGTAAGGTTCGGTTGCGTTTCTCGCGGGTGTATGTTTAAGTTTGTCGGGCTGGTAGTGTCTAGTTACACTAATGGCAGAGTTAGGTTAGGTGTCAGAATACCAACGTTTGATAGAAGTTATATTCCAGGAAACAAATTAATGTCAATAACATCTGGTTGTGTTAGGTGTAATTGATCTTAGGAGAATATCTATTCCTAGAAATAATAAGTTTATGTAATCACAATCAAAACAGTTTCAAATTGATGAATTAATTTGCTAATTATTCGTGTGATTATCGTTATTAATCAATATACTCGTATGTACAAGGATGAAGCTGTGAAGCAGTCTGTGGATCGGTGACTATTTTTGGAACTAAGTTCCTTTTGGCCGCTCGTGTTTTATACACACGCACGAGCGGCACTCGTCAACGGCAACTGCAGCCGTCGCTACACGCGTCAACGGCAGCCGGCGACAATGTGCCACTCGTGTATTTGAGTACGGTGCTCTGTCGCTGCAGTAAACGCCTTTGACGCGTACCGCACGTCTTTATGCACACTTATATTTTGTACACTTGGTGAATAAGAGCTAGGCCGAAAAAAGTGTTACTTTTTATCGATACGATACTTTTGTTAACGTAACAAAAATGACGTGACGGTCAAAATGTCATTTTTCAGTAAAAGCGAAAGGATCTTCGGTCCGGCCGGGTGTCTCACGACAACTTTCGTTTTTACCTAAAATATTAAATGGTATCGCAGTACTTTTAAGGGATTTTTTATTAAAAGATGCCACAACAAAATTCAAACTCAAAATATCTCATCTGCCTAGCCCTCTAACCGTATGCAGCTGAGTACCAGTATTTTACATGGAGCCTATCTGACCTGCACAACCCAGTTACTGGGTTACCGATACCCTTCGTAAGACTGGTTGTCAAAATTTCGTTCTTCTGACGACCCATAACAACTGTCAAAAATCCACGAAAGACAACCGGGAACATAGGCTTAACATGCTTTCCGAGACACGGAGCGGTAAAGATGGTCACCCATTCACGGAGCAACCGCGGCAAGCGTAGCTTAACCTGATCGATCGACCCGTGCGGCTGTTATTACTTAGCCACAAGCCCAAACATATTAAATACCCATTTACAAAAAAAATATCATGTGAAACATTTGGATAGCCGTAATGTTTTTAATGAAAAAGCAATCTATCTGAAATTTAAATATTTTTATCGGTCGATCCTCCCCTGACGGGCACCCTTCAACGAATGTAAAATAAATTGCGATTTATTTCAGAAAATTACATTATGATTATGTATGGTTCAATTAATTCAAGGGCAATATTGGCATTGATTTTTATTTATGCTTTGTAAATTAAGATTATAAAGTTGCAAAAATTAAGAAAATATAAAATAGTTGTAATACTTTTATTACAGGCTGTTAAAATGAATTAAAAAATGTTTTATATAAAATTAACCCCTGTGTTGAAACTAGTTGATATATTGTTTTACCTTTTTGGCGCAGCCGTGAGACAGATCGGACTTTACACTTTTTGATTTGATTTTTATTTTATGTACAGACGCCAGCAGGTCAAGCTACCCGAAACTGTCAAATTTTGCCAATCAACCTTGAACCTTAATGCTTTAGCGATAAAGTTGAAAATCTATTAAAGAAATTTGACAGATTGTAGTAACTTGATGTGCTGGCTTCCGTACTTATGTATCTGGTGTATTGTCTTTTAGTCAGTGCTAAATAAATGTATTTTTTTCTTGTTTCTTTCTTTACACTTCCAAGAACGGCAGCAGGAGCTGTGTCACAAACTAAGCTCCACCTTCTATCCTACCCGCCATTCGTTCACTGCTTTACTCCATCGGCCGTCTCTTCGTCTGGCTAGATGTCCTGAATAATAAATAATTCAATTTAATTTCTCCAGCTCAAGGTCAAAGTGTTTCCACAGACGCGTGGTCGACCGTATCAACACTCTTGAGGTTTAGTTTGAACCAACAAAAGTTTAACTTCAAAATCCACAACGACGAAGTCGTGGGCAAAACTTAGTCAGAACAATTTCATGACCTTTTCATTTTGTCTACCTACCCAGTTTAATCTATACTAATATTACAAAGAGGTAAAATTTGTTTGTATGTAGGAGGTAATCTCCGGTGTTAATGATCCAATTCTAAAAATGTTTTCACTGGTAGAAAGCTACATTATGTGTGAGTGCTATAGGCTATAAATTATGTTTACATCATACATTTTAGCTGAGCTATCACAACTTTGTCTAACAAGTCGGAAAGAAATACCTTTTAAAACAGAATTATTTGCATGCACTGCCTAAACAGTTGTATATAACTAAAAATAATGTACAGCAATCTGGTCCGCCTTAAATAGTTCTACAAAAAAGTCCGCGACACCATATTTCTATCTTTTATATTTTATCTTCTAATATCGCTTTAATGTTTTAAAAAAGTATTTTTTGACATGCTTACGTTTGGATGAAAATGTAAATATGAATCCTTATCAAAATAAATTATTTAATGATCACAAGGATTTCAAGGAGATAAGATTTGCCCTTTACAGTATGTCAATATTGGTCTTATAGTTTCGGAGATAATATAAAATTATTAAAAACGCAAAATGCCGCTAAAACATTCACGAATACAACTTTCATTCATCCCGTGCACATGCTTTGTGCAGACGTTTTATCCATTCACCCATAGATGATGTTGTGCAAATACGTAATTTTTCTGAATTGCGGTTTTAAGACTTTCCGTGGATTGATGACCCTCTCGATTTAGTTTAGTTAGTTAGTTTGTTTGGTTGAACGCGCTAATCTCCGAAATTACTGGTTCGAATTGAAAAATTATTTTTGTGTTTGATAGTCCATTTATCGAGGAAGGCTATAGGCTATATAACATCACGCTACGACCAATAGGAGCGCAACATCAATGGAAAATTTTGCAAAGACGGGAAAGATTATTCCTTTTTGAGAGCTTCCGTTACGTGCGCTGCAGCGCTGTGCTAAACTTTTTAAGTTACGCAAAAATCATGTATGAAAGAATTGTTCCTCTTTAAAAGTTCTAAAAAAAAAGTCCGCGACAGCATATGTCTATCTTTTAAGATTGACTCACTATAACCTTTTTTATGGTAATCAAATTTCTTCGAAATTAATGCATTTTTTGCGAAGGTGTTTTATCAACATGATGATAATCCTTATCCAAATAAATACGTTATTCATCGCAAGTATTTAATTGTGAACAAAATTGCCCTTGACATCACTTGATTTTTTTTTTCCGCAAACAAAATCTATATCTACATATTATACTAATAATAAAGCTGAACAGTTTGTTTGTTTGAACGCGCTAATCTCTGGAACTACCAGTCGGATTTGAAAAATTATTTTTATATTTGATAGCCCAATTCTTTAGGAAGGCTATAGGCTATTTACCATCACGCTAAAACTCTTAGGAATCGAGCATATAGAAAAAAAAGTCAGAAAACGAAGTAGGTGATAGAGCGGGCGGGCGATGTGATACGACGGGTGGATCGGGGGAACAAGAAATTTCACGCGGCAACGTCGCGGGCAGAACCTAGTTAAAAATAAAACAGCCTATATTAGTTTAGCGGTGAATTCTAAATTGTAGTGAATATTGCGTCTCGGTAGATGTGGGTAGTAGTACTTCAGGAGTAGCGTCTAGACCAGTCTAGACTCTTCAAACTTTTTTGTTGATCGAGTTCTATCTACATTTCTGTTTGTACAAATGTTGGTGTTCTAAACTTTTCTAGGCCCGCCGCTTTGGTGTATTACGGCTCACTCCCTCTCACTGAGAGGAGGCCTTTGTCCCAGCAGTGGGAACATTATAGGCTGATTATGCATTACAGTTACGCAACATTTATAAAAGCGTTTTTGTCGTGAAATAAAAAGGCCGCCGGCATACGCTGGATGCGGATGAAGCACAGAACCGGTCGAAGTGGTGGTGCTTGAGGGAGGCCTGTGTCCAGCAGTGGTCGTCTTTCGGCTGAAATGATGGTGATGATGGTTTCAAGAATACCATATTTGTAAAACCATAAAGTATCTACGAATATCAATAGGTCCTGTAAAGGTTGTCCGCTAAAGTCAACCTTATGTAGTGCAGGCTGGCAATAATTCAGCTCTGGTTTCATTCAAATAGTCAAGCAAGTTTAGAACGAGTTTTCAATTATTTTATTAGGCTTTTTGTTTAAATAACGGTGTTAGTTTAGTCGGGAAAATGTAAAGAGGTTCAGTCAAAATAAACGTGAAGAAATCGTAACCGCGTTGTTTTATTGAAGAGCTCTTCAGATCCTCACAGTAATTCGCGAGAGAAAATCGCTTTTGAATCTTGCGTAATGTTATTTGTGTTCGTGTCTGTACCTAACTCTTTACGCGAGCGCGTAGTACCTATTTACTAACACACTTTACGGTTCACTAACATTTATTTATTTAAACTTTTCGCACAAAAAGGCACAAAGGCGGATTTAATGCTTTAGGCATTCTCTATCGGTCAACCAAGGGTAATATTAATAATAATCTTACATTGTTTTGGTTGTTGCATTCTTGGTTGCATCCTTAGACTGACTATCACAGATAAAGTGGTGGTAGTGGTGGTGGATGGTGGTCGTGGTGGTGGGTGGTGGTAGTGGTGGTGGGTGGTGGTAGTGGTGGTGGTGGTGGGTGGTGGTAGTGGTGGTGGGTGGTGGTAGTGGTGGTGGTGGTGGGTGGTGGTAGTGGTGGTGGGTGGTGGCAGTGGTGGTGGTGGTGGTAGCGGTGGTGGTGGTGGTGGTGGGTGGTGGTAGTGGTGGTGGTGGTGGTAGTGGTGGTGGTAGTGGTGGTGGGTGGTGGTAGTGGTGGTGGTGGTGGGTGGTGGTAGTGGTGGTGGGTGGTGGCAGTGGTGGTGGTGGTGGTAGCGGTGGTGGTGGTGGTGGTGGGTGGTGGTAGTGGTGGTGGTGGTGGTAGTGGTGGTGGTAGTGGTGGTGGGTGGTGGTAGTGGTGGTGGTGGTGGGTGGTGGCAGTGGTGGTGGTGGTGGTAGCGGTGGTGGTGGTGGTGGTGGGTGGTGGTAGTGGTGGTGGTGGTGGTAGTGGTGGTGGTAGTGGTAGTGGTGGTGGTAGTGGTGGTGGGTGGTGGTAGTGGTGGTGGTGGTGGGTGGTGGTAGTGGTGGTGGGTGGTGGTAGTGGTGGTGGTGGTGGGTGGTGGTAGTGGTGGTGGGTGGTGGTAGTGGTGGTGGTGGTGGGTGGTGGTAGTGGTGGTGGGTGGTGGTAGTGGTGGTGGTGGTGGTAGTGGTGGTGGTGGTGGTAGTGGTGGTGGGTGGTGGTAGTGGTGGTGGTGGTGGGTGGTGGTAGTGGTGGTGGGTGGTGGTAGTGGTGGTGGTGGTGGTAGTGGTGGTGGTGGTGGTAGTGGTGGTGGTGGTAGTGGTGGTGGTGGTGGTAGTGGTGGTGGTCGTAATAGCTATGCAGTTCTTAAAATAAGAACGTAACTATGATTAATATAACAATAAAAATCTTTAAAAGAAAACTGACAACTTAACCCGGAACTTAGTTATCAGTTTTGTATTAAGATCTTTACCGTAGACGGAATAAAGTTTGAAATCCAAGTGGCTTAATTTTTTTTTTTTTTATATAAATACAAATATTTGTTCCGTGAGGGAATCGAACCCGCGACACGCAGCGCAGCAGCCGATCGCTCAGCCACTGCGCCAACCGTGTTGTCATGGTTTAAAACTGGGTCTGAAATAAACCCCACATGAATAACCCCATTGCAGTATCTACTCCTTTTACATACATAATTGCAAACAATCAAACTGCCTGTTCCCAACTATTTTGGGGTTGGCTCTTAGTCTAACCGGATACCGCTAAATGCCCAGTTACTGAGACACGATACTCTTTAGTAAGACTTGTCAGACAGTTTGGTTTCTGAGTACCCGTAACGACTGGCAAAGATCTGCGAATGACAGTCGAGACCAACAGCTTAACGTGTCTTCCGAGGCACGCAGCAGTATCGAAAGGTAATAGATAGTCACCCATCCGTGAACTGACCGCGGCAAGCGTAGCTTAGCTGTACGGCTGTTATCATTTAGCTACGAGCCCGTTAACATACATACTACACCGAATGAGGTAAAACACATATATAGTAGAAAACATAATACCAACTTCAGCTAGAAATAACACTACCCCGAAAACATGATGAGAAAAGTAATCCCACAACAAAATCTCACACTATAATTATTTCGAGAGTACAAAGCCTCAAGTACGCTTAAGTTTGAAATGACGTAACAGCCTCCGTGTTACTTATCCAAATTGTGAGACATACGACACATTAAGGTATCGCAGAGATCGTGGAATGAAAAGAGATACGCCAAAGTGACTTGATATTTTGTAAATGAAACTTTATGGCTGCGACGCTGTTTTTGACTAAAGAAAGAAAGAAAAAGAAGAAAGAAAAATAAGAAAGAAAATACGTTCATTTGCGGCAAACGCATAAAAAGAACACAAACAAAAAAAAATAACAAGTTGGGGGAAAACATGCATCACATCCACGCAAAACGGCTATCTCTCAGCATAATGCTAAGACCCTATACGAGACAGAGCCCCAGCGCTGGTTTTCTGCGAGTATGACGGTTACTTCGTTTTCTTAGATTATCGATGGCAAAAAGTTCAAACAACTATGGCCTAAAATGCTGCGTGAACTTCCTTCACTGACGCAGTCATTAGATCATCAAGTACACAGGTGACAGCATGCGGCGCAGGATTGAAAGTAGACCATTGTCTGTGGGAAGGTACCACAAACGCACAAGAGAGCTGCGCCATCCGTGAACCCCTATCGATGGAGATTGTCTTTGCTCTGGCTGACTTGGGTTCGAAGTCTTTTATTATTAGCCGGTCTTAAACATCCTCAAAGCTCAGTCTTTCTAGATGAGTTCTCAGAACGTTACCTAAGGTCGTATTCCACCTTAATTTTCTCTCGCTAGACGAATCATAATAATGTGTTGATCCTAAGATCTATGGCTGTAAGCTCCAGGCACAATTTCCACAACATTGTGTTGTTCGTTATACTCGTAATGCTGTAACAAACACAGTTTCGTCTATGTTTTCGTACGTCGCTGCGTGACGCTGGTGATGAACAGTTTCCTAGCTTACGTTACGTGGTAAAAGAGAATACGAGTTTTTTGTAAGACTTTGACAATCAGAAAGCCAATTCTCGTAATTTAAAACGTTCAAAATCTAGTCGCATTCTCATTTCGGCGACAAACAAATGCCAAAAAATGTAGGGAAATTAGGGTTACTTTTGACAGATTGAGACTGATATCAGACTGTGAACGTTCTTAAAAGTTACGAGAATTGCCCCCTTATTTTTTTTTTCCTGGTTCGGAAATCATCATATGACATCACCCGCTCTGGGCGGAGCGGGAGGGCGTGTCAGACTTTTACTGACTAAAACCCACCCGTGTTGGGGGCAGTCGCCTCGAGGGTAGCCAGTAGTCGCCAAGCTGGGCTAAATTGGCATTCATTCAGATGTAATCCCATCCGGATCCGGACCCGGAAGAGGGTTAAACTAGTAACGTGATAAAGTATAATACCCACACGGGTTCCTTCAGTTGCCTATGCCAGGGGCCACAGGATCTCTTTCGAACAACCCGCGGCCCTGGCAGGCATCGGCCCTAGCGGACCCCGTCAGTTCGTGCTGAAATCTCTTTGAGGCGCGCGTGGAACACAACGTGCCGTCGACCCGGGCCTGGTCCTTGCCGGTCGGCGAGCTGCCCATTGCTCGCCGCCCGCAAGCCCGCGCCTACGGTGACCGGGAGTCAGCTGGTGACTCCCGACGTCCAGGACGTCTCCTGCGGCGACTAGGGGCGTGAGGGCGCAGAGATTGCCTCTCCCTCACGCGCTCCGCCTCCTCCTTTGCGAGCATTACTACTTCGCAGAAGGAGGTGGCGGATTCCCATGCACTCTCACTCCGTACCATGGCCTGGACCAGAGCCGGACGCGAGAGATCGCCGCCGCCGATCGCCGCCACCGTATTTTCCACCGTGTCCTCCGGGCGATCCACACAGTGGTGACACCCTGTCGTTTCTTCCCGCCTTATCCTGTTCTTGGATGCATCCTTAGACTGACTATCACAGATAAAGTTTCATAACAGATTAGTAACTACTGAGATTTTTTTACTGAAAATCCTTTGAACCAATCTAATTGCTCTGAGGCAAGAAGCGGTGGATACTGATATAACTATAACGCGAGAATTATACAAAACAAGGTTTTTCTATCGACACAGTTTAAAGAAACGAACCACAATAACTATTCACAACCATCCGATAGGCAGTCGTATTGAAAACACATGTCAATAACTTGATTTGCCTTTTCCTCGACAGCAAACAGCTGTTGTGTTTCCTCCCACCTTATTCTGAACAGGAACGGCAGGCGGAAGGTGAGGGCGCCGTGGCGCCTCTCCAGCCACTCCTCAAAGAGGGGACTTATCGCCGCAATTGTGGCGTGCCCAGCACTGGGTTGCGACAATCGCACTCTCTATGTCGCCATGAGATCCCGCCGGAGCTCTGTCCGCTGTACCGTGATTTCTCGTGGTAGCGGAGTTACGCCCCGGTGTTTTGCCTCCTCTCGCCACTCCCATATGTGGGCGAGGACTTTTGCCTCCAGATCCCATGGCGGCAATCCGGCAAGGAGGCTCCCGCCTCAGCGGAGACCGTGCGGTATCCTCGTATCAGCCGGACGGCCATGACCCTTTGGGACGCGTTCAACCGGCGGACTGGTCGCCGCCTCAAGGAACGCGTCCACACCGGTGTCCCGTAAAGGGCCATGGACCGCACGACCCCCGTATAGAGCCTCCGGCAGGAGGCACGAGAATTGCCCCTCTGGTTTAAAAATCTTGCTTGCTAAAGTAGGTAGCGAATCGTAATTCCTGTCACTGTCGCACAACTGTCAAACTAAAAAGCACAAATTAGAGACTGGAACATGCCCAAGTCAAGGCACGAGCTAAGTTACATTTATAGATCGCGGTCTAAGTAATTATTCTCTCTTTTTGTGGATATTAACTTTATGAGAATAGGTCATGCAGTACCAGAAACCATCGTCAATCATTTAACACTCACACGAAATCTTTTACCATTAATTCCTTATACATTGTGACGTCACACCTGCCACGTAACGCAACCTAAACATACGCTGCTTTAATAATTTACAGTCAGTGCGCAGTTACCTTTATAATGTTGGTTTGTTTAGTAACAACATATTTTATTGTTGTTTTTCAAATTAATTTCGACGCGAACTGTGCTCACCGCTTGTGAGTTTGACTAAACATTCTGCTTCTGTATTCAGACTCATTAATTTCGTGTTCCATGTTAAAAGATTGTCTTTATTCTGTTTTTTTTTTTGTGTTGAAATTGTTTGTTTATGTTTGTAGAGGGATTAGAGGTTTTATTGTGATGATTGTGAGGACTTTTGACTTGTGGAATAACAGCCGCACGGATCGATCGATCAGATTAAGCTACGCTTGCCGCGATTGATCCGTGGATGGGTGGCCATCTTTACATACCAAGACCCCACCATGCGTCGGAAAGCACGTTAAGCAGTTGGTCCTTGCTGCCATTCGTAGACCTTTGACAGTCTTTACGGGTCGTCAGTAGCCCGAAAGTCTGACAACCAGTCTTAGCCCTTGGTAAGAGTTTCGTATTACCCAGTAACTGGGTTGGGGAGGTCAGATAGGCAGTCGCTCCATGTAAAATACTGGTATTCAACTGCATCTAGTTAGACTGGAAGCCGACCCCAACATAGTTGGGAAAAGGCTAGGCAAATGATGATGATTGTGAGGACTTTTATGGTCAAAACACCCTGTTGTTGTACATACATGACCGGTCAAAAACTTTTCCTGAGCAAGGACCAATGGGATTTTTTCTATTCATAGAGAGCAGTGGTGGCCTAGTGGTAACGGCCGCGATGTACGAACGTAGGTCGTAGGTTCGAACCCAGACAGGTGTTTTACTTTGTGTAAATAATTTCATCACGTCTGCTCTTAAAATGGTAAGATAAGATAAGATGAGATAAGATATATTTATTTGTCAAAAACATGTGTAGGTTTACAATCAGTTAGAATGATTACAAAAAAAAAAAAGTTTCAGCATGTTTTGCCTAGAAAGGCGTACAAATATAAAAATGATATAATTCAAAGTATGTACAAAAATCATAAAGTTATGTTAAATTAATAAAAATAATAATAAAATTGTCATGTTCAAAATGTCTAAAGTACATCATTCAAATGGTCGGCAATATTATAGTAGCATTTATTTATTAAAAGCCTCTTCATGCTTTTATTAAAACTAATAATATTCAAATCCTTGTATGCCTTTGGTACCCTGTTGTATAATTTTGGGGCCATGCAGAATACACTGTTACGCATGAGAGCTGTTTTAGCACTAGGTATACGAAGTCTCCGGCTATCACTTTGACTTCGTTCGGAACCATCTGAAGACTTCGGAAACAGTTCGGGATTCTTTTTAACAAATAATACCGTTTCTGATATATGTATACAAGGAAGGAAGTGAGAGAATTTGACTTTGAAGGAAATCATCGTGAGCAGCATCTTAGAACCAAAAATTCAAAGACATGTGACATCTACCAACCTGCACTGGGCCCGCGTGGTGCAGGATTATGGCCCACTCCCTCTCATCGAGAGGAGGCCTGTGTCCCAGCAGTGGGAACATTATGTTGCGCGCCACAATTAATGCCTGGTGACATTATTTACCACTAGTGCCACCTAGTATCGAGTAGCAGAACTAATAGAGACAAGATCCTTCTTGAAATTTCGATGCTAGAACTTTCTAGAACTATCGACATCTGGTCAGTCGGGGCCGGTATGCACTCGAACATTCTAGGAATCTAGATGTTTTTACAATAGAAGGTTCTAGAACTATCTGCGGCACTATTTATAAGGCCGGGTGAGAAATGACCGAGGCAGAGAGTTGGATAAGCGATACAAGCGAATACATCGAAAGCAATCTTCAAGTGCGACTTAAGTGCAATTGTGTTTTATAATTAGTGTGTTTGAGTTGTTATGAGTGTTGTTTAATTACGACTAAAGTGTAATTTTTGGTAATTTATATCGGCAGTTTTAATTGCAACGAACCCCGAAACTCGTAACAATTATAAGTTAATTATGTTGTTAATGTACTTTTTGAGTTTACATTGGACATTAATGACTTTTGTAAAGGAAAACATCGTGAGGAAACATTCGCTATTTTTTTATTTTATTTTTGAAAACACACAACTATTATCACTGGCTTCCCTAATACAATAGTGTAATTATCTCGTAGTTATAATAGCTTACAAAGATTAGACTTACAACAACTAACATGGACTTATAATTAATAGGTATAACTCTGAAATCGCAACTCGTCTCGACCAATCACAGATTTATAAACTAAAGGGAGATATGCCAAGGGGGCGTGGCGCGTGCGAACAATGTATGCACAAAACAGAAACAAACGCGGGCGCCGTTGATTTGTCAATAAGAATTGTCAATGTAGTTGTGTGTCTCAACGTTGCGATCTGCGTTACGCGATTGGCTCGCGTTGAGTGTGGTGACTGTTATAGTGTGAGTGACCGCGTGTTCGTATTGTAGTGCATATGTAGTTGAAGGCGACAGCCGGACTCGAACAGTTGGGCAGCCACTCCATATCTCCCTTTAGTTTATAAATCTGTGGTGGTGATCAATGCTCATGCCTTCTCAGTTTAAGAAGAGGCCTTTGACCTGCAGTGGGACAATAAAAGGCTGATATTTTATTACAAAAATCTTTGGTTAATCATTCTAAAATTAAATCTCATACATTGCAATTTAATCATGAAAACTTTAAAATGAATAAAAAGAAATGTAAGAAAAATATTTAAAAAAAAACTTATTCCGAAATTATAATTCGTGGAACTCTCTTGTGATCTTGCCAAGAAATGTCAAAGTCGAGTTTTTCAATAAAAATGTGAATTCTGAAGAAAGTTAAGAATTGAAGCTAATGTACAAAGTTCTTTTATTTTAGTTTTTTTGCAACTTGAATATAAATACTTATTTGTTATATTCTTCTTTGCGTGTCGATGGTAATCTAAATGGACTCGGCCTAGAATTCGGCTACGGGTGTGGCGCCATCACTAGCGTCCATTATTTTCTGCAATGTGGTATGAAAGATTAATTGATTTCTAAGTACTATACGATAGTTGCCCATTCATATGCCGTATCTTTAGTTTGTAACAAAATAAAAGGGGTTTATGCATAAAATAGCAATGATAATGAATGAACTATTAGGAGCTTGTGGCTAAGTAATAACAGCCACATGGGTCGATTGATCAAGTTAAGCTACGCTTGCCGCGGTTGGTCCGTGGATGGGTGACCATCTTTACATACCAAGACCCCTCCATGCCTTGGAAAGTACGTTAAGCTTTTGGTCCCGGCTGTCATTCGTGAATCTTTGACGGTCGTTACAGTTCGTCAAAAGCCCGAAAGTCTGACAACCAGTCTTACCAAGGGGCTTCGTATTACCCAGTAACTGGGTTGTGGAGGTAAGATAGGCAGTCGCTCCATGTAAAATACTGGTACTCAGCTGCATCCGGTTAGACTGGAAGCCGACCGCAACATAGTTGGGAAAAGGCTAGGCAGATGATGAATGAACCATTTGTGGGCACTGCAGTACCTACCTAAGTCTTCTTTTCTATACATTGTTGGATTATGGACGAATAATAATCAGATATCGCAGATAGAAATAGAGATATTGGGAGCTTTTCTTAACCCTAGAGAGGCATGAGGAACATGGTGTAAATTTCACTCATACTCCATAGAAAAGGGTGGAATCCTCCGAACAGACGGGTGCTGTCTCTGGTGGGCTACTTCAGAATATATTAATCGTTTCTCTGGTCTTCCCCTACTCTTGATCCCCTACAAAGCCCAGAGGGTTTTTGAGCAAGCATATGCAGGGCGAAAAGTTGATAGCTGAATAGGTGCGGCATGATGAGCGAACACCGAAAATATATTTGAAAAGTTTCTGATAGGAACCCTGGGGTCAGGAGTCCAATTTCAGATTTCAAAAAAGGCCTAAAAATAAAGGGATTTTTGGTGCCGTTGATTTTATAACGATCCATCATCCATCCACCCATCCACGTTGATATTGAAAACCTCTTTATCACTTCTCACTATTATTTTAATTCATGTCTATAAAAGCAAATCCAAAACATAAAATAAAACATGTTCAGAGTGAATCGTGGAGTGTTTGAAACGCAGCACGTTTATGACACTGCACTTTATAACATTTATGTTTCTAAACAATTACGCTAAAATTGTACCGTTTTGTTGCTAGGGCTGTTGCTGTTCAAAGAGACTAAAAAGAGATTTTTTTTCCTTGTTTTTTGAGATCTCCTTATTTATAAAATAACCTCCTCGATACTGCATATATCTAGAACTCGGAGATTATTTTTTTACAATTGTACGGGTACCTACTTGATAATTAGACTAACCTTGTCTTTTTTTTTAACGTTGCCCCACGCTAGGAATTACTCCTGTATCGTGGGTGCGTTTACAAACATTTAAACTCACAAACACAAACAGCCAGACCCGGAACAACTACCTGTAGGCAATACAAATATTTGTTCCGTGTGGGAATCGAACCCGCGACACGCAGCACAGCAGTCGATCGCTCAGCCACTGCGCCAACCGTGTTGTCTTGTTTCAAATACTCAGATATAGCATAATCAATCTATAATGTTCCCACTGCTGGGGCTCAGTCCTCCTGTCTTCGAGAGGGAGTGGGCCATAATCTACCACAGGGGCTCAGAGAGGGTTGGTAGATATTTTCGAAATTTTAGTTCTAGGACATAGGTTTACTCTCGATGTTTTCCTTCACTGTAGAGCAGTGGTGATGAAATACAAATAAAAGACCTGAAATAAGAATAAAAGACCTGCAAAATGCAAAACCGCAAGAAAATTTGAATTTGGTAGCCTGCGAAATTTTTTTTAAAAGTTAAGAATTGAAGCTAATGTACAAAGTTCTTTTATTTTAGTTTTTTTGCAACTTGAATATAAATACTTATTTGTTATATTCTTCTTTGCGTGTCGATGGTAATCTAAATGGACTCGGCCTAGAATTCGGCTACGGGTGTGGCGCCATCACTAGCGTCCATTATTTTCTGCAATGTGGTATGAAAGATTAATTGATTTCTAAGTACTATACGATAGTTGCCCATTCATATGCCGTATCTTTAGTTTGTAACAAAATAAAAGGGGTTTATGCATAAAATAGCAATGATAATGAATGAACTATTAGGAGCTTGTGGCTAAGTAATAACAGCCACATGGGTCGATTGATCAAGTTAAGCTACGCTTGCCGCGGTTGGTCCGTGGATGGGTGACCATCTTTACATACCAAGACCCCTCCATGCCTTGGAAAGTACGTTAAGCTTTTGGTCCCGGCTGTCATTCGTGAATCTTTGACGGTCGTTACAGTTCGTCAAAAGCCCGAAAGTCTGACAACCAGTCTTACCAAGGGGCTTCGTATTACCCAGTAACTGGGTTGTGGAGGTAAGATAGGCAGTCGCTCCATGTAAAATACTGGTACTCAGCTGCATCCGGTTAGACTGGAAGCCGACCGCAACATAGTTGGGAAAAGGCTAGGCAGATGATGAATGAACCATTTGTGGGCACTGCAGTACCTACCTAAGTCTTCTTTTCTATACATTGTTGGATTATGGACGAATAATAATCAGATATCGCAGATAGAAATAGAGATATTGGGAGCTTTTCTTAACCCTAGAGAGGCATGAGGAACATGGTGTAAATTTCACTCATACTCCATAGAAAAGGGTGGAATCCTCCGAACAGACGGGTGCTGTCTCTGGTGGGCTACTTCAGAATATATTAATCGTTTCTCTGGTCTTCCCCTACTCTTGATCCCCTACAAAGCCCAGAGGGTTTTTGAGCAAGCATATGCAGGGCGAAAAGTTGATAGCTGAATAGGTGCGGCATGATGAGCGAACACCGAAAATATATTTGAAAAGTTTCTGATAGGAACCCTGGGGTCAGGAGTCCAATTTCAGATTTCAAAAAAGGCCTAAAAATAAAGGGATTTTTGGTGCCGTTGATTTTATAACGATCCATCATCCATCCACCCATCCACGTTGATATTGAAAACCTCTTTATCACTTCTCACTATTATTTTAATTCATGTCTATAAAAGCAAATCCAAAACATAAAATAAAACATGTTCAGAGTGAATCGTGGAGTGTTTGAAACGCAGCACGTTTATGACACTGCACTTTATAACATTTATGTTTCTAAACAATTACGCTAAAATTGTACCGTTTTGTTGCTAGGGCTGTTGCTGTTCAAAGAGACTAAAAAGAGATTTTTTTTCCTTGTTTTTTGAGATCTCCTTATTTATAAAATAACCTCCTCGATACTGCATATATCTAGAACTCGGAGATTATTTTTTTACAATTGTACGGGTACCTACTTGATAATTAGACTAACCTTGTCTTTTTTTTTAACGTTGCCCCACGCTAGGAATTACTCCTGTATCGTGGGTGCGTTTACAAACATTTAAACTCACAAACACAAACAGCCAGACCCGGAACAACTACCTGTAGGCAATACAAATATTTGTTCCGTGTGGGAATCGAACCCGCGACACGCAGCGCAGCAGTCGATCGCTCAGCCACTGCGCCAACCGTGTCGTCTTGTTTCATATACTCAGATATAGCATAATCAATCTATAATATTCCCACTGCTGGGGTTCAGTCCTCCTCTCTTCGAGAGGGAGTGGGCCATAATCTACCACAGGGGCTCAGAGCGGGTTGGTAGATATTTTAGAAATTTTAGTTCAAGGACATGCCGGGTTTACTCACGATGTTTTCCTTTACTGTTTTTAGAGCAGAGGTGATGAAATACAAATAAAAGACCTGAAATAAGAATAAAAGACCTGCAAAATGCAAAACCGCAAGAAAATTTGAATTTCGCAGGCTACCTAGTTCATCCACCTACATTTACGTTACTTAAATTAATAGAGACACAACGCCAATTTGCCGTGTTATAGCCGTTTCATACAACAGTCTAAAAATGATAGTTGTGATTTGAAAATACGGACAAATTAAGTAGGTAGTCAATTTAATAAATAATGACAAAAACTTAACAATTGCAATATTGTGGTTTGTGCCCATCTAACAAATTCTGCTCTGTTTCAAAAACTACTCTTTCATTTCAAAAATTGCGCTTTCAGTGCCACCCCTGAAATTCAATTTCAGCACAAAGTAGTGTTCGTATTTAGTGTGGGACAAAATAATGCACTTTTGGAGCACGACGCGGCGCCCGGGTAACGAATAGCGTGCCCTGTTAATAATATTGAGGTTTAAATCTCAGGGGAACAGCACAGATTAAATTGCTACCGTATTTTGCTTTTCCTTGACAAGTTTTTAGGTTTTGTTATATGGTATTCTGAAACTTATTTTCTATTTATGTTAACTGAATGACAAAGCTATTGTGGTAAGTGGTTGCTAGATGTAATCATCGATTTAAGTCCTACAAACATTTGTTTTTCTGCAGCACACAACCTCTTACCTCAATCAATCAACTCAGGCTGAGTTGATTGATTGTGTTATGAGGTCTTGTGCATTGCAGTCCACTGCTGGACATAGGCCTCTCCTAGACTGCACAACATCACCCTGTCCTCCGCCTTCCGCATTCCGTTTACCCCAGCCACCTTCTTTAGATCGTCCGTCCATCTAGCCTCCTGCAACCTCTTACCTCCATGATCAAAATTATGTGTGTGAGGTAAGTAGGTTGTTGCCTCACACATTCCATTAACTATAAGTTGTTCAAAATGAGTTATCGTTGATTTTTTTTACCCAAAATTTCCATTATTATGACACCACGGAAAATTCAATGTGGCACACGTCGTCATGATGTAAATTTTCATTTAGGTACATTTCAGTTCGCTATTAATTAAATTATTTTTTTTGAAATTCCTCTTGTTTATTAAACCTTAAGTCACAAATAATTGCGGTGACAATTTACGCGTCCGCCGAATGTTATAACTATTGGGCGCCATACAATAAATTGTGTGCACCTCCATTAGAGAGCTGCCCGCAGCCTCCCCCGGGCGCCGTTACAGCAGATTACGGGATTATATCAAAGAGATGCACAGCTTACATGGTGATTAAGATATTCCCAGGGATAGTTTCCAAGTGGCTATCTGTTAAGAAGGTCTGTTACATTAGATTGTAGGTTACGTAATTATTATATAAATTCATGCCGTGTTCAAGGCTAACTTTACATACGTTTGGTGTGAAGGCGACTTATTCAAATACACTTTTATGGCTCCATGGCCATGAGCTACAAGCTCTAGCAACACGAGTCTTGCGATAGCGATTGTGGAGAAAACACAATATTAAACAAGTTGTTTAGCGCATGCCACGAGTGATTTGCGGGGAGACGCACAGAAGCAGGTGAGTACTCATACACACGAGCGGCATGCGAGGCAACTGCAGCCAAAGACATTTTTTTTTTGGCATCTCGCACTTCAACCTTTGAGGTTTTTGTCTGCTTAACCGGGCTTGCCTGTGGATGTCTTAATAAATTAAGGCCTCCAGCCAGGGCATAAAAAACTAAGCGACTACACGCTACAGGCACCTGTGGGGTATGGACCTCGGCTTACTTCGACCTCGCTGGGAGAGGGCAACAAGGGACAGGCTGGATCGGAATTAACAGCCATCGACAACGTGCCGATCTTGTATTTGAGTACGGTGCTCGAATACACGAGCGACACGGCGGATGTCGGCGGATGCTGTTGCCTCTGCCGTTGACGCGTGCTGCTCGAGTGTATTAGCCGTGCAATCATGCGCAAATGTCATGTGAAACCTGCATTCTATAACCTGCAGTCCTCAACATAGTCATCAGAAACCCAAACGTAGGTAGGTGCTTAAAACGCGTTAATTCCATGTCAGTTGCCTTGACCCTGCCGTACCTAAGAGTCACAGACTGATTTATACTTGTAATCCCTTTTATTTCCACCTTCACCTTTGTTACCAAGGCCCTCTGTTTGTAAAGCTGTAACCTGTAAATATTTACGAGAACAGCGACACATCCTACCATTACACGTGGTCTGTGGCTCCCGAGGGCGTGTTTGTGAAAAAATGGCGCACATTCTCGAGAGCGGCCATTTAATAATAACTGACATACGTATGTAGGTAATTGAGACGACGTTGTAATACTTTTGTAGGTCCTTTGTCCTTTATTATAATAAATAATAATGATACTCGCCTATTATTGCCCCACGGCAGGGCAAAGACCCCTTCTCATACAGAGAAGGCACGAGCATTGATCACCATGCTTGCTGCTCAAGACGGGTTGGCGATTTCAGACTTTTTTTTTTTTGGATGGGAAATCATCAAATGACCCCTCCCGCTCTGGGTTGAGCGGAAGGGAGTGTCAGACTCGTACTAAAACCCACCCATGTTCCTTCCTTTGCCCTGTGTGTTCCGGGGTAGCGGTAACCCTTTCGGACAATCCCGCTGACCCGGCAGGCTTCGGCCCTCAAATTATGCTGACAACTCTTTGAGGCGCGCGTGGAACACTTACGCGCCGTCCGGCACGGGCCTGGTCCTGATCGGACGGAGAGCTACCCATTGCTCTCCGCCCGCAGGCCCGCGCCTACGGTGGCCGGGAGTCGTCACGCGGCTCCCGACGCCCGGAGCGGCTCCCGCGGCGGCGATTTCAGACTTATGTATAATATTAAGTATATATAAGTCCTGGGGGTCTACTCCGAAGTGGTATCGGGCGAATGTTCGGCCGTTTCCTGCTACGAAGTTACTAATTGGTTTGGTCGGTCCCGATCCTACACTCCTACTCTCTTTCGAATATTGATTATGGTCCCACCCAACTGAGCCGATCCGAACTTTTTTCGCATTTTTCAATAATATTCAGTTCGGCCATGTGTCGGTCCGATTCGATTATTCGCACTTTGCACTTCGTAGTGGACCCCCAGGTCTCCTCACGATGTTTTCCTTTAACAATGTCAGTAATGTCCAAGAAGATAAACTTAGATAGTACATTATAAAATCCTTTATTTTCTAAAAGCTCAGTTTCTCGTCTAATGTGTTTCTCATAACACAAGTAAGTACCGCGAAAATAAGCATTGCAATAACAACCCAAATTAAATATTGTCTCTGCTTCCTACTGCAAAGCAAATACATACCATAGAGCATAATTATACTCTTCACACTCCCCTATAGTCTGTTCACAGTTATTTTACTTCTGACAGCAATAACGTAACATCTCTGACAGCAGCAACCTTATTGTTACGACGATAAAGATCACAATGATTTTGACAGACATGTCAATGGCGGCAACCCAACAACAACCTATTCGAATGAGAATAAAGATCATTGTGATTTAGACAGTGGTGCAAAATCGGAAGTAAAGGTGTAATGTAATTTTCCAAAGCCAAATTCTCCTTTCCTTTTTATCCGACTGCCCAAATGGTTCATTGTTTTTGTCTTTGTTTCTGACTATTTAGTTTGTATTTTTGAAAAGGCCTCTCTTTTTTTTTAAAAGTATGTATTCCAACTTGCGGAGGTCCATTTTTCTCTCTGTGTCTGAAAAGTTATGTATATACCAGAGTTTTACCACGAATAAAATTCTTACATGATATTTGATATCACACTTATTTTTACAGTAAAACCACAAAAATCCTCCAAAAATATTCTAGCCAACCACCGCTACAGAAATATGCTATCATAAACCATTTTATGAGCACTTCTATCAAACACGGCTAGCCAGCGATCCTTTAGAAATCATTTAGGAATCTCTTCATCACCAAACATTCTGACTTGCTTCGCAAGGCTTCCTTCTGAGCCACTTTTTATGAGATAAACTGGTTACGACTGACGCGCACTGAATACTTAATATTTGTTCCTGGGATTGAGATAAAAGGGACCTTCGTTGTGGTGTTTTCCTGTTTAAAAAATTATTGTATATTGGACCGAACGCACTTTAGAGGTAAAGGTGGGTACTATTGTAAATTGTCTGTTTAGTTAGTTATTACTACGTAAGCTAAAGAGTTATGTATTTTTTGCCGTTTTATGTATTAGAATAGAAAACTTTTATTTCAGACAGGATTCCATAGGGTTAGTAAAAATTTTACTTAACTTCTACTGGTAGTGGCAACAGCGATTTTTATTTTTGTTAATTTTTCTTACAACAAAATGTTGCTGTTGCTTGACGCCTGCAGACAGGATTGGTGCACTAGAGTGAACTCAAGACAAAGAAGAGTGGAAAGGAGAAAGGGTGCTTTGCCCTGCAGTGGGACAGCATCGGCTAAAAATATTAATAATTATTAAGTTAACAAGCAGAGGGACAATTCTCGTAATTTTAAGAACGTTCACAGTCTGATCTCAGTCTCAATCTGTCAAAAATACGTCTAATTTCCCTAAATTTTGACAAGTTTTTGACATTTGTTTGTAGCCGAGATGAGACTGCGACTAGATTTTGAACGTTTTAAATTACGAGAATTGGCCTTCTGATTATAACAAAAACTTAAATATCCAAACGATTAGACTTTGTCGTTGACTGTTTATACATTAAAAGCTCAAGCTGGGCACTTGTGGATGTAGCTACATACAGTATTTTATCTCACGAAGCGACGCGCGCTTTACTTGTGGTTACCACGTGTATAAACATGCTGTGAATGTGTGTATGAGCGCAGGAGTTCTCGGTACCGTCCGAGACAATACCGAAGTTGGAAATGTGTGACGCTGTGTTTGCGTGTGTTACGTGTTGACGCTACTCGTCTTCACACACTAATTGTAAGCGTGTTTGTACACTTGGCTATCACAGGCAAAGCACGTGTCGCTTCGTGAGATAAAAATACAGTACCTACGAAACCATACCTACAGTAGCTAGCGGAATATTATTGAATAGAGTCGAATTTACTATTTATTTCGGATATAAAATACGTTTGGTGCGTTGCCTATCAATATAAATGTAAGAATAAAAGTTTTCTCTCCGTTTTGCCGATTTCTAATTCGACAAAGCTCAAATAAAAACTACGGTAAAATTCCTTAGGGAAACATTCCAGAATTTCACAGAAGATCGCGACTGTCCTACAAAGTACAGACGTCAGCACATCTAGCTACTACAATTTGTCAAATTTCTTTAATAGATTTTCAACTTTATCGCTACAGTATTAAGGTTCAAGGTTGATTGGGAAAATTTGACAGTTTCGGGTAGCTTGTATCTGTACGTTTCTATGAGATCCTACCATTATGGTGATTAAATCAAAAATCGATCGACACATAAAATTGTACGAGGTGTGCACCGAGACGGCGGGTGTCGGGCATCGAGTGTCGGTGACGCCACTACTATGAAACTGGGGAATTTATAAGAAAACAATACTCGTTTATTGGAATGGTTATATTACAGATATTATATTTTATTTCTTTGGGGAGTGATTATCGTTCGATGGTATTGTTCAATGGCAGTGTATTTATTTTAAGATTTAAATACATATTATAGCGTAGCACTAAACCAGCCTATGATGTTTCCACAGCTGGGACACAGGCCTGCTCTCTGTTAGAGGGAGAGAGTTATAATCTAAAACGCGAGCTCAGTGCGGGTTGGTCGAAAGATAAATTCTTTTAACAAAAATATTTAAACAAAATGCTAACATTTAAGGTGAAAAAGGTGGCGTGGTTCTTGATTAATTTGATCACTTAGAGTAAATGGGCCTGCTTTTGACCTCGATCACACCTGATGAAAAGCGATGGATGAGGTCTATGATGGAACGAGCGTGCTTAAAGTTAGTCCATTTGACTAGAAAAAGCAACCCATGGATCGTGGAAGGCTATGGGAGAACCCTTGCCCAGAACTATGGAACAGCACAGGTTGAAAAAAGGCAGGTGTTTAATATAAAGCTCCATTTACACGATGCAAGTATCTTGCCTGTGGCATACCATAAAATTGAAGCAAGAAATCCTACTTCCTACTAATATTATAAACGCGAAAGTTTGTATGGATGGATGGATGTTTGTTACTCTTTCACGCAAAAACTACTGAACGGATTAGGATGAAATTTGGCACACATATAGTTTATAACCAGGATTAACACATAGGATACGTTTTATCCCATAACTGATACGGCTGAAACCGCGGGGCGCAGCTGGTAATTTATATCATAGCACTGCGGAATTTCTTTTCTAATTGTCGCAACATTATGCTGAGATAGGAGCCTTTTTAGCCTCGTACAGGCCTTTTTCTTGTTTTTTTTTTTTGTTTTTAATGGCTTGCGTTACACGATCCTTTTTATGTCCTTCTTTTTTACTATTTGTGTGTCCTGTGCTGTGTGTTTGTGTGTCTGTGTGTGGGTATTTGTATTGTCTGTGCAAAAAAAGGAGGAGGTTCTCAATTCGACTGTATTTTTTTTATGTTTATTACCTCAGAACTCCGTTATTGATAAACCGATTTAAAAATTGTTTTTTTTATTTGTAAGGATATACTTTCAAATTGGTCCCATAGAAATTTCATGAAAAACGGTTCAGTAGTTTGGTTTTTAAACCAAAACTACTGGTAAAAATTACAACTTCAAAGTGAAAAATAAAAACGTTTTTGAAAAAAAAAAACAACCGGCTTTCAAAAAAGACATTATCTACAAAGTGAAAAATAACTTTAATTTCGGAAGTCGGTGGCAAACAACGAAAATGCGAACCCAACAACACCGACGACTTCCGAAATTAAAGTTATTTTTCACATTGTAGTGTCTTTTTTGGAAGTCGGTTGTTTTTTTTTTTGTTTTCTATATCATCTAAACATGGTACAGACGATACAACTTTTATTGTTGCTTCGAATTACATACGAGTACAAAATGGAACGCCACAGGCAATTATATCGCAGCGTGTAAATCAGGCTTTAGCGATAATATTGACAATATAAATTATTATTCATGTGTGGTGGACATTACCAGCATTTTATTGAAACCATAAAACTAATTAGGAATGGGTAATTATATTAATAGGTATTATTATTTACTAACACCCTAATTGTTTAACACACTAAAATCACAATCTGAATCATTTAAAAGGATATTGCTAATCCGTTGCTTCATATGTTCGAAAAATAACGCAATGAATATTGTTGAACTGTCAAAATGAAAGCGATTGCTATCGATAGTGTGTGTTACGCAATTACCCCGCAGCATAATTCAGCTCGGTAAATGTTTTAGTTTTATTTTTAATCTTAATCAGGGCACCCCGTTTATCCGTACCAGCTTGTGTTTTTAGGGGTTCAGGTTAACGAGCCTGTACAGTAATTAAAACTTTATCCCGAACTTCAGTGGCTTCCGTTACGAAAATAACTTGATAACCTACATATTTTGATATAGGCCGACAGGAATACAGTTTAGTTGGAAGGCGAAATATATTATAACACACGATGTAATTATCGTTGTCTTTTCCCAACTATTTGGGGGTCGGCTTCCAGTCTAACCAGATGCATCTGAATATGAGTATTTAACATGAAGAGACTGCCTACCTAACCTCCACATGCCCGTTACTAGGTAAAACGATACCCCTTGGTAAGACTGGTTGTCAGACTTTTGTGCTTCTGGCTACCCGTAACGACCAACCAACACACGGTCCCAGTGCGGGTTAGTGGATGTCACATATCTTAGAATTTTGGTTCTAGGACATGCCGATTTCCTCACGATGTTTTCCTTTACCGTTTAGAGAGCAGTGGTAATGAAATAATTTACACAAAGTAGAGCGCCTGTCTGGGTTCGAACCCACCACACCACACTCGTAAGTCGCGGCCGTTACTACTGGGCCACTACGGCTCCCATAGCTCATACCTTGATAAAAATATTAGGCAGTCCTTGCAAACTGCCTTAGTCAGCAAGGACTGCCTTATGTTTTTGCTACCGGGGCACTCAACGGCGATAATTGGCACAAAACTTGACTTTTCGACATAGCACGTTTTGCAAGTGTGAGTGTGTGTGAAGTGACTTATCACTTCAATCGTCTATACTTTGTATATACTTCACTTGAACATAGTAAGTAGGTAACTACCGTTTGCAGTACGCAGTCAAATTACTCAAGGACGTGATCGTGTAACGTAAACACGTTTCTGTAACGTTTGCTATGTTACTCACGAGCGCTAGGGTTTGGTAACAAAAAAATGAGCAGCATGAATGTATACAAAATTAAATCAAGTTACTTTACATGTATGTGACGGAGAAGGTGTGTGTCTTGTTATCATCAGGCATATTTTAACTACTGTGGGCGTACTATTATGGGTAGTGTTGGTTATTTCGAAAAAGAAAAACAGTTTGCAGATCAAATCAGATTATAATTTACGAACAAGTTTACAACACTAGCGAATCACACACGAACGCGAGACAGTTTCTGAGCACATGTTGTCCGTATGATGTCCAATGTCCAAGAGAGCTCTGCTCCACACTGTTCTTGCAACAAGAGCAGTGTGGAGCTTCCAATCACCCCCACGAAATCAGGCCAGACTCTGTCTAGAGCCACCAGATGGCGCTAGCGTTCCGAATAGTCAAATGAATGACTCCGACATATGTGATAGTGGTTAAACGCTAATCTATAAAATATTGAAATAAAAATGTTTTGACATCCACAAACTTCACATCGACAGTTGTCGGCAAACCCAGCATAGTTTTGCTAATCACACTACATAGTCGTGTGTCCCATAACTGTCTATATTATTACCTAGCTATTGTGCTAACATCTCCTTTGATCATACCCAGCTCGCTACACTAGATTGACTATTAGCAATAGTGTGATGTGTTACATTGTCTTAGGTGTTCAGCATTATCCGGCTATAGTAATAATTAACTACAGTAATATCTCATAGAATTAAGCTACTTATCTGACCGAGGCCTGATATGCCTGGTGATCTGTAATACACAGGTTTTAGCTACAATAATCACTAGTCTCCATTTCATGTTACTTTGGCTCAATACTGTGCTTCTGAGAGGCTTGTGGCTAAGTAATAACAGCCACACGGGTCGATCGATTATGTTAAGCTACGCTAGCTAAGCACGGACTAACCGCTTGCTGCGGTTGGTCCGTGGATGGGTGACCATCTTTACATACTAAGACCCTCCGTGCCTCGGAAAGCACCTTAAGCCGTTGATCCCGGCTCTCATTCGTAGATCTTTGACAGTCGTTACGGATCGTCAGAGGCCCGCAAGTCTGACAACCAGTATTACCCAGTAACTGGGTTGTGTAGGTCAGATAGGCAGTCGCTCCATGTAAAATGCAGGTATTCAGCTGCATCCGGTTAGACAGGAAGCCGACCCCAACATAGCTGGGAAAAGGCTAGGTAGATTGACTGTGTTTCTGATCATGAGAGAACAAATAAAGAATTACTTTGATATAATGTCTTTTAGGTAGGTATACTTATCTTTGAAAGTCTGTATGTTTGTGAGTTTATCTCCCATGTAAAGAGACTGGTCAGACTGCAGGCTGCGTGTGTGAAAACCCTCATTAAAAACCAACCAATACTGAAGGTCTTACGAATCAGATACAGGACACTATGTCACTCACACTGGCGATCACTCGACCAACCAAGGACATCGTAGTGCTGTGAAGCATTCGATATTCAGCAGTCACTGCTATCAAAACGGCGAAGGAAAACATCGCGACGAAACCGGCATGTCCTAGAACCAAAAATTCGAAGACATGTGACATCTACCAATCCGCACTGGGCTCGCGTGGTAGATTACAGCCCTTTCCCTCTCGAAGAGAGGAGGCCTGTGTCTCAGCAGTGGGAACATTATAGGCTAATTATTATTTCGAGGAAAGATATTGCGATACATTCCTTTACATACAGACAGAACTGAAATGATAACCAAGTGAAGAGAAATACTACTAAAACTTATTCTCTTCCAGCGATATGGCACATAAACAGGTTAAAAGCGTTGCCACAAACTACTTCCACACCTAACTTTAGCCTTTAGCACTAAAGCGCAACTAAGCGGTTAACCAAATTCCCTAACTTCGTAGGAACACATTTGGAAAAAATATTTCCCTGTGTAAGGTGCTTTCATGCGGGATTTTTTGGATGGAGGTTATATTTCAATAGTTTTCTATTTGCATTTAGGCCGCGTAATAAATGACGATGAAAGAATATTTATTTCTGTAAATTGCTTAAAAAACACTTTTTCACGCCATAAATAAATTATGTTTTAAAACCTAGATGAGTGATGGTTTAGATCCTATTTCTGCATGGCTCTGGCACTCTGCTTGGTTTTAATTACAACATACAAAAGCGGCTGAAGGATAACTTTTTAGATCCATAGTCGCAATCGTGAAAATCCTTGACATATAGTAGTCCAGGAATGAAATTATCCGGAAAAGAATCGTAGTTACGGACATAGCTTACGGAGTAAGCTGAAGCTGCAGTGGGCTGGCCATGTTTGTCGAAGGACCTATAGCCGGTGCAGCAGACGAGTCCTGCAGTGGAGCGGTGTAATGACAAGCATAGTGTGGGATGCCCCCCAGCTAGATGGACCGACGACCTTAAAATGGGGGCTGGAACAGACTGGATGTGGAAGGCAGAGGACAGAGTGTTGTTGACTCAGCCTTGGAGAAGCCTGTGTCCAGCAGTGGGAAGTAGCAGTCCACTACTGGAAATGACTTATGTCAAGTCGCACGCCATTTAATTTTATCTTCGATCACTTTTATCTATCCATCACCAGTCTCCCTGTGAAAATCGTCATCCCAACAGACACGCGATACGAAACTTGAACCATAACCAATTTCATCAAAATTTTATCGAAATTAATAACACATAGTCACCCACGGAAATTAGCACAACGACTATTTATCAAACAGTTTCAGCCAAACGCCAAATATACCGCGAATTTACCCCAAAATCTACAAATCAATTGAAACGGGAATTTCTGACGATTCACCATCAATCACCCTTCTAATGATTCCTCATAATTTCTGAAACTCTTCAAATGATTATGGTCTATATTAATGATCACTTTAAGTGTTAATTTTGCTGTTCAAATTCCTACTTTACCCACACGTGATGAGGTAGGTATTTGAGTGGGTATTTCCACCCCTGCAGGCATTCATTTGTAACTATTTGCTCGCCGCAATGAGAAACATTAATACGCGGTAATAGTGTGCTGACGAAGGCTTTGTAGTAAGCTTTGAAAACAGTTACGCGCACATTAACTGATTGAAAGGTTTTTTCTTCTACTTGACTTGCTTAATGGATACTTAAACGCCAGGTAGTGGGTTCAAACCTATTTGAAAGTGACTTTTGTGTTACCAAATCTTGTTGGTTTGTTTTAAAAACTACTACTGTATACGAAATCTAGGAGTTACTACACAAAGATGACTAATGCCATTTTTCTTCTTTTCCAACGTTTCCTAGCTACGGCGTAGCCCATTCCAAGCTACGTCGTAGCGCTACGTGTGTGCGCGTAGACCTCTGGTTTACTGCTACAAAAATGCAAAATATTAGTTCATCTTTCTATCATTGGTGTTCACACGCCTAAACTAGCTAAATAATATTGATAAAATTTTGTGCAGAATCCTGAAAAACTGTAAAATAGATATATTTTTCATGGAAAAATTAAAACTTGTGTGTAAGCTCGGTATATCATTCATTTTTTTTTTTAAACTTACCCGAAACCTGAAAACTTCGCCAATGAAACCGGCAGTTATTTTAACTGGTGAACAGTCACGTGGTAAGTACAGTCTGTTACAGATATGTATGCAGCGTTTAGGCCGGTCAAATTGCTGGTCGTAACTCAGCCGAACAGTGCGGTCGGCTGATATTGCCCGGTGTTGCTAGCGCGGTACGAATATTATTGAGAGAATAAATGGAGTTTTTGAAAACAATGCAGGTCTGTTTGCAATGAGCGCTGTATTTACCTTGTTATGTAGGTCACTTTTTACTCGGAATTTAAAGTATTTGAATAATTGTTGCAAACCAAGTTTCGTCAAAAGCCGTTTAGCCATTTCGGCTCGAGTAAGTAACAATTGGTGGCCCAGTGTACGAGTTGTAGGTCGTAGGTTCGAACCCAGGCAGTCGCTTTACTTTGTGTAAATTATTTCATCACCACTGCTCTTAAAACGGTGAAGGAAAACATCGTGCGGAAACCGGCATTTCCTAGAACCAAAAATTCGAAGACATGCGACATCTACCAACCTACACTGGGCCCTCGTGGCGGATTACGGCCCACTCCCTCTCACAGAAAGGAGGCCTGTGTCCCAGCAGTGGGAATATTACAGGTTGATAATGCTATACAAAGAAAAAATTGGCCAATTAGATTTTCAGTATCACTTTCAGACTTGTATTGTCATTAAAATTATAACTGCTTGCTAAATCTGAATTTAGGTTAATTGGAATTTCTGGACGCAAATTTCACAAGTTTCAAGTAGAATTATTAAGATACTTTATAATTATAATTACTAGTCGAAAATTTTATTAAATAGATCATCTATTAAAAACAAAACGCGATTATTTTTTTATACGTAAAATCTCGCTGTAAAATTTTTTGCCTAAAATTATAAAAAATAATTGGGATTAGATTCATAATTGCGCTAACAAGGGCAAGTTATTCCTGAGAGGCAATTCTCGTAATTTTAAGAACGTTCAGTCTGATCTCAGTTTCAATCTGTCAAAAATTCCTCTAATATTCTTACATTTTGACAAGTTTTTAACATTTTGTTTGTCTGCCGAGATGAGACTGCGACTAGATTTTGAACGTTTTAAATTACGAGAATTGGCCTTCAGGTCCGAGTGCTGATTCTGACCCGAATTTAAATAAAAATGACTTTTGGTTTTGATTTTTTTGATTTTGAACAAAAAGCGTGCGGTTGGGAGACCCCCGACGGGAACGAAGTTGCTTACACGACTTAAAGAGACAGAAAGAGAGAGAGAAAGTCGCATGGAGAGAGCATAACATTATTTCCTTACGTGATGATTTCTACCAGTCAACTACTGCCGCAAGTCGCGTTAAGGAACTTCGTTCCAAAAAAAATGCGTTAACAAGGCATGTAATGTAACGAAGGAAAATTAATTGTTCAGTGAATTGACACTTAAAGTCAATTTTCCGTGTTATAAAGTTCGTTTTTTAATCCCAGATACTAATCAGACATTGAAGTTTTTTGTATTTGCGTTTTATTAGTATAGATATTTGACATTACATCTGTCAAATTAGTATCTGGGTTTAATGAACGAACTGTAGCCGTTCCATACAACTGTTAAAGAATAACAGTTATGACGGCACGGTTGGCTCAGTGGTTAAGCGATTGACTGCTGCGCTGCGTGTCGCGGGTTCGATTTCCGCACGGAACAAATATTTGTATGACCTACAAGTATTTGTTCCGGTCTGGCTGTTTGTGTATGTGAGTTTAAATATTCTATATAAATAATAAACGCACCCACGATACAGGAGAAATTCCTAGTGTGGGGGGGCAACGTTTTTATAAAAAAACAAAAACAAAAAAAGAAGTTATGATTTGAATATACGGCCAAATTAACTCGATCTGTAGTCAATTTGCTTAACAATTGATTTCCCTGACTTTACAATTGTCTTGTGTAATTAGTATATATAATAATATAATAGTAACAAACAAAAGAACAGAATAGAACTCTCTTTATTATGTACACCAAAAACAGTACAGATATAAATGTAAAAATTTTACAAGGGGTGACATTCAGCATCAGACGGTGGTCTTATCGTTCAAAGCGATCTTTTAAAGACAACCTAAAGAAAGAAAAAAAAAAGGAAATTAAATAACTAAGTTCATTAAATTAATTCGCACCTAGCAACACTGGTCACAGTCATAACTCTAGGCTGTTTCACGTAATGTCCGTATTATCGCCAGATAAACGTGGTTTAGTGAATGCTGATCGTGTTGGCCGCAGTATTATGTGTTGTGTGTGTATGGTCCAGGATAATCAGGTGTTTGTGGATGGAGGAGAATGAGTGAGTGGAAGTTATCACTGCTATAAATGTACGAATGGAACGTTGCATGACTTGTGTAAAAGAGCTGAATGCTAAGGTGTAACTGAGACAGATGATGTATGCCAAAGATGTATGCTTGGGATGACGTGTATTTAATAAAGTAGAATGACAGTAGCTTTTGAATGACGGAGTGAACAAGTGAGTTTTAAATGAGATGTATTTTAATATATTTTACTAGTTTTTGTAAGAATAAACCAGTATACTATATTCATTTTACTTTTCCTCTGCCCACATAAATGCTCATTTCTATATCCTAGTTTCATTCCTCCATCAACTGAATGATTAAGGTGATCGTTAAGGTTTTGCAGATCCATTGTTGGATGGGGACTTTTAATCGCCATGTCAAGATTAACCTTTAAAGGTTAACATGACAATCTTGAAATGGGGGTCAAAATTCCCCCAAAAATATATAACTGACAACTACTAAAATAATTTTACGACAACATGAAACGTTGACCCCGAACCAAAATGTCATCGGAAATAAATCGACTAATTACGAGAGGCGTATTTTGCACAATTTGCTTTCACGAATATTATTATAAATAATAACACTACTTAACTACTGCCTAAATTAATTAATTATGATTCTGCTGTTGGTCACTAATAATATATAATTTCACATAACAATAATAATTTATTATTAGCCATAGTGCATGATCCGGATGCTAAAAATAGTAACAAATTGATTGTACTGTTTCAATTGAATTGATTCCATTTGAACGTGTGCCAATTAATAACTAACATCGAGTGTCACGTGGTATTTTCAGAATAAACCGCCATTTATCAATGTATATGTTTATGGACGAAACTGTAATTATGATTTATTAATACATAAGTACTAAGGTAACATTTATTTTCTAATGTACAAAGTTGTAAGCGCTGCGAATGTAGTTTTTTGTATGATGACGATTACGGCTCTGCATTTAATTCTAATAATAAACTTTTACAGGAAATTTTGTTTTCTTTAGAAAAAATCAATCGAACAGAAACATTTTCTAATATGTTAAGCATTTTTTCCCAGTCATTACCTTCTGGCTATAGCTGTCCACTGCAGGAGACACTACCTCTTGAATGAAACGCTAGTAATAGGTACCTACACACCTACCAATTTCACCTTTGGCACAGGAAGTACTTTTTATCTAGGTACAAAGTTCCTTTAGCATGTGTGTGAAACTACGAACAAAAGCAAGTTTATCGTAAAACCCTTGGGCATTAATAAACTACCCTAAAAATACCCAAATATCTTTCCCATCCCTAAGCCGCCACGTCGCCGTGAAATATTACGAGAGTAAAGTGGCATCATGTTATATTTTTCATACATAATTAATTATTTTAAAAAAATATTGCAACTTACCACCATGACCAATCATGATCTTCAGTGTAAATAAGTCCACACCTGAGGGGCAATTCTCGTAAATTTAAAAACTTCCACAGTCTGATCTCAATCTCAATCTGTCAAAAATTCGTCTAATTTCCCTACATTTTAACAAGTTTTTGACATTTGTTTGTTGCCGAGATGAGACTGCGACTAGATTTTGAACGTTTTAAATTACGAGAATTGTCCTTCTGGACGTAGGCCTCTCGGAATGGACGCCCTTTGATCTCTACCCACAGCCACTGCACAAATATTATAAAACCAAAAGTGTGTTGTTACTTCATAACTGGTGAAATACTAAAACGATTTTATCATTTGGCATAGCGCTTACATAAACACGGTCATACTGAAACTTTTTATCTGTACAAAGTTCCTTTAGCATGTGTGTGAAACTATGAGCAAAAGCAAGTTTATCATAAACCCCTTGGACATTAATAAACTACCCTCAAAATACCCAAACATCTTTCCCACCCCTAATCCGCCACGTCCGGTCGTGTCGCCGTGAAATATTACGACAGACAAGTCCCACCATGTTCTGTTGTTCGTAGTTAATTCTCAGATCGCCTTTGATGAACAGCCCCTGTTTACCGAGGTTTAAACTATGTTTAATAGTAATTAAATGAGGTTCCTTTGATTGTGGAATAAGGGAGTTTGTAAGGCAGTTGATTTGTTCGGTCCTGTTTTGTGTTGTGTGTTCCACCACCAGTTAATGCCATAATTACAGAAAAAAAGACGATGTGTCTCACGTGGATCCACGTCCCCGATACGAAGGGTTAATAGATTTTTAAGTTTCATTGTTATTTTGTCAAATGTCATAATCTTTTTCATAAAAATCGGTTGACTATAAATAGATTTTTATGAAAAGGATTATGGGCTCTAGAGAGTTAGGGCCAAGTTGCTTCACGTCCATTTGATGCGCAAGTATACGTCAAAAATGGCGCTAACTATCGTTGATAAACGTAACATAATGACGATTATTCGTACTCGTTATTATTTGACGTTAGTCAAGGCCATAATTTTGTAATTGTAATTTGAAACAACGTTTTTTTTTGGTTTGACGATAGTTACCGCCATTTTTGACGGTTATGCGTGCGTCAAGTGGACATGAAACAACCTGCCCTTAGTCGGAATTTTAACAGTTATTTTGTTTGAGCTATTTAATGTGACTTAAAATGTAAAACAAACCTCTACAAGTATATTTTCATCCATTCAAACTAAAAAAAAAACGTCAAGAATCAAAAAATCTATTACATTTGAATCTTATTTATAAATATCAAGAAACATAAAACATATTTTCTGTTAAACCAATAAAAAGGCTAAAGTGAATTTCCTACAAATTCACTTTAGCCTTTTTATTCATGAGCAGGTCATGATTCAAAGTCGCGGGTTCAACTGACTAGAGAATACCAAAACAATACATAAATAAAATAAATAAATAACAGTAAAATATAAATGTCTCACGACTACTCTGCATGTTTGGACGTTAAAAGAGATCTTTGAGTTTTATTCGCTCAGAGTAATCGAATAGATACCGAACTCATCTATAGGCCGCCCGCTTAACTGAGACGTTGTCTGAGGTAGCTGCGCGGTGCGGGAGGGGTGATAGTGGTCACAAGTTGACGAATCACTGAGCTCTCGCGCCACGTCACCACACCCCTCCCGCACCGCGCTGCTACCTCAGGCAACGTCTCAGTTAAGCGGTTGGCCTATAGCTACACAAACGGTACTCCCTTTCTTCTCCTAAACTTGTTTGTCCGAAAATCATGATACTATGTGACATTAAGTTCGGGTAATTTCAAATGATGATTAGGACAAAAAAATGTGGCACTAGATTATGGATAAAAACGTTAGGGAACACAATAGAGAACCTACACAAACACATTCTTCTTCTTAGCATGTCGATGGCAATTAAAATGGACTCGACCCAAAATTCAGCTACGTGTTTGACATACTATCCATCAAGTACATAAAAATCATTTATCATTTACCACTTCCATAATTTTATTCAAGTCCTTGCGGTAAACTGTCAAGAAAAACTCATCTGCGCACCCAAATTCAAAGGCCTTTAAATTATGATCTTATTCTTTAATGACCAGTGGATATTCGATAATACTCCCATATTATCGTCCGGAGATTTCAACGTTATGTAATCTCAGCTAAGTCATCCTTAATACCTACTGATCGTTTCAGCTTGATGGAACATTAAAGAACATTTAGCATACACCTTCATTATTTTTCTTTTGCTATCACAATGTAACACGCTTTTATTTATAAAAAATTGGGTCTGTGATAAAAACGCAAAGATTTAATACGAGGTGTATAGTTTTGGGGTTTGCGTTAATTTTCGGTAAAGGTTGCAATGTAGGTACCTCTATTATGGTATTTTTCTTATCAGGTTTAAATTACTTTTATAAATTTTAGTTCTTTTTATGTACGAGTTCATATTAAAAAGAAGAACTACCTCAATATGTAGGAGTCATGTATCGAACATGGCACGCGCGCAGTTTGTTTTTAAAAAGTTTCAATATCTCGATGGTGGCTTATGCCGTATGACATGTGGCCCCGTCTTGTTGGAACCATATTTTTCCTAAGCCCAACTGATTCACTTGATGTAAGATAACTGCTTTATCTGTTACTATAATAATAATAATAATAATATTTCTTTATTTCGGACTACACATACAGGTATACATAATCCATATAATGTTAGTGACAATGACTTAAAAAACTATGTTAGTAAACTTTGCCAACTTTGCCTTTTTTTTAACAATGCCATGCTGCTCAAATTTAATCACTAAACGAGTTATTGTTAGCCGCGAAGGTAAGTGATTTCTACCAAAAATTAGCCGCAATTTTCTTAGAGTTTCCGCAATACATAATTGGGTTGAGTAGAATGTTTTAATAATTAAAACACTTTGCTCAGTCGTAAAACGCTCCATAAGAAATTTGCCGTATCTACACAAAATAATTTTCATGAAAGAACTGTCAAAACAAAATGGCGGAAAAAAAAGTTGTATACCTCCAAGTTGCCCACCCTGTAGTTAGTTAAACAATTTAATAAAACATGTGTAGCAACATGAGTATAAATATAGTAAATAAAGTAAATAGGAATTAAAGTACTATTTATTATATTATCATTCAAAAATCTAATCAAATTATAAAAAATAATATCACTTTAAATAGATATATTATTATGTTTGTCTTAATAAACTATATCTCTAGAAATCATAAGAATGCATCAATTCGTTTAAAATAAATGAGATCACTCAAATTAAATGTAAAAACCAAAAAGCCATATTAAAACTATGAAAAATTTATAAAAATGTTTTTTGATATTTGGTTGAATGAAATAACATTAATATTTTTTTAAAAAGATGGCAACAGATTTAATTGACTATTCCATTTAGAAACCAGAGCCTAAATAAGAGAACAAATAAAATGGTAACCTCTATTAATACCTACTTTAGTTTGAATCCCAGTTAAAGCATTCATATTGAACCATCAATCTAGCTTAGAGCTTACTCAGAAGCCAAAATCGAGTCTAAAACTTTACCTTCTCGATTGAAACGAGAATCGATACTCGCATCATCCTATTCATTCAATATAATATACAGGATGAGTTGACGTATTCCTTTCAGGACTGACCCATTCGCAACAATTAAGCACCCCATAAAACATAGGCGAAAATTCATGGGATTCGACAAAAAACAATTTTCAGATATATTATTTTTGAAAATTTCCCAAAATTCGTCAGTAAATATCACTTTTCTCTAATCTCTCAAATTGAATGACCATCATTGCTATTGCATTTTGTTTCTAATACTTTAACAAACCTTTCGACGTGTGTGACGTAACCAAATGTTCTAAAATATCAAACAGGTACAGTTAAAGGAAGAAGCGACATGAATTTTGACACCATTTATCTCAAAATTTAGCTTCAGAATCATGTATTGAATCAATGGTGCTCGTCGATGTTCCTGCCACCTCTGTACATACAATACATGCAGTGTGTTTGAAGATATAATTGTGCAGTGATCGATTATAAGCCAATGGCTTGTGCAATTTGTGGATGGATATTGGAGGTAAACATGGAATGACGTTATCAATGATAATGTGAAATTGCAAGATCAGATATGGAATATGGCTAAATTGTCTTCAGATGATTTCATCCCTTTGAACGTTCCCTGTGGCACATCTCACATGATGTGGAGTCAAACGTCGAGGAGTTCCTAAGGGGACGTCCTAGGAACAATAAGATGGATAGCAGCGGCATACATAATCAGCCTATAATGTTTCCATTGCTGGGTCATAGACATCTTCCGATGAGAATGAGTGGGCCGTAAACCATCACGCGGGCCCCGTGAGGGTTGGCAGATGTCAAATTTCGTCGAATTCTTGATTCCAGGACATGCCGGTTTCCTCACGATGTTTTCCTTCAAAGTTTTGAGAGCAGTGGTGATGAAATGGTTTACACAAAGTAAGCGCCTGTCTGGGTTGTAACCTATGACCTACAACTTGTAAGTCAAAGCCACTGCGGGCTTGCGGGCGGCGAGCAATGGGCAGCTTGCCGCCCGGCAAGGACCAGGCCCGGGTCGACGGCGCGTTGTGTTTCACGCGCGCCTCATAGAGATATCAGCACGAACTGACGGGATCCGCTAGGGCCGATGCCTGCCAGGGCCGCGGGTTGTTCGAAAGAGATACCGTGGCCCCTGGCATAAGCAACTGAAGGACACGGGTGGGTTTTAGTCAGTAAAAGTCTGACACGTCCTCCCGCTCCGCCCAGAGCGGGAGAAGTCATATGATAACTTCACACCCAAAAAAAGGCCGTTACCACTGGGCCACCACTTCTATCAGAGTCTACCTATCTGCTAATTCTTCTCTTAACATGTCGGCACAAGCTGTTATACAACAGCTCGCCATAGTAAAAACACTACCTGCTAGAAACAGCAAACTGTAATGGACAATCCGTAATATACCAAAAGGCAGTTTAACAGAAGATATGTACCTTAAATTGTAGAGTATGCTTAGATGATCATGTTGAGAGGATGAATGAAAGATGACTAACAAAAGGTATTTATAAGCCAGATATCAATGGACACGCCGTCCTAGCAGGACATAATATTATACTGAACTTATTGGTGATGTTCTTCAAAAAAGTCAGGTGCGTTGTACTCCCTACCAGCATTCGTGTATGACCAGATGTATGAACGTAAACAAAACGAAAGGAATATGTAAGGATCGTAGAAAGAGGCGTTCCGTAGTTTGCTCCGACCCCCATGGGAAAAATTCGTCAGATTATGTATGTGTATGTAAAGTGACAACAAATTTATCTTTCCTTTAAGGTCATTTTATAACCCATGTTTATGGAAAAACCGTCAAGGGGCTGATAAGCATGACGACGATTTACGATACTGTTATCAAGAATCCATTTGCCAAACTTGATGATACCGCAAATTTTTCCTGACATAAACTTTTTTTCAGTCATGATTATAAAAATGCGCCACTTACTTCATACGAGAAATGTTGATTGAGTGTTAAACCTTCATAAATAAAGACCGTGCAGTATCGATAGGCTATTCGACAAAGTGATGAGTTTCCACAGTGTTAAAATTAAATTACCATAAAATCAATATGGCCGGCGCATACAGGCTAATTTGACGTGTGGACGGACGGTGCAATATATTAGCAATTAGCTGCTCGTTGATTACTAGTATTAGTAACGTTACTAGTATAGATATGAAGAATTTGTAGATGCCTATTTATAATAATTGTGTCACTTAATCTATATATTTTTTTTTTTAAACCTTTTACGCATATAAACATTATTTGAATTTGTCAAAAAATACATAATTAACGGCACACAATAGACCTGGCAATGAAGTATTTTTGGAACGAAGTTCTTTAACGCGGTAGAAGTAAACTGGTAGAAATCGTCTCGTAACGCAAAAGCGTTATGTACCCTCCATGCGACTTATGCGAGATCTCGTTTTCATGGTTTTCGCGAGTGCTAAAGCACTGGGCCCGCGTTGTCTTGAGGAGAGGAGTCCTGTGTCCCAATAGTGGGAACATTATAGGCTGATTACGATTATGTAATCAAAACGCGTATTAAATTCACACTTTCTCTGTCGCTATCTATTATATATGAGTGTGTGTGCTTGCGGGTATCGCTTCGCTACTTCGTTCATGGCGGGGATCCCCCGACTTACACATTTTTTTATGATTAATAATATTATGTTGCTAACATTTGTATTTCAAATTTTATACAAAATTAGAACTTAAGATATCATCGTCATCATCTTCCTAACTTTGGTACATATTACTTGGGGTCAGCACAACACGTTTTTGCCCCTATCCGCCGTCACTCTAGGGTCCGCTAGGGCCGATGCCTGCCAAAGTCGCAGGTTATTCGAAAGAGTTACCGTGGCTCCTGGCACAGGCAACTGAAGGAACACGGGTGGGTTTTAGTCAGTAAAAGTAAAAGTCGTCATTCCACTCCGGGCCCTCGACGGGTCCTCCCGCTCCGCCAAGATCGGGAGAAAGTTATTTGAAGATAAATCACCCAACAAAAAAAAACCCGTAATTCTATCATTCACTCCTTTTTCCTGCATGTCGTCCCTCACCCAATCCATCCATCATTTCCTTGGTCTTCCTCTCCCTCTACCTCCATCAACATTTATATTCATCTCTCTTTTAGTTGCACATGTTTCGATGTTTAGACGCAAATACCAATGCAAAAAACATTTTAAGCAACAATTTTTACATAACAAAGTTAACTGTTAACGCAATCCTAGTTTTTTTTTTCACTCCACGTGACAAACAAGTTAGTCCGAATTTCAGGAATTATTCACGGACATTTTAACATTGTTTTCAGTAAAAAAAAAACTAAGTGAAACCTCCATCCGGAGTCATGAGGCAGCTGCTGAAATATTTCTGCTTTAACTTAATTTTCTGGACAAAAATGTGGCAGTTGTATATACCAAAAAGATTTTCTGGTTTGACTTTTTGTCATAAAGTTTATAGACTTCCTTTATACACACAAAAGCAATATTTCGTCAAGTTGAAAGTCGCACTGTGTTTAATTTTGTTTGATGCTATTCGAGGCTTTGGCTTTTGCTGTGAGAGCAATTGTGGCCCTGTGGTAACGTAAGTCGGGGTGACTTACGAGTTGTGTAAGTCGGGGGTTCGGACCCAGGCGCTTTATTTCGTGTAATTGATTTCATCATTAGTGAACCATGAGGAAACCGGCATGTCTTAGGACCAAAAATTCAAAGACATGTGACATCTATCAACCCGCACCTGGCTCGCGTGGTAGATTACGGCCCATTCTCTCTCACAGAAAGGAGGCCTGTGCCCTAGTAGTGGGAACGTTATAGGCCGATTATTAGGCTTTTACTATTAAGTAAAAAACAACATTAAAAGTAATTCCTGATTATTACGAAAAGAATGCCTCAATTCTTTTGCAATTTTATTTGAAACATTTTAATCACATTCGTTTAAATGTACTTAACAATTTTAACATGGCTTCCATTCGTCTATGCACTAAATTCCAAATCCCTGTAATAATTTCAAAGGAAAATCAACTGTATCACACTGACAGACGCAGCAGTGATGTCATAAATTTTCTTTTTTGCCAATTCTGGCACGGAACACTAAAAAAGGGTAGCCTCATCTGAACCATACATCGCACAGAGAAATTCAAACGTCAAAACACCACATCGACGCTCGCTACATCTACTATATCCGCTTTATATACGACCTCCACACACCACTTATTTCCGTGCAACGTAAATCTGAAAACGTACAGAGATACATGAAATAAAAACAACAAAACATCGCGTAGTTCTGAACTGAGTTCAGAAACTAATATTTTGCTACTAAAACTCAAGGAGCCAAATAGAAACTAACTTCAAATCGTGATAATAACCGTCGTGGAAGCAATTTTAAAATACTTTTAGCATCAGCAATTTAGTCGGTCAAACTCTGTGAATGGAGAAGTTTTCGCTTTATGGTGGTCCTTGTTTACACCGAACTGTTAAAAAAGGTTTGAGAAGTCGCATTGCTGGGATTCAATGCGAGACTGAAACACAAGGTATACAAATTATCAACTTGAAAGGACCACGTCTGGCTGATCCGTAGGTTTGATAAATCTTTTTTGTTTCTGTGTCTCATAACTTATTTTCACTTCTTAGTCTAATAGTGGGTTTCTTAATCCTGTTGTGTTTGCCTTTGTCGACGCTTTTCTTGAATAGCTATCACTTGAAACCCGGAGCTATTCCTCCTACAAGGATTTTTTCTAAGTGCCAGCGGTACAGCACAAATTCAGGGGGTCTACTCCGAAGTGGTATCGGCTGAATGTTCGGCGGTTTCCTGCTACGAAGTTACTATTTGGTTCGGTCGGTCCCGACCCTACACTCCTACACTCTTTCGAATATTGACTATGGTCCCGACCCAACTGAGCCGATCCGAACTTTTTTCGCATTTTTCAATAATATACGGTTCGGCCATGTGTCGGTCCGATCCTATATTTTATCCATAACACTTTACACTTCGGTGTAAAACGTTCGCGTGTGTAAACGTACAGCCATAACACAGGATTCAATTTCGTTTGAATCCTATCGTAAACGATTGTGTTTACATTTCGACCTAAAAAGTAATAATACGCTAATGTTCGGCTTCGCGGTATAGCCAATTTTAAGCTTTTCGTTTGAGCGTTCTTGAAATTGAAGTCTTTATGCTAAGTTTTCATTTATTATTACTGAAATGGGTAGATGATAAAATTTTGAATGGAATATTTAATGTCCTTTTATTGTTTGAAGTTCTGAGCAAATTGCTAATGCAGTGGTAAAAAATATTTAGTTAGAGATTTTATCAGGTCAGTGACTACCCAGTTATTTTTTAAGTTTTTTTAATTTTTTTCAGTTCTTTTGTTAAGTATTTTTAAATTGCATTGCACCGCCATCTTAAAATAACTTAAATACAAGGTGTCGTTTTGCATCCTCGTCAAATTCAAGGAGGTAACTATGCTACTGATTCCCGACACGAATCAATCCTACTTCCTACTAATATTATAAACGTGAAAGTTTGTATGGATGGATGGATGTTACTCTTTCACGCAAAAACTACTAAACGGATTTAGATGAAATTTGGCACACAGATAGTTTATAACAAGAATAAACAAATAGAATACTTTTTATACCGATATTCTCACGGGATCGAAACTTATGCGGATGAAACCGCGGGGCGCAGCTAGTAATGAAATAAGTAGGTTTTTTTTTTCTAATATTGGGAAATCGGCATGTGTGGAACACGCATTTTAAAACGCGGCCTGTGTGAAACCGCACTGTAATTGCCCTTTTACCACACATAAAAACGCGGCCGCTTATACGATAGGATTCTTTAAGTTGTCCGTCGATTTAGTCAGGGGGCGTCCCACACTACGCTTGCCGATACGCGGTCTCCACTCCAGGACTCGTCTGCTCCACCATCCATCGGTCCTTCGACAAACATGGCCAGCCCACTGTCACTTCAGTTTGCTTACTCTGAAAGCTATGTCGGTAACTCCGGTTGTTTTTTAGATAATTTCATTCCTGATTTTATACTTCAAAGAGACTCCGAGCTTAGCTCGTTCCATAGCGCGTTGAGCGACTTTGAATATGTGGACCAGCCCAACCGTCAGTGTCCAAAACCTACAATATGCTATGTGTCAAAATACCTCCAATCTACACATAGTAAGCAACCACACGTTATTAAAATTACCACACACCAAAACAAGAGACAACTGTCCTAGCTATATCTCTGCTACCCAAATAACCGTAAATAACCCTGTATATGCCAACACGCCTAATATGTAGGCGTAGGAATGTTCCTAGAAGTTCCTACGAGTATGGGACTACTACACAACCCACCCTACATTAACACACTCTTATCATGCAAGAGTTCAGGCTAGAACCGACTTCCTTGGCTAAATTACTACAATTATACTTAATCCTGGGATCGTACAAGGGAGGTGTGGTCATGTCGTTCTTATATGATCAAATTGGGCATAAACATGATTGTCAAATCAGATAAATGATAAATGATTTTATTTTGTAAGTAGATTTGTACAATCACTTTTACACGTCAATCATATTTTAAAAACTAGATGAGGTCGGCGTTTCCTATCTGACTATCCTGATAACAAAGGCCGAAACAAACTCAGAGGTCACAGTCTCTTTTAAAGTCCAGGCATAATCTTGGTCAGACCATATGAAGACCATGTAGATCGATGTCCGAGATGGTCTTTTGAAGAAAGAACCACACAGATTGAGAGGACCAGTCCAGTCAGTGCACGCATTTGTCAGAAATCGTACAGCTCAACTCAAAACTTAAGGAGATCAGCGTTTCGACGAATTAAAATATGGTTGATGATAACAAGAGAGACGCACCTTCTCCGTCATGTATATTATTTAGTAACACCTCCCTAATTTCTACGTTCTGTGGCTAAACCCCAATTTGATAACTCCAAGTCATGTACGCCGTTTATTTTAAGGACCTATGAGGGATCGGATTTGGTTCAGCTAGTAACGGTTATGTCTTACGGGGGTTCGTCGATAAGTTTGATCGAATGTAGGTCAGTGTGATTAGTGATTGATGCAGAGATTAAGGAACTGTTCTTTGATTTCTAGGTATATTTATTGGGGTATGATTAACAGTCCCCCGACCGATTTCGGTAACGGTGGCCAACCTCAACGGAGATTACCTAGAAGATATTATAGTGCACAAGTGTGTGCACAAACACAGTGCACTCTCTGTTCCTTTACTTCATAGTCCGATGGGACGCCAATCCGACACGACTGGGGAGAGATCAGGCGCAGGACCAACGGCTTTTACACGCTTTCCGAGGCACGGGGGTATCACACCGCCAACTTCCGAACTCCGGGCTGTTGCTAAGAAATTCCTAATGGAAAACCCAATAACACGTTGTCCGACCTGGAAATCGAAACCAGGATCCCACGCTCAGCAGTTAGGGGTATAGTTATGTGGACTATGAAGTCTAGTGACAATCAAATTCAAAATCAAAAGTCATTTATTCAAACTAGGCTGAGAATCAGCACTTTTTGAAAGTCAAAATTACACAAGACAGTTCCCTAAAACGCCCGCTCTTTACCACTTCCCAGCAGCACAGCTGTCAGTTTAGTTATAACGTAACATATCCACAAAAAATGGTACAATGGTACCTACTTAAATTATAATCCAACTTGTTTTTCTCGAGACATTAAAACTAGGTTTTGTCAGCAACCGCCGACGTCATCTAGATTTTAAAATATGATTGATGTGAAAAAGTGTTTGTACAAACGAGTACTTACAAAAATAAAATCATTTAACATTCGTCAACAACTTTTTTTTTATATTATTGAATTGTTTGTGGCGTATTATTTTGCTGTCTTTGAAAAACTGTTCGTGTAATGATATAAAAACTTTTTTACAAAAAATAACAACCGACTTCCATAAAAACACTACAAAGTGAAAAATAACTTTGATTTCGGAAGTTTTCACCACCGACTTCCGAAATTAAAGTTATTTTTCACCTTGTAGTGTTTTGTGGAAGTCGGTTGTTTTTTTTTTGTAAAAAAGTTTTTATTTTTCACTTTTTAGTTGTGAAAAGCAAACGTCGCAATTTTATTTACTGGCGTCTGTACTTCAATTTTCTATCTTCGATCTTGTATTTTCGATCTTCTATTTTCGATCTTGTACTTCAATAGACCTTTTTCGTGGAAAAATCGTAGAGAATGACGCTGGGGAAATTACGCAACTTACAGAGCTTCCTTTTTCCCTAATTTGTAACTACCTGAAATATGTTACGAGTATGGAACTGTTAATTATATTTACCACTACCTTCCGCCCGCGACTTCGTCCGCGTAAACAATTCCCCCGACCCTCCCCGTCGCATCGCATCGCCGGCTCATGCAAGTAATAGCATTTTTTTTTTCCGGATGGGAAATCATCAAATGACCCCCCTCCCGCTCTGGGTGGAGCGGAAGGGAGTGTCAGACTCTTACTGACTTAAACCCACCCATGTTCCTTCCTTTGCCCTTTATGTCCCGGGGTAGCGGTAACCCTTTCGGACAATCCCGCTGCAAGTAATAGCATGAGCCGGCGATGTGATGCGACTGGGAGTGTCGGGGGAACTTTTCGTTTCCCCATTTTTTCTCTTTGCTCTGCTCCTAAGGGTCTCAGCGTGATGTTAAATATCCTTGTTCGGGAATTGGGCTATCCAATACAATCCGAATATCATATATAAGAATACAAATCCTACTGGCAGTTCCAGACATTAGCGCGTTCAAACAAACAAACAAATTCTTCAGCTTTTTAATTAGTAGTAAAGTATTTCCTTGTTACTGATAGTGATAACCATATCAGAGGGACAACTCTTGTAATTTTAAGAACGTTCACAGTCTTATCTCAGTCTCAATCAGTCACAGCTGAAGAGGAATAATGTCAGTTAACTTTTTAAGGCCACTGGTAAGTCTCAATCTGTCAAAAATACCTCTAATTTCCCTACATTTATGACAAGTTTTTGAACTTTGTTTGGTAGCCGAAATGAGACTGCGACTGGATTTTGAACGTTGTAAATTACGAGAATTGGCCTTCAGCTTTACACTTAAGTACAGTTAAGGAATAATATCGAAGTTGGATGATAGTTCAAACCTTTAAATCCACATAGCTCAGTGACTGGCAAATTGACATGGTCGTGTCTATTTGTGCGTAATTATCGCAATTAATGTCTATTAATGTATAATGAGGTTTACACACTAGTGCCGCAGCTAGCTTGACGTAATCTGTGCGCGTTGTTAGATGAGTAATATGTATATCCAACAGAGAACGTGATTGAAATCATTTGAATTATATTAATCTCTCTGCTTACAAAACGGTGAAGGAAAACGTCGTGCGGAAACTGGCAGGCCCTACTCCTAAAAATTCTAAAACATGTGACATCTACCAACCCGCACTGGGCCCGCATCGTTAAGGACCACTCCCTCTTAACAGAGAGGAGGCCTGTGTCCCAGCAGTGGGAACATTATAGGCTGATTCTGCTATATTACTCTCTCGTATTGACACTAACTAAAGTGGAATAAAGCACAAAATTCACGGTAAAATTTGATTAAATAAATGTAAAACCAATTTTGGAAGACAAAGAAACGAAAACCACTTTTTGTGTCGCCCATAAAAAAATTGTCATTTTTCACACTGGCAATTCCCTTTAGTGTGTGATTGCGTAATAATTTAACCTTTGGAACAGACTACGTACACGTTTGAGGCACAAATCTATGTGCGCTGTCAGAAATGTCTGTATCTAGGCCAAAAAGCTTTAACCCATTCCCTGTTTCATGAATCACATATGATTCAGGTTGATTATTTAACTATTGTGTCTACTGTGTGGACAGTGAAAGTGTTAACATTACTACCGCTCCTTCAACGCTGCCTGACACAAAAAAAATCCGTCATTCGGCCTTTAAGACACCCACGGAAGAAAACAGCAATCTATTCTTCAGTCAAGGACATAACCCCCGGAGGCGGTGACATACGATTTAATTGTAAATGTCACCAACAAATCCGCACAGACGACAAGTGTAACAAATTAACGTGAATATCACTCTCCATTACTCAGTAATAAACCAGCACTCAAAGTGTTGATTATATTGATGTATTATTCAAGGATCAGTTTAAAGCCCTTATTGGAACACGTTGAGGCAAATAATTGTGGAGTAGTTCAATAATTATTATGTAAATTGTAATTTTCGGTGAACGTCTAGCTCCTTTACTCGCTTCGACGTTACGGGACAAGTATGCCTACCGATTCTTCATTGTATTTTAAAACCATACATAATCAACGTATAATGTTCCCACTGCTGGGACTCAGGCCTCCTCTCTGTGAGAGGTAGTGGTCCGTAGTCCATCACGCGGGCCCTGTTCGGGATGGTAGATGTCACATGTTTTTGAATTTTTGGTTCTACGACATACCGGTTTCCTCACGATGTTTTTCTTCACCGTTTTGAGAGCCGTGGTGATGAAATAATTTACACAAGGTAAACTTAAAGGGCCTGACTGAACCTATGACCTCAAACCTACATTTCGTAAGTCGCGGCCGTTACCACTGGGCCACCACTACTCAACACCATACTCGGCGCTAAATGACAGCCGCACGGGTCGATCGTACATAGATTATGCTACGTTTGCCGCGGTCGCTTCGTGGACGGGTGACCATCCATTACATATTACGACCCTTCAGTGCCTCGGAAAGGCACGTTAAGCCGTCGGTCGTGGCTGTGATTCGTAGATCTTTGACAGTCGTTACGGGTACTCAGATGTCCAAAACTTTGACAACCACTCCAAGGGGTATCGTGATACCAAGCAACTAGGTCCTGGTGGTCTGATAGTCAGTCGTTCCGTGTAAAATAGTGCCATTCAGCTGTAGACTGGAAGCCGACCCGAACATAATTCGAAAAAGGCTAGGCAGATGACTCGGCAATGAATATCAAAATAAAACAAACAGATTTCCTACTAGTCTCGACGTCGTGAAAGTAAGTCTAGTTTTTATAGACATTTAAGGTGTTTGACGTCACAGCTATTAAGTGTCCTACGTAAAGTGACTACGTCATCATCCAACATAACATATACAATAATGTAGTAGGTATTTTGCTAAATCTATACTTTTTAATATATTCTGTAGAGTTTGTCTGTTTGAACACTCCAATCTCTGGAACTACCGGTCTGATTTGAAAAATTATTTTTGCATTTAATATCTCATTTTTTAAGGAAGGTTCTTTGGCATAACGCTATGCCCTTATTAGACAAGCAAAAAGAAAAGTCAGAAAGAACGCTAAGCGAAGATTAAGTAATAGCGCAGGTGGGCGATGCGATGTAGCGCGTTGGGTCGGCTGCTGACGGAGTTTTATAAAAATTGTTATTTTAGTATTGTTATGTGTCTTACGACTTCCACACGAACGAAGTCGCGGGCAGAAATAGTATTTAATAGTCAGAATCGGGTTTACGATTTAGTTCAATAATTCCACTTATTCATAACTTTCCAAATAATGTTCGATATTTATCGTTTCATGTGATGTAATTTAACCCATGTGTGTAGCTTCTGATGTAGTGAACATTTAATTGATGACATTTTGATTCCAAGCATTTAGTGAAAATTGCTGTATGTTTATTTGAGGTTTCGGCCGTACTATTCACAAATCCTACTAGTATTATAAACGTGAAAGTTAGTATTGATTACTATGGATGGATGGGTGGATGGATGGGTGGATGGATGTTTGTTACTCTTTCACGCCAAAACTACTGAACAGATTCGGATGAAATTTGGTATTCAGATAGTTTATATAGGAGAATCCTATGTAGGATACTTTTTATCCCGATATTCTCTCGGGATAGAAACTTATGCGCGAGAAACCGCGGAGCGCAGCTAGTACATACACAAACTCTTATAAAGTGCTCTGTGAACTCACGCCTTCGGCCTATGAGGGTAGGCAGAAACTACAGAACGTCACCTGCTACGATACTTTCACACTCCTTTTGCTTTTCCATTTACTATTTACACATCATTGTAAATACAAGGTATCAGGTCAACCGAGGATCATAATTTAAGGGAGTGAAGTACTCATGAAAATGAACAACTTTTAATGTGGGACCAACATTGAAATATGAAAACAACAAACGTGTGCGGGTGGGGGACCCCGTCAGGAACGAAGGCCCTTACGTAATATTCGCACGCACACTCACTCGTATATAATAGAAAGAGAGAGAGAGAGCGAAACTTCGAATTGAATACGCATTTTTAATACAGAGCCATCTAGTATAAGATCATAAAGTTATCGCCATCTTGGATTGTCATTTTGACCTTGCTTTCGTCTTTAGCACCTTCAAAAACCACGAAAACGACGACCATGACAAAAATTTGAAAGTTTTCGCAACCGCCATCTTAGGTTTTCATTTTGACCTCGCTATTGGCTTGGGCACCCTCGAAAACCATAAAAACGACCTCTACAATGAATAATTTTCGCAGCCGCCATTTTGGATTTTAATTTTGACCTCACTATTGACTTCAGCACCCCCGAAAATCGTGAAAACTATCTCTCTCGCAAGTCGTATGGACGGGATAACGCTTTTTCGTTACGTGACGATGTCTACCAGTTAACTCCTACCGCAAGCCGTGTTAAAGAACTTCGTTCCAAAAATAATAAATTTAAAAAACCCCCGATAAACATAGCTAAGAACACCTCCGACTAATTTACCTTTCAAACAAAAAAAAACAAAATCAAAATCGGTTCATCCGTTCGGGAGCTACGATGCCACAGACAGACACACACACACACAGACACGTAAAACTTATAACACCCCGTCGTTTTTGCGTAGGGATTATGAACTGTTTGCATATTACAAGTTTTATGAACATACATATATGGAGCAGCTGATTTTCGTTCGCGATAGCATCACATTATTTACGCTCCAAAATCTCACATTCTGAAAATCTGGAAAAGCTCACACCATTTGAGTCGTAGAAAACGAATGCATTGGAAATAAGACTAGTGCACTCACCCGTATTCGTTCGAGCCCGTCGATTTGCTTGCAGGCGACGATGTCCTCGCACTCTTTTGTTTTTAGATGAAGCGGGCTGTGACGTCAAAATACCTGGGTGTTATGTACTGGAGAGTATAAAATGCCTCTATTATAAACTGAGTATTTTTAGTCGTTTTTGTCCGGTTCGTACAGAGTTTTTGAAGAAGAATGGGCAAGGAGTGGACTGACTAAAACATTCCTTTGGTAGTTATATTTTCTTAGGAGAGCAACGGGTAATGGCTAAAGGGCTAAAGAGTTACTTAGTGACCTTTCAAACAAAATGTAAACATCATCAGAATGATAGCATTAAAATAACGAAAAAAAACCGGCCAAGTGAGAGTCGGACTCGCGCACCGAGGGTTCCGTATAAACCTGTACAAATTAAATTCTTGCATGATTTAACTAAAAATTTACGGTTTTCGCAATTTTTCCTTTATCTGTGCTATAAGACGTTGCTACGTACCAAATTTCAAGATTCTGAGTTCACGGGAAGTACCCTGTATGTTTGATTCCCTTGCGAGTTTCGAAAACTTGCGGCATAAACGGCTGAATCTTTTGATTGCGTTGGCTTAGAAGTTTGATTTTTTCACAGCTCCAAGGGACAATACACCTGAATATTTGATATATTTGATATTTCAGTTTGATACCTCCACGCGTTCCTCAGTAAACGGGTCTTGACAGACGGACGGACTGACAACAAAGTGATCCTATAAGGGTTCCGATTTTTCCTTTTGAGGTAGGGAACCCTAAAAAAAATTACTTTAAATAAGCATATATATACTGCGTAATACGTCATAACAATACGTATAATCAGCATATTATTATGATGTTCCCACTGCTGGGACACAGGCCTCCTCTCTGTGAGAGAGAGTGGGCTATAACCCACCACTCTGGCTCAGTGCGGGTGGGTGGATGTCACATGTCTTCGAATTTTTGGTTCTAGGACATGCCGGTTTCCTCAAGATGTTTTACTTCACCTTTTTGAGAGCAGTTGTGATGAAATTAAATACCCAAAGTAAAACGCCTGTCTGGGTTCAGGCTCACGACCTACAACTTGTATGTCGGGGTGATACCCCTAGGCCACCACTGCTCCCTTCAGCACAATACTTTTATGTTATGATTCTGAAACTATAGAAGCAAATAACGCACCAAAAATCGAATAAAAGTTTAAATGAAAAACCAATGTATACATAGTAGGTATTCAGACATTGAATACAAACATCAAACCATTTAGTATCATTAACCGGCGCTAAGAATTAACTGGCCATGGTCAAACAAGGTCCAATTAACACTTTACCCGTTACTAATTAACATAAAGATAAAGAGATAATTAAGTTAAAAGGGGCGGAATCGCTTGACGGCTGTTTCGGTTACCAGTTACCAGAACAACAGTTCGGGCAATTATCTTGGACCCCTTGAACAGTAGATGGTCAATTTTTTTTTTTTTTATAAACGCTGCCCCACACTAGGAATTTCTCCTGTATCGTGGGTGCGTTTACAAACATTTAAACTCACATACACAAACAGTCAGACCCGGAACAACTACTTGTAGGTCATACAAATATTTGTTCCGTGCGGGAATCGAACCCGCGACACACAGCGCAGCAGTAAATCGCTTAACCACTGCGCCAACCGTGCCGTCAAATTCAATTCAAGTCAATTGGTCATGATATTTAAATTCTCAAGTGACCAGAAGGCTGGCCTTTTTTTAGCCCAAAGAATCAGCATTGCATTGTGGTAATGCTGCCTGCCTTTTGGGAACTTATTCCATTGACAGCGATGCGGACGAATTTTTGATGCCCAATGAGATCCTCCCTTTTTCTTTAATTTTTTTATAATATACCTACTTGTATAAAATATATACAGGATGTATGATGATTTGTGGTAATTAATGGATAACTTCTTAAGAAGTCATTGTACTTATCATTATGAACAACTTTTACTACGGGAACAAACATGAAATCGCGAAAAAAAATCAGCTATTCCCTACATATAAGTTCGTATAACTCGTCAAAATGTAGGAAACAGCTGATTCATTTTTCGCGATTTCAGGTTTAGTCTCATAGTAATAGTTATTCATAATTATGAGTACGGACGCCAGCACATCAAGTTACTACAATCTGTCAAATTTCTTTAATAGATTTTCAACTTTATCGCTAAAGCATTAAGGTTCAAGGTTGATTGGGAAAATTGGACAGTTTCGGGTAGCTTGACCTGCTGGCGTCTGTACATTATCCATTAATTACCGGATAACCCGTATATTTAGTGTTAGCTTGTAAATTGTAATTAAGGCTTGTTGTTTTTGTTATTGTCTTTGTGAATAAATAGGTATGATTCCAAAATAATGAATACGAGTTATTTTTGTGATGTCTTTATGTGCTAACTAGCTGCGCCCCGCAGTTTCACCTGCATAAGTTTCGATCCCGTGGGGATATCGGGATAAAAAGTATCATATATGTTAATCCTGGTTATAAACCACCTGTGTGCCAAATTTCATCCAAACCCATTCAGTAGTTTTCGCGTGAAAGAGTAACAAACATCCATCCATCCATCCATCCATATAAACTTTCACGTTTATAATATTAAATAGAATTATTAACGCTGCCACGTGTTTGTAGCGCGTTAAGGACGTTTGAGACAGCGCGTACAAATGTATTTTTTGTGATCCTGCGTACAAGATCCGCATCATTACTGCGTCGCAAGCGAGACAGCGACAGCAGTAAGCATTGCCGTGTTTGTACAAACCTACTTACAGAAATAAAAACATATATCATTTATCATTATGTAGTCTCCTGAGCATGGCTGCTAGCAAGACTGAAGGCCACCTGATAAGGCACCTGTGTGCAGTGGAGCTGGATGAGAGATGCCGAGAATCGAGCTGAATAGCTTGCAATTGGAGAGGGTAGATGTCCAGCAGTAAAAAAATTACAAAAGTCGCTAATGAACCGTCTAAAAATCGTTTAGAAACTAAGGTAGGTACTGCTTCGATCAGTAGGAAATTGATGAATAGCCATGAGTTTTCATAATCGGTATAAACAAACGTCCGTTACTTAAAAGAAGATAGTAATTGTCGCTTAGAAACCAACCTCAAAATAATACGATACAAACTGCCAAGTACAAGACCAAATCTAAAAACATTGGTACTGTAATTCATTTCAAATGCCTACGCACGCACTTTACTCCCACAACATCAGCCTGTAATAAAACCTAATAATATTCAAAACTTCCCGAAGTACAATTCCGTTCAGTTCGCGAAAATAAACTTCTATTATTTCTTAAAGTTGGTACGACGTCAAAAAACTTTGTGAACGTACGGAAAGTATGCATTACGGCTATAAAGTTGGGCTAAGTATATCAACGGGGCCGTACAGGGCACTTAGGTTATGCTGTGGGGAAGATAAAAGAGTCATCATCATCATCATCATTTCAGCCGATAGACGTCCACTGCTGGACATAGGCCTCCCCCAAGTGTCGCCACATTGACCGGTCCCGTGCGACTCGCATCCAGCGGATTCCCGCAACCTTCACCAGGTCATCGGTCCACCTAGTGGGAGGCCTTCCAACGCAACGTCTTCCGGTTCGCGGTCGCCACTCCAGAACTTTTCGGCCCCATCGGCCATCCGTTCTGCGAGCAATGTGCCCTGCCCACTGCCACTTAAGTTTGGCAATTCTTCAGGCTACGTCGGTAACCTTGGTTCTCTTGCGGATGTCCTCATTAATTATTAATAGGATAAAAGAGTATAACTCCGAAAATATGCTGGTAAGGTCATTACCGAGATGTTCGATTCAGGATTTTATATTTTAACCTTTTATTCAATTTGTGGAGCTGTTTCAATCGGTCGGAGGTATTTGCCCAAATCTCCTGAACCTATGGACGCTACTAATAAAGCAATATGTTCTAGGCTAGCACAACTTGTCATCGCCATGCCAAGGAGAACAGGAGTGTCTCATCATCATTAGCCTACAGCAGTCCTCTGCTGGACATAGGTATTTTAATTGCACGCCATTCAACTCGACTCTCGGCAACTCTAATCCACCTGCTACAAACCACCCTGCGAAGATCGTCGCTCCACATAGCCTGGAGGGGTCTTCGTTCTTTCCTTCACCGTTTTGAGAGCAGCGGCGATGAAAAAAATTACACAAAATAAAGCGCCTGACTGGGTGACCTACGACCTGCAAGTAAATTGCGGCAGTCAACACTGGGCCACCACTGCTCTTGGCTAAAAGTTAATAAGCCTGAAACATGATTATAATATCAGATGACATTGCCTCCAAAATATTCCAATACACAGGCTCGCCTAATATGTATAACGAAATAAAAAAGAAACAAGTTCCCCAAGTTTTTTGGCAAACAGTTGTTTATTAAAACTTGCAACTATGTATTCGGGGGCTTTGGGGCAAACAGTCCCCCACAATCAATCAAACCAGACCAAGTTGTTGTGACATTGATGTATTAAGTTATTTTATTGAAACCACGGGAGAATTTTGTTTCGGTAACAATAAAATGGCCTATTTAGAGCAGCTGGCTGAAAATATATTCAGAGGGGAAAATCTATTAATCGATCGAGGTAAGTTGCGCTCACCGCAGTCAGTCAACTGATTAGTTAATATTCTATTACAGTTATAACTGAAGATGGACGGCGACCTGGACGCGTACCGCGAGGGCTGGTTCGACGTGGTGCGGCAAAACAGTTCCTGGAAGGAATTGGGGGAGGTGTTTGCCCAGTAGTGGGACAGATACGCTAAAAAAAAAAACTTTTAACTCTATAAATCGCTATCTATAGATCGAGATCCAGTTGTGCCAGGGAGGTTATTCACATGAAGATAGGTAGTAACTATAGACACCAGAGGGACAATTCTCGTAATTTTAAGAACATTCACGGTCTGATCTGTCTCAATCTGTCAAAAAATACTTCTAATTTCCCTACATTTTGACAAGTTTTTGACATTTGTTTGTCGCCGAGATAAGACTGCGACTAGATTTTGAACGTTTTAAATTACGAGAATTGACCATCAGGTGGCTGGATTAAAAAAAAATCAGGTGAAACCCATATTTCATCAAATAACATGGAACAATATTATAACAACAGCCTTTTAATCGCTCCCTTAGAGCATTAAATAATGCTCTAAGATCGCTCCACGTTCAAAATAAAATTAAAAATGTTTTTTTGAACGCCCGCTTCACTCTTCGCACAAATATGCATCTGAAGGCCAATTACCGTGATTATAAAAGTATTCTTATCTCGACGACAATCAATGTCAAAAACATGTCATAAATGTAAATAAATTAGAGGCATTTTGGACAGATTGAGACAAAATGATTGTAAGTGTCCATTGCAACTGCCCTGAATTCAAAAATAGGTTAAAACCAACTAAAAATCTTCCACGTTACACTCTAAATCTCATTCCTTAATTAATGCTTTGTCTACTACAAGTTCGGATTTTATTAACATGACGATTCTATCCTCTATCCCTTCCAAACTCAACCCTAACTTGTAACGTTATAGTTCAAAGTTGCCTGTTTGCAGTCTCTTAAGCCACGGCATACCTTAGGCCGTGAATACACTTTGTCTGTGAGACAAATGTGTCTCATACATATACAGCGATTGTACGGCAAGTTTATGTTGATGAGATGATGTCGTAAAGACGCAGATGCGACTATGATATTACAATCGTATCTTTGGTCTTAGGTGAGAAATTATGTGCTTGTACTAATTTTGTGGTTATGGTAGAAAGAAAAGGAAGTTTTTTAGATATTGACCAGCAAAAAACAATACTGTGGGTAATAATGATTTGCGTGATAAACGTAAATTAAAAGTCGTTAAAAGTCAATAAAAGTCATTACTTTTTTTAATATTTAGGGCTGATTTTTCCAACGCCAGATAATTTTATCCGAGGAATAACTTTGAAGTTTTGACAGTTCTTCCATACAAAATCTGTCAGACGCCACACGTCATTTTTATTCCACGAATAAAAATTATCTGTCCTTATTGAAAATCAGCCCTTAAGCAGATAAATAGTAATAGGCACAGAGTACTTTGTAATATACTGTAATAGGTAAGTAAAGAATTGACTATCGAATTATCGAACTATCCATTTATGTCATTGCGAAGCTCTAACAAGCATGATTATATCACACTTGCGTCTGCCCGCGACCGTGTCTTGTCCTCGGGAAATTTCTTGTTTTAACATAAAATATATACCCGCCCCCGATATAACTTCATTTTCGCTTAACGTTATTTCTGGCTGTTTTCTTTTTACTCGCTCTTAAGGTTCGTAGCGTAATTTTAAATAGCCTATAACCGTTCTCAAGAATTAGGTTCTCATCATCTGCCCAGCCTTTTCCCGACTATGTTGGGGTCGGCTTCCAGTCTAACCGGACGCACCTGAATACCAGTATTTTACATGGAGCGACTGCCTATCTGACCTCCACAACCCAGTTACTGGGTAATACGATACCCCTCAAGAATTAGGTACTCAAATCCACCAAAAAATTTTTTTTTTAATTCGACCGGTATTTCCGGAGATTAGCGCATTCAAAGAAATAAAAACTCTTTAGCTTTATTATTAGTATTGAAATCCATATATATATTTATATATATATATATATATATATTATATTGTATGTCGTAAAAATTAAACGAGAAGATATAAAAATTAAAGAGAAATAAATTTTCCATCTTTTCAGCACAAAGAAAACAAATAGTAAAACAATCTTCGTCTTCATCTGCTATCTTCTACTATCAACATCAAACCTTAATTGTTTTAACTTTTTCAAAATGGTGATCTAAATTATTAAACTTTTGTAATTTTGTATTGTATTGCATCTTTTAATTGGAATTATCTGTCATTAGTCCGTTCGCATGTTTTATACACATATGCCAGTTACACAGGGAAACCTATAATTGGATATAAAAACTGTAAAACGCATACTTTGTAAAATATTTTTATGTATCGCTGTTGGTTACCTAAATAATAAAAGAACTTCGATACGACAGAACTGCACATTAAATTCAATAGAAACTAGTTATGTTTAGACTAGACAACATATTCCCTCAGATAATTTTGAAGGAAAGTAGTTCATACTTTATGATCCGGTCCCACTTAAACGGTACAAAAAGTTACTTTTTTGTCTATATTACTGACTTGCTATCCGTGGTAACTTAGAGACAAAAAAGGGGTCTTAAAGTGACATGAGTGAAGTGAAGTGAGTGAGTGTGAGTGTGGTCTAAGTCCATCAAAATTCAATGAAAATTGACCTAAACGACTAGACGTAACATACTTGTCGTTTTATAACACTTTTAGGGGTGGTTAGTATAATGATGAGATATAATTATGGTACCTACAATCCCCAAATATCAAAACCTGTCAGTAACGTGCGTGGCTTTTTTTTTCTGGTGGGAAATCATCAAATGACCCCTCCCGCTCTGGGTGGAGCGGAAGGGAGTGTCAGACTCTTACTGACTAAAACCCACCCATGTTCCTTCCTTCGCCCTTTATGTTCCGGGGTAGCGGTAACCCTTTCGGACAATCCCGCTGACCCGGCAGGCTTCGGCCCTAAGGGGACCCTCAAATTCTGCTAACATCTCTTTGAGGCGCGCGTGGCACATTCCCCCTCGGAAAGCACGTTACGCCTTTAATCCCGGCTGTTATGCGTGAATTTTTGACAGTCGTTATGGGTAGTCTGATAACCAGTCTTACCAAGGGGTATCGTATTACCCAGTAACTGGGTTATGGAGGTCAGATAGGCAGTCGCTCCATGTAAAATACTGGTATTCAGCTGCATCCGGTTAGAATGGAAGCCGACTCCAAAAAAGTTGGGAGTAGACTATGCAGATTCTTACACTGTGAGTAACAACAATAATGTGATAACCTAATCGCCACACTGTATATTATAATTTTCCACATTTTCTCACTCCTTTTCCACATCCAGTCTGCGCTCCACTCTTTGCCCACTATTTCATCTTAGCGACAGTAGACGCCGTCTCCGAAATGAAAATTAAATTGCCACATAATTGACGTGAAATCTTCATTTCAAACAGCGAACACGTTTGAACTTGTTTCATTCGAACATTCACGTTACCTTCATGTCTTACGTTGATTCGGGAGAGAGTAGGTCCGGAATTAAAATTGCATGGTAAGATTATGATTTGTGATTGTCATTGAGCGGTTTCTATTAGGTGGAGTGCTTTTGTCTGTGGTTTTTATCGTTTATGTTACATATAGGTTATTGGGGAAACTGAATAAACTTACTCATCTTCTAACACAGGCTTATTTGCCACCAAGTTTTCGTTTACCATTTTGAGAGCAGTGGTCATGAAATAATTTACACAAAGTAAAGCGCCTGTCTGAGTTCTATCCTACGATCTACAACTGGTAAGTTAGTGGCGGCCGTTACCACTGGCCCACCACTGATCAATTAAAAATATGTCAGTGAATTACTAACTTTGTGTGAATAAATAGAATAACGGACATTTCCTGTCCCATAAGGGTTTTCATCTTAGGTCACGCAACCCTAAAAACCTCGTAAACGTAAATATAATGCTATGAAACACCTTTCTCGCCGCACGTTGTCACATCGCACGATGCAGTGCCTGGCGTGTTGACGAGCAAACTGGAAACTTTAGCAATTTCCTCACAGCCGTCGTTTGTCACGGCGACCGTGAAACATGTCGCAGGGGGAGTTACACACGTCTGATACATTCACCTTATTTAGAACACTCTTTATATTTACTTTTATAGTGACTAGCGCCTCTGGTACCTGAACAATTCGAGATACTATAGCATCAATCGATTGAGTTAGACAGTAGGTATTAAAAAAATCTCTTTCCATAACTTCTATCGGAAAAAAAAATCACGATATAAACGTTTGCATGTCCTATAAACAGTTTTTTCTAGTTACAGTCCGGCCGTTGAGAGAATGCGGCCCTGACTGCTGTCAGTGCGACTATTCTAGTAACTAATAAAGACCACATTCGCAAAACATGTATTCGTTTGTATGAAACTGAAGGGTGCCAAGAACGGGGTTTTCTCGACTGCCGGACAATAAGAAGTCTGTACGAACACTTGCATTAAGTAATTGGTTATCACCATTGCTAAGACAGGTGCGTTAATGCGTACATGCGAGATTTGTTTTTATGACAGCACCCATGATACAAAACCAACAAATGTTCAGAAATTGATATAAGGTGTGTTCTAAAAATATACCTCCTCGTAAAAGTACAGACGCTAGCACAGCAAGCTACTACAATCTGTCAAATTTCTTTAATAGATTTTCAACTTTATCGATACCTAAAGCATTAAGGTTCAAGGTTGATTGGGAAAATTTGACAATTTTGGGTAGTCTTCTGGTGTCTGTACAATCAAAAATAAACCGAAATTCCTACCTCTCTAATTACACTCCTAATACATTAACATGCCACATCTAAATCCATCTCCAATCCCCTTCCCCTACCCCCTCTTTCCCTTTGTATTTCTACAGCCATTAAAAATTAGTTCCAATTCAAACGCCAAGAAAAGAAAAATAAACAAAAGAATGACGAGTAGCTCCAATAAATTAGGGTAGTTTACTGTGACAGGGCGACGTGCGCAGGAGCCGGTGCGTGGCAATGACGGATCGCAGCTGGTAATGACTTTATATGGTTCGGAAATAAGATATTGCTTCATTGGAAACGACGTTGTGGATGAGTACAGCTGCTGTCTTTATTAGTCGTTACTTCCAAAAATAAACAAGTTATTGAGAATTGCAAACAAGACTTGATGATTCATCAAGACTGATTTGAAGTCAACCTGAAATAGCACTACTCAATGAAAATTATATTATCGTTAGACAAGAGATAGAGACTGAAATAGGACTAGTCTCTTTATGTACTCCTTGAAGCCACAAAAAAAGACGTTGTCTTGTTTGTGGACACAGTTGGTGACAGCAGCCGTATATGGAAGAAATCTCTTGCATTCTGAGGCACCATTTCGCAAGAATGTTCCCGATAAAGCATGCCTATCGTCTTCCCAAGATTGGGGTCGCTGATGCAGCTAAATACTAATATTTTACATGGAGCGACTAACTGCCCTCGAAAACCTAGACATTGGGTATCACGATACTCTTGGTAAGACCGGTTGCGAGACATTAAACCTACAAAACAGGAACGACCAACAATTGAAAAAACCACTAACGTTCTGTTTAGTGTTTTTTTCAATTTTTGGTCATTCCTGTTTGTCTGTCGCACCACAAATCAATGTTTTCTTTCTTTTCTTTCACTTCAGCAATAGGTAGGCAAGGCTGATTTTCAAAATCAAAAGTCATTTATTCAAATTAGGCTGAGAATCAGAACTTTTCGAACGTCAAAATTACAAAAGATAGTCCCCCAAAACACCCGACCTTCACCACTTCCTAGTGCTTTGACTGGGAAAAAGAAGTGGCGCAACAAATCCCCAGCAGCACAGCTGTCTGTTTGACGATCAATCCCTTATGGTTCCGGTAGAACTCCAACATAAAACCCGGTTAACTAGTTACCCGGTTATTTTCATATACATAAGTTATATTTCATTGGTCGCATGGGAGCCAGTTTGAAGTACGCGCCGATGCATGCTGCCAGCCAATGATGGATGGCTTCTGGTAATGATTGTATATGGCGTGGAAATAAAATATTAAACTGATGTATGGGTTCGCGGATAAAATGTGGGGCAAGTTGTGGGAAAATACTTTTATTACACATGGAACCGCCGTACGTATGGAAATTCAAATCGTGTGTAAGTTACTATTTAGAAAAATCTTTAACTTTGACTACAAAAAGATTTGTTCCTTGACCTTTTACCTATTGTTATATAGTAATTTTATTCTAAGTGCATCGTCAATCATCGTCGTCGCAAATAAATGATTTGACTTTGACTTTTGTTGTACTCGAATCAATCAATCTGCCTTTTCCCAACTATGTTGAGGTCGGCTTCCAGTCTAACTGGATGCAGCTGAATACATGTAGTACTTTACATGTTGCGATTGCCTATCTGACCACCGGAATCCAGATACTGGGTAACACGATACCCTTGGTAAGACTGGTTGTCAGAATTTCGGGCTTCTGACGACCCTTAAAGACTGTCAAAGATCCACAAATGTTGTTGTAGTAGTACTCAGCTGTGCAGTGTACTCAAATATTAACCGACTGATAAAGGTTTCTTTAATTTTAATGACCAAAAAAACACTACAAAGTGAAAAATAACTTTAATTTTGGAAGTCGGTGTCCTTGGTTCCGCATTTTCGTTTTTTGACAACGACTTCTTATTTTTTTAAGTCGGCTTTTTTGGAAGTCGTTTTTTTTTTGTAAGAAGTTACTTGCAAGGTTACCCCAATAACAACTTTGACAGAAATGAGGGTGTACCTACTGTGGTATACTGAACACATCTGCGTACCCCTTTAGAGGGTACAGACGTGATGTTATGTTGTGTGATTGCGTAAACAATGCATACTTATGCGATAGCAGCAATCGCGGTTGACTTACTAGCATTTATTGAAGAGTTCCGTTGTCTGTCTCCGAAAATCATCATCACATCTGTACGAAATTTAAATGGGATCATTTCGGATTAACCCTTTTCCAACAAAAAAAAAAAATGCAAATCCGTTTATATGTATATGACGGAGTTATGCCCGAACATACATAAAAATTAAAAAAAATATAAACATCCGAATTGAGCACCTCCTATTTTATTTGAAGTCGGTTAAGAAATTGACAAATTAATTACTAAGCAACTAATTAACAAAATGCCAATTGATTAGTAGCTGTCAAAATTAAACACCACCGGTTCACGGTTTAAAGTTTGCTAAGAGGCAAGATGGCGGATTTTATTCGAATCAGCTGATCGATTCAATTGGATTATTGTGTGCTTCGAACAATTTTTTTTCCTAATAATGAGTTGTGCCTTACCAAAATCAAAATCAAAAGTCATTTATTCCAATTAGGCTGAGAATCAGCACTTTTCGAACGTCAAAATTACAAAAAACAGTCCCCCAAAAACGGCCGCCGAAATACGGAAAAAAAAAACAAAAAAAAATGGATGGCAAATATGGATTTCGACAATATCGGACGGTCAGAACGATGTAGAAGAATTAAATCATTTTTAAAAGCCAGCGGGAAATAAATGGAGGTCCTACAAATTGCCCTTTACCCTTTTACATATTGTTTTTCATTCAAAGTACACATGCATGATGAAATGATTTATAGGGAAAGCTCAATCATGAGGAGCCTCCTCCTTCCTACCTGAACTCAAATAAGTGTTTCATTGAATGCAAAATTTACATTGAATCAGGAAAACTGAAATAGCGGTCCCCTTTGATAAAAACGTGAATGCTGATATTGCAAAATAAACATTAAATATCGTTTTATTAAAGTAACGGCAGAAAATCATAAAAACACAACCACCAGGAAAAATAAAAAAGAATAATCAAACGAAATTCCAATTTCAAACAATAACAGAATAATGTAGAAATTTTCAATCAAGTAAAATGGCTGCGTTTTTTAAATACAGAACATGCAAACAATACCATACGGAGTTTTTTAACTCGAATGCATTTAAATAGTCGATTTCGGTCGCAAATATAACCCATATTAAAATTGATTCGGGCTTCGTCCGGGATAGCAGTAATCGTAAAAGATAATAATCGCCGATAACAGCGTCCAATATGGCGGACAATATGGCGGCGTGCGAAATAATTGGCGGGAATTGTCACACGTAAAAAGGTCAGCGCTAACTATCAGTTTTGATTTCGTAGGGATTATTTAATTGTATTGTGTGACTATCACATACATACTTAGATAGATAGAAACGCTTACCTATGTTAGTGGAAGTAAAACTTCTTAGACGATGATTCGATAGTAATTGAACGAGAATAATGAGAGTGAAATTTCAAGGACCCGACACGTTTCGGCACGTTTCGTTACATGAGAGAAGAGAAAGATATATCTGTCTCTCACACTAAATCTGATCATCTGACCATCTGATCATCTGTTTGATCTGTCATCTAATCTTATGGGTCTCTTATTTAGGGTGGGTCGGGGAAACAAGAAATTTCCTGCGGACAGCGGCTAGTGGTTTCTAAAGACGTTGCTTTGCCACTTTGTGATGTCAATTAACATTAATTGATAACAACAAAACAATCATTACAAAACACCGAAACCAATGAATGTGTTAATAGTTTTTGTATCATTGTTCGGCTCAACCAAGGCATCTGCCATCTAATCTCTCCAACAAAACCAGACATTCTCTACCAGTCAACCAAGGGTGGTTGACTGGTAGAGAATGCCTAAGGCATTAAGTCCGCCTTTGTACCTTTTTGCGTGCGAAAAGATTAAATAAATAAATCGTAACTAGAGCTAATTAAATTATTTTATTTTATCTTGAAAATCTCGCTCACATTTATATAAATTAAACATTAATTTGCTTTAAAAGTAAATACTGCTTCAACTATTTATCACAATTTGACATGTAATCAATGAGATTGATTGTGTTTGTGTAGTCAATCTAAAAATGTTGATAACAATGACAAATCGAAATTTTAGTAATACATATAGCTTTTATACCCAGTAAAAAGATAAGAAAGACTACTTTGTACGATGTAGTAAACGTGGTAACTTGAATAAGAACTCCAGTAGATAAATACTAGTTGATAATATGAATAATTGACAACATTTGGTGGGCAGATGGACCGATGACCTTGTGAAGGCCGCAGAAATCTGCTGGATGCAGGAAGCACAGAACCGGTCGAAGTGGCGGTGCTTAGGGGAGGCCTATGTGCACCAATATACCTCATTAAAAAAATTGTTATAATTTAAATTATAATATGATGTAATATACATAATTAATTAATTAACTCAAGACAGTGTTTATGTTCTTTGCCCAGAATTAGCTTACTGACAGGTTATTGTTATTAGTATCAACTTATTTATTTATTTTACTTCGATGGTCTTGGTTTATCATTTGTGACTTCAAGTGACAGGTATGTGAACAGAACCCAGCACTGCATAAATATGTAAGCTGTCATGCCCTCTATGCCTGGAGGCTTTTATTTAGGTAGTAAGTTTTATTTGCATTTTAATTTTAATTATATTTTTTAGCTTGAGTACGTATAGTTTTTATTATATTTGTTGGTATATTGGCGTGGCTAGCTGACATAATGGCAAATAATTTAATTTTATGATAGATGTCTTGTAATGTTAATTACTTAACATAGGTACCTAGTATTGTATACAATCAAGCATTTTCTAACTGAACAGACAGCTGTGCTGCTGGGGAGTTTGTTGCGCCACTTCTTCTTCCCAGAGATAGCACTAGGAAGTGGTGAAGGGCGGGCATTTTTTGGCTGTCTTTTGTAATTTTGACGTTCGAAAAGTGGTGATTCTCAGCCTAATTTGAATAAATGAATTCTGATTTTGATTTAATAATATTATAATTTAAAATCGTTTTTACTTGCCTTTTTATTGTTGCATAAATGATTATAAACTAGCTTCTGCCCGCGACTTCGTGCGCGTGAAATTTCGGCCCCGATCCACCGCGTCGCATCTCCTAACTTTTTTTATTTTTGTGTTTTTCTTAGCGTGATGTTAAATAGCATAATTATCCTTTCTCAAGAATTAGGTTATCAAATGCAAAAATAATTTTAAAAATCCGACCGGTAGTTCCAGAGTCCTGCTAGTTAGCGCGTTCAAACAAACTCTTTAGCTTTATTCTTAGTATAGTGATTAGTATAGATCTCATAATCATAAATCAAATAATAGTTACCGTAATAATGGTTATCAATACTAATAATAAACCAACCTAAACCACTGCACCGCACCGCGTGTTTACTGCGCCTTTTATTTGCAGAATTACATGCCCATTTGTTTGCAAGCATTTTTAAGCACATTATAAATGAATATTGTGTTTTTTTCAATTATTTTAATTGCTTTTAAATATTTGATTTTGTACAAGCAACATAGAAAAAACATTAGGTTTTACTTTCAGGGTTCCGTACCTCAAAAGGATCATTTGGTTTTCCGTCCGTCTGTCTGGCAAGCCCCTTTTTCTCAGGAACGCGTGGAGGTATAAAATTCAAATTAAAAAATAATAATACGGCCGTTTATGCGACATATTTTGGTACTTGACCTAACATCATGACAAGAAACAATTTCTCACAGCACAAGTAAAGGAAAATGTCCGAAAATTGTAAAGTAGTTTTAACCCATGAAAAAATATTTTTTGCGTTTACAAACATACATTTGCAGTCGGAGAGTTGACCGTGACATTTTTAAAAACTACAAAGTTAAGTTTATTCTTGAAATAAATTCATCCCAACCACGTTACGTACGCGCTACGTTATTTCTATTTTAAGTCTGGACGCTGATTGTAATTCTTGGAAATCTTATTACTGTGAAAATTTAAATTCCCAGGATAGCCAGATGTTCAAGAAATGTTTAAGGCAAGCCCCAAAACACTTTGATTTAATAACAAGAACTTATTTCAGCTTCTATTAATTTTGCGGATTTCATATTTAATTTATTTCTTTACCTACATACAGAAGCAGTGTCGGTCCAGTGGTCGTGGTTTTGAACCTAAGCAGGCACTTTACTTTGTGTAAATTATTTCATCACCACTGTTCTAAGACGGTGAAGGAATACATAGTGAGGAAACCCGGATGAAAAACCGGCATGTCCTAGAACCAAAAATTCGAAGGCATGTGATTTTTTTTATTTACATGACATGTGATTTACCAATAAAATCGTACCGTATAAATCAGCAGGGTAATTGTGTAACAAACTAACAGTAGCATGGCCTTCATTTCGACAGTTCAACAACATCCATTGCATTATTTACATCGTTGAGCAGACACGTTTTTCGAACATATGAAGCAATGGATTAACAATATCCTTCAAAATGATTCAGGTTCAAAATCAAAAGTCATTTATTCAAATTAGGCTGAGAATCAGCACTTTTCCAACGTCGAAATTATAAAAGACAGTCCCCCAAAAACGCCCGCCCTGCACCACTTCCAAGTGCGCAACTTTTAGAAAATACTTGATTGTATACAAAACTACCTATGTTAAGTAATTAACATTACAAGACACAGAACATAAAATTAAATTATTTGCCATTTGATATATTGGTATATTGGCACAAATAACAAACACAAAACAACAAACATAATAAAAACAAATATAATAAAAACTATACGTACTCAAGCTAAAAAATATTTTTTTTTTTTTTTAGTTGCCCCACACTAGGAATTTCTCCTGTATCGTGGGTGCGTTTACAAACATTTAAACTCACATACACAAACAGCCAGACCCGGAACAACTACTTGTAGGTCATACAGATATTTGTTCCGTGTGGGAATCGAACCCGCGATACGCAGCGCAGCACCGTGCCGTCGAATTAAAATGTACAGTCGCTTGGCAACATTATCTGACCCACCCTAAAAACAAACGAATTTGGACCCTCTGCCTGTAACATTAAGGTTTATTCAATTTATATGAGCTTATCAGACAAGTGCACGAAGACTCAACCAAGAATTACAATAATAACACAGACATGCAAATTTGATCTTTATAACGTTACCATTAGGTTATATGTTAAAACTACTTGTTATAATATAATTAGTGTAATAGCTTATTTTAATAATTGCGTTCAAGTAATTCTGGTCTCGTGGTCTGTGTATAAGACTGAGAAAAACAACTTGCGAGATCAAATCCTGCGACGAAGATATTATTTTGCTTTCAATTTAGAATGTATTCCAAAACTATTTAATATATTATTGTAAAGAACTATAGACGGATGATCTTCATACATAAACTTTCTAAAATGGTAATATTTTCGCATAACTTGTAATAAGTGGGTAGTTGAAAAATAAATAGTCGTATTCATTATAAAACTGGTAGGTATTCAAAAGCAACTAAGGGTATGCAGTGACTACGCGCAAACATGTTTTACCTTGCCTTACTAAATTGCAAAAACAACATCTCTTTACAATTTTTTATTTTCTATTTTATAGGTAGTTTTTTTATTATCATGTCTCAATGGAGTGATTATTTAAAATACAAAATAATCTATTTGCACCAGGAGAAGGTTGGCTGCTTGTGCTGTGCAAGAATAAACTTTATGAAGTATACTATATGGTTCAAATTCTTTAGAATATGCGTCTAGCATTACAACTAAGATCAAATTTCAAAGCGCCTTATAAGAGTTGAGTTGGTCTTGTGGTCAGTCACTATGGTAGTGCGGTATTTATCGTTGTCTACGTTCGAAACCAAGTTTAACCTAAATATATCTTTTTGCTCAGCTGTTTTTTTTTTAATTATTTTATTACACTAAAGAAATGTAAAAAACATTTCTTTAATGGACGACGTAGGGTCTTGTCTTTTTACACGGGTAGGTTGTATAGGAATAAAAGTAAACAATTGCAAGTTTAAAATGTTTATTATTTCATTAAAACACTTAGGTAAGATAAAGTATGTAAATGCTCATATATATCCAAATTAATAGACATTTTATATTAGTATGCCATAATCAAATCTAACCATTTATAAACATTAAAAAAGGCGTGCTTATGCTTAAAAGTTTGTCATCGAGAAAATGAATTCATCTGTGAAATGCTTTACAGATTTATAGCTGCCTATATGTAGTGAATAAACATGATATTTAAATAGAAAAAATCTATTTATAACAATAACATCACCACATAATCTGCAACATTTTAATGGTTTAACAATCAATCCATTGAGCATTTACTTACATGGTGTGTTTAAAAATACCTACTAGATTACATAATTAGTAGTCCCCTGCTATAACTTGCTGTAAGCGGCTACGCATAACGCGCACCATATTCCAACACAAATCTTTGCCATTTAAATATTCCTGGGCAAAACGAACCCTTTCTTCGCGATGAGCAGGTGTCAATGTAATTTTCTGTGCTGGTTTATAATTCCTTATCTCAGCAGCGTATAAATGCCTTCTCACTGTTTCCTCTGAAATATTGTGGTTTATTGCGGAATGGGCCGGCGGCCTTCGAATTCGGGACTATACTTAATGGCTTTTGCTCCTGGACGAATACGCTGAATATCTCCATTGTCTCCATAACGTTTTAGCCAAAGTCTGACCGTATTTCTCTAAAACAAAAAAAAAAAAACATTTTTGGAACCGTGTATGTAACTTGTAAGGAGTGAATGTAGTGGTAAAATAGCCAACTACGCATTCATTAATCACAATCAATAAAATAAAATAGGTATAAAAACACTTACTGCTATATTAAGTCGACGACCAATCTCTCTAATTCCAATATTCTGCTCATGTAAAAATATGATTTTTTGTTTGGTATAAGTAGTCATTAAGTTGCGACATGCTTTTTTACACCAAATTGCTTAAAAATACTTAACGAGTTATGTGAAACGATTTACAAATGTGTGTGCGCAGTCACTGCTATTAGGCGTAGTTTAACTTTTGTCACATAAATGAATTTATTATCTACCTCACGAAGCAAATATATGTTTTACTTCGTATCCAACCATTCTTGGTAGGTAAATATAAATTCTGTGAACTTAAAGTTTTTTTAATTTACCCACCTGTTTACAAGATAAATTATTAGGCGTAAATCATATTGGTCGTTCTTTAATAATGCAGGCAATATTGTAGAAATGAAAACAAATTAAAAAAGAAACTGATTAAAGGTGGACCGTGTTTTCGAACCCACATGTTGTTCGTCGCCAATCCAGCATCAAACCGTTAAGCCACAAGAACTTGTCAGGAATACGCGAAATTAAAGATTGGGTTCTAATTATGTAGTGTGATTTAAAAGCTTTTCAACTTTAATGTCAACGAGATAATGATTAAAATAGCTTAACAAAATGATATATGTATAATGCCGGTGGCTCCGACAACGTTGCACGAGCGCCGTCTGATAAGCTCATATAAATTGAATAAACCTTAATGTTACAGGCAGAGGGTCCAAATTCGTTTGTTTTTAGGGTGGGTCAGATAATGCTGCCAAGCGACTGTACATAAAACTTACATAAAAAACTTACTTAATTAAAATGTAAATAAAACTTACTACAGCTTACATATACATTATGACTGATTATGTGTTACGCAATTAAGGTACAGGGGGTCTACTAAGAAAGAAAGAAAGAAAATGCATTTATTTGGCACAAACTAAAAGACACACCAGATACATACATCAGATAAAACAAAGCCGTGAAGCCCGATGAAAGAAATTAGCAGGAAAAGTGTGCCTCACGGCGGCGCCAACAAGGCCCAGTTCAGCAAAAAAGAACGAAGTGCAAAGTGCGAATGATCGGATCGCACCGACACATGGCCGAACCGAATATTATTGAAAAATGCGAAAAAAGTTCGGATCGGCTCAGTTGATTCGGGACCATAGTCAATATTCGAAAGAGTGTAGGAGTGTAGGATCAGGACCGACCGAACCAAATAGTAAATTCGTAGTAGGAAACGGCCGAACATTCGGCCGATACCACATCACTGTAGACCCCCAGGCCGAGTAAACCGAGGCCGGTCCAGAAAGAGATGGCGAGACCATCTGGACACGTACCGCAAGGGCTGTTTCGACATGGCTCCAGAAAAGAGTTCCTTGAAGGATTTGGGGGAGGCCTTTGCCCAGCATTGGGACAGTATAGGCTAAAAAAAGCAATAATCCTAATCCTCATCCTAACGTTTTAATGGTAATCCTAACTATACTTAATATTATAAATGCGAAAGTAAGTTTGTTTGTTGCGCTTTCACGCTAAAACGGCTGAGCGGATTTGGATTAAATTTAGCACACAGATAGACCATAACTTCGCTAAGGACATAGGCTATTTTTCATCCTGGTTCGCAGACGAAGTCGCGGACAACAGCCAGTTTATAAATAAATAAATAGCCGCCTTAACAAAACACATGAGTAACAAAACACTTGCATTTAAAACAAATCTTTCAGCCCATATTGACACTTAGTTTAATATTCAAACGCACATTATTTGCTCCTGAAACTCACATAAGCAGTGCTGAGTCAAGCTGTGTAAGTCAAACTGAAACTACCTACGTCGCTGATGGCGTGTTGATATTAATAGGGCTCTAATATTAGGATTGGGATTAAGCATAATCCCAATTTTGGGAGGTAAATTTTTGTGAGAATGTTCAAGGGCACGATTGCCCTTGGTAAAAATTCAAAAAATCCTTAAAAAGTCCGATGGGCCCGGGTTAGGGCGATCCCTAACTGAGAAAACAAAAAAAAGTTGTGTACATTTAAAAAAAGTAATATCGGGTTTTTCTTTCAAAAATATATAAAATTAAACTAACGAAATGACCGATATTTTTTTCTTCTGACAGTTGATTTTGATTATAATTATGTATGTACTCGTATGTATCTATCTATGTATTAGTACATACAAAACATGACAGACGTGCAACATATGGATGTTGCACCTGCCATCTTTTGCCTCTGCATCACCCTTTTTTTTTTTTTTTCTGGTGGGAAATCATCAAATGACCCGTCCCGCTCTGGGTGGAGCGGAAGGGAGTGTCAGACTCTTACTGACTAAAACCCACCCATGTTCCTTCCTTCGCCCTTTATGTTCTGGGGTAGCGGTAACCCTTTCGGACAATCCCGCTGATCTGCATCACCCTAAGGTCGACTGGTAGAAAATGCCTCAGGCATTAAGTCCGCCTTCGTGCAGTATTTTTTTACTTGTGCATAAAGTTTGAATAAATAAATGAGGATGTTCTATAAACTTCTGCCTACCCCTTTAGAGATCATAATCGTGATTTTGTACTGTGATAGTATTTTCTAACATAACGTTAAATCCCTGTACCTAGTCTGTACGCACATAATTGCTTTTGATAAATTTAAATTGCTTCACAAATTGTTTACTTAACAATTAAGATCATCCAAAATTTCAACCATGTGTGTGTTTCAGCTGAAACTTTGAGTATAATGAAACAATTACGTTACTACTTTCAAGTTCAGTTGGAGGTTAGAAAATGACAATGCTTGTGGGAGGATACGGATATTATAATATGTATTTTTTTGTAATGATGGCTGCATTCGAGTGGTCGATGTCAAGACTAAATCCGGCCTTTTGCGGCGGAATGCGACACGCGTCGCGCCTATCTCTATGGGTGATGAGTGCTGTATCAGCACTAGGGAGGGGAATGTAGGCAACGCGTAATCGTATCCCTATTTTATATATATGTATTGTAATATGCTTAATAAATCCAGGGCTGGTAACAGGCGCGGGAGACGCATCCGAGCGGGAAGGGGGCGCTTGCCTGGCAGCGGTGTGATTAACAAAATCATTTTTAAACGGGCCCCCAATAAAACTAAGGTAAGGTAAGGTATTATAATATGACTGTCGCAGTCCGTTTGGTAGACGACTACTAGCAATCAAGATTATAAATATCAGTTAATACAAAATTAAAATTAAAAGATTTTTTTTGTTATGTAATGAACAAAAATAACAAAGTAAGTCATCATCTGCCTAGCCTTTTCCCAACTATGTTGAGTTCGGCTTCCATCCTAACCGGATGCAGCTGAATACCAGTATTTTACATGGAGCGACTGCCTATCAGACAACCCAGTTATTGGGTGATACGATACCCCTTGGAATTACTGGTCGTCAGACTTTCGGGCTTCTGACGACCCGTAACTACTGTCAAAGATCCACGAATGACAGTCGGGACCAATGGCTTAACGTGCTTTCTGAGGCACAGAGGCGTAGTGGTATTACAAGATGGTCACCCATCCACAGACCAACCGCGACAAGCGTAGCTTAATCCGATCGGTCGACCTGTGCGGCTATTATTACTTAGCAACAAGCCCTTCACAAAATAACAAAGTAAGTATTTAATAATAATGTGAACTATTTTTACTTTGAACTATCTGTCTGAAGTCTGGAGTAAAGTTGATGTGCGCTTACTCATAATATACGAATACTGAAAATCTTGATTTTAATATTTTTAGATTAAGTTTTAGTTACAGATTCCTTAAGGTACGCACAAAATAGGTCGGCGGCCTTGATCTGGACCTAGAAGACCAATTGCCGTATTTATAAGCGCACAAAATCTAGTCGCAATCTCATCTCGGCGACAATCAATGTCAAAAACTTGTCAAAAATGAAGGAAATTAGAGGTATTTTTGACAGATTGACACTGAGGTCAGACTGTGAACGTTCTTAAAATTACAAGAATTGCCCATCTGGTCTAAACCCGCGTTAAAAGAAAAATACAGGTCTAATCTAAATTGGATTTGAATATCCAATCAGGTTTAAATGTTCTATACACTTAAATTTCAATCCCAAATTCGTCCTAAAAACGATTTGATTGAAATGTTATCTCTAAAAAATATATCTTCGAAATCGTCTCCAGGGTTCTATCAATAGTAGGCGTTGAAGGATTGATAGAATGACTCTCAAAAATCCGTGTCTCTGAATAGCTGATTGATATGCCTATAAGATGTATCAATCAAGTTTAAAGCGTCACGCCCACGCTGACAATCCTTTTCCTTCGTTTTACATGTTCGACAATGAAATTAAAGGATATCATTCAAGTGTCGAATATTTTATACCCAAATAAAAAAGTACTAAAAAGTTCTTATGGGAAATACCATCTTGAGTATTTTTAACCCCCGACGCAAAAACGACGGGGTGTTATAAGTTTGACGTGTCTGTGTGTCTGTGTGTGGCATTGTAGCTCCCGAACGGATGAACCGATTTTGATTTTGTTTTGTTTTTTGTTTGAAAGATGAATTAGTCGGGAGCGTTCTTAGCTATGTTTGATGAAAATGGCGAATTACGAAAAACCTGATTAAACATGTTTTGATTAAATGTTCGCGTCGGGGGATCGCTACTATTTTAAACTTTATTACTACTACTACTAACTATTTTAGCCTAACCTTCTGTACTTTAGACTAATAATTAGAGCGGTCCCCCGACGCGACAACATTTAATCTTAGTAATTTTAGTGATGGAACGGATTGTTGTTTTCTTAACCCGGTCCACATGTTTAATACCCAGAATATTCCGGTCCATAGCTCTCTGGCAAACCTCGAGCGTGGACCTCTGCTGAATTGTCAAAGACCATGCTTGAGAACCGTACCTAGAATAGTAAAATAGAGTTTGCCCTTTACATAGTTTCAAGTCTTCCTCTTATTCTTCGCGTCGCTGGCTCGACTGTATTTTAGATCTTTTTGGCCCAAAACTTCTCCACTTGCACGGTGTCCTCGTTGGCAGCGCAAAGGTCACTTTGCCTGCATGTTTCATCATTGTTTAGTTTCAAGTTAATTCAGTCCAAAATTTACAGCATGCTGTAGCCTCCTGTATATAATTGAAGGAGTGCACTTGACTAAAACATAATCTTTATAAATCGTGACTAAACAAAAGAATGTTCACAGAAATATATATTTTTTGTTGGAAATCCTCAATAAATAAATTATTACAGTACAAATGCCCAATTTGACAGAATATCGGTTATGCGCATTTATCGGATTGCGGAAATCAAGATTGATGCTCCATGAAAACACGGAAGGACGCTTAAGACAAGGTAAATACAAATAATATGACAAGAAAAGTCCATAATCGTACAAACGAGTTCACGTCCTCACGAATGGCCCATAAAGTTACATCTAAGTTATTGATCAAGATTATTTCCAAGCACAACCACGACATTATTCCGTTCACGTGCAAAACAAAGGGTAGCCATTTTGTATTCAGTGGGACACTCGATGTCATACTTAAGAAGTTAATTTTGCGTAAGCAGATCACTTGGATGAGAATGGAGATAGCCAAGGTACGAAGGAACTAAATAATAGCCGATTCCTATTGTTCGGTACAATATTTGCAACCGAACAGTTCAGCTCTTTTGTCTGCGTAAATTTCCATAAACGCATGAATCGCAACTATTACCAGTTAGTATGTGTTCGACTACCAATCGCGTAACTCAAACCAAACTAAATCAAACCATCTTAGTGCTAATTTAACTTAGATTTACCATTTGATGTTACTGCTTGTATGTTCACAACTCAAATTTTACAATAAGTCTAAACGCGAAGACTTGTAATTGGCTTCTGTCGACTATTGTTTCCTTTTTTTTTTGTTTTTATTAGCTGTAAGTCTCCCATGCTGTAATAAATAAAAAATAAATAAATCACTAATTTTAAATATAGCCTTTAAATCAATTCGTCAAATCATTTCGTATCATTAAACCAGTCTAATATAATACCAAATCAACCAAATATCAACCAACTCAGAAGTTACATTCTACACATATAATATACGGACCGTTTGGTTCAAATTAAGACTTTTGTATCATCATCTGCCTAGCCTTTTCCCAATTATGCTGGGGTCGGGTTCCAGTCTAACCGGATTCAGCTAAATATCAGTATTTTACATGGAGCGACTGCTTATCTGACCTCCACAACCCAGTTACTGGGCAATACCCCTTGATAAGACTGGTTGTCAGACTTTCAAAATTAAGACTTTAGTATATTTACTAATAATGAAGCAAAAATCTCATACCTTTGCATAGTAGCTCCCATATGAAAGTAGCTATAACAAGTAAAATTAGCTTATGAATCTATATATATGCTCAGTTTGCCAATAAAAAATGTAACCATTAGTAAGCAAAACGATTCGTTTTTGTTTGTAGGAACCGAGCATTATAGTGGTGATTTGTAAGCGAAAGATATATTTTGTCCCCAGAGATGTTCTTACACACGAAATGAATAAAAGAGGGAACCTTTCGAGCAATATTACCGTCCAAATCTGGAGATTCATTTGTTTTACGGCTCGTCTGCAGATTTACTATCTAATAATTTATTCAGTTATGTCAGCGTGAAGTAAACTCCTAGTTAAAACACATGAACACATAAGGCGTTTTTATCATTTCTAACGGAACGATACTGTCGTGGACGTCCACGGTATCACGATAACACAGGGAAGTAAAATGCAGGACATATAATAAAGCTTTTAAAGGAGATAATTTATTTTGGTCTAAATTATGAAAGACGGTTGTTTTTTTTTTAATGTATAGACGGTGAACGTTCTCCTTTCCATCAATAATAATAATTATACATTTAAATTCAGGTAAATAACACCCATTCATAGTACACGTATAAACTCACATCAAATAAAATCAGATAAAATTCAAATTAAATAAAATCAATACAAATCAAACGGAAACAGAATAAATCGAATTTAATGAAATCAAATTTAAATAAATAATCAAAACAATAAAATTAATATAGGAATAAGAATTAATTATTAAATAATCACAAAATAAAATCAATAAAAAATCACAAAATAAAATTAATACATAATCCCAAAATAAAATCAATAAATAATCACAGTAATCAAAATAAGATATAACAATTAAACTTTTTAAACGTGCACATATTTAGTGTCATGTTGGAACGTGTCCAAAATAAGTGCACTAGACACTCTTTTATTTCACTGCTAGCTGTATGGGCTATAATATCCATTTTACCCATTGATGTACCCTACACTATTTGTACTGGGTATGGTAGAGTACAACGCATTGAAGGTGCGACGGGACTTAGCACTCGCAGCGTACATATGTAGTGAAGCTACTGCGTGGCGAAGCATTACCCGGCAGTGTTGCGGCACCTGGAACTTTGCGTGCCTAACCGGTACGTGTGGAGGCGGCGACGCCCGCCCCTGCTTGCTGTGCCTGCAGCCAGAACCAACCTACTGGCGAGGCCTCTTCTCAGTAGAGCCATGCGTTTGGTGAACGAGGTTCACGAGAGGGTTGATGTTTTGTGGTGCAACTTCAGTAAATTCGCAAAAGCTGCATTATATATAATATTATGTTATTTAGATGTTGGTTAAGATTTAGGATATAGTATGTAATTTTATAGGATGTAGATAAAAGATTTAGCAAGTAAGGCTTATCGCATTGGGTCGCAAATCTGTAGGTAAGATTCGCGTAAATAAATAAATAATAAAAACATTTTATGAACGTGGACGTAGGAAACGTCTATTGTAATATCGTCACTTTAGAAACTATAAAAGTGCACATTGAGGTATAAGATAATTATAATGCATTAGCAAACCCCTCGTTTGCAAGTAATTGACCTTATTTGCACGCCAATGGCATGTAACATGCTTCATGGAAATAAGGTCAATTCCTTCAATATAAAAATAATAATGGGCCTCATCAGAAGGCTTAAAGTCACTCAAAGGACTGGGACTGGGACTGGGACTGGGACTGGAGAGGGCTATGCTCGGAGTTTCCTTGCGTGATCGAATCAGAAATGAGGACATCCGCAAGAGAACCAAGGTTACCGACGTAGCCCGAAGAATTGCCAAACTTAAGTGGCAGTGGGCAGGGCACATTGCTCGCAGAACGGATGGCCGATGGGGCCGAAAAGTTCTGGAGTGGCGACCGCGAACCGGAAGACGTTGCGTTGGAAGGCCTCCCACTAGGTGGACCGATGACCTGGTGAAGGTTGCGGGAATCCGCTGGATGCGAGTCGCACGGGACCGGTCAATGTGGCGACACTTGGGGGAGGCCTATGTCCAGCAGTGGACGTCTATCGGCTGAAATGATGATGATGATGATGAAAAATAATAATACCTATAATTATCCCACTTCAGGATAAGTGCTGATACACACGAGCGACACGCGTCAACGATAGAGGCAACTGCAACCGCCGACGCGTGTCGCTGGTTGCCGCTCGTATTCCAGTACCGTACTCAAATACACGAGCGGCACGTTGTCGATGGCGCAGTAAAGGCCTCTTGGTATACAGAGAAGGCATGAGGATTGATCACCATGCTTGCTCAAGGCGGATTGCCGATTTCAGCTGGGGAGTTGGTTGCGCCACTTCTTCTCCCCAGAGGAAGCACTAGGAAGTGGTGAAGGGCGGGCGTTTTGCAGACTCTCTTTTGTAATTTTGACGTTCGAATAGTGTTGATTCTCAGCCTAGTTTGTATGTTTTATTTGGTTTTCTATCTGGAATTTTTCAGTAGCAGCCCGGAATCTGGATTTTTACCCAGTTGATATAAGCTCGCCCCCTATTATGGCGAAATGTGGGTGTATAATAGGTACATTATACACCACCATTATACACCTCTGCCTAAAAAATGATGAAGAAGAAAAAAAAAAATTTTTTATTTCCTTCAATTGTACAAAAACACTTATAACAACATTATGCAGCTTTACAACTAGGGAAACAGAGTGTTTTCGATGAGCTCTGGCACCCAATGTAAGATTTAACTTGTGTTTAGGGTGCCAGCGTCCTCGCCTAAGATTTCAACATGTAGCAGTAGTTGTAAGACGAGCACAGTACGTCGTCGTCGTCGTAGGCGCGGGCCTGCGGGCGGAGAGCAATGGGTAGCTCACCACCCGATCAGGACCAGGCCCGTGCCGGACGGCGCGTAAGTGTTCCACGCGCGCCTCAAAGAGATGTCAGCATAACGAGGGGCCTGCCGGGTCAGCGGGATTGTCCGAAAGGGTTACCGCTACCCCGGAACATAAAGGGCGAAGGAAGGAACATGGGTGGGTTTTAGTCAGTAAGAGTCTGACACTCCCTTCCGCTCCACCCAGAGCGGGAGGGGTCATTTGATGATTTCCCACCAGAAAAAAAAAAAAAAAAAAAAAAGTACGTCATCAATAACATTTTCAATAGTTAATTATCATTAAGTTACAAGCTAATATTGTGTCCTATTTTTGTGGCTATGTATGTGTGTGTGAGGGGGAGATAAATGTAAAAGAAGATGACACAAGGCTTGATGTTATGCTAGTTATTAATTATATAAGACCAGGTTTCCTAATGATGTTTTCCTTATGAGATGTCTCATTTTTAAAACTTTTATTTCTATTAAACTTTACTTTAAATATTAGTATGATCCGTACCCACAGACAAACCGTGAAACGGAACGTGAACGGTTTTGTTTTAAGTTCAAAACTATTGTAAACTCTGTATAAATAAATAAAAAACAATTAAATTTAGTAATCATTTGTTTCTATATTCTTATACCCCGTCCATTAGGTTAACGGTTTTTTGACAGCTGTCTTAGAACGTACATATCTCAGATTATGTAAAAGTTCATTTTTAAATGCGTAATAAAATAAATATATAAACTGCCTTATCTTATTGGATTATCTTATTTATGGCTTCTTACAGACTTTATAATACCGTACGTGTATCAATCCAATGTATTGTGTGTTGCTGCAATCACCAGTTCCATCTGTCAAAAAACGTTTTTATAATAAGGAGTCCCATATTGAGACGTAAGTGTGATGTGTTGAATTTGGCTTACACAAGTAGCGTTATAAATACCAAGAAACACCATTTTGTAACAACAGACTCGGAAGAACCAAAAATACACCATGTTTTCCCAAAGCTCGTAAATCTTAACTACTCACCAATAAAGCGGCATTCAGACAAATGCAAGCTATATAAAGTAACAATCTACATTCCCTTGGGAATCTTAAGCGCATACCACATTTTATTGACATATTTTTCGATCGAAATACACTCAGATATTTCAGTAAGCTATGGTGGAGGCTCAGTGGTATTGGCCCGGCTTACGAGTTGGAAGTTGTGAGTTCGAACCCAGACAGGCACATTTTGCGTAGTTAACAACATCACCACTGCTCTTAAACCGGTGAAGGAAATCATCGTAAGGAAACTGACATGTCCTAGAAACAAAAATTCGAAGACATGTGACATCCACCAACCCGCACTGGACCCGCGTGGTGGATTACGGCCCACTCCCTCTCATCGAGAGGAGGCCTGTCTCCCAGAAGTGGGAACGTGGAAACGCTATAGTTCAGCCGTCTTTTCACCAAACGATTTAAAAAGCAATGTACAGACGCCAGTAGGTCAAGCTACCCGAAACTGTCAAATTTTTCCAATCAACCTGGAACCTTAATGCTTTAACAATAAAGTTGAAAATCAATAAAAGAAATTTGACAGATTGTAGTAGCTTGATGTGCTGGCGTCTGTACCTACATGAAAAGTCGTATTTTTTTTTCAGGTAACCTACATCTTATTCATCGTCATTTCAGATGAAAGAAGTCCACTGCTGGGCATGGGCCTCCCACAAGCATCGTCACAGTGGGAAGGTTGTAGGCTGATTATGATAAGCTCATGCTATTTCAGCAATCCTTTGGGTTTTAAATCTGTGAAACGAAATTCAATGAGCAAATTAAAATAAAGTTTCAACGCATATTTGGTTTTATAGACTTTAAATAATTGCTTTCAGCAATTTATCGTCTGAAAATTAAAGTTTTCAACTATGAATTTCGTAGATTTAATTAATCTTTGTATCTACCTGCGCATTAATTAATGTCAGTGTCTAAAAGTAATTATATAAAATACAGATACTATTTTATTTATTTATTTTTAGGCTTTCTGTAGTTCAAATTGCGTCATTATAACAGGTTTACGGTTTGATAACTCCGTCCAGCCTAATAAACTATCTAGTCGTTACATTGAGCTGTTTAGATATATTTTTAACAGCTCACTAAACTGTATTCTTTAGAAAGGGCTGAGGACCGACGCCTTTTTAAAAAGGCGAGTTCGTTGAGCAATTATATTCAACTAGCTTTTGCCCGCGGCTTCGGCCGCGGTAAAAGCTAGGGGACGTACTACCGAGATAAAAAAGTATCCTGTGCCTTAACCCAGGTCAAAGTCTATCTGTGTGCCAAGTTTGAGTTAGGACGTGAAAGGTGACAGACAGACAAACAGAGCTGCAAGCTTTTCTATTCCAAGTTTTTAGGTCATGTGATTCGGATCTGATATGATATTGGTTTATAAACAAAGAAAGAATGAAAAAGTATTTATTGCGGCTAGTACAGGAATATTACAACCTAAACTAAACACAGTCAAAAATAATAAATCAAATTATAAAAAAGTAACAAAAATAAAAATGAAACAAAGTCTTATACGAGGTCAAAAGGCTTCTATCTCAGCATGATGCTACGCAAAATAAATACATAATGTTTGTGTTGAAGTAATGTATGGATGCATTCAATCAATCAACTCAACCTATCGCAGTTCACTGCTGCATATAAGCCTCGTCCAAGCTGCGCAACAACGCCAAGTTATCCATCTTCCGCATCCAATCTGTATCCGCAACCTTTGCTAGGTTTTAAGTCCATCTAGCTGTGGAGCGTTCCACGCTGCGCTTGTCGATACGCAGTCTTTAGTTACTCCAGGACTGTGACTTCACGATATGTCCGTAACGCCGGTTTTAATCGCGTAATTTTATTTCTTTAGCATAATTCTATTGTTGTGAAGTCTGTGCACAATGAGCACAGACTTCACAACAATAGAATTATGCAATAGAATAACTAGAATTGATTATGATGATGAGTGAGCTTTACAAACTATTCCTCATAGTCTATAGAAAAGGGAGGATCCTCCAACCAGACGGGTGTTGTGTCTGACAGGGAACTGCCCAATGATTGATCTTGGGAAGTTTGTATATGCTAATTGCGCGGTAAACTCTGCTTGCGAGATGCAGGATTTGTGTGATGTCAGTATGACGCGTTGTTCGCATGTGGCGTTGTAGATACCGCTACACAGATGACACCGCAATTATCGCCCACGGTCCTTCTTGGGAAGCTGTTAAAAGCAACGCTGAATCTGCCTTAAGTAGAATCATGTACTGGTTTAACTCTAACCTACTGACATTAAATCTGGCCAAAACTTCATATGTTCTTTTCGCCATCCGCTGCAATATGAAACCACCAAGTACTTTCTCCATAACGGCACACTCATGTACAAGTCCCTCAACACATTGCTCCTGTCCAAAATTAAGAAGAGATGACAGCGTAAAATACCTCGGCATCCATATAGACAACGGACGAAGATGGGACAAACACCTAGACACACTTACCACCCGAACAATGCGACTTATCTCTATCTTTAAATCACTTAAGGGGTCAGCTGACCATGATGTTCTTAAAATTGTGTATTTCAACACCATCACAAAACACCCCAAACACTTCCCTCACACAATCATCAAACATGCTCTTTTTCAATACAATTAACTCTTCACCCTCACATTTTTCTTCTTCCACTTGCCACTTCTCACAGTCCACTAGCACGTCTGCCACAATAGCATTAAATAGCATACCCTATAGACGGGCACTGCCCCCTAAGATACAGGCCTAGCTTAGTTTAGGGGACAGGGTTGAACCTATTAAGTACAATAGGTTCAAAAAAATCTACCTAATGCTAAATTAAGTTATATTAACTTTGTGTAATATACAATTAGGTATTATTATTATAATTTCTTAGTTTAGTTTTAAATTTAGGTTAGGTTACGATTTTCTTGTCGCTATACGACAAGGTACTATTTATGGAATGGCCAAAAAATCTAATATAAAGTTTTATTAATAGTAGGTATTATTTGTCATGTGAATATGAACATAATTTTCTATTGTGTTACAGCCAGTTCAAGTCGCATCCTGACTGCTAAAGTGCTAATTGTATTATATTATTATCAACAAGTAGTTCTAACTTAATTAAGAATTATTTTGATGAGGCTATTTCTACCAATTTACTTTTAGGAAGGGTAAGGCCTTGTGTACACACACGTATTTCATGCCGTGATAAACGCCCTTACAGGGTCCACATTTTTGTACCTAGCTTTATTTTTTTTTTTCTTAAAAGAAAACTGCCCCACACTAGGAATTACTCCTGTATCGTGGGTGCGTTTACAAACATTTAAACTCAAATACACAAACAGCCAGATCCGGAACAACTACCTGTAGGCAATACAAATATTTGTTCCGTGCGGGAATCGAACCCGCGACACACAGCGCAGTTGGCGCAGTCAATCGCTTAACCACTGCGCCAACCGTGCCGTCAAATTCAATTCAAGTCAATTATTCATGATATTTAAATTCTCAAGCGACCAGAAGGCTGGCCTTTTTTTAGCCCAAAGAATCAGCATTGCATTGTGGTAATGCTGCCAGCCTTTTGGACACTTGGAGATTCTCCCTTTTTCTTTAATTTTTTATTATATACTTATATAATATATATACAGGGTGTCCGGTAATTAATGGATAACTTCTTAAGAAGTCATTGTACTTATCATTATGAACAACTTTTACTACGGGAACAAACATGAAATCGCGAAAAAAAATCAGCTATTCCCTACATTTATGTTCGTATAACTCGTCAAAATGTAGGAAACAGCTGATTCTTTTTTCGCGATTTCAGGTTTAGCCCCATAGTAATAGTTGTTCATAATTATGCTCTAAGCGAGTCTTCTACTTGCAAAGCGAGCGTTGCTGAGCGAGTACTCTCTTTGATAGCTCTTGACTCTACAACAAACGAGTACTCGAATGCATCGAATGAGTGTTATTATATTATACACCTCATGTATAATATGCATACGTATATTATACGAATACTTATTATACAACAAAATACCACTGGACAAAAATAGATACAGCCTTCAAATGGTTATCTTTTGTTCAAAAGCGAGCTGGCTCTTGTTTATAGATAAAACATAAACTCGTGAATTTTTCCCCAGGGGGGTAGGCAGAAACTATGGAACACCTGCTACGATCCTAATATGCTCTTTTTGCTTCGTTTACGATCATACATGCATATTCACACAGCGCCTAAAACACTAATTTAAAAATACCAGGCAAACAATGTTATTTAAATTGCATTGTTCTTCGAAGCAATGTTTTCTTTCCGGTTCTATTGTTAAAAATATCCCCATACCTACTGAAAAAACTTTAATAAAATTTAAAAAACTTTACAGACACTTCTTACAACTTAGTTTTATTCAGGGGTAATTATGCAGAGGTTTTAATTATGCATAAAAATAAAAGTATTACCTATGATAAGTTGTCATTATTCTAGTATTAAATCAGATTTTAATTGAAAATGTCGTGTGTCGTGTAGCTCAGTGTAACAACAAAATGTTTACTAAACTACTATTATTTGTTTTGTTTCAAAGTTCAGCTGTCGTGATACACAGCCTCAATGGTACGTGCAATTAGCTATATTGAACTACGTTTGAGTTTCATTAAACTTTTCTTAAGGTTTATTTAGTTAAGTACCTGGTACTTGTTGACAGGCCTACACTGTTTTTAAAAGAGTAACCACGTTTCTTACCGGCTCCTCTCCATAGGAAACGATTCATTGGAACCGTGCACCTAGGTTTTGAAGTTTCATAAGGGCCCATGTTGTACACATGTCAACGTTCACAGTCCGCTCTCAGTTTCATCATCATCTACCTAGCATTTACCCAGCTATGTTGGGGTCGGCTTTTTTTTTTTTTTTTCTGATGGGAAATCATCTAATGACCCCTCCCCTGCCGGGTCAGCGGGATTGTCCGAAAGGGTTACCGCTACCCCGGAACATAAAGGGCGAAGAAAGGAACATGGGTGGGTTTTAGTCAGTAAGAGTCTGACACTCCCTTCCGCTCCACCCAGAGCGGGAGGGGTCATTTGATGATTTCCCATCCGGAAAAAAAAAAAAAAAAAATCCCTCCCGCTCTGGGTAGAGCGGAAGGGAGTGTCTCTTACTGACTAAAACCCACCCATGTTCCTTCCTTCGCCCTTTATGTTCCGGGGTAGCGGTAACCCTTTCGGACAATCCCGCTGACCCGGCAGGTTTCGGCCCTAAGGGGCCCCTCAAGCCCTTATAAAATGGTGCGGAATAAACTCCGCACCTGGGCCCCCCCGCTGACGCAGACTCTCCGCCCCCAGCTGGTGGAGGAGGTGGTGAGCGCTCTGTTCCCCTCACGGGGGGTGCACACACCCCCGCCCATGGCTCCGCCAATTGCGGTGCCCGAAGCGGACCACGCGGACGACGACGACATCCCTGAAGTGACCGGGGTAGAACTGAGAGTGGCGGTAGGAAGGCTGAAGGCCAAAAATACCGCCCCAGGACCCGACGGCTTGCCAGGTAAAGCCTGGGTCCTGGCCTCGAGGGCTCTCGGGCCTCGACTGGAGGCGCTCTTAAGCGCATGTTTGGAGAGAGGCCAGTTCCCGCTTCGTTGGAAGACGGGGAAGCTGGTCCTCATTCGGAAGCCAGGGCGCCCAGCGGACTCTCCGTCCGCATACCGGCCCATCGTGCTGCTCGACGAGGTGGGCAAGCTCTTTGAGAGAGTGATTGTAAACCGCCTCGTCGGGCACTTGGTGAGGACGGGGCCGGATCTTGCGGACAGCCAGTTTGGCTTCCGCAAGGGGCGCTCTACGGTGGACGCCATCATGCGCGTGAGAGCCCTCACGACGGAGGACGCGGTGTCCCGGGGTAGGGTCGTCGTGGCGGTGTCACTCGACATCGCCAACGCGTTCAACACCCTGCCCTGGAGCTGCATTGTGGAGGCACTCCGGTATCACCGAGTGCCGCCCTACCTCCGTCGAATAGTCGAGGCGTATCTGACGGACAGAGCCGTCAGCTACCCCGGTCGAGATGGGGAGTGGAACCGGCGAGAGATGTCGTGCGGTGTCCCGCAGGGATCGGTTGTGGGGCCGTTCCTGTGGGACATCGGCTACGACTGGGTGCTGCGGGCCAACCTCCCTGATGGCGTCAGCGTGGTTTGCTACGCTGACGACATCGGCATCGAGACGACGATGAAGTACCTGGGTCTCGTCCTCGACAGCCGGTGGAACTTCGTCGAGCACTTCCGACGTTTGGCCCCCAAACTGGAACGGGCTGGGGCCGCCTTCAAGCGGCTCTTGCCCAACCTGAGGGGGCCAAACACCTCCTGCCGGAGGCTTTACGCGGGGGTCGTGCGATCCATGGCCCTATACGGGGCCCCGGTGTGGGCGCGTTCACTGCGGCGGCGAGCCGCCCACTACCTGAACGCGCCCCAGAAGGTGGTAGCCTTAAGGCTAATCCGGGGCTACCGCACGATCTCGCGCGAGGCGGCAAGCCTCCTTGCCGGACTGCCACCATGGGATCTGGAGGCGATAGTCCTCGCGCGCCTGTATGAGTGGCGCGCGGAGGCACTACGCCGGGGGGAAAGTCCGCTCCCGCGGCAAATTGCTGCGGAGCGGACGGACCTCCGGCTCGATCTCATGGCGACATGGAAAGAGCGACTGTCGCAACCCAGCGCAGGGCACGCCGCGATAGCGGCGATAAGACCTCTCTTTGAGGAGTGGCTAGAGAGGCGCCACGGCGCCCTCACCTACCGCCTGACGCAGGTCCTCACCGGACACGGAAGTTTCGGGAGGTTCCTGCACATCATCAGGCGGGAGGAAACGCCCGGGTGTCACCATTGCCAGGATCGCCCAGAGGACACGGTGGAGCACACGGTGGAGGTCTGCCCCGCTTGGGCGGAGCACCGCCGTGTCCTCGTAGAGGCGATCGGCAGCGGCGGCGGCCTCTCGCGCCCGGCCCTGGTGCAAGCCATGGTCCGGACCATGGCTGGACCATGGCATGGAGTACGAGTCGCAATAAATACTTTTTCTTTATTTCTTTCTCACTCTGAAACTGTCACAACTCCGACCCCCAAGATACACGTTTGTCGTCAATCTATTCGTGTACAATATGATTATTAATAAAAAAATATGGGTTTCCATAAAATAGTCATGAGAAAAATGAGGTCGTAGCTTTTATTGCTTTCCTTTATTTTTAACCATCTAGGCGTTAACCTTGAAAACCTTGAAATAAAATATGATTTCATAACTTTTGATATCTTCTGAAGTATAATGTTATTGTGTGAATAAGAATAATAATTCAATTAATATAGTAATTATTATCACGAGATCTTAAAAAAGATAAATTACAATACACGGGTACCTAATTGCAGTAGTTATATTTTTTTTAAATTATTTTTTGTAGAAGAATTACAGCTAAGCTAAGCTGTTATTGTTTAAGTATTACAACTAAATTATTGTATTAAGCCAGACTGTCTTAAGAAGTTTATTATATTATATTGTTTATCCGTCTACAATAAAGATTAATTAAAAACTCTAAATATATTGACATACAGCGTGGTGCTTTAATGGCGACATTAATTTAACACACATAACTATACGGTTTCGCGTTTTCGTTTTATGAACATAATTTAATTTCATTAAACGATATTTATCATTAAGTGGCTGCGCCCCGCGGTTTCACCCGCATTAGTTTCGATCCCGTGAGAATATCTGGATAAAAATATCCTATATTTCAATCCTGGTTATAAAACGCCTGTGTGCCAAATTTCATCCAAATCCGTTTAGTAGTTTTGGCGTGAAAGAGTAACAAACATCCATCCCACCATCCATCCATCCATACAAACTTTCGCATTTATAATATTAGTAGGATAGTAGGATTAGTAGGATAGTAGGATTTATTTACAATTTTTTTAAACAGCATCTTGGAGCAACCTGTTATGTACAGGTTGCTCCAAGATGCTGAGAACTGTAGCGCAGGGGTCTTTTTCCGGGGTCACGGGTCATAACATGCACTAATGAAATTATATCAAATAATGTGCAAAGAGTAGGCGAATTGAAGGACAGAGCGAGGGCCATATGTTGGCGAGCGGCGCAGGCGGTAGTTTTCAAATAACGAATATTTTTTGTTGTGATAATTTTTATGATTACCGGACACTAGCCCTACCCGTGTGTTAAATTAATGTCGCTACTGTAGCGGCCCATTGTATCTGAAGTAAAATATTATTTACCGACTTTCTCTTTAACAATATGGATCAACAAGTACAAGTAGACGCAGTGTACACAGACTTTCAAAAAGCATTCGACAAAGTAGACCACAATTTGCTTCTTACCAAAATTGCATTTAACGGCATACGGGGAGATTTGCTTCGCTGGTTTGCATCATATGTTAGTAATAGATCACAAAGGATTGTTATCAAAGGATTTCACTCGGCGACTACTGTCGTAACATCTGGCGTACCCCAGGGCTCAATTTTAGGGCCTCTTTTATTAATTTTGTTTATAAATGATATTGGAAATTGTTTCAGACACTCAAAATTTTTTCTCTATGCTGACGACCTAAAAATCTTTAAAGCTACAAGAAAACCTGCAGATTGTTGTCAGTTACAAGAAGACTTAAATCGATTCTCTGAATAATGCGTTCAAAACAAACTTTACCTTAGTATTTCTAAATGTTTATCGACATCATTCACAAAAAAATAAAAACGTTTTAAATCATAATTATAATCTAAACAATGTAACTCTATTGAAAGCTCCATCCGTGCGAGACCTAGGGGTACTGCTAGATAACAAACTTCACCTTGATCAACATATTGATAACATCACCAAAAAGGCTTATTGCATGTACGGGTTCGTTATGAGATCAGCTACTGAATTTAAACACGCAAGCACTTATTCTCATCTCTATAAAGCACTAGTTAGATCTCAACTCGAATATGCAGTGGTAGTGTGGAACCCTTTTTATAATAAATATGTTGAGATGCTAGAAAAAGTGCAGCGCAAATTCCTCAGATCGATGCACTATAGGTGCTCTCACAATTTCCCAACCTATAAAAATCTACTTAATAAATACAATCTAATGAGCCTGAAGTTGAAGCAGTCATGCTAGCGAAGGAGGTGGCGGGACGGATGAGGGAGAGAGCCTCCCGTCCCAGCCGCCGCGGGAGACGCCCCGGGCGTCGGGAGTCGAGCGACGACTACCGGCCACCGTAGGCGCGGGCCTGCGGGCGGAGAGCAATGGGTAGCTCACCGCCCGATCAGGACCAGGCCCGTGCCGGACGGCGCGTAAGTGTTCCACGCGCGCCTCAAAGAGATGTCAGCATAACGAGGGGCCCCTCAGGGCCGAAGCCTGCCGGGGCAACGGGATTGTCCGAAAGGGTTACCGCTACCCCGGAACATAAAGGGCGAAGGAAGGAACATGGGTGGGTTTTAGTCAGTAAGAGTCTGACACTCCCTTCCGCTCCACCCAGAGCGGGAGGGGTCATTTGATGATTTCCCATCCCAAAAAAAAAATAAAAAAATGAGCCTGAAGTCTAGATGTTTATATCTAGAAATTATGTTTCTTTTCGACGTATGCTATAACAGGTATAACTGCTCTGAGATTACTAATAAAATATGCTACTGTGTCTTAGACGAGAGGTGCGCGCACGTCCTCTTTTTGCTGTGTCCCATTGCCGCACCAATGCTGGTCTGCGGGCGCCTCTACGTCGCTTGTGCAAAAACTATAATGATTTTTGTTCAGAAACTACAGAATTAGATTTCAGTTTGAGTCAGCAAATAGATTTCGTTCTGCTTTGTTAAGGAAACTTAAGGATTCCGATGTATAGTTATTTGAACAGTCTTGTAGTCTTACTCGCATAGATTGTTTATTATTAAAGGTATATGAATTGTATATGCTGTGGATAACGGTGTGAGTTTCACACTTATATAATATCTTTGTTTATATTGTTTGCGAGGATATAATGTCTTACTGTTTGTTTGTCCCAAATAAATAAATATTTGTCGCCACCTTCCATTACTATACATATAAGTTACCCTATACTTATTTATCTAAAGAGACCCGCAGTTATTATTCACAATTATTGTAATCAAATCAAGAGAGCTTAGTCAATCTCAATTCTCTCATCCTTTAGCACCCTTATCGTTTACCAAATAATTTAAAAAAAAATATTCATCTACTGTTGTTATAATAATATTTGCAGACTCGGACTATGCTCGTATGCCTCCATTGTTCCACCTGGATAACTACGAAGAATGTTTTGATGAACCTAATTCGATATACTGCGTTGCAGAATTTGCTCTGGTCTCAGATGAGCCAAGCGAGCTCTTGTCTATGATACAAGTAAGTTTTGGTATAACTAGTGTCATCCTTATTTTGGGCCCAACGGTGGTGGTACTCAGGATATAAGATTCAGGCTTCAGATTCATTGGTGAAAAGCACTAGGTCCTTCGCAATCACCTACAGTGATGTAGGTAGTTTTACAGAAGATAGCAGATTTTAGTTTAAAAATGCCCGTTTTTTCTAATACTAGGGACATCTAACTGAATGCCTAAATAAAAGCGCGCTGTTGGATTCTCTACGCTCGGCTCAGATGACGACGCTATCTGAAATCTTAATTCATTTATAATTAGCATTTCTATATTTTCCTTTAGTTACATTTCATTTTAAATTCTAACTTTTTACGTTTTTATCTTATAATTATTTGTCTTATTCACAGGAATTTTCAAAGGAAGTTACAAAGTACAACCACACAGTGCTACGCCACGGTTTTTGCATGAAAAAAACATGCAGTAATTTCTACGAAGTTTCTGGATCGGATCTTGACCTAAGATCGTCCCTTGAGGCGTGCACCAACGAAACCATTTATAAAAAGTACAAATTGAAAACGAGACTGTTGAAAGATGTTGATTGTTCCAAACGCGATAGAGACCTCCCTATAGATAATCTGGATCTGACTGTAGCAGTGGTCTGCGTAGTAATATTGATGATAAACCTTATCGGAAGCATTTGTGATTGCTATTTAGAAAAGGGAAAAAATCGTAGAGGTAGGCTTTCATATTATTAAAGGTTATATTATTTTAATAATTATAGCCCGTAAAAGTGTTCTTCTAAATATACGTCCTATGGTAGAGCCCGATTCAAACTTTATGGCGGCTCGGAACATGAGGCGAGTCACTGCGCAGTAACTAATACATCTGCCAGCGGGGGTGAGGAGGGAGGTATTGCGCAGCGAGTAGCGCACTACAGAGCCGCCATAAAGTTTGAAACGGGCTGTATATTGTAACAATTCTGCTGCATATCACTGTTGTCTACTTTATACCACTCTGTTATTACACGATATCCGATGAGACGACACGTAATCCGACACGACGAGAGAGGGATCAGGCGCAGGGCCAACGACTTAACGTGCTTTCCGAGGCACGGGGGTATCACACCGCCAACTTCCAAACTCCGGGCTAAGAAATTACTAATGGAAAAACCCAATACGAGGGTGATACTGAAAATTCTTAGAAAATCAAAAACTGAACAAACTAGCAAGTTATTAGTTTTATTATATCTTTTCAAAATAGTGTCCATTTACATCAATACATCGCTGCATCTGATAGAACCACTGAGAAAAGCACTTTTCTCACTCGTCCTTAGGGTTCTCTTCGACGGCATTTTGAAACGCAGCCACTGCTTCCTCGGCGTCCATAAAACGTTTTCCTCGAAGTTTTTCTTTTATTTTCGGAAATAAATAAAAATCGCAAGGTGCGAGGTCGGGGCTATAGGACGGGTGACCCAGTAATTCCACGTCTAACGTCGCCAAGTAGTCGATTGTTTTCTTGGCGGTGTGCGACGAGGCGTTGTCGTGGTGAAGGAGGATCCTACTGCGAGGTCGTTTCTCCCGAACTTTTTCCAATACAAGTGTTGTTCCAATGCAAATAATTGTTAGTGTACCACTCTGCAGTAACTCTTTTTCGATCCTCTAAAACAATTGTTGCGTAATGACCTGTCCTTCCAAAGAACGAGGCCACCATCTTTTTACCACGCTTCGACCTCTCTTCACTTTAATTGGCAACTCCTCGGAAGGAAACACCCAGACAGCAGACTGTCTCTTAGTTTCAGGATCATAACAACAAATCCAGCTTTCGTCACCCGTAAGTATGTCGAACACAGCATTTGAGTCACCTCCGTTAAATCTTTGAAACATTTCACGACAACAATCAACACTACGGAGCTTTTGGGCCTCTGTAAAATTATGAGGTATCCACCGGGCACAAAGCTTCCTGACCGCTAAATTTTCATGGAGGATTTTGTGCACTTGACTCATACCGATGCCTAAGCTTGTCCGAATCTGCTGATAAGTTACTCTTTTGTCAGTCTCTATCATACGCCGCACAACACTGATGTTATCTTCAGTCGTCGCCGTAGAAGGCCGTCCCTCACGCAGATCATCGGTGAGATTAGTGCGACCACGTTTAAACTCATTAAACCAGTTGTAAACAGTGGCACGAGATGAGGCTTCATCGTGAAAGGCCAATCGAAGTCTATCATAACTTTCTTGTTGACATAAATGACGTCGAAAGTCATAAAAAATCATTGTACGAAAATTTTCTCGCGTTAAATTCATGCTGACGCGACGCAGACAATTTTCAATTTGCCGTCAAATCGTAAACAAATGACAAATGAATAAAATACATACACAATAATATTGACAAAGAGTTCTATTTTCAAAATTTGAACTTATTTTTTTATTACAAGTGGCCCGTTCTAAAAACTTTCAGTGCCGCCCTCGTAACACTATGCCCGTCCTCGGAATCAAACCCAGGACCCCATACTCAGCAGTCGCGCTTGCGACCACGAGACCAATGGGGCAGTCGAACTATGACAGTGTACCTGTGTCTGCGCACACATTTGTGCACGGTATGGTATGGTATGGTGGTATGTGTTCTGTGGTCGTTCTGCTGGTGTGTGGAAATTGGCTGGCATGGCCCAAATACGGTCTGGAGGACTATTATTATTTTTTATTATTACACGATATCAGAATACTTTCCTTTTTACAAGCTTTTTCTTTCAGTTTTCTTTTAAACCTCACTTCTTTTTCAAAGTCCAGACAGTTAGTAATTATTTTTTTTTTTTATTTAATTTGTTATAAGCACGTACATGTCATGTCTGTATTTCTGAAATAATTTTTTTCAGGTCTCAGATTTCTGTATTGCTTCTCTATATTTCGGAATTGGAAGAAGCTTCTAGCATCGCCAGGAGATGGGAAAGATTCTCGTTGGAAAACATTAAAAGGAATTCACGGTATCAGGTAAAGTACCGATACTTATAAACACACGCCTTCTTCCCGAGACAGAAACTACAGAACGGCATTTTTTTTTCATGTTTTTAATTTTTTTTTTTTTTTCTTCAGGTCGCTTAATATATCTCTCGTCTTGGTAGGCCACACATTTTTCACCTGCATCATATTCACTGTAAATCCAAAATTGTTAGAAGATGTGAGTTTAATTTTATTTACCTATTAAAAATAGTTATTTTAAAAAAATATGCCATATATCATTTCACTAAATGTTTAACATTTTTTTTAAATACGTCCGTGAACAGCAAAACTCAAACTCAAACTCAAACTCAAACTCAAAGTATTTATTTCAATTAAACCAATTACAGGCACTTTTGAATTGTCAAGGGGTCGGTCAGTCAGAGAAATGAAGCTAGTTGCCCATTCCAAAGCGTAGTAGGTACCTATGGAGAAGAACGGGCAAGAAACTCCATGGACACTCTTTTAAATCAAAATATGGTTACAAAGTATTAGTTACATCATTCATGTTAAAAATTATGCATGTGAGAACGATGCAGAACGTTAAAAGCATCCGTAATGAAAAGCCTAAAACAATCCAAATATTAAATTAAATTAAAATAAGCCATGGCAGCAAAGAGATGACCAGTCCCCACTGACGGCGCCCGTTCACGAACATGACGCACGGATTAGCACCATTCAGCTCAACCATTTTGAAGGGAGCTAAATGATCCAACACATGTGCCACCATCAGCGAGACATTTGAGTGAGCATGACATACTCTCAGCCGCCAGGGCACATTCAAGTCAATGAAAGACGTACCCAGTAAATGGTAGCTTTATAGTATGTACCTACATAGTACTCACACATGAGCTATACAATTATACAATACTAGGAGATTGAATTTATATAATGCAAAAATAGTATTTTACAATCTTCAGCGGCTCCAACAGTACTTTCAAATGCTAATCAATTTATTTATGCGTCCTGTGGAGCAGGACCAGCGTTTAGCCAAGCATTTTTATCAGCGATGTAATCTCCCAATTTATAATATGCCTGGCTGCATAGTGTGCGTTTTATACAAGATTTAAATTTCGTTTCATTCTGTTCAATTATGTGGGGAGGTATTTTATTGTAACATTTTAAACAGTACCCCATGAAAGATGAGTCTACTTTAGCCAGCCTGAAACCTGGTTGAACTAATTGGTCCCTATTTCTAGTGATATAATTGTGTCTTTCACCTCTTTTACTAAAAATATGTAGATTTTTCCTTACGTACATAATGTTTTCATATATATATTGACAAGGTACCGTCATGATGTTAATATCTTTAAACAGTTCTCTTAGAGAGTCACGCCTGCGGAGGCTATATATGGCTCTGATGGCTCTTTTCTGCAGAATAAAAATAGACTCGATGTCTGCAGCCCGTCCCCATAGTAAAATACCGTACGACATGATACTATGAAAGTAACTAAAATAGACCAGTCTCGCGGTATCGACATCAGCAAGTTGACGGATTTTTCTCACAGCATACGCTGCTGAACTTAGTCGTCCTGCAAGGGATGTTAAATGAGGACCCCATTGAAGCCTTGAGTCGAGCGTGAACCCCAGGAAAACAGTTTCATCGACGAATTCTAGTTTCTCTTGATTCAATTTTATCTCACAATGACTACCTTTGACATTTGGTAAAGAAAATCTTATACACTTCGTTTTTTTCCCATTTAGTACTAAATTATTAGCAGTGAACCAATTTTGGATCTGCAGTAGGGCGTTATTTACGTCGTCAAGATTTGATGCACGTCTATTAATTTTAAAGATCAAGGAAGTATCGTCAGCAAATAACACCATCTGTGGTTGGGTTTTTAACAAATGGGGTAGATCATTTATATAAACTAAAAAGAGGAAAGGACCTAATATCGAGCCTTGCGGAACACCCATTTTTACTTTTAAACCGAGTGAATTGACACCATTTATTTGAACTTGCTGTTGTCTATCATTTAAATAAGATTTTACTAAACTGAGCGCAAGTTTTCCTATTCCGTAATGCTCAAGTTTTAAAAGTAAGGTTTCGTGGTCGACGCAATCAAAAGCCTTGGAGAGGTCACAAAAAATTCCTATGGCGTCTTGGGACTCTTCCCACGCTGTAAAAATGTGTTTTATTAAGGTGATACCGGCATCAGTCGTACAACGTCCCTTGGTGAAACCATACTGTTGGTCGTGTAATATTCTGTTGGTGTTAAAATGATTGAGCATTTGGTTCAGCATCACCTTTTCAAACACCTTGCTGAAGACCGGTAACACGGATACGGGTCTATAATTATTGGTAAGTTTACTGTCCCCCGATTTTAAAAGGGGTATCACCTTGCTGTATTTCATTAGATCTGGGAAGACTCCTTGATCCACACACAAATTAAATATTAAGGCTAAGTACGGCGCTATAGTCTCAATAATGGAGGTACAAACTTTGATAGACATTCCCCATAGATCTTCGGTTAGTTTGATCTTGATTTGCTTGAAAGCTTTTATTACTATTATGGGGTTTATATGGTTGAATTTAAATTCAATCTGGCAGGATGAGACGTTTGCTCTTAATAAATTAATAGAACGCAAGGGCGAGGAATTTAAGATTTCAGTGGTTGTATGTGGGATACTGGTAAAGAAATTTACAAATTCTTGAGCAACTTCTTTGTTATTGCTTATGAGACCACGCGAAGTCTCTATTGTGAAATCATTATTATGTCTTTTATTCCGGTTAGTTTCGTCATTGATAATTTTCCAAACCGTCTTTATTTTATTATCGGCTGATTTGATCTTGTTGCTAATATACAAGGCTTTAGCTACCTTGCAAATATTTTTAAAAGTTTTAGAGTAGGTAGCTACGTATTTATTAAAAGTTTCAGAGTTAATATAAGGCTTAAGACCATACAGCTCAAACAATTTTTCCCTACTTTTTCTAATACCCTTAGTTGCCCAGTTACTGAACAAAAAACTTGGACAAATAGTTTTAGTTTTCTTTTTTAAAGTATTATTGAACTCGGTGCGTACTACCGAAAAGAACCTCTCATATAATTCATTTACATTGTTTTTCATATGGCCTGGTACACTTAACTTACTAATTAAGTGATTATTAAATCTATTTAGACTGCTTGGTGTTATTTGTCTAGTTTGTATCAGAATTTTTTGTACTGGTGTATTAGACTTGAACACAACGGTTGATGAAAAGATGATGAATAATTGAATATTACTGTTTTAATTTCAGTGGTTCCAGATTAAAATCGTTTCCATATTTCTGAGCGGGCCAGTGATAATGCATACATTCTTTATCATTTCGTCCTTCCTACTAGTGTATATCTGGCTTATAAAATCAGAGAAACATGAACCTACGTGGAAGATGCTTCCGTTGCAAATCATAATACGATGGTTGAGGTAAGAAGATATTAATACAATCGAACAAGCTATTTGATATACAGACGCTAGCTTGCAACTACTTTTAAATAATGCTGTGCTAGGAGTGTGTAGTGCTGAGTTGTCAATGCTTTTATAATATCACTCCCTTTAGTGTCATCAGCTTAAAAACCTTACGCACAATAACTTTTTATTTTGAATGTGTCCTGTTAAAGTGATTTTGATCTCCAATTTTCATTTCATTGAATTAAAATTAATGGTTTTGACTTACAATGTTTAAGGTCTAAGGTCGACTGGTAGAAAATGCCTCAGGCATTATTATGTCTGCCTTTGTACAGACGCCAACACGTCAAGTTACCCGAAACTGTCAAATTTTCCCAATCAACCTTGAACCTTATGCTCTAGCGATAAAGTGGAAAATATATTTTAAAAAATTGACAGATTGTAGTAGCTTGGTGTGCTGCGTTTGTACAGTATACTTTTTTACCTGTGCATAAAATTTTATTAAATAAATGAATGTTTGCAAACCAAATACCAAATTCATTCGACGGTACATCCTTGACTGCATCAATCAGAGTGGGCTAAAAAAAATTATTACGTGTGGGAATTAAACTCGCCCGTATTGCTTAATCCAATTTAGCATTTGGATTATTTTTATAGACTTTTGCTTTGTCTGATGCAGATTGACTCCATCGTACGTCGTCGTTCTAGCCTTGTCAGCAACTTGGTTTGGGAGAATATCATCAGGACCTTATTGGCAGGCAAGTTTTTCTAGTAACTCTACTGTTGCTTGATTTAAGCATTCGTATCATCAGTCTCACAGAGAGGAGGCCTGTGTCCCAACAGTGGGAACGTTATAGGCTGATTATGCTTATGCTTACCATCACCATCGTAAGCTTTTCTGAAGTAGTTATCAGACGCTTTTTTTTTCCGGATGGGAAATCATCAAATGACCCCTCCCGCTCTGGGTGGAGCGGAAGGGAGTGTCAGACTCTTACTGACTAAAACCCACCCATGTTCCTTCCTTTGCCCTTTATGTTCCGGGGAAGCGGTAACCCTTTCGGACAATCCCGCTGACTTCTATGCTTCGGCCCTAAGGGGCCCCTCAAATTATGCTGACAACTCTTTAAGGCGCGCGTGGGACACTTACGCGCCGTCCGGCACGGGCCTGGTCCTGATCGGACGGTGAGCTACCCATTGCTCTCCGCCCGCAGGCCCGCGCCTACGGTCGCCGGGAGTCGTCACGCGGCTCCCGACGCCTGGAGCGTCTCCCGCGGCGGCTGGGACGGGAGGCTCTCTCCCTCATCCGCCTTGCCACCTCCTTTGCTAGCATGACTGCTTCGCAGAAGGAGGCGACTGCCTCCCACTCGTTATCAAACGCTTCATTACACTCGAATAAAAACGTTTGAAAAGAAAATATCAAAAGTCAAAAATGAATTCATTATTGAACCGATCCAAGGATTTGGGCACTTGGCAACTTTTACTAGGCTACCTAATGAAAATGAAAATTAACTCAGCAGACGAACGTTCATTCCTACGTTATTTTGTCGGTGTCATCTCATGGTAGATTGAAACAAAAATGAACATTCACACGAATGAACCATTCACTCGAGTGAGGTGTCTAATATTGTCTTTACGCATCAGATATTGTCATTTTCTTATTCAGAATAGTGACGGTAACTGGGGTAACTGTGTCCGATTGCGGTTTACTTGTCATTACAACAAAATCAATCCCAAAGAGCAACCATCATTATCGTCATCTCGCCCTTATCTCAATACAATAACAATATTTCAGCGCAACTTGTATTTTTCTTCCATACTTTGTCGTCATCTCGGTAGTCACACTAGTCACCCCCTTTCTGACCATATCATCTTCCACACAGTTTATCCACCGTGTCCTCGGGTCTTCCCTTACTCTTAAACATACCCAAAACCTTCCTAAAGACATTTTCCTCATTCCACCTTGCTCCTGTTAAGAATCAATCAATTGGCCCCACATTACAAGAAAGTTGCATTTATTCCATAATACGAGTATCAAGAACTATTTAAATCTAAACTAATAATATATTATTTTAATACAGAAAATGGTTTATCGCGAAGTAATAGACTGCCGCAAGTACTGGTGGAGGAATATCCTTTACATCAACAATTATATTCAAGGTTCCCAATGTATGCTGCATACTTGGTAAATATATAAATCTATTACATTATTATTAATATAATTTATTACATTTATTATATAACTAGCTGCGCCCGGCGGTTTCACCCGCATAAGTGTCGATCCCGTGGGAATATCTGGATAAAAAGTATCCTATGTGTTAATCGTGGTTATAAACTATATGTGTGCCAAATTTCATCCAAATCCGTTCAGTAGTTTTTGCGTAGAAGAGTAACAAACATCTATCTATCCATACATACAAACTTTCGCGTTTGTAATATTAGTAGGATTTATTCATTTTAATACATTCAATCCGAACTAGTACCGACTTAAAAGTAGTAAAACTTTTTGTTTATAAAACGTGTAAAAGTGAAATAACAAGCACAATTCATTTATTATTATCCTACATGGTTATAACCTGAAGGCCAATTCTCGTAATTTAAAACGTTCAAAATCTAGTCGCAGTCTCATCTCGGCAAAACATTAATGTCAAAAACTTGTCAAAAATGAAGGGAAATTAGAGGTATTTTTGACAGATTGATACTGAGATCAGACTGTGAACGTTCTTAAAATTACGAGAATTGCCCCTCTGGTCAATGGCGCCGAATACCTTGTCCACAAATTAAACTAAATTTAAGTTCAGTGCATCTTTTTCTTTCTATTTCATTAAGAAAATGACAGAAGATAATATTATTAGTGTAGTCCTGTCAAACTAGTCAGCGCCTGACGTAAATTGACGTATTTTTAGTCGCCATGTTTTTAATCACGGCTAAAATGTCTATAGATTATCTTAATTTAATACAAAAAAGAACCAGTTGGGGAAAATATGCATCACATATTTTCCCTCAACTTGTTCTTTTTTGTGTTCTTTCTCTACGCCACGTTTACCGCAAATAAACGTATAATTCTTTATTTTTCTTTTACATTATTTTAAAATGATCCGCCATTGTTTCTACATCAGGTATTTAGCAGCAGATACCCAGCTCTTCTTCATGGGAGTCATCATCTTCCTTATATGCAGGACTGCTTTCACTAGAAAGGTGTTACTGAGCATTATCTTCGTGATAGGGATCATTATCCCCGTATTGCATACTTATTATGAGAACTTGAATGGTATTTTGCTTGCTTCTATTGAGTAAGTTGGCCATTAATATTTTCTAGCTTATTATTTTTATAAGTGTAATACTAGTTTAGAAAAATCTGAAATAAATAAAGCGTGTATTCAACCAGTGTTAAAGCTCTGGGGGTCTACTCCGGAGTGGTATCGGCCGAATGTTCGGCCGTTTCCTGTTACGAAGTTACGATTTGGTTCGGTCGGTCCCGATCCTACACTTCTACACTCTTTCGAATATTGACTATGGTCCCGACCCAACAGAGCCGATCCGAACTTTTTTCGCATTTTTCAATAATATTCGGTTCGGCCATGTGTCGGTCCGATCCGATCATTCGCACTTTGCACTTCGTAATAGACCCCCTGGTCACACAGAACCCCGCCGGGGATTCGTGACGAAATTCGCTCGCACCAGTTGTGTTAACTTAGTGTTCATACACCTCTGAAAACCTACATACAAGTTAGTGTGCATACACACGAGCGACATGCGTCAACGACAGAGATAACTGCAACTGTCGATGAGCGTCGACGGCTGCTTTTAACACGTATCAGCGGCATCCGTCGATATGTCCGCGGCTGCCGGCGGCAACATGCCGCTCGTGAATTTGAGCACCGTACTCAAATACATACTCTGTCGTTGACGCGTGTCGCTCGTGCGTATGCACACTACCTTGTATGTACGTGTTTAGACTGACGCAAATAGTCACGTGACTTCCTAATCATTCAAACAACATCCTGTATACCGCGCGAGATTCACGTGTGGCTAGGACTTACAGATTAAAAAAAAATATTATTTAATTTTGATGGAAAAGTTTTCTGGAAAAATTTCAAATTCGGGAGGAACTGAACGTTTAGAAAAGACAACGTCTGTGGGGTCAGCTAGTCATAAGTGAAAATGTGAAACCATTTTCATACTGTCTAATTTATGTGGCCGAATATAATTTTTCTAATGATCTGTTTCCTACTTTCAGCTCAGCAATTGAACTATTCACGGATGATAAAACGTTCAACATGGTCTATATAATTGGGCATACCAACATGTCGGGCTATATCATCGGCATGGCAACAGCCTACATTGTCTACGACTGGCAGAAGGCTGGGGGCAATCCTAGGCAATTACGGGTAACCTTTCCTAAATATCATTATCGTAATCATAATTATGCACTCATCTTTAATTTTTATTATTTGTTTTTATTTTTCTCCTATACTTTCACTTTTATCTGAAATGCTGTCGTCTTCCTCTTCAAGGTGGACGTTAATATTCAAACTCAAAGCATGTAACATAATGTACATACTCACAGTTATCTACATTCATTCCTCCAGGTCAGACAAGCATTCCGTTACCGTTAGGCGCTGATCTGACTATTCCTCACGACACCAGGTCACGTTTAATCCATAATCAGTACACAGACAGTCATCAAACTTTAACATAACACTACGACGCTTTAGTGACATCCAAGGCCTGGAAATTTCGCCCACACTGATTGATATCATTTTTCCTATAAACACTATACTTTTAATACGAAATAACTATAGATTTAATTGTATTCTATTAATATATTTTATTATGACAGTTCTGACAACGACGTTTAATACGTCGCCATGGCAAGTTTGCTTTAAAATTCTTATCAGCCTGTAACTTTTAGCTGAAAATATATTCATCCTCCTGCAAATTAATACTGGCCATCAGCATATTTCAAATTCATATTTATTTCTACATGGTGCTATTCTACGAGTTCACCTTATGAATCCAAGCAATGCAAGGATCAGTTCGAGTTTCGCCTCTAAAGCGAACCCTCAAAATAGAGCTGGTACTCCGGAGTCACCTATCCAGGGAACTCTTGGCGTGTCCCTCTCTAAGACTCCGGTACGACGGACTCTCGCTGCACCTCCGACCTCCGTCCTCCGTACCAGTCGGACCGCTGGCGTGCCTCGCCGGAGCACTCACTGAACCTCCTGAAACTACTGGGCCGCGCCTCAACCGAGGGCCGCCTCTCCTAGCGGGCTGACCGCGTGCTGTCGTGCCTGCTCTCTCGTGCCGCCGTGCCTGCTCTCTCGTGCTGCCGTACCTGTTCTCTCGTGCTGGCGTGCCTGCTCTCTCATGCTGCCGTGCCTGCTCTCTCGTGCTGCCGTGCCTGCTCTCTCGTGCTGCCGTGCCTGCTCTCTCGTGCTGCCGTGCCTGCTCTTTCGTGCTGCCGTGCCTGCTCTCTCGTGCTGCCGTGCCTGCTCTTTCGTGCTGCCGTGCCTGCTCTCTCGTGCTGCCGTGCCTGCGACCTACTTCTGTCGCGTGGGCCCCCTACGGGTATCCTCCGTGCCGCACACGCACCAGCACCTGACCACGCCAGCACCAGCAAACTTCCATCCAGAACATAACATCGCATCAATGAAATTAAAACAAATATCTAATGAATTGAAGAGAGAGAGAGCGCGCGTTTTGAAAAAATTGCCTTCGCAAATTGCGAACTATTTTATGTTGTTATATTTTTTTATGATTACTGGCTACTACAGCCCCACCCGTGTGTTAAATTAACGTCGCCATTGTAGCGGCCCGTTGTATATTTAGGCAGATTGTGAAATTTTAAATCCTTCATGCGAGCAGCACAGGAACGGTCGATGTGGTGACGCTTAGAGAAGGCCTATGTCCAGCAGTGGATATAGTGTATATCACTAAAACATTTTGTGTCTCAACGTTATAACTATTAGCATAGAGTTCAATTTCGAATAGCCTCCATGTGTATATTTTATTGCCTTTTCCAGAAATACCGGTACCTATATTGGAGTTTGTTCTTCGTGGGTGCACTTATTAACTTCTCTACCTATATCTTCTTTGCTGGTGGTTCACCACAACCCGTCTACGTCCACTTGCTTTATGCTGCTTTCATGAAGCCTATGTTCGCCATAGCTGTAGCCATCGTGTTAGCTGGAGTAGTTATTCAATTTGAAGGTACTTACTTATTTAATTTATTTTATTTTGTCTTTTGAAGAAATTATTTTTATCAAAAATCTGCCAGATGAATCCTTAAAAGGATTTCATTGGTTCCTTGCAGACCTTAACTGGGAAACTCACACCGAACACAGTGGCAATTCCCGTAGTTTTAACAACGTTTGCATTCTAATCTCAGTCTTGTCAAACTCCACTTTAGCATTACTTAATTATGCGCTAGGAATTTCTAGGTACCTAGCCCGAGAAATTCAATTTTTTTTACGATTTTTGCAATTTGTAGCTCAGTGTCAGGTTTTATGTTGATCAATATAATTATGATTCGCGATCGTAGTAAAAAAATATTGAAACTTATTATCATCTACTTACTCTATTAGTATAGTTATAATTGGCCTCAAAACATTCGGTGTATTTTGACGTTGATTTGACATTAAGTTTTTGAAACTTGTCAAAAAATTGGCAAAAACGTAGATTTTTGCCAAGTACTCGACATTGAATGTAGCTGAGATAAGATTGCGACAAAAATTTTAACGTGTTTAATTGCGGGGATTGGCCTCAGTAGTAATTTGTTGCGATTTCTAAAAATGCTCTTTGACCATTCCACTTTCCCCACTTACAGGTATATACCGGACAATCCTAGAATGGCAACCCTTCACGTACATAAGCCGGCTGTCGTACAGTGCGTACCTACTGCATACTACATTCGTCAGGAGCGAAATGGCGTCGATTATTGCACTTCAAAAAATCTCTTTTATCGGAATTGTAAGTAATATGTTATTTAGAACTGTTTGACAAAAGATGTCCTCATCATCATCATCTGCCTACCCTTTTCCCACCTGTTGGGGTCGGCTTTCAGTCAAACCGGATGCAGCTGAATACCAGTATTTTACATGGAGTGACTGCCTATCTGACCTCCACAACCCTGTTACTGGTGCCCCTTGGTAAGACTGGCTATCAGACTTTCGGGCTTAAGTTGTTACGACTGTTACAGATCCACGAATGATAGCCGAGACCAACGGCTTAACGTGATTTTCGAGGCACGGAGGGGTCTTGGTATGTAAAGATGGTCGCGCATCCACAGACCAACCGCGACAAGCGTAACTTAACCTGATCGATCGATCCGTGCGGCTGTTATATATTCTTGGGAACAAACCTAAAAATGTCCTATGCTTCATTAATTGTGATGTGATGAATATTATGACACATTATAAATTAAAACGTCTCTTCTCGAACAGCAGCAGACCCCGAGCTACATATTCGCTCATGCATTTATGAAAATACTTCTAAAACGCTTCGATAATTTATTAAAACTGCAGATTTTTATGCGTACTTAGATCGCATTAGGGCATCCTGTAAAGATAGTTTTGAGGTTTACGTATTGTTTTTCTTAAAATGTTTTTTTTTTATATTGAAAGATTTTAAAATATAATTTATATTTGTATATAAAGAGACAATAAATAAAATGAAAATTATGATGTAATGCTGAAGTACTGAAATGGCATTGATGGTCGTTTGATATCAACCCCTTTGAAAGATTCTTTCAGACATACTGTAGAGAATGCCTAAGGCATTAAGTCCGCCTTTGTACCTTTTTGTGCGAGAAGATTAAATAAATAAATAAATACTCTCATTTATCACAGTGTAAAAATATTCAATACTCAGAAACATGTTCTATATTTCACAGATGCTGAAAGGCTGCGAGCTATTTACATTCACATTCATAGCAGCATTTTTCTTCTGGATGCTGGTCGAAAGCCCTTTTGCAAACCTCGTTGGAACCATCTTCACAAATCCTGAATCACAATATGCTGTTGAAGAAAACAAAGAGGCTGTCAAGGAATCTAAGAAGACAGAAGATGACAATGGAATGGATATGAGTCAGACAAAAGTGGAAAATGGTGCTACTGTTATTAAAATGGTAAACCAGCATATAGTAACGTGTACTTAGTACACACACGTTTCGTTACGTTACGTGTATAGGAGTATTTTATTTGTTACTAGCTTCGGACCGCGGCTTCGCCTGCATGGTAGGTCGATAAAAATAGTAGTTTGTATCCTTCCCCAGTCTTCAAAGTATCCTCTTATCAAATTTCATCAAAATCGATAGTGTCTTTTCGGATATTAGCCGGTACAAAGAGACAGACAAAAAAAAATAAAAACTATTTTTTTTTACCGTATATACCTTTCATTAATATTTTCGTATATTATTTCATTGCATTCACTAAGAAGCTGTTATTTTGACATTACAAACAGACACTTCAATTAAATTTATTTGTATAGATTATGAAGAAACGATTTTGTGAACTAATGTGAAGTGCCAAGTAAGAAAGTGACAAAGTTTAATTAGTGCAAGTGGGCTCATGTGAATAAAAAAAGGTTTACTGTTAAGTCCCTCTCCATACTTTATTATTGTATGGAGAGGGACTACACAGTAAACTCAAAGTAACGAAGTAACGCAAGCGGGCTGGCCTGCGTTATCAAGTAAAGAGTCGACCAACCGCTTGGCGATGTTTTGATTTTTTGTCGCGCCGTTATACTAGGGTGGTTTGTTATAAAATAAATAATTTGTTGCTAATTTTGTTTACCTATATTTTTATTTTTAGTTTCAAAATAAGTTTCAAGTGCCAATTGTTTCCGCGCATTATATTTTTAACAACGTAACTCAATGATAAAGCGATTCTTTCGAGAAATCTGCTGCCAAGCAAAAACGCATCCTTTTTCTTTTTTTCTTTCATCAAGATAAACAGCAAATACTTTTGTATCAAAAGTAAAATAAAATACAGTGTGGCGATTAGGTATTTACATCACATATTTTAAACAATAACAATTAACATCCCAGCCTTGGGACCTTTTTTTTTGTTTGAGTATTAAACAACATTTTAAGTTGTGATTATTTGCTAACAATAACATAAAGTTTGTGTTGAATTGTTGATAATATCGCCCCGCGCGTGTCTAGCGCCTTATAAACAAGGATGGTTTATTTAGTGTCAATTTTTAAGCTATTTGTTTTATTTAAAAAATCCAATTTTTATTTTTAGTAAAATTCCTTATTTAATTATTTTAACAGACTGATAACAGCTTGTAATAACCGCTATAGTGTTTAGGGCTGATTTTTCCATCGCTAGATAACATTTATTCGAGGAATAAAATTGACGTTTGACAGTTTTTGTATGAAATAACTGTCAAAATTTCAAAATTATTCCTCGAATAAAGTTATCAGATGATTGAAAAATCACCCCTTAATGTGATAACCTAATCGCCGCTCTGTATAACTTATTGGAAAACCCCTCGAAATTGCAGGTGCCCATAGGCGTCTCGAACCACTTTCAGCAGGGGGCCTACACAATGTGACATTCCTATCAACGCTGTCAAAAATTGTATTGGATTGACATAAGCTTACGAAAAGCTTACGTCAATCCAGTTGACAGTCGTTGTGAGTGAGTGAGTGAGATATACAAAACGCTTTGAAAGCAAGATTGTCACTTGTGTCAGGAGGTAACGACGCAGCTGACGAACTGGCCAGAAGAGCACCCAGCGCATCAGTCTGTGGACTCGAACCTATCGTGCCCACCCCTTCCACCAGCTACACAGGTGGCTACAAGAGTTCACCCACACACAAGCGGAGAGCTGGTGGACCTCAACACTGGGCTGCATGTAGACCTAGAAAGCTATACCATCCTTAGATGGCAGGCTAAACCGAAGTTTATTATGACTGGACAGAAACGGCCTGTGCTTGGTGAAGGGAACCATCAAGGATTAAGTGCGGAAACCAAACCCTCTAACATAGAACAAAGACCCTCAGGAAACCCCCGAATCTCTTCATGAACCGAAACCTGTTTATATCCATAAAAAAAATCACTCGCTCACAAACTCAACCAGTCTGACTACTACCCTTAGAGCACTAACATGATAAGCGAAAACATCGTGTCATACATATAACAAAGTTACATGGACCGCTGTCTTGCGGCACTCGTAGTTGGTATAATTAGTTTAGAACGGGCATCCGGTGTCAAAGCCGGGAGAACTTACTAAACTTGTTCCACAGTATATGCGTGATTAACGTCGGGTTGATACGGGGTTACACGACTTGACGGATGGGTGCCTTATTGCCGTTCTTAGGATTTAGGTCTATACAAGGGTCTTCACATGATCTGACCAAGATTATCTCCGGACTTTAAAAGAGACTGTTAGCTATGAGTTTGTTTCGGCCTTTCTTCTCAGAGTAGTCAGATAGGAAACGCCGACCTCAAATAGTTTTTTTTTTTGTAATATGATGCATAAATGTGATTCCTTTAACCTATTTACAAAAAAAAAAACAATTTCATTTCACATACGAGTACATTACATTGTTTTCTTCTCTTGTATTGAAATATAATCATGATCAAGAAGCTAAAAGACGTCAACTGCTGGGTATAGGCCAACCTCAGGCGACGCCTATAGGTGACGCCGTGGTAAAAATATTAGCCAGTCATTAAGGAGGTAGCGACGACATTGTAAAATCTGGAGGAGGCTGGCACTGGAACATATGGATTGGCACAAGCAAACGGAGGTTTTCTTTTGCTTGTGCCAATCCATATGCTGTGTCGTATGTCCGGAGAGATGTCCAGAAGTGGGTGATGATGATGATGAAGGCACGAAAGTGACTGTCCAGGGGTCTACTCCGAAGTGGTATCGGCCGAATGTTCGGCCGTTTCCTACTACAAAGTTACTATTTGGTTCGGTCGGTCCCGATCCTACACTCCTACACTCTTTCGAATATTGACTGTGGTCCCGACTCAACTGAGCCGATCCGAACTTTTTTCGCATTTTTCAATAATATTCGGTTCGGCTATGTGTCGGTCCGATTCGATCATTCGCACTTTGCACTTCGTAGTAGACCCCCAGAGTGTGCCGAATGTACATTTAAGTATTCTAACTTATAGAGGCCATTACAGAACAGACATAAAAATATAACAAGCGCAAAAGCTGGACCCCGAACAATTTGGTTTTATTCCAGACCATTTAAATATTTACTAGCCGTAAAGCAAAACCATTTAGTCACTGCGCTAATTGAGCCGTCAAAACGCTGCTGCGAGGCATTCAGTTATTGTTTTTGCTAATTTAATAAACAAAGAATATGGAGGCATAAAATGAAGGAATTTACCAAAGTCTTTATTCTACCAATCGGAAGATTACAAGACTAAATTCAAGCGAGACGTTTGGGGTTAAAACACTAGGGTCATGGGGTCCGAGTGCCCACTTGGTTTTTCGAAACATCGTCAAGCGGTTGATCGACTCTTCAAGTGACCAGAGGGCTAATTTTTGGCCAAATAATCAGCATCTCCATACAACGTGGCAATGCAGCCTTTTGGTCACTTTTCCCGCTGACAGCGATGTGGACGAATTTTTGATGCCCTATGATTCTTTACCCTTGTTTTGTTTTATATACATGTACGCATTATTATTTTAAGTCTGTCAGCTTATATATTGTGTAAATATTATCAAATTATTCTACATTCATATATCAGCAATCTAAATCAAATACGGCTCGATGTGAAAACAAATAAGGAATACTTCCAGCAAATTTTCCGCGTGACTTGAAACAAAGCTCCACTAAGACGGTATCACTCAGGACATACCAGAAATAGCACAAACACACACAACCGCTCACTTAATATAAAAACGTAAAACACAGACAATGACCGTTCCGCAGTTCATCCACTACCCTTTATTGCATTCTTCACGTTCTCCTTCAAACAATGCTCTATGCTCCCAACTTTCTGGCTCGATCACTGGCCCCGTTTGAGCCCGCCATTACAAAATTTCCGTGCCCCGATATTCTTGTTGTCGATGCAGGATGTTGTCAACGGAAGTCGTTTAGGCGACCATGGTCGTAAGTGACCGAGGGTTGAGGGCATCAAAATAGATATGGAGAAGGGTAGTTTATGTTAAGGAAAATGTGTTAAGAGACTAGGATTAGGGCGTAAAAGTGTCTTTAAATAGTTCGTAGCTTGTAACTACGAGATAAAATGAAATATCGGTGCTTCCTACTATCCTATTCCTACTATAATATATTATATATATATATATATAAATATATATAATATTATAAACGTGACAGTTTGTATGGATGGATGGATGGATGTTTTTTACTCTTTCACGCCAAAACCACTGACCGGATTTGGAGGAAATTTGGCACACATATGGTTTATAACCAGGATTAACATATAGGATACTTTTTATCCCTATATTCCCACAGGATCGAAACTTATGCGGGTGAAACAGCGGGGCGCAGCTAGTCTTATCTTTATCTACACTACTAATAAAGCTGAAGAGTTTTTGTTTTTTTTGTTTGTTTAAACGCGTTAATCTCTGGAACTACAAGACGGATTTAAAAAAATATTTTTGCATTTGATAGCTTCCCAATGCTTGCAGAACGCTATAGGCTATATTAAACATCACGTTGGCACTCTTAGGAGCCGAGCAGAAATAAAAAATGAGGAAGAACTCTAAGCTAAAACGAAGAAATAGCGCAGGCAGGCGATGCGATGCGACGGGGTGGGTCGGGGGACAAAAATTACACGCGGACGAAGTCGCGGGCAAAAGCTAGTAATAGATAAATAGGGAACACATTGGTTTAAGAAGTTTGAACGAAATTTTCCAATAATATTCGGTTCGGCCATGTGTCGGTCCGATCCGATCATTCGCACTTTGCAAGTGCAAAGTGTACGAAGTCGTAGTAGACCCTCTGGTCAATATTTTATCCGAGCTAATAACAATAACCATCTCACAAACATACAGGGGTTTATTTATAAACGATGCCTAAAGTTAAGTAGCGATTAGCGACTGTTTAACCACACATTTTTGACATTTGAACGTCACTTAACCTTAATCATCGTTTATAAATAAACCCCTATGTACTTAACTTTGGGGTAACAGTCTGTAAAATTCGTAACAATAGGAACACTTTCTTTTGTCTCCACAATACTTAGTTAAAAATATATCCGCTGAAACAGATGCGGCATTTACGTCCGAAAACACGCGACAACCACAGCTTGCACCTCTTCAAAAGCCACAGTCAAAAATAGATTCAGCCAGTATTTGCTTTATACATCTAAAGGTTTGTTTAAGCCGCAACAGCTAATTGGATATGATCCACGCCGGCTGATATTTTAAAACAAATAAAATGAGAGGCGGCGCCACGGGCTTAAGTTAATTTCGCTGTGACATACTGTTTGTCTGTTTGTCGAACGTGTTATGTTTTGTGGACGACGCGGACGAGTGTTGAGTCAATATTTTTTAATGTTTTGGTTGTATTTTTGTAAGGGTTTTATGACGAAAGGGGATTCGTGAAGAATTGGCGGATTCTGTGACGCCTACGCTGTTACTACGCCTACACACTAGTGATACAAATAAATAAAATTATTTTTTTTACCCGACTGTGACAATGCGAAACGAGTGTTATGATTTGAACAGGCTATGTAATGGAAGTCATCATCATCTGCCTAGCCTTTTCCCAACTATGTTGGGCTCGGCTTCCAGTCTAACCGGATGCAGCTGAATACCAGTATTTTACATGGAGCGTCTGCCTATCTGACCTCCACAACCCAGTTACTGGGTAATACGATACCCCTTGGTAAGACTGGTTGTCAGACTTTCGGGCTAATGACGACCCGTAACGACTGTCAAAGATCCACGAATGGCAGCCGGGACCAACGGCTTAAAGTGCTTTCCGAGGCACGGAGGGGTCTTGATATGTGAACATCGTCACCCATCACGGACCAACCGCGGCAAGCTTAGCTTAACCTGATCCCACAAGCCCCTCCGGCTATGTAATGTAAGTATGTATTTCATTTGTTCATTTGCTCTCTCATGACTCTTTAGAAGTATGAGGAACCGGGTGTAAAGTTCACTCATCCTCCATAGAAAAGAGGATCCTCTGACCAGATGGGTGTTGTGTCTGGCGGGCAATTGCCCAAAACGATTGATGTTGGGAAATTTTACCTATGCTAATTGCGCGGTTAACTCTGCTTGCGAGATGCAGGATTTGCGTGACGTCAGTAGGACGCGTTGTTCGCATGTGGCGTTGTAGATCGCTACAACTCCTAAACTACTCGTCGTATTTTGATAAAGGTATCATGAGGTAAAAAATCTAAGGTTCGAGGTATTTTTATAAATTTTTCGTGATGTTTAATAAAAGGTCATAAGGAGTACTTTCTGAAAATATATTGGGTATATAGATACAATTATATGTTACGCTCAAAGACCGAAATCGTTCATTGAGCGAATAAACAGCTCATAACGCTTTTTGGTCACTGTAAAACATCCATATCGCAAGATTCGTGTTATGGCTCGTATGAAAATGGTCACAACGCGTTGTGGCAATTCACAGAAAGACCACATAGTGAAATTCTTGTCGTGACCATCATACTATACGATCACAACTCGTTGTGGCAATGCAGAAAAGCTATGCCAGCTCTGTCAACGGATCTGCTTTTAAAAACGAGTATGGTGGAATCTGACTTTTTATTGGCATACTTTTTAGGACCCTGTTCGACACTCGACTACTGCCCGAGGAATTTTGGGAAAATAAAACAAAGTCTTTCCAAACGAGTACAAAAAATGTAATTTGTACTAATCCTTATAATTATGGTTCTAGGACATGCCGGTTTCCGAAGACATGTGACATCTACCAACCCACACTGGGCCCGCGTGGTGGATTATAGCCCACCACCTCTCTAAGAGAGGAGGCCTGTGTCCCAGCAGTGAGAACAATATAGGCTGATTATGTTGTTATGTTGTTGTTATAATTATGATATTCGCGGAGAATCTTAACATCGTGATTCAGAGAAACACCCAAATGGTACAACGTCATCTATCGAGCATAGAGGAAGCTCGTGATGGAACAGACACCAGGTCTTAAAATAAAGTAAATAATTGTGACAAACTAACAAGCTAAATAAGTGTTTAATGCACGTTCTTCCTTTTATATAAAAAGAGGATTTTATTCTGCAGTAAGAAAATAACGATGTTGTTTTAAAACGATGACAGTTTTTTTTTTTTTAATTTGTTACCAATATTTTTATACAAATTCACTGTTTTGTCGAACAAAATACAAAATATTTTACTCCCTCGTACTGAAAGATGAAACGTTGCTTGTAAAAATAACATGAAACATTGTTTTTGTTACGACATTTTTTCACTATATTTTTTCAAGCGGTTGTCATAAAATATAACAGTGTGTGACAGAGCTCGGTTGACAGACAGATGCCGCGTTTTGTCTTCGTGTGTGATCCAATGTGCATTCCTGGAACACTACTTAGCTACATGATCGTTTGAAGAAAATAGGCAAAATATTTCATTACCAACCAACCGCCTGACAATAGGGACCGCCAAACTGTTGCACTTTTTAAACGAAAAGTGAAAAACACTAACGTATTTATTTATTAAGTATATTACATTATGTAAGTATATTGTCATATTATAGAGCAGTGGTGGCCCAGTGGTAACTGCCGCGACTTACAAGTTGTAGGTCGTAGGTTCGAACCCCGTCAGGCGCTTTACTTTGTGTAAATTATTACATCACCACTGCTCTCAAAACGGCGAAGGAAAATATCGTGAGGAAACCGACATGTCCTAGAACCAAAAAGTCGAACACATGTGACATGTACCAACCCGCACTGGGCCCGCGTGGTGGATTACGGCCCACTCCCTCTCATCGAGAGGAGGCCTGTGTCCCAGCAGTGGGAACATTATATTCAAAATAATATTAAAAAATGATTTATTTCAATCCATTTAAGATCATGTATGTATTGTCATACTATACGTTAAGTGAGTTGTTTTTGATTGTCTGTATTTTATTTTCTCTTTTACTCTTTCACACGCTGTCTATATCTCTTCATCTAGTTTCCTATTGCAGGTATGCTGGAAGAGATTTCTTTAGAAATAAACATTACCTTTGTACATATTTTTTTCTGATCTTTTCTTCTTGTCTGTTTATATAATATGTGCGGACATAAATGGTTAAATAAATAAACGCACTTTGTTGAGGTTTTTACCTGCTTTAAAAATAAAGATGAGAAAACAATTTGATTTCTCTGCACCCTAAGGACCTAGACAAAGTCACATTGTATCAGCGATGACCATGATGATAAAATCAAAAATGTATAAGAATGACATAAGGTACCGCAAAGCTTATGTCAATCCTGTTTAAAGTTGTAGAAATACAAAACGAAAGCGATTGTCACTTTACTAGGCCATCAAGAAGTAGGTACAGACGCCAGCAGGTCAAGCTACCCGAAACTGTCAAATTTTCCCAATCAACCTTGAACCTTAATGATTTAGATATAAAGTTGAAAATCTATTAAAGAAATTTGACAGATTGTAGTATATTGATGTGCTGGCGTCTGTATCAGCCGGTCAATTCTGTAAAAATCTTACCGTGAAAACTTAAGTGAAGTGAGCTGTTATTCCACTTCCACCTGATGCTAGTGATCGACACTATTCAATAATCACTTCAAACTGACTTCACCTAAGTTATCACGATATTTTTTATAGAATAAACCGGCTGTACTCTAGCTACTCTATCTGCCAACCCGCACTGGGCTCGCGTGGTGGATAACGGCCCACTCCCTCTCACAGAGAGGAGGCCTGTGTCTCAGCAGTGGAACCTTATAGGCAGATTATGACTCTAGCTAGAAGAACTAATGTATGCTTTCTACTGGTTATGCAGAATTTATTACGTTTCGCATACCCACTGGTAAAGAAAGATAAAGATAAATTTAATGTCTGCAGCCACGGCAGACATTAAATATATCTTTATCTGTGTTCTGCATAATTCAGTTTGCAATCTACTCCAAGAAGATGTTAGTCGCCCGAAACATCTGTATGTATTTGTCAATTTATTCTTAGTCTCGGACAGACAGACAGACAATATATACTACAATATCGTCTTGTGCGATCCGTAGTACATTCCGGCTGCACTACTATGCTATTTTTAGATCACAATACTGTCAACGTTTTGTTTCGTCGTCTAGTCGACAAGCTTGTGTTTATTCTTATTGGTATCCCTTTTAGCAAAAGTATTTGTGTACTTTTGTGATGATTTTGATGTCTGTGAAACATAGTCCCTGATTAATTTCTTTTGTTTCGTGAGTGTATACTGTGGTATTGACAGTTACAAAAACCTCATTGGATATACAGGGTGGCAGGGACATCGATGTGCAACCTGTTACCTGTTACATAGATTCAGTACATGATTCTGAAAGCTACAGAGTTGAAATTTTTGGTCAGTTATTAAAAAAAAAAAATAGCTGTTCCTTACATTTTGAACGCACTTTTCTATAAAACTGCAGATTTTTTTTAGATAACCGATTTATAAAATTTTACGCTAGGGGGGTCTAGAACCATGTGCTGCTGGGGAGTTTGTTGCGCCACTTCTTTCTCCTAACTAAAGCACTAGGAAGTGGTGAAGGGCGTGCGATTTTGGGGGACTTCGAAAAGTGCTGATTCTAAGCCTAGTTTGAATAAATGACTTTTGTTTTGGATTTTTTGATTGCTCTGCCACTCCTTCAACTGCACACAGCGTATTGCTAATCATGTTATTTGCTACATACCAAAATCAAACCATAGCAAAGATGTTCACAAACATAGCGTCATTAAAACCATAAATGTACATTCAAATTCACACTTAATTAACAATTATGCCAATAACATCGACATTGGGAGCACGCTCAAAATTATTATGATCATTAATATAGCTACTAACGAAGTGAGAACTACAAGTTCCAAACTGCGTATGACCACAGTAACCTCTGCTCAATTAAAAGCTAAATTAACATTGTTCCGAATTTCATAATTATATATTAGAATCGCTACGGATTCCGGGTAGTTCCACCATAATTAGCTTCCTATTTTCTCATGAAATTGTTATGTTATATAATGCTGATGACATGGTGCTACTGAGTGCAACGGCATGTGGCATTAAAAAACTGCTTGCCATTTGTGAGGCTTATGTCGAGCAGCATGGATTAAAATATAATCCACTCAAAAGTGAGGTCATGGTCTTTGAGGCCAGAGGAAATAGTACAGGTAACGTGTTTCCCAACATCATGCTTAAGGGTACAGCCTTGCGTAGGGTGTCAAAATTCAAGTACCTAGGACACATGCTTACCTCTGACCTCAGGGACAATGAGGACATCGAGAGGGAACGGAGGGCGCTGGCAGTGCGAACGAACATGATAGCCCGCAGGTTTGCACGTTGTTCGACAGAAGTCAAAATTACACTTTTCAGGTCTTACTGTACATCATTCTACACGTACAGCCTGTGGGCCGACTACACTCAAAAGTCTTTCAGTGCTCTCCGAGTCCAATTTAATAATGCCATTAGGGTGCTGATGGGGCTGCGGCGATGCTGTAGTGCATCAGGGATGTTTTCTGAACATCGCGTAGACTGCTTTTACGCTACTATGCGTAAAAGATGCGCTCCCCTGGTACGTGGAGTACGTGGCAGCGCCAACAGCATCCTTAACATGATCGCTAGTCGGCTGGACTCTGCAGTCCAGCCGACTAGCGATCATGTTAAGGATGCTTACATCAGTCGCTGCAGCGCCGTTTGTCATGGGATGGCGCAGCAGTGATTGTTGTGTTTGCTTTCTTGCTATGTACTTTTCTTTTAATAAATTGTTTCACTCTGTATTACTAACACTAGTCTATCAGAACAATGTTACTAACAAAATGGACACCATGGTCTGAAATAAATTAAATTGAATTGAATTGAATAATGATATTGTTGAACGATGTTTAAAATGAATGTATTTTCTCGTTCGTGAAATCTCATCTTTTATTAACCGATTGTATCTATTCGAAATTGCGGGTTTTTTAAACCTGATATTTATTTATTATTCATTTTATTTATTAAAAAAAAAAATACGTCGTACGTACAGTCGCTTGGCAACATTATCTGACCCACCCTAAAAACAAACGAATTTGGACCCTCTGCCTGTAACATTAAGGTTTATTCAATTTATATGAGCTTATCAGACAAGTGCACGAAGACTCAACCAAGAATTACAATAATAACACAGACATGCAAATTTGATCTTTATAACGTTACTATTAGGTTATATGTTAAAACTACTTGTTATAATATAATTAGTGTAATAGCTTATTTTAATAATTGCGTTCAAGTAATTCTGGTCTCGTGGTCTGTGTATAAGACTGAGAAAAACAACTTGCGAGATCAAATCCTGCGACGAAGATATTATTTTGCTTTCAATTTAGAATGTATTCCAAAACTATTTAATATATTATTGTAAAGAACTATAGACGGATGATCTTCATACATAAACTTTCTAAAATGGTAATATTTTCGCATAACTTGTAATAAGTGGGTAGTTGAAAAATAAATAGTCGTATTCATTATAAAACTGGTAGGTATTCAAAAGCAACTAAGGGTATGCAGTGACTACGCGCAAACATGTTTTACCTTGCCTTACTAAATTGCAAAAACAACATCTCTTTACAATTTTTTATTTTCTATTTTATAGGTAGTTTTTTTTATTATCATGTCTCAATGGAGTGATTATTTAAAATACAAAATAATCTATTTGCACCAGGAGAAGGTTGGCTGCTTGTGCTGTGCAAGAATAAACTTTATGAAGTATACTATATGGTTCAAATTCTTTAGAATATGCGTCTAGCATTACAACTAAGATCAAATTTCAAAGCGCCTTATAAGAGTTGAGTTGGTCTTGTGGTCACTCACTATGGTAGTGCGGTATTTATCGTTGTCTACGTTCGAAACCAAGTTTAACCTAAATATATCTTTTTGCTCAGCTGTTTTTTTTTTAATTATTTTATTACACTAAAGAAATGTAAAAAACATTTCTTTAATGGACGACGTAGGGTCTTGTCTTTTTACACGGGTAGGTTGTATAGGAATAAAAGTAAACAATTGCAAGTTTAAAATGTTTATTATTTCATTAAAACACTTAGGTAAGATAAAGTATGTAAATGCTCATATATATCCAAATTAATAGACATTTTATATTAGTATGCCATAATCAAATCTAACCATTTATAAACATTAAAAAAGGCGCGCTTATGCTTAAAAGTTTGTCATCGAGAAAATGAATTCATCTGTGAAATGCTTTACAGATTTATAGCTGCCTATATGTAGTGAATAAACATGATATTTAAATAGAAAAAATCTATTTATAACAATAACATCACCACATAATCTGCAACATTTTAATGGTTTAACAATCAATCCATTGAGCATTTACTTACATGGTGTGTTTAAAAATACCTACTAGATTACATAATTAGTAGTCCCCTGCTATAACTTGCTGTAAGCGGCTACGCATAACGCGCACCATATTCCAACACAAATCTTTGCCATTTAAATATTCCTGGGCAAAACGAACCCTTTCTTCGCGATGAGCAGGTGTCAATGTAATTTTCTGTGCTGGTTTATAATTCCTTATCTCAGCAGCGTATAAATGCCTTCTCACTGTTTCCTCTGAAATATTGTGGTTTATTGCGGAATGGGAAAAAATGGATTTTCAACATGCCTTGAAACAATGGCCCGGTGGAATACGCTGAATATCTCCATTGTCTCCATAACGTTTTAGCCAAAGTCTGACCGTATTTCTCTAAAACAAAAAAAAAAACATTTTTGGAACCGTGTATGTAACTTGTAAGGAGTGAATGTAGTGGTAAAATAGCCAACTACGCATTCATTAATCACAATCAATAAAATAAAATAGGTATAAAAACACTTACTGCTATATTAAGTCGACGACCAATCTCTCTAATTCCAATATTCTGCTCATGTAAAAATATGATTTTTTGTTTGGTATAAGTAGTCATTAAGTTGCGACATGCTTTTTTACACCAAATTGCTTAAAAATACTTAACGAGTTATGTGAAACGATTTACAAATGTGTGTGCGCAGTTACTGCTATTAGGCGTAGTTTAACTTTTGTCACATAAATGAATTTATTATCTACCTCACGAAGCAAATATATGTTTTACTTCGTATCCAACCATTCTTGGTAGGTAAATATAAATTCTGTGAACTTAAAGTTTTTTAATTTACCCACCTGTTTACAAGATAAATTATTAGGCGTAAATCATATTGGTCGTTCTTTAATAATGCAGGCAATATTGTAGAAATGAAAACAAATTAAAAAAGAAACTGATTAAAGGTGGACCGTGTTTTCGAACCCACATGTTGTTCGTCGCCAATCCAGCATCAAACCGTTAAGCCACAAGAACTTGTCAGGAATACGCGAAATTAAAGATTGGGTTCTAATTATGTAGTGTGATTTAAAAGCTTTTCAACTTTAATGTCAACGAGATAATGATTAAAATAGCTTAACAAAATGATATATGTATAATGCCGGTGGCTCCGACAACGTTGCACGAGCGCCGTCTGATAAGCTCATATAAATTGAATAAACCTTAATGTTACAGGCAGAGGGTCCAAATTCGTTTGTTTTTAGGGTGGGTCAGATAATGCTGCCAAGCGACTGTACATACGTATATGTATGTATGAAGGAGGGGTTATCCGTTTTATTTATGACAGGTAATTGTTGTTATGTAATGGTTAAGTTTCATGCTTATTCGTTTAATCATATTAATAAAAACTAGAGGTAATCAGAGGCCGATACCTAAACACATGATTGTACTCCTCATATTAAACAACTTTCCCAGAGAGAAATTATGCGCACTTTATTTTTTGTTTGTTATTTGGCAATCTATCATAGATACCCCAATTACATTAGAGAACTTTTCTAGTCTAGACTTTTATGTTATCTACTTGAGTAACTTAACAATCGAGTGATGGATTACTACTTAAAGTCGAACAAGGTGAACGCGTCCTCCCTGCGTGAGATTTAGGTCCATATAGATTACTCTACATTTCTGGTCACTAAGGAAGGGCACATTGGTCGCAGAACAGATGGCCGATGGGACCGAAAGGTTCAGGGGTCTCCGAAGTGGTATCGACCGAATGTTCGGCCGTTTCCTGCTACGAAGTTACTATTTGGTTCGATCTGTCCCGATCCTACACTCCTACACTCTTTCGAATATTGACTATGGTCCCGACCCAACTGAGTCGATCCGAACTTTTTTCGCATTTTTCAATAATATTCGGTTCGGCCATGTGTCGATCCGATCCGATCATTCGCACATTGCACTTCGTAGTAGACCCCATTTTTTTTTTGGGATGGGAATACATCAGATGACCCCTCCCGCTCTGGGTGGAGCGGAAGGGAGTGTCAGACTCTTACTGACTAAAACCCACCCATGTTCCTTCCTTTGCCCTTTATGTTCTGGGGTAGCGGTAACCCTTTCGGACAATCCCGCTGATAGTAGACCCCCTGGAGTGGCGACCGAGTGCCGGAAGACGTAGCGTTGGAAGGCCTCCCACAAGGTGGACCGACGACCTTGTGAGGGCCGCAAGAACCCGTTGGATGCGAGAAGCACAAAATCGGTCGAAGTGGAGGTGCTTGGGGGAGGCCTATGTCCAGCAGTAGACGTCTTTCGGCTGAAATTATGATGATGATAAAGGAAGGGTTGGATGTTAGGAATGGATATTTACGCATTCCTAAAAAATGAGGTATTTTTGCCATATTTATAAGTCTGGTCTTGTTTTACTCAGAACGACTGATGGCTAAAAATAAAAAATAATTTTTCACGATTTCATTCAAAGCAATCTTCTTTCTCGGGAGTAAGTATGTTCATTGAAAAGCATTGGAAAAAGAAACAGGAAAACAGAATACATAGATAAAGGAATTTGTACTATTGTACTGATATTGAGAAACAATAGTGTAACGTTGCACATTGCATCTGTCGAGATGACATTATTTGACAACTTTTATAAACCATTCGTAGGAAGGCCGCCGTGTGAACCGCACCGTAGAAAAATCGTATACCGTATACCGCGACGGCGCGCCGTGCCGCCGTGCCGCAGTTCCGCCGCGTCGTCGACAAACTTCCATAGTGATCCATACAACACTGACGACCGTGCCTACACACGGCGAATAAACCATAGCTGTCACGGCAAGAATAATATGTCTGTACACGGCACGGTTTCTTTACGGTACGGCGTATAAACCGCGACGTGATAAAAAGGTGTACGTCAACAAGCTTCCATAGCGATCCATTCAACACTGACGACCATGCCTACACACGGCGAATAAGCCATATTTTGTCACGGCAAGAAAAACGAGCGTGTACAAAAGGGCCTTAGGTACACGGCACGGTTTCTTTACAGTAAGGTGTATAAATCATGTCCGTCAACAAGCTTCCATAGTGATCCATATACACACGGCGAAGTATAAACCGCGCCGTAAAAAAATGTGTGTGTCAACAAGCTTCCATAGCGATCCATTCAACACTGACGAGCATGCCTACACACGGCGAATAAACCGTACTTTTTCACAGTAAGAAAAACGTGAGTGTAAAAAGGGCCAAAGTTTGCTTTGACCAAAAAACAAATTAATAAAAATCGTAATTCACTTGTCACCAATAAGGAACAAACATGACTTCCACCTCACCTCCTAACATTCGCAAACACACCCAATCAATACATCCATTATTACCAGATCATTAGCATCCGTAATCCAGCACATTAGTCCGAACGCACACTGGCCGCGCGTTAGGCTGGTCGCGCACTGACCAACGATAATTAATCAATATCTCGGAGCTGATTAATTGGCGCGACCGCGGGAATCGCTGGGATGCTGCCGGGTTTGTGGCCCGATGTAGGATGGCGTGGATGAGGTATTGGCAACTATGGCACATGTAATGAATGGCAATGGCACAAGAAAAATCAACCTTATTTCAATTTATTTTATTTATTTATTGGTTCACCAACAATTTTATACACTATTATAAGCAATTTAAACATAAGCTACAAATCGGAATAAAGTGCAACAATCACTTATAGGTAAACTCTGCATGCACACAAAACGTTGTCGTAAGTAACAAAAAAGAGAAAGAAAAGACTATGTGAATGTGTATGTGTGTGTGTTGTGCATCTTACACAAACACACATACATACACATGTATGTATGTTTGTGTAAGTTCAATGACCCAAAACTCTTTTTTAAACGCGATAAAAATGTACTCTCCTCTCCGAGCCGGTCTCTGTGGACGGACACTTAGTGCACCACGAGCCCGTGACGGTTTCTGATAAAATACCACAAAAAACTTTACACATTTTTTTTTTGGAAGAGAATGCTTTTTTTTTAATAATTTTTATTTTGCACTTTTTAGTTGTGGTAGATATCCCATTAAAATTCGTATACCACTACTTGCTATGTGATTACTACAACAACATCAACATAGATGACAAATATAAGTCCCGAACTTACGTCTTATTTTTGCGATCGACACGCTAATAAGATCAACATAGATGACGTGGATCAAAAAAATATTATTGAAGCTTACTCATAAACTATTCAAGCAAAGTTAATAAAAATATGGGACCTCCTCTACCAAATGAAAAACGAAACACATAAATCCTCCCAGTAAGGAATATCCGGATATTTCCGGATCAAGGAGATTTATATTAGATAGGATTAGATTTCTTTATTTGTTTAAACATTGTATACCTACATACAAAAGCATGCAAGATATTATGTCGTTTGAGTCCAGTCATGTTTAGCCGTAAGTATCGGCGTACAAATGTTTCCTTATCATTGAAATTAATAAATAATAAGCCAAAAGATAATATAATTATATAGGCCTACCTGTATACCCATTACCTACTGTGTAAGCAATATATGTACGCCTTGCAAGGCAGCACATAGTGACACAACATATTTTTTATTTTCTACCACCATATACAACTAAGGGCGGGTTGTTTCGCGTCCACTTAATGCACGCGTAAACGTCAAAAATGGTTCTAACAATTGTTAAACCAAAAAAAAAGCGTTGTTTCAAATTACAATTACAAAATTATGGCCTTGCTATAAGTCAAATAATAACGAGTACTTTATCATTATTATTTGACGTACGTATGTTACGTCAACCAATCGTTTGGAACAACCGGCCCATTACACCTATATGTACAAATAAATAAATAAGAATTCCTTCTATTTTTGAATTCGGATAAAATTTAACTAAAATCCAAACGAACCTAAAACCTTTTAAATAACTTTTCAGAATTGGTTAAATAATTACGCAACCCTTTGCAATGTCACTTTAAGTGACAGCTCAAAATGGCTGTCAATGTCAATTATATTCAACCACCTTTCACTGACAAGTTACCTCGATAGACATTTTACAGAATGCCCCGTTCTTGATTATTAATTTATTTCAATATGAAACACAAACAAAATAACTAAATTAATAAACCATAAATCTAGGTATGTATTTCAAAATAATTCATGTATAAATTACAAAATCAAAAATAAAAAATAATCAGACAATATATATCTATATTTACATAAAAATAAATAAAATTGAAGTGTCTGTTTGTACTATCAAATTAACAGCTCTTTCCTAAATGCATAATTATGATACGTTCATATGCATTCGTAAAAAGCTGTTGTGCTGTTTAAACGGTACTTATTAAAAGATCAATTTTTGTCTTTCTGTCTGTTTGTCTCGGCTCCGATAAGGCTGGACCGATTTTGATGAAATTTTGTGTGGGGATACCTTTAACCCTGGGGAAGGACATAGGCTAATTTTACATTCGACATGCTACGCGGGCGAAGCCGCGAGTGGAAACTAGCAATTAAATAATCAAATATCTGCAACTTATTCCGCAATTGAACAAACTTGGGCTAGTTTTAATAATATACGCGATATACGATATTTGCATTGCGTCGTGTAGGATCAGTATTGCGCAATAATTTACTACATTCTAAGAGGAGAAAATTAAAGCCGTTAATGTTATTGCATGAAAATAATTGATCGTTTAAGTGCAATGGTCATAAATAAAATAATTAATAAGGGGTAATTCAAACTTAAGGATCCCGCAGACAGGCGCAACGCCAAGGTGCGACGCCATTCTGGTATAACAGTTTCCATGAAGTCTTGTTACAGTTAAAACCAGTTTTTAGATAGAACGCGTTTTCCCTAGTTAGAACTAGTTTTTACTAAATGCCTTTGTTAAAACTAGAATTAACTAATACTTGAAATGGAATATCAGTTAAAACTAGTTCTTACTAGACAACACGCGTTTTTCCGAAGTGAGTCAGTTAAAACTGTTCTCAAAATTGATCGTACCTTATTCTCATTGATCGCGAGACATCGCCTGATTCGACAAGTTTCGACAAGTGCGGGAGAATCCCTTTCCGAGCGCCATCCACGCGCTGTGCGCTCGTTCATTCCCGGCGATTCGCTTCTGGCACATCGCCGGCCGCTGCCGCGGCACGCTCGCTTCGCTCGCTCGGCTCGTGCGTTGTTTGTCATACTCTAACCTAACCTAACCTAACTGTTTCCTTTTCCAAAAGCGATTCGCTTCTGGCACATCGCCGGCCGCTGCCGCGGCACATTTCTAGTTTTAACAAAGGCATTTAGAAATAACTAGTTCTAACTAGGGAAAACGCGTTCTATCTAAAAATGGGTTTTAACTGTAACAGTCTCATAGAAATTGTACTACTAGAGTCGTATCGCGCTGTCGCATCGTGCCTGTATGCGGGATTCTTTTTTGTGCGTGTAGTGGCCACCTTAAGGAAAACGCAAACATATACGTAAACTCACACTTTTTCCCCATGGGGGTAGGCAGTAAACTACAGAACGCCAACTGCTACGATACTTACATACTATATCCCTTTTTCTTCGTTTATGTACAGACACCAGCACATCAAGCTACTACAATCTGTCAAATTTCTTTAATAGATTTTCAATTTTATCGCTAAAGCATTAGGTTTAAGGTTAATTGGGAAAATTTGACAGTTTGGGGTAGCTTGACCTGCTGGTGTCTGTACATACATCTAAAGGCCAATTCCCGTAATTAAAAACGTTCAAACCTAATCACAATCTCATCTCAGCGACACTCAATGTCCAAAACTAGTCAAATGTGTAGGGATTTTAGAGGTATTTTTCACAGATTGAGACTGAGATCAGACTGTGAACGTTCTTGAAATTACGAGAATTGCCCCTCCGGTCATACACGCACACCGCTTGCGATTACTACACACCCTTTCTGAAGACAGAGGGAATATCAATCGAATACCACCTTCACCCCTTCGCACATCCCTCAAGTATTCTCGATAATGGCGGAAATTCCACGCCAGATGCGTGCGGAATCCAAAAACTTTGCGCCCATAACTATGCGAGCTCGTTCCAGCTTAGGTCTGTGAATACTTGCTTGATTTACTACCTCTATTTAAATAGTGGTTTTGTTCTGTAGTCACTGAGTTTTGAATGTTGATTGCGGAGTTGAAAAGTCAGTGATGGTTGAACTTTTGAGCATCTGTTGCGCATGAGCATCTGCTGAGACACAGGCCTCCTTTCTTCGAGACGAAGTGGGCTGTAATCTACCACGCGGGCCCAGTGTGGGTTGGTTGGTAGTCTACGAAGTTTTAGTTCTAGGACATACCGGTTTCCTCACGATGTTTTCCTCCACCGTTCTGAGAGCAGCGGTGATGAAATTATTTACACAAAGTAAAGCGCCTGTCTGGGTTCGTTACCTTTGGGCCACCGCTGCTCCACGCGTTCTGCGCCTCTGCGTTTTTGTTTACCTAATCATTAAGATTAGGATTAGGATTAGTAGCTCTAAATATACAGTGGCGCCTATTCCCTTGTTCACAAACTAAACTAAATTTAAATTCGATGCATCTTTTTCTTTCTATATAATTTAGAAAAGGACAGAAGATAAATATTAGTTTAGTCCTGTCAAATTAGTTAGCTCCTGACGTAAATAACTGACGTATTTTTAGTAGCCATGTTTTTAATCACGTCTAATCTGTTTATTCTGAGTATCTTAATTTGACAGGACTAAACTAATATTTTATCTTCTGTCCTTTTCATAATGAAATAGAAAGAAAAAGATGCACAGAACTTAAATTTAGTTTAGTTTGTGAACAAGGGAATCAGCGCCAATAGCTATCTCCCGTTTTTATAATAAAAACAGGAGATAGCTACTGTATAATTTGTACTTATCCCGAATACAATAGATAGATACTTTTAACCTATGTTGTTGTTTGTTTTAGCCTATGTTGTCCCACTGTAGGGCAAAGGTCTCCCTTTGTTCTTTCCAGTCCTCTCTGTCTTGAGCTAGTGTGGACCAGTCCTGTCTGTAGGCGTCAAGTTCATCCCGCCATCTTCTCCTGGGTCTGCCTTGATGCCGCCGGACGTTTTCTGGGACTAAAAAAATAAATTATTAAAAAAAAAATAAGGACTAAATGTTTTTGATTTTAATAAAAACAAATGATAAGAAATGTTTAAATAATTAGGCACCTACCTACAGACTTGTATCAATGTTGAATTTAAATAATTTATTTTCATTATAAAATGATCACAAGACCAACAAGATATTCATTCACATCGTTGCCTAGCTCCACACGGCAAAAAATCACGAATAAATACTGCATTCATTTCCTTAAGCTACCCAAAAAAGCGTATTGGCACAAGAACAACATACGCATTAATGGCAAACCTTTAGAAAATTAGCGGAAAAAAAAGAAAACGCCCCTTTTTTGTTAGCGGCCAGACCATGCATTTAATATCTTTTAGAAAATACTCACACAAAACAATTCTTTATCCGCAATTGTGTCAACTCTCTCCTCTTTTGTTTATTTTAGGGTGGCGACACTGAAAGAGTTGCCATAGGATTCTTTTTTATTTTTGTGAGTGTTTGCTGTGGTTTCGCGGCGAGGAATAGGTACCTAGTATGCAAAACGTTTCTTTGGGTAAATATTTTATCATACTTCAGATTTCTAGGTGTACCGGTGAAACCGTTCAATCAGAGTATACATACTTTCTATCAAGTCATTTTTCAGTTTTTTGAGTTACGGGCATAACTCACAGTAGGTATACATACGTCCATGAAATGCATTGCATCGCATTCCCCCAACTTGTTCTTTTTTGTGTTTTGTTCTTTCTCTGCGTCATGTTTACCGCAAGTAACTGTATTTTCTTTCTTCTCTTTTCTTTCGACTATTTTATTCTTTAAAAAATATTATTATATTATACACCCGTATGCCCGATGGTATTTTCCATCAACAAAATATACGAACTTCTATACAAACTTTCATCCCCTATTGAATTCAAGTAGGGGAGGAATGTTCAAAAATCCTTGTGCAAAATTTCATTCTTTTAGACTAAGTGGTTTAGACTGCGCTGTTTGTCAGTGAATATAATATTTTTATTAAGTAGATTTACGGAAATGATTTCTGTTTTTCCTTGAGTTATATACCGGGTGTCTTCAGGTTACGGAGTTATTGAAGGTCAAAGTTCGAACTTTCTTGATGTTTTTTTACGAAAACCAGTTTTAAATACTTTAAATACTCCCACGATCCCTGTTCCTTTGCATGCACCCACAAGCACAATGTTTTGCCTGAGTGACGTTGCGCACTACCATAAACAGGGGTTTTTCACATCAAAAATAAAAGTCGTTTCCCAAATTATTTTTGCACAAAGTTACTTAGTTTGATGTACAGAATGCGTCGATGACGGCTTCGTGGGTCTTATTATACCCTGAAAATACAATGTGATGACATTTATGCCACGCTCTTCGTACTACCGTGACACCAATTGTGCAGTGTTGGTTAAAATGATGATTTAAGCCATAGACACAACAAATTACTACACAACGGCCAGTTAATTAGCTCATTTAAAATTTATCATCAACGCTGATTGTTGGACATCCAATTTATTCGGAAGGGAGCATGTTTGAAATTTATGGCATTTATTAGTTACTTCCTGTTTGTTTAGCTGTCCCCACTTAGCTACGTTTTGATTGATTATACTGATATCTACTGTTGTGAAAGTTTTGAAATTTCCGCATCAAGATGCGGAAATTTCAAAACTCAACTCATTAGATTTGAACCTGCAATCTCAAGAGATTGCAGGTTCAAATCTAATGAGTACCTACCATTTTTTGGAACGAAGTTCTTTAACGGAGCATGCGGTAGAGGAAAGTAAACTTAGAGAAATCGTCACGTAACGAAAAAGCGTTATGCCTCCTCCATGCGACTTTTTTACACATAATAGAAAGAGACACACAGAGAGAGATTGTTTTTATGGTTTTCGAGGTGAGTTCAAAATAAAAATCTAAGATGGCGGCTGCGAAAATTATCAAATTTTTCGTCATTTTGAAATTTTCGCAGCCGCCATCCTGGATTTTCATTTTGAACTTCGTTACTGCCGGGGGTCCCTCAACTCCACACGTTTTTTTTATTAATGTCAGTCTTGCATGTATTTATATTATTAATATTAGTTACCTGAAATAAATTATATATTATAATTTTATTGCGAGTTTTAATTGTACTACAGCCATAACCTATGTATGTAAAATTCACACTTATTCACAATGGTACTTTCTTGATTCATTTTAGACATCAGTTACTAATAACGTATGAAAACATCGTGAGGATAATTGGACTTATAAATAGTTTCAAATCACTTGCCTGTAGCGAGCGTGAGCAGGCGTGATAATGAATAGGTATATTGAAAGAAACGAAATACCTATATTTATTTAGCACATACTTACTAAAATACACACAATACACCAGATAAAAACAAATAAAAGATCAAATAAAAAGTGAAAAGACCGATGTAAAAATTTTTGCAGGAAAGTGTGCCTCACGGCTGCGCCAAAAAGGCCCAGTTCAGCAAAAATGCCAGATATGCTCGTCTTGTAAGAAAAAAGGCCTTCTCATTTCGACAAAGTTAGGTATAGGCCAGCTATGTAGTTTAAAAAAGAATGTCATCTATTATATGAAGATTTACGCACAACGGACTGAATGCTTAAAAAAAATATATATGGGAGTCTAAGTGCGGACAATGGAGTCCGAATCCACAAACCGTACATACTCGTACATACATAATCAAAAGAAAAAGTTTTTCCAATTCATTAAAACTCCAAACAAACTTTTAAATAGGTACAAACCAACATTAACTTGCCTTTATATTGTTATTTATATTAAAAACTAGCTTCTGCCCGCGACTTTGTCCGCGTGAAATTTCGTCGCATCGCATCGCCTGCCCGCGCAATCACTTCGTTTTCGCTTAGCGTTATTTCTGACGTTTTTTGTTTTTGTTCGGCTCCTAGGGGTCATAGCGTGATGTTAAATAGCCTATAGCCTTCATCAAGAATTGGGCTATCAAATGCAAAAATATTTTTTCTAATCCGTCTGGTACTTTCAGAGATTACCCCCTACATACATACAAACAAACAAACAAATTTTACCTCTTTAAAATATTAGTATAGAAGAAAACAAAACCAAACGCGAGCAGCTCCCGTTAGCAACAGTATGTCGTGCCATGGCACTGGTTAAAACTTTTAACGAGAATCGAGGATACTAACCAAATTGGCTTCGGGTACGATCTTTTACTTGTGTATGTAGAACTAACCTACGGTTTCGCCTGCGGCTTTCTACCTAGGCTGAAAGCTGGATATATTTTAGACGCAGTAAAAGTTGGCTTTGCAAACGAGGCGGACTATTTTGTGTGGAGTTTTAAGGTGATTTTTGCATTTGCATTTCTGATGGGAATGTATTGGGTGCTTTCGAATGTGCTATATGAGGATTGTGCCGAAGGTATACACGGGACACTGTTGGTCGCGTGGTCGCAAGCGTGATTTTTGAGCACGGATTCGAACCCAGGACCCCCTGGGTTCGAATCCCAGGTCGGGCAAAGTGTTTTGGGGTGTTCCGTGTAGTTTATGCTGTGGTAAAGCATAATCAGGTTAGTAAGGTTGACAGCGAAGCTAACTACTACTTTGAGGCTTTTTCAATAACTACAACCTAGAAAAAAAAATACATTAACAGGCGAACCCATCCTTGTCTAGTTAGACAAAGTGGCGCCTATCAGTCTGTGCAAACTTTACAAAAAACTACAGCGAGCTCTTGTTCTAAGTTTCACTTTACATAGCAAATTAGGTTACATGGAGATTAAATGCAGTTGGAACTAGTTATAACTGGTTATAACTGGATGAGAACGGTTTAATTGTGAAGCGGGGTTGTGGTCTATTTGCGTGTGATTGAGAATTCGAAATGTAAAAGCAAAATTCAGTTGAAATAAGTGCTTAAAAATATTCGTTTTTCTGTGGTTAGTGTTGCTTTTATCTTCGCATAGACAAACGAAGTTAATCTATTTGTGGGCGAATCATTCGTTTCGTTAAAATTCTAAATGTACCAATTGCCTAGTACGTATTTCTGGAGTCGTCAATACACCCAAAAAAAAAAAACTACTTCGTGAGAATCACCTACGGAAAAAAAAAAAAATAAAGTGCAAATGCAACCGACCGTCGTCAGGCGAGTCAATTCGTGCGAATAAACCAATAAGCCGTTTAAATCAATATTCCTGCCTGCTTACTAGTATTAGTTTTTTATAATTTTGAAATAGACTATCAGCCCACTCGGAACTTTCCTACATGGTAATCGGTAACTGCTACAACAAACAGCTTCAAGCTGCATATAAGTAATACTATTTTTTAAGACACCCATAAGAGGAGCAACATCTTTACCAATTGTAATTTCATTTACTACTTCTTAAACGTTTAAAATCATTCTTCTATTACTCTATAAACTTCCACATGAACTTCTATCTATCACTGTTTTCACAAGTACCCTCCATTATTTCTATCCCCATTTATGTAGATACATGTATGTAGGTACATACATACGAGCCAGGGCTGCCATCCGTCCAGATTTCCTCGGATTTGTACTAGTTTGGTTTGTCCGGGGGCCACCCGGGCCTGGTTTTTATAAAGTGTTCCATCAAACTGTTCTATTTTTGTGAATGAATGTTCTTTACGTAACAAAAGCTCGCGCAACGAATGTTCACAAAACAAATTCGTGATACGAATGCTCGCAATGAATAGTTTCCCTCCTTAAATCGATTTATGACAAACAAGAAATAAATCGCGAAAAGCTTTAAATTAAAAAAAAAAAACCTAAACGACATGTTTATTTTTATCGTAATATTTTTTTTTAAGCGTGACCGTGATAAAAAACTCAATTTCATCCAACCCGGGGTTTTTGAAGTTAGTGCTCGTTGTCAATGATTTAAGTTATGGCAGCCCTCGAGCGAATGGTCGTAAGACTCGCCCACAAACTGCGTCCGGACGGAAGCCGTCGCACTGTCGCAAGTGTGCGCGAACACTTGGCAGCGTTATGGCCACTTAAGATTGCTGGAGGCTTATTAATCTGTTTCTCAGTTTATAATGGCGAAAGGAGCTGTGCATGTGTGAACAATTCAAGCACTGCACTGCACATTCATGCACTGGGCCCGCGTGGTGGATTATAGCCCACTCCCTCTCACAGAGAGGAGGCCTGTGTCCCAGCAGTGGGAACATTATAGGCTGATTATGTATATTATGTAAACAATTCAAAATGGCGCTTGAGAAAATAAGTTTTGAAGCGAGTGTCCCGAATTTTGTAATACAGTTTGGTTTGATTCCCGGACAAAGTGTTCCATTAGGAATTTCACAGTAATAGTCCGGAGTTTGGAAGTTGGCGGTTTAATACCCCCGTGCCTCGGAAAGCACGTGAAGCCGTTGGTCCTGCGCTTGATCATTCCCCAGTCGTCACGAAGTCACGGGCAGAAGCTTGTCTAAGGATATCTTAATTATTCAAGTATTGAAACGAAAAAACTTACAAAGCATTTCTTAAATCCTTATATCAAAATTCGCAGTATTAAAGGCATTTCTTAAATCCTTATATCAAAATTCGCAGACAAAAAAAGTTATGACGGGTCTCTGCGAGATGGCTTCGGCCCCTCGTTCCAAAGGGACCAGGGACCCGAGGAATGTCAAGAAAAATAATAATAATAACATTTTGCTAAAATATGACTAACTTTCTGTTTTGTGTAATTAAAGTTTACCTACTTTAATAATATTTTTTTTTCTCAAATAATTTTTATTGCAGTCCAACATTCTTGCAGATATCCTACTAATATTTTAAACGCGAAAGTTTGTGAGGATGGATTAATGTTTGTTACTCTTTCACGCAAAAGCTGCACACAGATAGTTTATAACCTGGATTAACACAGGATACATTTAATCGCAGTAGTACGTCCCCGTATGATAATTTCCGAACTCCAGGCAGGCAACGCCACTGGCAAAAGCAATATTTTTGGTATTTTTAATGGGTTTGTACGGAAGCTGTCCAGTGACTGCTCCGTTTATTATTATGGCCTCTTAAATAAGGCCTTGAGGATCTTTCTATCAAGGTGGAACGACGAGCTTGTGAAGGCCGCAGGAACCCGCTGGATGCGGGACACACAGGTCGAAGTGGAGGTGCTCGGGGGAGGCCGATGTCTTGCAGTGGATGTCTTTCGACTGAAATGATGAAGATGATGAATCTTTAGTCTTCTAGCTTTGGGTGTTCATCAGGTTTACTGCTAGCATGTTTGGATGGTTCGTGATTCGCTCTTTGTAACGTTTTAACCTTTATGAGATTACTTCTAATCAATTCAATAACTTTGATTAATTATACTGGCATCACAATTATATCAAAGGACTCAAAATGCGGTTTTTGTCCATTGATTGACCGACTCGTAATTAGTGCTCACAAAATTCCTGGATTTGTATCCAATTCATTAGTATTCAATTGATAGTTCAATGACCCGTAATGCTTAACTGCCCACAAATAAATTCAGATTAGCATTTGAACTATTATCTACACGATTAATAGATTTCAATGACAATTAAAATGCAGCGTGTGAAGTCGGAGCAACTAATAACGACTGTTTATAAATATTGCTTCAGTGTGCAGTTGTTGCCCCGTGGTAACGGCCGCCACTTAAAGAAAGAAAATGCATTTATTTGGCACAAACTAAAAGACACACAATACACCAGATACATACATCAGATAAAACATACAATAAAATAAAAAAATTAAAGATTAAATAAAAAGTGTGAAGTCCGATGTAAGAAATTACCAGGAAAAGTGTGCCTCAGGGCTGCGCCAAAAAGGCCCAGTTCAGCAAAAAACCTAGAGGTCATATCATGACCTCTACCAACCCGCACTGGGCCCGCGTGGTGGATTACGGATATGAAATAAATTACACAAAGTAAAGCGCCTGCCAGGGTTTGAACACACGACCTACAACTTGCAAGTCGGCCGTTACCACTGGGCCATCATTGCTCTCATACCAGAAAAACAACAATGTTTAAAAAACTTGATGATTCTTTCAATTTTACACAAAAATAAACCAGGAAATACGACTTTACCCTCAGTAGCAATCAACTAAAACCACTCGATATTATTAAAACGCATGTTTTTGCTCATCGGTGTGAGAGCTGCTAATACAGCGGTGCGGTGTGGTTGCAACGATACGGACGCATTACCTAGAGAGGAAACCGTATGTTTTAATATATAAACCTATATTAAAGTGAATGAGATTAGAACTCATACATTTGACATGCAATTTGTAAAAAAAAAGTAGTATTTTTTTAATATAACGTAATTAGACACGATTTATCTGCCTAGCCTTTTCCCAACTAACTTGGGGTCGGCTTCCAGTCTAACTGGATGCAGCTGAATACCAGTATTTTTACATGAAACGACTGCCTATCTGACCTTCACAACCCAGTTACTAGATAATACGATACCCCTTGGTAAGACTGGTTGTCAGACTTTCGGGCTTCTGACGACCCGAAATGACTGTCAAAGATTCACGAATGACAGCCGGGGCAATGGCTTAACGTTCTTTCCGAGGCACGGAGGGGTCTTCGTATTTGTAATGGTCACCTACCAACGGACCAACCGCGGCATGCATAGCCTAACCTGATCGATCGACCCGTGCGACTGTTCCTACATAGCCACAAGGCCCTCTATTGGACACGAGTCTTAAAATAAGGCTACCTCACCAATAAAATAATTTTGAGATGGTTTCTCGCTTACCTATATTAGTTCTAAATTAATTAAGTTGAGTTACCCTATGCTCTAATAGAAGTCAATCGTCGCGTGAATAGGCGATCTCCGATCATTTGTCACTTATTAGTTTGGAAAACCGGAAGCCGCCCTCTGTCGTCGCGACAACACGTTCGGATTAGACGAACAAAATGCATAGACCACGTATTCACGCGACGATCGCTTATATTAGAACACTGCCGTAAGTTTTTTAAGGGACTTAAATCCGCAACTACTAATTACGTAGGCATAACATTGCGTTGTCCTATTTTGTTCTCTTAGGTATGAATGAAAATTACGACAATTATTTACTTTAAGAGCAGTGGTGGCCCCGTGGAGAGCAGTGGTGGCCTAGTGGTATCAGCCACGACTTACGAGCTGTAGGTCGTCAATTCGAATTCAGCCAGGCGCTTTACACTGTGTAAATTATTTCATCACCACTGCTCTCAAAACGGCCAAGGAAAACATCGTGAGGAAACCAGCATGTCCTAGAACCAAAAATTCGAAGACATGGAACATTCAACCCGCACTGGGTCCGCGACGTGGACGTGGTGAATTACGGCCCACTCCCTCTCACCAAGAGGAGGCCTGTGTCCCAGCAGTAGGGACATTATAGGCTGATTAACCTTAAAATTGAAACACTAACATAAATCAATGAATGACAACGTCTGAACTAAGCACAATCTCATAAACCACCCGTATGAATACTCAAATCAAAACTTAGTCGATAAATTAAATTATCTTACATTTGGAAAGTTACGTGCATATATTATTAGTGAAATATGTCTGTCAGTATGTTGTGAAGGGCTCGACTTTAACCTGGAAAGTTTGTAGACTTCTCATATGTTCGCTCTGTTGGGAGGCTGTGTCGATGAAAGATGGCTCTTAAACTTATCTTGTAGTAAGTTTACAGAATTTCTTGTATGTAATTCAATTATAGGATTTCAATCTAGGTTTTTGTTACGTTGTTTTTGTATTATAAAGCTCAAAATGGTTCATTTAACTTTAAGTAAATGGTTTTCTAAATATTATGAGAACGGTATCGTTGCGGTACCTACTCCTGTAATGAAGTGATTTTTAAATGTTATAACATTATTATTCACTTGCCAGATGTCAAACTCGCACCTGACAAGCATAATCAGCCTATAAAGTTCCCACTGCTGGGACACAGGCCTCCTGTCTTCGCGAGGTAGTGGGCTGCAATCTGCACCCTTTTTAAAATTTCTACGTTTAAATCTGTAATTTGTATGGTGTACACAATAAAGAGTATTCTATTCTATCTACCACATGGCCTCAGTGTGAATTGGTGGATGTCATATGTGTTCGATTTTTTGGTTCTAAGACAGGCCGGATTCCTCACGATGTTTTCTTTGACTGTTTTGAGAGCAGTTGTACTGCTGAAACCACCAAAAACATGTACTTCAATTACGTGCTTTCCGAAGCACGGAGGGGTCTTAGTATGTAAAGATGGTCACCCATCCACGGACTAACCGCGGCAAGCGTAGCTTAATCTGATATCGATCGACCCGTGCGGCTGTTATGGCTTAGCCCAAGCCACCTTATTGCTTAGCCACAAGCACCCTCTTAGCCAAAAGCCATGCACACCATGAGGTGTATATAGAAGACTCTTGGCTTTGACATTAAGTAAAATGAATATCGAAAGTCACAACTTTATAACAAATGGTAGTCTTTCAAGAAAACATCCGCAAGCAGCGGGAATGGACCGAGGAATTGGGTCAGCCGGGCTCAGAGCGATGAATATCATTACTACTGGACGTGACTACGATTTAGACATATTTTATGTAATTGGGTTAGGCGCTATGTTTACAGCTGAATGAAGAATAGGGTTTGTGTCTAAGACCTGGATTATTATTGATGTCTCAGAAACAACCAGTTTCTGGAACGAAGATCAATCCAAAAAGTTGCAAACAAACCGTCAAGCGCGCGAGCTCTGCTGTGATTTGTTTAATGAATTATCGTCAGCCTATCGCATTGAATTGCGTTTAATTTTGACGAATGTTTTTTTCTAAAAGCTGCTGTCAATGCAGGCTGATTGTTTAATTCGACTGATTTTGTCAAAAGTGTGTTATAATTAATTCAGAAGTCTATAACAGCTCTAAAATTATATTTCCTTTTACAGTTTTGATCTTCAAATATTAGTGTGCCTAAATGGCAATCGTATATTTTAGGACCTCACAGGGTGGGTGACTTGATTGAGAGGATAAATACCAGTGCCTCATATTATCAAAAGCATCTACAAGCTTCTGCGACTTTACTTCGGCCCTTCGTACGCATTCTAAGTCCCATATTACAGAACCTTACACAAGACACAAGCATCCATCAAGATCCAGGGTCCCGAGGAATATCTAAGATAAAAATAATATGAGTAATCGTTTATTTCAGGCATTGGTACCCATAAAATTAAAATTACTAATTAAAATCCCTTATTTGCATGTTCTCGTTCCTAGTCTTTAATGTGTATTAAAATTTAACTGCCGTTACTCCATCGTCATGATCACCTTTCTTAAACCTCATACAACCTTCATTTAGTCCCTTTACCTCTTCCTCCCACCTAACCCCAAGCTATTTATACAGAAAAACGCATTGTAAAATTCAGGTTGGCAGTTGGTCCTCGAGCGTCGCTAAAAGCTGGCTGGAGTCAAGAGAGCCGCACTCGGGCGACGCGAGGGCTCTTCTTGTGACCCCACACGCTGTTTACATCAATCTACTGTAGTTTCGGGGTTAGGAATATGCGCGATTGTGTTTGCGATTTTTGTAGAAGAATTTTTGGTAGCCATAAGCACTATTTTTGCTCGTAAAGTCGACAGGCGTCTAATATTAAAGAGTTCAAAGGGGCAATTCTCGTAATTTTTTTAACATCACAGTTTGATTTGTCTCAATCTGTCAAAAATACCTCTAAAGTCCCTACATTTTTGTCAAGTTTTTGACATTGATTTGATTGTCGCTGAGAGAGAACGTTATTAATTACGAAAACTGGCCTTCAGAAGACGTTCGAGGATTTTCATTACATCGTGACTATGGTGTACGCATTAGTGGACGGTATTCCGTATTGAAACCAGTTGCAGTAGGTAAAGTCACTAGTAGACATGAATTATTTAGCAAAGCCAACTTAAACTACCTGAAAAATCAAATTAGGTACAACTATAATTATTTGACTATTGTATGAAATGGCTATAACATCCTACTTAATACTATAAACGCGAAAGATTGTGAGGATGGATGGATGGATGGATAGATGGATGTTTGTTACTCTTTCACGCAAAAACTACTAGCGGATTTGGATGAAATTTGGCCCAAAGATGGTTTATAAACAGGATTAACATATAGGATACTTGTCATCCCGATATTCCCACGGGATCAAAACTTATGCGGGGGAAACCGCGGGGCGCAGCTGGTAAATAAATAAATTCGACTTCTAATTCTAATTCAGGGCAAATTGGCGCCGTTTGTCAATTTGATAGACAATTAATTTTCCTGGCTGTAAATTAGCCTTTTTGGTTTAGACTCCAAATATTATTTTACTGCGTTATTCGCAAAAAAAATGTCGTTGTATTCCGTTCACAACAAAACACTCCACCAAGTTTGACAAAAAAAGCTGAGCTCCTTAACCCTCCATAACTGCACTACTTTGATTGGAGATAAAATGACCATTATCCCCGAAAACCGAACTCTGAATCCAAACAGTTAAAGAAAAGTACTTTCAAATTTTTATCTGAACCTCTGAAACTAGCGAATGGCCATAAAAACAATGAGAGCACCACGATTGTGCCAAAAACAATATTCGGCGGACGAATGGCCCGAAAACGCCCCGTAATGCCCTGAAATGCCCCAAAATGCCCCGAAACCGGCCATAGCCGGCCGTAACGCGTTTGTGGACAGGCTGGCATCAGCGCAACATGTCACGACCTGTGTAATAAAATATCCCTGTTCCTCTGTAGACGCACGGAGCGGTCGACTGACGAACACGATCTGAAATTGAGAAAATTATGTGAAGGAACATAAATCTTGGAGTTTTTCATAATGTTTGCCATAAACAATGAGTCTAAATTCTGAATTCACAATATATACCTATTCTTAATTATATGGAACAAAACCTCAACACACATTCAAACGGCTTTTAGATACAGTTTTGCAAAAATGAATTAATAAAATAATTAATTAAGATTTTGGGGCTCTAAATAACATTTCTTCTCGTAAACGTGATTTTACGTAACCCACAAGCCTTGCTACCCAACCTTCCGATCTGTATATCACAGCATTGTCCTGTATATTTTTACGACGTCCACCATCCATTATTAAGACGGTATCGAGCCCAGTTCATAATAAACAAATAATAATTCATAGTGACTACGTGCTTGTCATGTAATGCATCGTTTTGGGCCAAAAAGATTTAAAATTCAGTCGTGGCATCGACACGAAGAAGAAGAACGCATCGTTTTTATATTCATATTTTGCTCCCGTCTTCAGGAAACTACGTTACAAACAGCTGTTTCTGTAGTCGTAATATTAGTGAGATTCATCAGGTTGATCGTAGATACTGAGAAGAAAGACGGCAATTAATTATAATGAGCCATTATCTTCCTATTCTTCTCAAACAATATGAGAAAAGCTTATGGGGTGTAGTCAATCGACTCAGCCTATCGTAGTCCACTGCTGGTCATAGACCTCTACCAGGCTTCGCCACACCACCTGTCCTCCGCCTTTTGCATCCAGTCTCTCCACCACCTCTAGGTCGTCGGCCCATCTAGCTCCCCCAGCTAGACGGACCGACGATCTTAAGAAAGTGGCTGGTCCCACGCTACGCTTGCCGATACGCGGTCTCTATTCCAGGACTCGTCTGCCTCATCTGCCATTGGTCCTTGGACAAACATGGCCAGCCCACTGCCACTTCAGCTTGCTTACTCTGCAAGCTATGTCGGTAACTCCGGTTCTTTTCCGGATAGTTTCATTTCTGATGGGGCGTAATGTAGAATATAAAATATTAAAAGCCATCCGCAAGATCTCTTGCCGAAATTCCTTGAATTGGTGCTAGCTTATCTTAAGAGAAGGCAATATAGAAAAATAACTTATTGATTTACTATTCACTCCTGGGCAAGGGCCTCCCTCCAGTCCTTCCATCTTTCGCGAGCCCGCGCATCCTCCTTCCAGGTTTGACAGAACCTATCCAACTCGTCCCGGCATCTCCTACGTCTGCCGCGACCCTGCCTCCCTGTCTCAGGGCACCAGTTCTGTGTTATTTTGGCCTACATTTTGTCCGACGTGCGTCAGACATGTCCTGAGACAGCGTAGGCTAGGAAAAAAAAAATTACTATCTAATACAAAAACGATTTTTGGAGATTGTAAGTTGTATAATCATTCATACGCTCATTTCACTGTACTTCAAACATACTAACTGTTTTGCCCTCCAAGAGAACTAATATTCATCAACAAAAATTCCTTCACGATCAAGGAAAACTACGCAGACATTCTCGTAACTGCAAGACATTAAAACCTATTATTGAAGACATAAGTATAACTATTTGGAAAGGATCGTTTCCGTCCATTACACGGCCGATTGGGTACCCGGTCTTACTGACCTCTTTCGGCACTGCCTGCTTACTCGGCAACCCGGGAACTAAGGTCCGTAGTTCGGAGTCGGGAAATCATGATGTATGGAGATGTTTTCCGGGGACCAGTGGAAGATTTGAGGGGAATGCGGTCTTTAATTTGATTGTATATTTAATTGGGATGAAGTAAGCAGCAGTAGTTGTAAGGTATTTTTGCCATGTTCCTCTTGGGACGTGCTCCAAAGTGATTATCACATTTGAATCTCAATTAAGTCTGCACCCCAATTGCAGAATACACTTTCGACCACAATACGAAGGATTTTGACGTAAATTATTAAACTATTGGTTTCTATATTTGTAAAATTTGTCTGCTCAACAACGTAGATAACGCAATGAATGCTGTTGAACTGTCAAAATGAAAGGCAAGTAAGTGTGTCACCCAATTACCCCACTGATAGATTTCATATTAATATTAAATTACAACACAAGCAGCACAACACACTCAAAATCGAGCCTATGTTGATAACAAGTATGTTGTAATCATCATGTGCTATAACAGTTCATCTTTCGAAAGCTAAACAATGCAATGTATAAGGTGGAATTGTCAAAATGAAAGCGATTGCCAGAGTAAGTACAGAATCCATAACCAAGTATCGTTCGAGAATACGGCCCATATTTGAAATTGTTTTATTGATACAGGCTAACAGTCTCAAGACACTAGGCAAATGAAGCCGTGCTCAGGTGGTCCTCCCACAGCGACAAGTGAACAATGCGTTGCCGCCACAAGCGATTAAATGTCAAATTGATGTCCGCCATCTTGCTACGTCATCGCTCACGCAGGCAACGGCGATTACTCATAGTGGCACGCGCCGATTAATAATAAGGTATTTATTTATATTATAAACTAGCTTCTGCCCGCTACTTCGTCCGCGTGAAATATGTTGTACCCCCGACCCACCCCGTCGCATCGCATTCCCTGCCCGCAGGGTCACTTCGTTTTCGCTTATCTTTATTTCGACTTTTTTCTTTTTAATTGACTCCTAACGGTCCCAGCATGATGCTAAATAGCCTATAGCCTTCCTCCAGAATTGGGCTATATTAGTATACAAGGTGTTTTTTTTTTTATATCCTATAACTCTAGGGTATGAACGAGGGGCTTGTGGCTAAGTAATAACAGCCGCACGGGTCGATCGATCAGGCTAAGCTACGCTTGCCGCGGTTGGTCGACCATCGGTCGTGGATGGGTGACCATCTTCACATACCAAGACCCCTCCGTGCCTCGGAAAGCACGTTAAGCCGTTGGTCCCGGCTGTCATTCGTAGATCTTTGACAGTCGTTACAGGTCGTCAGTAGCCCGAAAGTCTGACAACCAGTCTTACCAAGGGTTATCGTATTACCCAGTAACTGGGTTGTGGAGGTCAGACAGGCAGTCGCTCCATGTAAAATACTGGTATTCAACTGCATCCGGTTAGACTGGAAGCTGACCCCAACATAGTTGGGAAAAGGCTAGGCAGATGATGAACTCTAGGGTATAAATGAGACCATATCAAAGAATCAACTGGCAAACTCGTATGAATTATTTATCAATTATCATTTTTTTTTGTTTTCATTCTTCATACAAAATTCAGACAAAGTCACGATTATTAATGTAAAACCCACTTACGTGAAATATGACAACGTCGCATTTTCTTAGCTATAAATATGAATGATTGGATTGAATGAAAATGAATTACTCGTATTTATCAATCAAACTGAGATACCTACACACATATCTTATATCTTCGAAACTATGCACATTCTCGTACTACTAACATATTCTAGGACTTTTTGTTTTGTATTTTTATTTATTTTATTATTTATGTGCACACAGTAAAATACATAGGGTTATGACATAGTTATTCCCACCATCAATTATATTCAGGTCAAAATTGATATATTTACATGTCACTGGGGTGAATTCGAACAAGTACTACAAACAATGATTCTTTCAATCTTTATGATCTTGAGATGTAGTTTGTGACTTATTTTTTATTTTTTGTGTGTGACTTGGCTATCGCATTAGGTTAAGTAAGACCTGTAATGATAGTTTTAAGACATTTAAATAAATAAAATAAAAATAAATAATATGAATACAAAGGAACTGCTTGTTTCTTAAGAAATTGTTGTATTATTTTTACCTTAAGAATATAACCTTAACCCTAGAGTTATGGGATATAAAAAAAACACGTTGTATACCTATACCAGGTGTTTTTTTATATCCTTTTTTTTGTTTTTTTTTTTTGTTGGTTAGGTAGTTTACCTAAACTACCTAACCAACCTATCGCATGGGAAGATTATAAGTAACCAACTTCTGCCCGCTACTACTTCGTTTACGAATTGCGTTCTTTCTGACGTTTCCTCTTTTTCCTCGGCTCCTGAGGGTCGTAGCGTGATGTTAAATATAACCTTCCTCAAGAATCGGGCTATCAAATGCAAAAAGGATAAGTATTTTTCGATATGCATAGAGATAGATGGTAGTTTCTTTTTCACTTTTTTTTGTGAATGAGTATTACTTGTCAAATATTGTAGAAGATACTCAAGCTGACAAGTTATTGAGTCGCGTCTAGCTAGACAGCCGGCGGATTAAACATATCGACATAACATAGTACAAGCTATCGTGATGGGTCGAAGAATAATAATAAGTTATTTAAAGTAATGTTGGAAAAAATAGCGTTCGAGCAAGACCTATGAACAAGTTATGGGTAGCTGAAGTATGTATGTCTGTGAAGTGTGTATGTGTGTGTGTGTGTGTGTATCAAAGCCACAAATTCTGAGATTACTGTTTTTTTTTTTAATTTTTCATGGTCTTTATTACTATAAAGGTTGTAACAATGGTGTTTATAAATGATCTTATTATATTTGTACACAAATCGCGATTTATTTTGTTACATAGGCTATATTTCACCGCTACAATCGTTAAAAAATGTTTATATTGGCGCCGATTCCCTTGTACACAAACTAAACTAAATTTAAGTTCAGTGCATCTTTTTCTTTCTATTTCATTAAGAAAAGGACAGAAGATAAATATTAGTTTAGTCCTGTCAAATTAGTCAACGCCTGACGTAAATTGACGTATTTTCAGTAGACATGTTTTTATTCAAGTGTAATTTGTCAATGGAGTGTCTTAATTTGACAGGATTAAACTAATATTTATCTTCTGTCCTTTTTTTATTGAAATAGAAAGAAAAAGATGCACTGAACTTAAATTTAGTTTAGTTTGTGAACAAGGGAATCGGCGCCATTGTCTTATTTTGTGTTGACATGAATTACCTTATAATGTACATCGCTTAACAACTAGGTATGTGCAAGTCTTAGTATGGACCCACATAATATTTAATGTTTCAGTTACAAAATGTACGCTTTATTATAATCCTACTATCCTATTAATCCTACTTTCCTACTAATCCTACTAATATTATAAACGTGAAAGTTTATATGGATGGATGGATGGATGTTTGTTACTCTTTCACGCAAAAACTACTGAACGGATTTGAATGAATAGATAGTTAATAACCAGGATTAAAACTTTATATCCCGATATTCCCACGGGATCGAAACGTATGCGGGTGAAACAGCGGGGCGCTGCTAGTATGTTATTATAATAATATATGTAAAGTATCGGGTAGTCCGCGCAAAGATATATAATGACAGAAAAATGTAACGTAATCAGATTTGGGCAATAACAACAATGACGTCAAACAGGAGGGGTCGTACATCTGACCCTTTCCTTTGCACTTGGCGAGATGTACGCTGGTAAATAGGCCAGCCGCCCACGTAATGGAAAGTGGTTGCCGCCACTTACGAACACATGCAACAGGAATGGTCTGCGTTCCCGACCTTAACAATAATGTTAATAGCATCCATCGACTGTAATGACACCCATTACTTTTTAACAGAGAACACGGCAATGCCTATCATACATACATAATCAGCCTATAACGTTCCCACTGCTGGGACACAGGCTGCCTCTCTTGTTGAGAGGGGGTGGGCCGTAATCCACCACGCGGGCCCAGTGCCGGTTGGTGATCTAAATGTAATACGAAATCTCCGAACGGCTGATTGACACTATCCGTGACGCAAGGGCTGGCCAGAGGATAAGCATTGGAATACAATGTGGCAATGCCACCAGTCTCTTGGGTACATTACCAGTCGATAGCGATGCAGAGGAATTTTTCGACGCCATATTTCAGTTTGTTAATAGTTTTAGTTATATAGGTTAGGTTATTATTTTTTTATTTAAATAGTTTTTTAGTTAATTAAGGGCTGGTTTTTCCATCACCAGATAACTTTTATTCGAGGAATAAAATTGACGTTTGACAGTTTTTGTATGAAATAACTGTCGAAATTTCAAAATTATTCCACGAATAAAGTTATCCACTGTATATTTATTTATTTTATTTACCATTTATGTACACACATATATAAACAGAGAAGAAAAACAGAACAGAATAAAATAGGTATATGTTTATCCTCAATATGTTTTTTTGTAAACTTACAGAAATAAATAAAATATAATATGAAACTAATATTCTTCTCTCATATCGGCAAGAATTCATAAGAATAGAATAACTAAAACAATGGTAGAAATATCCACCAGTCAGTAGGAGCCACCTAATGGTTCCAAAATACTAGTTACAAATACTGATTCCACCGATTCGTAAAGAAGAAGATGCCAGATGGGCTGTACAAGGTTCTTTGGACTAAGGAGCAGTAGGATTTTACTTCATTTTAATTGACTTTACTCCTCAGTTTCACAGTCTTTATACGTTGCAGTTATGAAAAACATAATCACAACAATAATAACTTGCTTCACATTCTCAGCAGCCAGCACATTAATTTTTCACACCACGAGAGCTGTCACAACAAGGTACCCGTATCTTCAAATTTCCTTCAGTAACAAACAGTAATTTAATTCTACAGCGAACAATTGCATTAGTATTCCCGACGCGAAGGTGTGACTTGAACATAATAATGACATGGAGTCTAGATTTGTGACGTCACGAGTTTGTGACGTAACCACTTTATAACGCTGTTGTTTGATGTTAAGACGAGGTGAGGTGCTCATTCTTGAGTTGCGCTGTTCCAATGAAACTCAGCTTAATAAGATTAGACTGGAAGTTGAAGGTAATTTAGTTGGTAAAAATCTTGGTGGATAATGCTGGCCGCCAAGGACTGGATGGCTGGTTTAGTTACTTTATGTTTGAGCTGTTTGGGGTTAAAACACTAGGGTCATTGGGTCCAAGTGCTCACCTTGTTTTTCGGGACATCGCCAAACGGTTGGTCGACTCGAGAACAGCCGATCGATTCTGTAAAAATCTCACCGTGAAAAGTTAGGTGAAGTGAGCTTAGAGTGAGCTCTCAATAGTGTCAATCCCTAGCATTAGTTGGAATGACAGTTCACTCCACGCTCACTTCACCTAAGTTTTCACGGTGAGATGGTTACAGAATCGCACTGCAGAATAGAGTTTCACGTGAACAGCCTGGCCTATTTTTAGGACAAAGAATCAACATTGCCATTCAATGTGGAAATACTGCCAGCCTTTTGGAGAATTTTCCTGTTAGCAGCGATGTAAACAAATTTTTCCCCAAATTGGGCAACATTTTAGTAAATGATTTATTCACGTTATTCCCATTAGGTTGTAACAATATGCTCACCCCCTACTACAATTATTGGTGTAATGTGTTATACTAACACGTTTGCCAAACTCAAACTCAAATTATTTATTTCAATGAAACCATTTACAGGGACTGTTGAATTATGAAGGTGTCGGTCAGTCAGAAAAATGAAGCTAGTCGCCCATTCCGAAGCCTAGTATTTATTTATTTCTATGGAGAAGAACAGGTGTGACTGTCTGTCAGTTGTTCCTAATTAATAACAAAATGTTTTATTCTAAATTCTTATTTAACATTGTTCCAAGATACGGGCCCTCTTGGAAGCGCATTGAATCTTGAATTTATGGCCTGACAGCTCGACATGTTACCCTAAGCAATTATAAAAAAATATATTTCTTTAAAATTGTAAAACAATATTGAAACCCTTAGAAACCCATCTCATTTATATTTTATGAGAAACAGACCGGTAATTATGGCCAGTCATCAATAGAAAGCGATATTTTACGTCAATAAAGACGTAATATTTTGTACAAATTCTAAGAACGTTTAGACCCTTGGACGATACGAACCCACACATCTGTTGATCATAAAATGCGTCCGTAGGCCCCTTGAAACAATGGAGAAATCTGGGGGCTGAACGCCGGAGCGTGGGATTTTTGAGGATAGGAGAAAAGGATAACGAGACGGGGCAGGCAGTTAGTTGTGAGACGCGGCAGAGGGAGTTGGGGCAGGAGACGTGTCCGAAGCGAGACTGGTAACACGTGTAGTACTACATATTTCGTAAGTGAGTTGTAAACTATTTCCCTCCAAAGAGATATTTGGTAAGTGTCAATTTTAATTAAGCATAATCTGTAGTGATAGTTTGTATATTCTGATTTATTACACGTTTAGTTGTGTAGCGATTTATAGGTAACGGTTAGGTGATATCGCTGGCGAGCTATTAAAGGCCATTTATTGCAGCCTGGCGAGGCTACTTCTTGTTTCACCATACCATATGATTAGTGCTATTTTTTCTTGTATTATGTGTCCATCTCCTAATCCTTGCCTCGACAGATGTTTGTCAATTTCGTTTGGCTGTAGGGATACGGAGAAGGCCTTCCGCTAAACCTGACAACGAGCTTTAATGCTCTTGACTTTTGACGACTGTTGACGACTCCATAATATGGAAGGCAGAACCGTAAAAACTCACAGATCTCTTGGATCAAACTAGGCTACAAAGCCAACCTATAACTAAATGATTGACCAAACGTTATTGATGACTTCTGCTTCCAAAAAGGTCTCGCCACAGAACACTTGCGTGAGGCTTGTTGTATGCACATTTCTGGGAGAAGGGGTAGGCATCACTACGTACCCCAAACTTGTTTGGTAGTCGTTTTAAGAACGCTAGGGACCGTGTCTCGATAAAACCCACACAAGGCTGTTAGTAGGCCAATTACTGAATCGACACTATTTATCGAAACACGTTATTGGGATGCAATGCATCCTTCTAAATGGGGAAGATTAATGAAATGTGAAGTGACGAAGTTCCACTTCGGTGTGCACCAAGTACGATCGCAATGAGTTTTGCTAGAGGCTGAGTCTACGGTACGCTTGTGCTAGTTTGTGTACCTTAGAAAAGGGATAGGTTGCCGTAAGGGTGTCTTTCATATTAATACGCGTTAAGAGCTATTCAACTTGTCTTCCTCAATAACAGTTGGACTTCGCAGTACACTGTCCTAGGGTTGAGTAAGACATTTATTTAGTGCTTAGGGAGCGTGTTCTGTTAGAATCGTACTAGTGTCCTCAGAGGTTCTATGCGTTAGGTCTAACAGCCGGTCGATTCTGTAAAAATCTCACCGTGGGAACTCGAGTGGGGTGGGCTTGATGTGAGCTGTCAGTAGTGTCAATCCCTAGCATTAGTTGGAATGATAGTTCACTTCACGCTCACTTCGCCTGGGTTTTCGCGGTGAGATGGTTACAGAATCGCACTGCAGAACACGTATAATGAGGCATACGTTTTAAAACGGTTCCCAGTCTCACTGTAGTGGGTAAATTGTTAAATTAACGTAGTTATAATTTATTCATTTAAGCGCAAGCGTAACGATCCCGTTATTTACTCCGTCTAATCATCAAGACTATTGCAGATATCAGTGACGCCCTGCGAGCAACATTTATAATACTAAACCCTATTATATTATATTATATTATATACTTTTGCATACCCTCTTGTCTTCTTAGCTTCATATAATATTGATAATTGTAATACTTATGTTTCCTAACTGTGAATTCCCATTATTAACTTCACCTTGCATCCCATCCTTGTCCCCAAGCTTTCTAAGTCGGGACGAGGCACATTAGGTCATGGGAATTCATTTCTTATAACGGTGGGAGGGTGCCCAAGTCTGGTGTCGAGCCCTACAGGAGCACGCGGTGGATTGGGGGCGTGCTCCCTTTCCCACAGGGAGAGCCGTTCTTAACTGTGGTATTTCACACAACTAGGAAAAACGAAAATTTTATCAGCCTAGGGTAATTTAGGAACAGTCACACAGGCAAGAAACTCCACGCACACTCATTTATTGAATTTGAAAATATATTGTCATCACCAAATAATAATTATATCATTAATGTCTAATTTATAATGATTGTATATTGTAATAATATTTGAATTCATAATTAATAATCTACCTATCGTGATGTGATGTTGACATATCAAATTAACACACACATTACATTGAGTTACATAAAAAATAGAAACGCCAAATTAAAAAATCCCATCCTGTAGGTAATCCCATTAACTATGTTGGTAGCTTGTATAAAACTGTTTCTACACAGATATTCCTTCATACATTTCCGCACACATCCTTTGAATGTATAAGAAAATGGAAAATGTGGTACAGATACATAATGTACATGTACATACACAGTTCGTTCCCATCTCGCGTTTAGAGATTTATTCCCCTTGTAAGCGAGCAGCGCGTGACGGTTTATATACCCATATATATTTAGTTACTAGACATTTTCATATGTGGTAGAACACTCTGAATTGTGGAGAAGGGAAAGATGGGTAGGATTCTTGAACTTAATGGCCTGAAATCGGCATAATATAGTGAGCCAACGTGATCAAATTTATGCTGCTTTTGTGTATAAGAAGTGGTCATTGACTTGTTTTATTTATTTTACCATTTACATATGTCCACGCATATATAAACAGACAAGAAAAAAACAGAACAGAAAAAATTGGTTCAGAGGTGATGCTTATTTCATAAGAAGTCTCTTCCAGCACACCCGAGACAGGACAATAGATACAGACATGTAGACAGCGTGTGAAATAGTCAAGGAGACAAAGAAATAATACATGAAATAAAAAACCATTCACTTAAAAAATTACGAGAATATACTAACATACAAACAAATAAACATACATACATACTTCTAAAATAAATATCACTAGAATGATAATAATAATTATATCATACTGAAAATAATAAATACATACAATAGTTTGTTTACACATACATAATCAGCCTATAATGTTCCCACTGCTGGGACACAGGCCTCCTCTCGGTGAGAGGGTCGGTCACCACGCGGGCCCAGTGCGGGTTGGCAGATGTCACATGTCTTCGAAGAGGAAGAGTTTGTTTGAATGCGCTAATCTCTGGAACTACCAGTTGGATTTAAAAAAAATTATTGCATTTGATAGCGTCATTCTTGCTGAAGGCATACATAGTGCTAGGACCCTTATGATCCGAGCAAAAAGTTAAAAAAAAAACAGACAGAACGCTAAGCGAAAACAAAGTGATAGCGCGGGCAGGCGATGCGATACGACGGGGGAACAACAAATTTCAAGCGGATGAAGTCGCGGGCAGAAACTGGTACTGTATAATTTTTGTGCTACATAATTATACAGACATCAAAAATCAATCTATAATTTACGATCTATATTTTTATGATTCGAATGGTGATAGAATTGCCTCTAAAAGCTTAGCCATTCATTATTGTATCATTCTGACTAAAATAAAGCCATATTATTGGATGATTTCTTTCTATATCAACATACAACAAATAAATAATATATTACAGTAGCCATAACAACCAAACAGACTCCCTTTTCGACAAAGCCAGTACGTGAAATGCTAGCTATGTACATATCTTCGTCTAAGATATTTATGTACAACAAAAGGTTTAAAAGTCGACTTTCTATGTAGAATAGGGGCGAAGATTCAAGTTGTCGTCCTCGAGAATAGGGTGAGGCTATAGTAACAACGATTTAGCGATAGTGGGTAAGTACCTTGTTACCGTATTACCGTTTCCCAGAATTCTAAGTAGGTAAAAACTCACCAATGGCAACCCATTTTTATGTCCACGCAATCACTGTCCATTCCAAGGTTGCCTTGAAGAGATCGCACAAAGCGATAAGGCCGCTCATTGTATGTTTTGTAGTGCTAAATGTATTTTTTTTTTTGTTATGTTTTTTCTGGTGTACAATAAAGTATATACAGGGAGTAAGAAGACCCATCAGATAGCCGTCAACTACGCATTCTGTACATCAAACTAAACATTGCACAAAACTTATTGCTGTGAAACGACTTTTATTTTTTGGTGTGAAAATTTTTGTTTGCGGTAATGAGCAATGTAACACACGCAAAACATTGCGCTTATGGGTACAGGGCGTGACGACATTTAAAGTTGTGTTATAACATTAAAAACCAACTTGTTTTCATAAAAAAACGTCAGTAAAAGTTGAAATTTTGACCTTCAATATCTCCGTAACCAGAAGGTGCGCAGGTATGTTCCAGTACAAAAAAAAAAAATTATTACAATGACGGGGAGTACATGTGACTCTCGGCTTCGTAAAGTGTTTTTTACACCTGTTATAAATTTAAAAAACTCAGGGCACTTACCGTGTGACGCTCCGGGTGTGTAATATAAATATGGTATAATAACAGATAGTACTTGAAATAACGTTCACATAATATAATTTTCATAATTATGCTATAAAAACAAATAACCTAATTTCATGTGATCGAATATTATATTTCATATAACTTTCTTTTGCCGAATAACATTTAATATAACTTTCATTTCACATAATTTTCAATTCGTATAATGCTTTTTTATATTTTATTTTATTTTTATTTTTTATTGAGAGGAACGGCAAACAGTTACATTATAAGGACTTACAACTAGTTTAAAAATATAGCAATTTGGTTATAAAGTAACCCACAACGCTGTCCACAAATAGGCATAGAAGTTTAAAAAAAAAAAGAGCTAATCGCTAGGAACATTAATAGCAGTACGTGTGGCAAATATTCAATTAAAAGTTAAATGATAAGGAAAAAAAATATAAATATGAGAAATGTATAAAAAAATAAGAATAATTTGTTCAAAATTACAGTAAAAAGATAACAAAATTATACAATATTAATATATTAAGGAGCACTTGTTGTGGTATCTAATAGGGAATGGCGAATGAGGCTTTTAAATTTACTTATTGTGCAATTGAAAATATCTACGTTCACAAAGGTACTGTTGTACGTGTCAACCATACCGCGGAGAGGTGCGCGCAGGCCTGAGTTAGTTCGGCAAGGTTATATAACGTTCAGTTGGCCTAATTTTCATATACACTAATTTTCAGCCGACATTCTGTATTGAATATCAGTAAATATCAGGAAACATCATACCGTTATTACCTCATCTAATCCAAATGATGCACCAACAATAGAGGGGATCTGGCGCTCGGCGGTCGCTGCCGCTGCCGTGCCACGCTTGATTCGCTCGCTCGCCTTCGCGAGTTAATGGTCACTGTTCTAACCTAACCTAACCCATATGATTCAATAACAGTGGATGGTATCTGACGCAGGTATATAATTATAAGGTAAATTATATTAAACTTTACCTTTGCATTTTGAATATTATAGTAACTGAATATTATATTAATTCAAATATGCATTATAGAAAATGTTCATTAAACCATATAAAATTAGGTAAAATGAAATTATATCATTTCATTGTTATATTAAAAAAAATGTATATTAAATGAAATTAGGTCATATGATCATTATAAGTTCTGTTATTATTTCAAACGTTACACACCATATATGAAAAGAAGCAGATTTCTATTACCTAAATAAAAATCTTAAATTCAATGACACAATGTACAGACGCCAGCAGGTCAAGCTACCCGAAACTGTCAAATTTTCCCAATCAACCTGCTTTAGCGATAAAGTTGCAAATCTATTAAAGAAATTTGACAGATTGTAGTAGCTTGATGAGCTGGCGTCTGTACAGCCTAAGTATTTTACACAAGAGTTCCTTATATATCGAGTGATTGAACGGTGAGCACTAAGGAAAGATTTATGAATAGTCATCCTCTAAAGGTTAAAAAGGGAATGAGAGTTTGTATGGAAGTTCTTAATTTTTGTCGTCATTATATAGTTTTATTGCGCGGGCGATAAAACATTCAACTTTATTTTCTTTTATTTCGTCCATTTTATTCTGAGCGGTAAGAGCGGTTCTGCACTACATCCGGTCCGAATCTGGATTTAAGTTCCGAGTTCAATCCGAATTGGGAATGTTCTAAATTCTAACGGACTGATTTCGGATGTAGTGCGCAACCCGTCATACAAATAGTACCGTGACTAATTCGCACCGTCTTTTCTCAGATTCGGATCGGATGCAGTGCAGAACCGCTCTAACTCCACAACCAATCTCGTTGTCATGGTCTAGTATCACAAAGTTTGTTGCCTACACAAAAAAAAACAGAAGCAACCTGAAACCTGTCAAAGTAGAAAACACAAAAACAAAAGTTATTTATTCAAATTAGGCTGAGAATCAGAACTTCAACATAACATAAAACAGTTCCCTTAAAATGCCCCCTTTCACCACTTCCTACAAACTCCCGAGACCTACATCTACCTGTTATCTTAGAAGAACTTGATCATATTACAGTACCTTTTAAAACCCTCCAAAACCGATTGACTGACCCAGAAAAGTTACTCAAAACTTCTCACATTTGCGAAACCGAGAAACAAAATAAGGTCACCGCTCACCGCTACCTCTCTCCACCACACCACAAGCCCATAATATGTTTAGGGACCTCTCTTGGTAAATGCGTGTGGGAATTTCCTTTTAGCGTCCAGATGTCCCAAGCTATACATAATGTACCATACGTCATAACTCTCTTCTAGGCTTTGTTTAGTTTTTGTCACGGCTCGGGACGGATCGCCCTAAGTTAAGAACGTTTTAGGACGTAAGATGTTATTATTGCATGTCTTATGTACCGAAATTGGGACAAAAAATATTGAGTAGGGAGGGAGGGGGTGAATGATGTGACCTTTTTTGTTTTGAAAGGAATATTGGGTATGGAGATCGTTGTGTAATAAAGTAGGATCTAGAATGTAGATAAGATGGTTTCTTTGGTATGAATGCAAGGACGGGGTTTAAGAATGGTCATCGTGAGAGGTTCGTCTCAAAACTGTCTTGAAGCACAGTATTGATTTTCAGAAAGTATTTTTGTTGATTTCCAATCACTTGTTGGCAGTTACAGTTTACTTATTTGTAACATCAGTTTATACCTACGTGTATTAAGCAAATAAATAATTTGATTTCATTTGATTTGCCTCATCCCAACCATAATGAAGTCAAATAATTTTGATTATACCGAGTTTTCGCTGAATAACATGTTTCAACCATTTTCGCTCACTGGCGCGCAATAAATAAGATATTCAAAGCCTTTTTGCTAGATTCTATTACACCGACTATGTAATTTCTCGCTAGGATATCTAACTAATAGAAATATGAGAGCAGTAGTAGCCCAGTGATAATACTTACGAGTTACGAGTTGAAGGCCGTGGGTTGGAACCCATACAGGCGCTTTACTTTGTATAAATTCGTAAAAGGAAAACATCGTGAGGAAACCGGTATGTCCTAGAACCAAAAATTCGAAGACAACTGGCATCTACCAATGGACCCGGCCGCGTGGTTGATTATTATCCCACTCCCTCTCGAAGAGAGAAGACCTGTGTCCCAGGAGTGGGAACATTATAGGCTGATTATGTATACCTAACCAATAAAATAATCCAGTCACCCGGTAAAAATTATGTTGTAGGTCATCATCTGCCTAGCCTTTTCCCAACTATGTTGGGGTCCGCTTCTAGTCTAACCAGATTCAGCTGAATACCAGTATTTTACATGGAGCGACTGCCTATCTGACCTCCACAACCCAGTTACTGGGTAATACGATACCCCTTGGTAAGACTGGTTGTCAGACTTTCGGGCTTCTGACTACCCGTAACGACTGTCAAAGATCTACGAATGACAGCCGGGACCAACAGCTTATCGTGCTTTCCGAGGCACGGAGGGGTCTCGGCATGTAAAGATGGTCACCCATCCATAGACCAACCGCGGCAAGCGTAGCTTAACCTGATCGATCGACCTGTGCGGCTGTTATTATTTAGCCACGGGCCCCTCTAGGTTTTTTATTTATTGTTTCGTTGTTGTACGTATTTTTATTTATTTTTCTCCCTACAATATTATCGCCCACATTATACGTAGGTATACACGTTGCTTGGAAGGCACTCATGCCAGCGCGATGGGTTTAAAATTAGCACTCCACATAAATATAGAGAGGCCAGCCCTTCGCTTTGAACGGAACGTACGAGTAACCTACTTCACACAAGATGTCGATAAAACGAGTTGGAAGGTGGCTAGATAGTTACATATGTAGTAGGAAAGAAAGATAGGAAATATAGTAAAACTGCTGTAGAGAAAAATGCATCTCAATACAATTTTGTTTGGATTCAATAATATGAACGAAATAATTTTATTTATTTATTAAGGTACACCGACAGCTCATGTGTAATTGAAGTACAGACGCCAGCAGATCAAGCTACCCGAAACTGTCAAATTTTCCCAATCAACCTTGAACCTTAATGATTTAGCGATAAAGTTGAAAATCTATTAAAGAAATTTGTCAGTTTGTAGTAGCTTGATGTGCTGGCGTCTGTACTATAAGCAGCAATACCCTCGGACTTACACAGTAGCCAATTACAGATCAACCTGCAATCTTAGAAATAGGTGATAACATATAATAATAATAGTAAAACTAAAGGCACTAGAAATCGGGAATCGATCGCAGGACACTCGACCTTATCTTTCATTGATATTTGAATATAAAAACCAGAAGAATAGCTGTCATAATGTTTTCCACTAAATTCTCACACCACCAACAAAAAAAGTTAACCTTACAGAAATGTCGAGTGAGCCAAAAGATTTCCCACCTCGTTGCCTCACTCGATTTGACTCAACTACTCCAGTAAGCTAATTCCGCACAAAAAAGTTCGACTTTCCAATCTGCTAACGGACTACAAGACCATTATGCTGTCCCCGACAATCCTTAAGAACTGTCGGCATTGTGGAAATTTCCATCGAAAGCCGTCCTACTTTCCGATTCAAGTAGTGTAGCTAGCTTTCGGGGAGGAACCGGGATATATCGTGCGTTGCTTTTACAGGTTAAGCGGGTAGTTTGTGCTAGTGGAAGGGTAACCATGGAGAGGTTGGGATTTACATAATTGTGTATAGGGAAAGTGAGGTAATCGTCGTCAAATTTATTTAATATATTAACATATTTACTCAAAACAAAGGAAACAACACAGTGAAAATACAGTTTTACAAAATAAGTACTATTTCTACAAACGTGTAGGTGAGCACTGCTCTCCTAGCTAGGAATAGGAATATATAGGTATAGGTTGCTTGCCCTGCTTCGCACGCTTTTTACTACCTAACAAAACATCGATATTTTTTCATTATATCCCCTCGTCTGTTAGGCTAGCTTACTAAGTTAGGTAACAATAGAAAAAGTAATTGTGTCTCATTACAAAGACAAGAAAGAAAAAATAAAATACGTTCATTCGCGGCAAACATTACGCATAAAAAGAACACAAACACACAAAACAATAACAAATTGGGGGAAAACATGCGTCACATTCACGCAAAACGGCCATCGCTCAGCGTAATGCTAAGACCCTATACGAGACAGAGCCCCAGCGCTGGTAACAGTGACAGTTGAGCTCATATGGAAGCTTAATACTAAAAGAAAAATATTTTATTTGGGACACACACAGGACATACAAATAGTAAAAAAAAAGCATTTAAAACTAACGAAGTTACATTAAAAACAAAGGTTCCAATCTCAGCATAATGCTGCAATATTTAAAAAAAATAATACCGCAGCGCTGGTATTTTGATAAGGCTTGGTAGGGCTAATGCTGTTTGCATTAGCAAAGTCCGTAGTTTAGAAGACCAACGCCGCCGTCACACAGATAGACACGAAAAGTAACTTTATTTTATAATCTATACTATAGTTACAGTGGACCAGAATATGCTCCAAAATCACCTAGTTTGCTGAAATGACTTTATAAAGTTAGTGTGTGGCTGCACAGGGTGCCGGTGTCGTGTCGTCACTCGTAAAAGCTCTTTTAATATAACGACAAGGATTTGAACCATCATCTTAGTTTACCCTAGTTAAGTTCTGGGTTAATTTTCAAAAACCCAGTTAACTAACTAGTCAAAACTCTCAGAATTTCCAGGAATTTGCCTGAACAAACGTGCCGTCTAGTTATAACTTCTCCTTTCAGGTGGATCTTGTCTTCTTCAATTGGCTTAAAGCTAATTTAGCAGTCCTTAGAATTTCTGCAAATCTGCACAATTCTGCATATCGATCTAAAAGCAACTTCGCATTTAATTTTATTTCTACTAGAAAAAGATGTATATTTATTGTGTAAAAATAAATACCTATAATATCCATTATCAAAACAATCTTCATCTCAGATATTTTCGCCGAAAAACATACTTCAAAAAGAAAAAAATATCCAGCCGAAATAGCACCTCTAGCAGGATTCGGGATCATCCAAAAAATAACAATATTCTTTAACCGGTATCCATGGAAACCATAATACATGGTGACATGAGAGAAAAGATCGCATTGTATGAAAAATAAATCCATTCTGAATCAAAACCGATATCGGACCCACAACAAATAAAACGCGGACAATGGAAGCCGAATAAAAAAAGTGTTGAAATAAAAACATGGAGAACTTTAACTTCGGACTTTCCAATCGAACGGTATTGTTGCGGCTGATATTACTATTTGTCGCTTGTTTATGCAATAACAAGAAAATATTTCATAGTGGAAGAATTTGGAATTAACGAGGTTTTCGGCCCACAAGATCTAAAATACAGTCGTGCCAGCGTCACGACGAAGAAGTGGAGGAATTTCGTTCAGTAAATCATCAACATATTTTGTCTAACCTTTTCACGACTATGTTGGGGTCGGTATTCAGTCTAACCGGTTGCAACTGAATACTTTAACATGACGCGACTGCCTATCTGAATGCCAATTGTCGTACTTAAAATATACGTGTCGACTTGAGAACCTACTTCTTTGTTTTATCGTCGGTCAAAAAACAAATTCATGTCGCATCTCATCTCAGCGACAATCAATGTCAAAAACATCTCAAAAATTGAGGTTTCTGGTATTTTTGACAGACTGTGACTGAAATTCAAAAGCAAACGTTCTTAAAAAAAAATTTTTTTCGGATTTTATTTTAGCACTTTGTCGACTAAATACACATATCCATGCAAAGTTTCATTTTTCTAGCACTAACCGTTTGTAAGGTAAGCCGAGGACGGACATGACGATACTGTAAGGGTTCCGAGACGTGAACTACGGATCCCTAAAAAGGTTTGATTTTTGTATGTTTGTTAAAACGGCTGAAGGGATTTGGATGAAATTTGGCACATGGATAGACCATAACCAAAATTAAGACATAGGATACTGTTTATCCCGAATTCCCACGGGATCGAGACCTATGCGGGTAAAACCGTGGGGCGCAGCTAGCAGGGAAATAAAATTTTCCAATATGGATTGAGTAAAGCTTATTTACATGTACTTTGTGTGTATGTAAGCCTCATTTTACGGAAATAATCTTTTCAATATCGCTCCCTATCTTTTCACTTCAAGTAGCATTATTGGGACCGTTGTAAAGATCAATGGAGCTTCGAATCAACCGCTTGTCATCCCTATTCCCTAAGGTCATGAAGGACAACTGAGGGTCATGGATTAATTTAATACGGTATTCGGATGAGGTGCCACCTAATTCCAATTTCCTGATTAATAATTCAAAGTTGAATTTGAATTATTGAAGTTTGATGTTACATGGGTCCATCTGGCGTCCATTGTTTCATCATTCTCCAGACTCTTGAACAAAAGAATAAATTTCGTCACGGCATTTTATTTATATGTCACGGTTTCATTTTTAATTATTTTACCTATTGTGGTATAGTAATTTTATTTTATTTTAGGTGCGTCGCCTTCACATATAATGAATGTATGAAAAATATTTTAAAAGAATAACTGTGGAGTTTCTTGCCCATTCTTCTTCGTGCGAAAACTACCATTTGGAAGGGGCGACTAGAATCATTTCACATTCTATTTTACTGTAATTTTTGACGTTCGAAAGTGCGTTAAATGTGCTTATTTGAAATAAATGCCTTTTGACTTTGACTTCGACGGCGGCAACCTGCACCTCCAATATTTATACTAACAATTTTTTATGTATCTTTTTTTTAGAAGTACAGACGCCAGCAGGTCAAGCTACCCGAAACTGTCAAATTTTCCCAATAAACCTTGAACCTTAATACTTTAGCGATAAAGTTGAAAATCTATTAAAGAAATTTGACAGATTGTAGTAACTTGATGTGCTGGCGTCCGTACCTAGGATGTAAGTATCGTTGCTGATAGATGGCTTTCTGTAGTTTCTACCTACCCCCATGGGAAAACGGCATAACTTAATGTATGTCTGTATTTTGTCGATTTAAAAATTGTTTCACGTATTTGAATAATGTATCAAAAACATTGTGAACAAGAATACCTTTTCTTTTCTGGGTGAGGAATCAGCATATGACTTCTCCCGCTCTTTTACTGACTAAAACCCACCCGTGTTCCTTCAGTTGCCTATGCCAGGGGCCACGGTATTTCTTTCGAACATCCCGCGGCCCTGGCAGGGAACAAGAATACTTCAGTGTATTTTTATTAAAAAATATATATAGTCATATGCAGTGATTCATGAGCTCAAATATAATGTTGGGAAGACTGAACTAATGCTCTTTAAAACCCGTGGTTGTTCTTACCCAGCATTTCCCAATGTATCACTATGTGGCACTCCTCTGTGCAGGGTGTCTAAATTGAAGTAGGTATTTGGGTCACCGGGTCACCGATGACTTATTTGATAATGTGGACATAGAAAGGAAACGCAGGTCGCTGGCTGTCCGTTGTAACATGCTGGCCCGCAGGTTTGCACGGTGCACAAATTCAGTTAAAATTATTATTTTTAAAGCATATTGCCAATCTTTTTACACCTACAGCCTGTGGGTCAGTTGTTCGCAGCGGGCATACAGCGACCTGCGTGTCCAATATAATAATGCACTCGGGGTACTGTTAGGGCTGCCATGGCGTTGCAGTGCATCAGGGATGCGCGGCAGGGTGCGGGTGGATGACTTTGCCGCTATCGTTAGGAAATGGTGCGCCTCCCTACTCGCTCGCGTTCGCGGCAGTACCAACACTATACTGGGTGTTTTTACAGATCGGTGGGAATCCCTCATGCTGCAAAGGTGGGTACGGCTTCATGTCGTAATTTAATTTTGTTGTCAATACTAACATTGGTTATTTAAGTACATTGTTACTAATAAATTATGGACATGGTCTGAATTAAATGTTTATAATTATTAGCAGTGCCTGAGTTGAGAGCAGTGGTGGCCCAGTGGTATCGGCCGCGACTTACGAGTTGTAGGTCGTAGGTTCGAACCCAGACAAGTGCTTTACTTTGTGTAAATTATTTCATCACCACTGCTCTCAAAACGGCGAAGGAAAACATCTTGAGGAAACCGGCACGTCCTAGAAGCAAAAATTCGAAGACATGTGACATCTGCCAACCCGCACTGGGCCCGTGTGGTGGATTACGGCCCACTCCCTCTCACCGAGAGGAGGCCTGTGTCCCAGCAGTGGGAACATTATAGGCTGATTATGTATTATTATTTTATTGTTATATACTTGTATATATTTGAAAAAGAAATGATTATTTTTAATTATTTTTTTTTTTTTTTCTATTAAAAATAGTAATTTATTTTTTATACAAGCTGTTGTTTTGCATCCTCGTCAAATTTCAGGAGGCTGTTATGAAAGACATAAATAATCAAATAAAATTACGATCCCTGGTAATGAATACATACTTGTTTTTTTTTTAATTTAAGTTTGACAGTATTTCAGAATACGCCACTTTCAAAGAACAGAATCGCGTTATGGTATTCTATAAGCGGCCGCGTTTTTATGTACATATGTGTAAAAGGACAGTTACAGTGCGGCCTCACACAGGCCGCGTTTTAAAATGCGTTTCCCACAGATGCCGATTTCCGAAAATTAGAAAAAAAAAGTACCTACTTATTTTATTATTGATTCGTGTCGAGAATCGATAGCATAGTTACCTCCTTGAATTTGACGAGGATGCAAAACTACACCTTGTATAATGTTCAAATAAATTGATAACTGTTTCTATGACAAAGAGTGAAACATTGTAAGACAAGCTTTTCTATTTTCCTTATCGAAGCGAGTTTCCGTAGTACGCTCTGTCCCAACGGGGATCGAACCGACTGCCATCACCGATTTGTCTTCATTTGTCGTTCCGCAGTCGTGGCAAACTATGGACGAGAAATAATTAACTTGTTTTTGTCATTCGGTTTTTTATTCCATTCGCAATTTGCATGACGATTGTGCTAATTTGATAAATTGGAGCCAAATGAGCGCCTATTGAAATCAGGGATGTTTTTTGGTCTCTGAGGTTATGCCCTGTTATTAATTATGGAGCGAAATGTGGGAAAAACAGGGGTTCTGGGCTTTCAAAGTTTTTCTTTTGTGGCGATGGTGAAAATGAAACAATAGAAAAGTTTGTTTTTAAAATATGGGCGTAAAAATTCACTGTTGTTAAAAATACGCTTTATTTCCTAAAAAAACCGGTCAAGTTTGATTTTTTCACTGCTTCGAGGGATCGCAGCTCTGAGTATTTGATATTAATTTCAACTTGATAACTCCACGCCTTCCTGAAAAAAAGGGTCTTGACTGACGGACAGACAGACGGACAACGAAGTGATCTTATAAGGGTTCCGTTTTTCCTTTTGAGGGGCGGAAACCTAAAAATACTATTATTCTTGGTAACAGTATGACATTAAATGCCCCGTTGGTCTCGTGGTCGCAAGCGCGACTGCTGAGCGTGGGGTTCTGGTTTCAATGGTTTTTCTGTTAGGAATTTCTCAGTAACAGCCCGGAGTTTGGAAATTAGTGGTGTGATACCCCGTGCTTCTGAAAACTCTCTAAGCTGTCTGCGCCTGATCTCTCTGCGGTCATGTCGGATTGCGTACCGTCCCTTCGGACTATGAGAGCTCACACTAGTGAACTATGTATAATGTCTCCCGCGCCGACGGCTAGTCTCCGTTGTGATTGGCATCCATGGCCGAAATACGGTTTGGAGGACTATTATGATATCCTGCATTCGATACCTTCCACCTATGGAAAAGCGGCTGGCGTGTAGGATGTCTCTATCTCACGAAAGTAGGTAACCTTTTAAGTCAGAAAGATTACTTCGAAGGTAAGTTTTTTTTATAGGAAAGACTTCCTGGGTGAACAAAATACGGGAGACACAATTCTCCCAATACATTCAAGTCTAGGCTGAAACTACCGGTTCGCGTTCCACTTTTATAGGAAAAAACACACATAAAGAATATATCTACATCTGTACTAATAATAAAGCTGAAGAGTTGGTTTGTTTGTTTGAACGCGCTAATCTCTGGAACCACCAGTCGGATTTGAAAAATTATTTTTGCATTTTATAGCCCAATTCTTGAGAAAATGACGTTGTCGTCGTCTTGAGGAGCCTATAAGCTAATTAAAATCACACTGCGACTCTTAGGGGGCGAGCAAAAAGAAAAAAGTCAGTAAGAACACAGCGCGGGCAGGCGAAACGGAAGAACAAGAAATTCCATGCGGACGAAGTCGCAGACAGAAGCTAACTGTCAATAAAACAGATTCAAGCAAAGAAACTTTTGGGCATAAATTACCAAGAATACTACTACTTTCAGAACTGATTGGAAATATCGAGGGTAATGTGGTAGTTAACAGCCAAGACAGGTCAATCTGGTCGTTGACCTGACTGATATTGGAACATGTTTTGATAAACATGGAAGTATAGTATTGTGTCATGTCATGTTATTTCTTGATGTCAAATAAACCGAAACTTAGTGTTTCTAAACCATGTTTCGTTTTTTCCGAACAGGCAAGGCAGTTAAAATAACCTTATTGGGTTATTTTTTAATGATGATTAAATTAATACATTTATATAATAGTTTTCTGTTTTCTCTAAAATTTGTCGACAGTCTAAATTGCCAGTTTACTTCAGCTTCACAGTCGCACACACACAAACGCACACACAACACACGCACTTTTCTAAACTAACCTTGCAAATCGACATAATTATTATAATTATCTTTCTGCACAATGGCACTCCAACCCCCAAAATACAAGCCCTGCTAAGTTTAGGGGTCAGCAGCCAAACCAAAACATTGTGTTGTACAAACCTAATTGTGTTAAAAGTAAGTTTCTGCCTGCCAATAATGCTAAAAAAAGTAGAAAGTAAATCAAAGAACGCTCAAATAAAAAAGTTAAAAATACACAAAAAAAATAGCAAAAGCTAGAAGAAACCTTTTTTTTTTTGTTTTTCTGTAGTTGACCCCATTTTTCTTGTCTCCGGACAGTTTCACAAGACCATCTTACCTCCCAGTCCCTTATTTCTGGAATGGAAGCTTTCGAAGAATATTCGGGAGACTACACAAACAATCAAAGTTTCTGATGAACATCGTAACGAGAATGGTTTAATCTCGCCTAATATCATTTATTTTCCTTTGATTGACATCAAAAACAGATCACGGTGGCGGTCCGATGTCGCACCTTCATTAAAACTTCACGCGGGCGAAAGTACTGGGTTGCCAGCTAAATAAATTTTCCCTTACTTTGTCCTGTTCTCCCAGATTTTTAATCTTCTAATTTTTATTTATTTATTAAAATTATAATTAAGCACAAGTAAAAAATATTTTCCATAGACGGACTTAATGCCTGAGGCATTTTCTACCAGTCAACTTTAGGGTGATGCAGATACAAAACATGCAGGCAGGTGCAGCATATTTTAAGAGAGTAGTTTTATATATTCGATGGTAAAGTTGTCAAAAAATAAAAGGCCCGTTTTGACATTGACAGTTCTAGTGGTTAATAAAGATCAAATTCGCAAAACACGTATTCGTTTGTATAAAACAGACAGGTGTCAAGAATGCATTCTCAAATGTCAAAACGGGCCTTTTATTTTTTGACCACTTTAAAAATAAATAATACCTAAGTAGTTCCTATCTAGTGTTTTACTTTATCACAATTAAACTGATTTGTCTACAGTAACGTTGAGATGTCTACTATTTAGGGGGGGGGGGGTAATAATTATGTGAACAATAGCACATATTGTATACTTTTTAAGTTCTAAAATGTTATATGGCAATCAACGGCTCACAAAGACAGACCACTTTATTTATAAACGTTGCATAAAGTTAAGTAATGTTTAGGGGCTGTTCAACAGTTTTTTGACGTTTAACGTCTCTTAACTTGAAGCACCGCTTATAAATAAACCTGTGAGTTTCCAAGTCTTACAGTTATGATAACATGACAAAATACTACAGCCAATCAAGTCAGTAATTAATAATTACGAACTTAATATGAAAACGGGTTAAATTTAGATTTATGTTAATAGGCTTGGAAAGTAACCAGGGTTGGTTCTCAGGTAAAACCACGAACAAATTTTACAAAACGCAGTACAAAATATTCACAATTTACTCACCAAACAAAAACTGCAAGGGGACTCCCAAATATTTGTGCTATTATCCTGTTCAAATTCATACAAACTGGGCAAATCTCCCCCAAACAAGCTTTAACAGTGGCTACCCAAAGTATACACAACTTTATCTGATACTTATTAGGTACCGAAGGAGTTTGTGAGCTGATTATGGACATCGGTTATTTTAGCCCCCAAGTTTGGGGGCTTCCGACCAAAACGGCAACGTATTTTGGCCGTTGTTTATTTATGAAGGCTTTTTGGCCTCCTTGAATACGATACTCGGAGTTTGTTTGTGTTGGAGTTTGGTTTTCGAGACTGATCGGGTTTTATTAGTACTTGGACCTGGGGAATCAAGGACAGAGAGAAGACTCGATGAGATATTGGCATGAATAGGCTAGGAAACTAAATTTTCACTCTCACTGTCATGCCTTCTTCCCAAGGGGGTAGGCAGAAACTACTGAACGCCATCTGCTAAGATTCTTACGTAATACCTTTTCCTTCGTTTACGTACATAATTGTACATCTGCTGTTCATACACGCACACCAGTTGCGAGTACTATGCACCTGACCTTTCTGAAGAACGTTGCCAATAAGGTCATGTTGTTTTTTTTTTTATATTCGCATTAATTGATTTGTATTACAGAATTCTTAGTCCTCTGAGTTTGTATCGGCCTTTCTTCTCAGAGTAGTCAAATAGGAAACGCCGACCTCATCTAGTTTTCAAAATGTGATTGACGTATAAAAGTGTTTGTAGAAAATTACTTACACGAATAAAATCATATATCACGGTTAAAGTTGTAACGAAGACTTCGAAAATAACGTACTATAACGCCTGTTTTCTTCAAAATGGGAGGTGGAGGTGAGACTGGAAGCCGACCCCAACATAATTGGGAAAGGCTAGCCAGATGATAATGTTGATGATGGGAACTAGAGGTGCCTAGTACTCCAAAAATAAAATTTGAAAGACCCCCGACACAATATAATAAAAATAGTATGAACGTAAAAAGCCTAAAACTAGTTTAAAAAAACAATGAAAAAATAGCCACAAATAGAACAAAAAAGGTATAAATGTGAAACTCTATGACAAGAAAAAAATAACCTTTTTATTTTTTGTCGCGTTGGGGGACTGCTCTAATTATTACCCTAACGTTCTGTTAAAGTACATACGCGGTCCCTCGGTACACCCCGTCGTTTTTGCTTCGGGGGTTAATCACTTCACCAGTTACTTTGAAAGGCCAATGAAATCGGGAGGCAAACCTTTCGCCAAAATAAGTTTTCTGGAAAAGAAACGTTTATATGGTTCATTTAAGCTCAGGTTTTAGGCAGCTAAAGAAAAAAAATCACCTTCATTTTTTAGATCGAATAAAAATCCAGTAGTAGGTACAGTTTTTTTACTAGCAAACAAAAACATGACTCAAACCAAAGCATTTATCTCATAAACCAATTACAGGCACTTTTAAATTGACAAGGGTTCGGTCAGTCAGAAGTTGCCCATTCCAAAGCGTAGTAGGTACAGTAGAGGGCTTGAAGAGCCCTCTGAGGTAACGGGAGGAATCAAACAAGTATAAGATTCCTTTAAGATTATATTGTAAGCACGTCTTTACATATTTCTGACTAAATTACCACTCACTGTTCTAAACAAAAATCCTAATAGAAAATATATGACATTAGCTTGAACGTCCGAATGTAACCCGCGCTAAATTATAGCCGGCCTGCAATATATGAGGTTGCCTTCGGCAGACAAACCTCTACAGTACTTATGAAGACGAACGGGCAAGAACCTCCACGGACACGTTTAAAATCAAAATAATTATAGTTTTATAATTCACGTTGAAATTATAAATGCGAGAACGATGCAGAACGTTAAAAGCGTCCATGATAAAAATATTTAAAAAAATACTATTTCATTCCCTCCTAAGCCCAGCAGTAGGATACAAGCAGACTATATGAAAAACAAAACCACGCATTTCCGCATACGGTTTCAAAAATCACAAAATAGTTAGTTATCAATAGCGAGCTAATTTCCAGCGTTCGTTATTTTCGCAGCACGCGCGTATTCGCAACTCCCGAGTCGGGGCAAAGTTTTAATGAACGTATAAATGGTAGCAATCGTTGTGTAGTGCAACACTTTGCTAGTTTTACTAATATTAGCAAAGTTTGTGCTAAGGGGCGCAAATGGTGCTATGTTTTGATGGGCCTGTCTTCAAGTTTTGATCTGAATTGTGATTCTTTTTAAGGCTTTTACTCACAGACATCATTCGTGAGGCTAAATAACAATAACAGTCGCACAGGTCGTTCATTTAAGTTGCAATGGACAGGGCACATTGGTCGCACAACAGATGGCCGATGGGGCCGAAAGGTTCTGGAGTGGCAATCGCGTACCAGAAGACGTAGTGTTGGAAGGCCTCCCACAAGGTGAACCGACGACCTTATGGAGGCCGCACGATCCCGTTGCATGCGAGAGGCACAGAACCGGTCGATGTGGAAGTGCTTGGGGAGGCCTATGTCCAGCAGTGGACGTCTTTCGGCTGAAATGATGATGAGGTCGTTGGAAGGTTACGTTACGCTTGCCGCGGTCGGTTCGTGGATAGGTGACCATCCATTACATATCGAGACCCATTCGTGCCTCGGAATGCACGTTAAGCCGTTGGTCCCGACTATCATTCGTAGATCTTTGATAGTCGGTACGGGTAGGCAGAAGCCTGAAAGTCTGACAAAGAGGTATCATGTTACCCAGTAACTGGGTTATGGAGGTTAGATAGGCAGTCACTCCATGTAAAATACTGATATTCAGCTGCTTTTGGTTACATTGAAACCCGACCCCAATATAGTTGGGAAAAGGCAAGGCAAAAGATTATGACGTTTGCATAAAATACAAGAGTACAATATTTTGCAAAAAGATGGACGGGTCACAGATAGAAGCAGAGCTACATTTTGGTGAAAGCGGTCTACATCTTAACTTGACAAATTGTTATTAATTATAAGATGTTGACAGATTATTTATAATTATTTTGCTAGAGGCTAAGCATTGCCATACAACGTGGTAATACCGCCAATCTCTTGAGTACATTACCAGGCGACTGCGATGCGGATGAATTTTTCGACGCTACAATTTAGTTTGTGTATAGTTTTACTTAAGTTAGGATATTATTTTGTTATTTTTATTAAATAATTAGGTTTTAGTTGTTATTTACTTAATTACCTACTATTTCTATTTACAGCAATAAATATTAAAATTACTTTGCTCAATAACTAATATTAAAAAAAAACTGATGTGTAAATCGACTTTTGCCACCAGCCTTACTAATCGTAAGAAAATATCATTAAAATTAGTATCAGGGTTAAGTGTATTTCGCGTGCCAGCTTTCGTTAAGCTGGATCCAATACATGGATAAAAAATGTGCTGCCAACTCCCATATTTTTTCTTCCGTATTTCATGTTTATGTGAAACTTAGCCTTGAAGTGATACGGAAGCGATTGTCAAAATATTCGTGTTCGTAATTTGTAGCTTCATGTTTATGGCAACACGAAATTATGATAAATTATGGTCTGTACCAAAAGTATTAAACGTATGTTTCTATACTGATATAGGCCCATTAACCTTCGTTTGTAGGATATTTATTTATTATTATTAAAGGCCTGTGATGTCCCACTGCTGGGCAAAGACCTCCCTACTCTCTTTCCAGTTCTCTCTGTTTAAGGAGTCCATCTCATCCCACCATCTCCATCTGGGCCTGCCGCGATGTTGCTGGCCATTAAGAGGGACCCATAGTGGCTCATTGGTCGTCTAACATGCGGTAGATATGTCCAGCTCAATTCTATTTTAGCAGCTTTTTATTTAGGCGGCTTTCCAAGTGACATCAATTATTTTTGTTACGGAACGGATGGTCGTATTCCTAACCCAGTCTGTTAGTTTGATACCCAGAATACTCCGTTCCATAGCTCCTACATAAAAGTATACCATGTACATAGTAGGTATAAACACCTAAACAAGTTAACGACTCATCAAAGACGAGCTAACCCGGAAGCCTCGGCACAATCTGTGTAAAACCGGATGCACGTAGATCCAAAGTCTTTACCGGCTCATTAAAACTTATCCCCGGCACCCTTGTACCGGTTATTCACCCTTATTTGACCGGAAAACCGGTTATGGGCTCAAGTTTCGAGGCTTCCAGTGTCTTCTACCTTAAAACATTTTATGCTGAAGCACTTAGGAAGCTGAAAGGTTGGCAAATAAGTTTATACTTGACTTGATCTGACTTATTTTTAGGTTGACGCTGAAAAAGTGTTCTTTTTCCTAACTTTTTTTCACATAATCGTTTTTCTTCACTTCTATACAATTGATTTCCACCAGAATTAAACGAATTCTTACAGCGAGAGCAGTGGTGGTTCAGTGGTAACAGCTGCGACTTACAAGTTGTAGGTTCGAACCCAGACAGGCGATTTACTTTGTGTAAATTATTTCATCACCACTGCACTCTAAACGGTGAAGGAAAACATCTTGAGGAAACCGGCATTTCCTAGAGCCAAAAATTCGAAGACTTGTGACATCTACCAACCCGCACTGGACCCGCGTGGTGGATTACGGCCCACTCCCTGTCACAGAGAGGAGGCCTGTGTCCCAGCAGTGGGAACATTTTAGGCTGATTATGTTGTTGTTACAGCGACAGCTATTGATTTCAAAACTGTGAAAAAGATAACTTTTCAACGCTCTTATTATAATCTAATTTGCTGGTATGTTGTAGACATTTCAGAGAATTACAATTTGAAATAAAATTTACCCAATTAAAAGCCAAAACAATTTTTTTCAAATATTTTATGTGGAAATTCAGTTTGCAAATTATTCTAAAAAAACGACCAAGTGCGAGTCTGACTGGCACACGAAGGCATCCGTACAACATGTTTCTTGTTTGGTGTTATTGTTGTTACAGCGGCCACAGCAATACACACTCTGTGAGATTTTCAAGTGTTTACCTATTACGGTTCAAAAGATACAGTCCTGTGACCGATGGACGGACGGACGGACAGCGGAGGCTTAGTAATAGGGTCCCGTGGGTATAAAACCCTAAAAAGCACAAAATCCGTGCCATATATTGGAGGTATTCCACTCAGTCAACACAAGTTTTCTTTCAAATAAAAAGTTCTACCTACCATCAGAAACTAATTACGTTTGGTAGATCGTTTTATTCATGATGGATAGCTTGGGCCTTGCTTATCGTGTCATAGGTGTATCGGGGGTTGCAGATGGATTCGAGCTTCGGTCTAATGAAAAAGGGGGGAACCCCCAAATAAATATACGTCTAGTTGGATACATTGAATGATACAGTGGGGGAAGCAGGTCCCTGCTTGAAGGATTATTTTTAGGTGATGATTTTTTTTGACAGGAAAGCAATGGTTAAATGTGGTCATAAAGATGAAGTACTGCTTTCATTCCTATGGATAAATTGGTCTTAAAGTAAATGGCCAGTCTACGACGAGTCGACCGATAGCTACTCGTAACATCTTCTACTCGTATTTTTTCATTTCACTGAAAGAAAATCTCATTGCTGTTCAAATATCATATATTACATACATCATAATTCGAGAGGCGTGTGGCTAAGTCATAACAGCCGCACGGGTCGATCGATCAGATTAAACTACGCTTGCCGCGGTTGGTCCGTGGATGGGTGACCATCTTTACATACCAAGATTCCTCCGCGCCTCGGAAAGCACGTAAAGCCGTTGGTCCCGGCTGGCATTCGTGGATCTTTTACAGACGTTACGGGTAGTCAGAAGCCCGAAAGTCTGGCAACCAGTCTTACCAAGGACGTATTACCCGGTAACTGGGTTGTGGAGGTCAGGTATGCAGTCGCTCCATGTAAAATACTGGTATTCATCTGCATCCGGATAGACTGTAACCCGACAACAACATGTTGGGAAGGCTAGCCTTTTTTTGTCCTGTATCGTGGGTGCGTTTACAAACATTTAAAGTCACATACACAAACAGCCAGACCCGGAATACTACTTGTAGGTCATACAAATATTTTCCCCTATGTTATGCTACTGACAGTCTTTTCAATGTGATAAAGTGAAAGACAACATGAAAAAAAATCATGTTTAAAAATGTAAGAGATATATTCTCCGCCTGTAGGTACTTGCGGAAGCCACATGTGTTCCAAGCCTCAGAATTAGACTTGTCTGTATTTCGCGCCAACGTTTGTATTGATACCACAATTAATTTAAGCTGTAGTTAAGTACATTACATATACAATACGTAATTATGCGTTTTATTTTACTATTATAATACTGATCGAAAAGATTATTGTATTGTAACAAAGTACATATCTACAAAGATTGGCCACAAGGTGGACCGATGACCCTGTGAAGGCCGCAGGAATCCGCTGGATGCGGGAAGCATAGAACCGGTTGAAGTGGCGGTGCTTGGGGGAGGCCTAATGTCCAGCAGTGGACGTATTTCAGCTGAAATGATAACGATGACATAGTATCAACACGATGGTAAACTCAAACGGCTCTTTTCAAAGCCATGACCAACAGCCCATCTTATGGCCAAATAACATAAACAACCTTTCTAAGGGCACCCACTACTGGCTATCCAAGCCCGCCCTCACTATAACCTCAAAAAACATTGAAGGATTTTTAGAAAATAACTCCAACAAGGTAAGTTTATTAATCAAAAGCCCTCTAAACGAAAACATCAGTTTTATCCAAAATCTATTAAGTCTCTCTTGACTTTCATTTGTTTTTCACATTCTCATAAAATATGGAGATGTTTATTATAATCAAAAATATCTGTGTATCTCTTACCCATGTTTGCTAATAAATGAATGATTTATGATTTAAGATAAATCAATCGAGTATGAGAGCGCGTCTGTATAATTACGCCTGTAACCTCGAAGGGCAAGGCACAGATGTGCCTATAGTGTGTACTATAGGCCTGTTAATACATGGGACTTATACATAACTAGCGAAATGTATGGGTGTCCATACATTTCGCAGTTATGTATTAGTCCCATGTATTAGGAGACGAGCATATTGCAATCAACTGGGCACAAATCCAGACTCCGGGTTGCTACTAAGAAATTCCAGATAGAAAAATCCAATAAGACTTTGTCCAACCTCGGAATCGAACCCAGGACCTCTTGCACAGCAGTAGCGCGTGCTACCACTACACCAAAAAGGCAGTCAGTCAGTCTGTATAACTATGTCGTTAGATGAGACTCTGAGGTATTTAGTGTTCATATCCACGAGCGGCCCGCGTCAACGGCAAAGGAAAGCTGCAGTTGCTTTTGCCGTTGACGTGTACACTCATGTAGCTATGTTTAAATACATGTGTGTACCTATGTGTATGTCTAGTTAATGTATCAAAGAGTAAGTTAGGACGACTCAATGTAAACTCTCTAATGAGGCTCCTGGTACAGACAAGCGTACGTAAACGTATGTATGTGTTTGATGAAAACAAATATATTTATATTTCATGTTTCCTGATACATGGCAAAGAACATGGGCTCTCCAACCAGTGGGGCGGGCCCCACTTGGGTGGCGTAGAGGGACACAGGCGGCTCGTGGCAGCCTAGAAAAATTCACTGCATACTTATTCAATTATGTGCTTGAAATTACAAGAAAGAAAGAAAGAAAGAAAGAAAGAAAATACGTTTATTTGCGGCAAACATGACGCATACAAAAGAACATAAACACAAAAAAAAGTAACAAGTTGGGGGTAAGCATGCGTCACATTCACAAAAGATTCCACAACCCAAACGCTTTATAACACTACGATACTGTTAAAAAAAAATCTAACCTATCCAAGAGTGTGCTAAAATTTTCAATCAGCTTGGAGAGCAAAGTGATTTTAAAAGTCATCAAATCATCATCATCATCATATCAGCCGAAAGACGTCCACTGCTGGACATAGACCTCCCCCAAGCACCTCCACTTCGACCAGTTCTGTGCTTCTCGCATCCAACGTGTAAAGAATAACCTAATATAAAAGTTATAAATAAGTGTCGTTACGGTTAGATGCAAAGATTACTCGCATTATTTCATGGACTTTGATGACCTTATAACTGCGTCAGTGAGCTGAGTTCACGAAGCTGAATTTTCGACCAAACATTTTTTTTTCTTTAGCCTATTTTGTGTCCCACTACTGGGTAAAGGCCTCCCCTTCTTCCTTCCAAACATCCCTGTCTTTAGCGATCTCTGGCCATGTTGACCCTGCAAACCTCGTTAGATCGTCATACCACCTTCGCTGTGGTCTACCTCGACGGACCAAACATATTTGAACTTTTTGCCATCAATACGCTACGAAGTAGTTGGACTTACACGGCTAAGCTGCGCTTGCCTCGGCCTATCCGAAGATGGGTAAGCATTCATTTGTATCTACCGGTGATCAGACATGAGCATAACATCTGCTGGAGAGTTAGTTACCACTTCATCTTCCCAGAAAGCACTAGGAAGTTGTGAAGGGCGGGCGTTTTGGGGGACTGTCTTTTGTAATTTAGACGTTTGAAAAGTGCTGCCAATCGATTCTGTAAAAATCTTATCGTGACAACGAGGTGAAGTGAGCCTAAAGTGAGCTTTCAATAGTCCCTTTTATCAGGAGGAATGACAACTCACTTCACCTAAGTTTTCACGGTGCGTTTTTTACAGAATAGACCAGCAGATCCTTAACCTAATTTGCATAAATGACATTTTATTTTGATTTTATGAGAACCGTTACAGGCAGTCAAAAGCTGAAAGTTCAAGGAAGATAACTAGGTAAATAAGGAAACATTTACCCCACATTTTTGCAATTTTTTCTAAAATACACAAAATAATGACGTTCCATTTTTATGACACGCGAAACACTCGACAACTTATTTAACCAAAAAACGTTTAAAAAACATAACGCGAGCAAGATAAGAGTTTCCGCCGCAGTACACTCACGCATAAAAGTGTGTTAAGAAAAAATATTTCGTTACATATTTTCATAGGGCGATTCTTTTCTCCTCCTCCCGTCTTCTCCTCCTCCTCTTCCTCCTCTCTTAAATCCTCTTCCTTTCCTGTTCTTTTCTTTTTTTCTTTCTTCTTTTTTTTCTTTCTTGATCCTCTTTTAAATCTAATCAAATCATACATGTTTTTATAACCTATGTGACGGTAGAACCGTCACATGGGCTTGAAAATCACATTTAAAAGACATAATAATTTTTATTAACAATATTATTAATATAACACCCGCCTATTACTGTCCCACTGCAAGCCAAATCATTTGAAATGCAATAAAAATAAATTCGTATACAAAATGATAAATGTCAGTTTGGTTACAGTGATAAAAAATACCAGCATATACCTAGTATCCCATTTCACAGAATGTAGTGAACGGTTAACAAACTCAGTCAATTGAAACTGTGAACTATGCCTATGCATAATATAATTTAGATATACCTATCTAAATTATATTATGCATAGGCATACCAAGGGCAACGTATACAGGGTGGCAGGGATATCGATGCGCAACCTGTTACCATGGATTCAGTACATGATTCTACCCCTGCTATTTTATAAAAAAATATTTGCTGTTCAATACATTTTGACGGCGTAGATATTGCACTTTTCTATAAAACAGCAGCGAAAAATGTCTACCCACCGAGGGTAGAAGTTTTTCGCGGCAGTTTCTAGAATCATGTGCTGAATTCAAGGTTAGTTACGGTTTGCGCGTCCATATCCCTGCCACCCAGTACGTCCTTTTGTTTTAGTCACATTGCGACAGTCACATATCAAAAGAAAATACCGAGAACCGCACGTTCACAGAAATTGGATTGTCATCGACTTTATTCGCTCAAACCACAAAACTTTCCAATAACTTCCATAATTTCGTCCATAAACCGATGCTAAAGGTGGGTATCCCCTCTGTGCGCGACCAACTGTGTTTCGCGCTCCTTCTTTGCGTTTGCATAAAAATGGCAATCCTGAAATAATTCCCATTTCAATTTCCTAAAAATAGAATACGCTTATTAGGTAGGCCCTTGTTTTGGGGGGGGGGGGGGGGGGATCATCATCATCAAATAACTTCGCCCGCTCTGGGCGGAGTGGGACTACTACTGACTAAAACTCACCCCTGTTTCTTACGTTCCCTGTGCCAGGGGCCACGGTAACTCTTTCGAACAACCCTAGCGTTGTAATTGCGACCAACTTAAATTTATTGCGTGGTTGGTCACAGTTTTAACCTATAAACCGGGGGGTCGGGGTAGTTACTGCGATCAACTTTAACAAAACACATTATTTTTTTAAAGATATTCATGGCAAAGCAGATGCGCGGAGTACAATTGGTGCGCAAACATAGCATGTGGCGTATACCCCGCTTTACAATACAATTACGTGCACCACATGCGATGCGTGCGACACGCTTCAGTTTCCACACGCGTTTGTTTGAGCACGCCTGCATATTTTCACGCGTACTAACTTCATATCTTTGAGTTAATTGAACAACCGGAATGCGATGTTTGTCGAGTACTTTGATAATTCAAGTAAATGTTTCCTGCTGAAGTGTAAATAATACTCGAGTGAAATTAGGTTACCGTTTCCCTGAAATTGATAGGCCACAAACATGCCTGTAGAGTGTGTTGAGGATTTACTTAAAAGGCGCTTCACTATAACTTACTAATAGGTAACAGTGTTGCCAGATAAATAATCGTATTAAAAATCTTGACAAAATTAAATTAGATAAATAAATTAAAATCTTTATCGCAGATCGCATAATCCATAAAAAAACATAATTTACAAAGATAAGTTACTACAAAAAGAATACAACAATGGCATACATATTACACAGAACTCACACATTTCTTTCGAATTGTAGATCAAATTATCTTTCTCAATAATCATCTGCCTAGCCTTTTCCACGGGCCCCTCAAATTATCTCTCTCAATGTGGCATATATTTATTTTCCTAGGATCACTATTCAGAGGGTATTTGAAAGAGAAATGATACCAACGAGTGCTCTCTATATTTTAGGGGTGAAAGTGTTTTAAAATAAAACAATTTCGGTGTTTTCCAAACTGGGAAGAGGACGCTGGGGTCGCGAAAGATGGAAGAAGTGGAGTAATTTCTTTGCCCAGAATTGGGACAGCACAAGCTAAAATAAAATAAAATGCACTTTGAAAGTTTGATACAATACAGGATGGTAAAAATATTTTTTTCATTTTCAATATCAAAACAGTTTTGCGTTTGAGCGTACACTGATGACTTGCGTACGGAACAATTTGCATGGTAAAAATAATGGCAGCTGCACGCGCGATGACTGGCTCCAACGTAAATCACGTAAACCACGTAAACCCACGTTAACGATGTTTTGACGAAGCTTGTTGTATACCTATGTTATTATTACTATGGATTGGTTTAGTCGAAGAACATTGGTAAATGAAGGCTTCTTTTGTTTTTCCAATGACAGTATTGTAGAGGTTTGTCTGCCGAAGGCGATCTTATTTTGAGCAGGCCGGCTATAATTTAGCGCGGGTTACATTCGAACGTTCAAGCTAGTGTCAAATATTTTAATTTCAGCGGGATTGTCCGAAAGGGTTACCGCTACCCCGGAACATAAAGGGCACAGGAAGGAACATGGGTGGGTTTTAGTCAGTGAGAGTCTGACACTCCCTTCCGCTCCACCCAGAGCGGGAGGGGTCATTTAATGATTTCCCATCCGGAAAAAAAAAATATTTTAATTAGGATTTTTACTTAGAACTGTCAATGTGAATATAGCGAGAAATATATAAAGACGTTCTGCCAATATAATCTAAAAGGAGTGATGTAGTTGTTTGATTCCTCCCGTTACCTCAAAGGGCTTTCCAGTTCTCTATAGTATTCAAGTAATGGAATTGTGAGCACCATGTATCTATCACATAATTAATTTATCTGTCAAGTTGTTGTTTTAATTATTTTACCCACAGTAATTTTATTCTAGGTGTGTGTCTTTACATATTATTATATAATAAATGTCATCATCTTATCATCTGCCTGCCTTTTTTCCTGGTTTTTTTTGGCTTCTAGTCTAACCCGATGCAGCTGAATATCAGCATTTTACATGGAGCGACTGGCTATCAGACCTCCACAACCCAGTTACTGGAAAAACGATACCCCTTGATAAAACTGGTTGTCAGACTTTCGGGCTTCTGACTACCCGTAACGACTGCCAAAAATCCCGTGCTAGTAGGACACGTGCGTAGGGACCAATAAACGTTATGGTTTAAGTTAATAACGTATTAACGTTATTAAACTTTGAAGATGGCCAGCACCACCCTCAACAATATGCCATGTTTCATTCAAGATAGTAAAATTAAATTGCAACCTTAATTAAATACCGCAATAAAAAAAATTATAAAAAATATTTTATAATTTTTTTTATTGAATTAATAATTTCAACTTTATTTTCGATACCTGCAAACAAAAACCCTAAGCTTATACCCAATAACAAACTCCAATATTCCTTTTAAAAATGTCACCCACGCGCCCAATAGTCAGCCGAAACAACAATAAAATAAAACTCAACACATACGGCCAAAGTTTTACACTTCGCCACTCCAAACTTATGGTCATAACAACGCGTCCAATGGCCCGTTAACCGAACGTTTTAAACCGCGATAATGGGGCCCAAAACGGTCCTATAACAGTCTCAAATGAGGCCCAATATAGTTTCAGAATACACCCAAAATCCAGCACATTTAATAAGTCCTGCAAGATTATAGAAGTTGAAATTCAATTTGCCCGCACACCTTGCGAGCGATAAGATAAAGTTAGTTGTACACTTGAGTGTCGTAGTTCTTGAGGATTTGTTCGAGAGAAGATTTTAAGTTTTAGTTGTAGGTATTATGATGATATCAAGCTATTATAATGTGAACACATGAGCAGAAATCTACAAAAAAAAAATCATCATTATTCTCCTGTCCTTAATCTTAAATGGGGTCGGCGCAACATGTCTTTTTCTTCCGTACTTCTCTATTATCGGCCATCTCGACAGTTACCCCCCTTTCTAACCATATCATCATGCACACAGTTCATCCATCATTTCTTTGGTCTTCCCCTACTTTTAGTCATGTCTCAATGTCATGCGAAATAAATAAGTTGAGAAATTAACGTATCTGGCAGCTGCCAATATTAGAAGTTACCTTGAGCTGTTATTGTCTCTTATCTTTACGACTACGATTTGAAATGCTTATCAATTAAAAATCTTTCGTAGCACAGCTGACTACGGTGCCAGGCGTAGTAGGCGCGCTCTCGTAGCACAGCGGGCTACGGCGTAGCAATGCTACTAGCATACATTCAACACACGATCACAGATTCAATGAAATTTTATTTATGTATAATCAATTACAGAGGGTCTTATAATAAATTGTAAGGTCTTTTTGGCCTAACCTCACGCCTTCTTCCCATGGGGATACGCAGACACTATAGAACGCCACATGCTACGTTCCTTACATATTCATTTTGTTTACGTTCATAACGCACATGGGTTGCGAGTACTACGCACCTGACCTTTCTGAAAAAGACTAATATCTTTTGATTTAATATATTGGCGCCGATTCCCTCGTTCACAAACTAAAATAAATTTAAGTTCAGTGCATCTTTTTCTTTCTATTTCATTAAGAAAAGGACAGAAGATAAATATCAGTTTACTCCTGTCAAATTAATCAGCGCCTGGCGTAAATTGACGTATTTTTAGTAGCCAAGATTTAATCACGTCTAAACTGTCTATGGAGTATCTTAATTTGACAGGACTAAACTAATATTTATCTTCTGTCCTTTTCTTAATGAAATAGAAAGAAAAACATGCACTGAAAGTAAATTTAGTTTATATTTTGAAGGGGGATTATGTAGGGAAGGGAATCGGCGCCACTGTCCATTAATTATGACATGACACACCAGAAAAATTATAGATATAAATGTAGAAGTTTTACAAGCGGTGACACAATGGGTGATCTTATCGCTAACAGCGATCTTTTAAAGACAACCTTTGAATGGATTAAGGGAGAAAGGAGACACAATATTGCAGGTACTCTGTGATTTACATATATACAATAAATACATACACATAATACATGCACTCATAAATAAATATATACAATAGTAATTATAAAAAAGGGCAAAGAACATAAAAAATACGTTAAAATGACGTGAATTATTTGGTTGTTTCAGGTTCTAGATAAATCAACTCAGCTTATCGCAGTCCACTACTGAACAAAGGCCTCTCTCAGGCTGCGCTACGACACCCTGTCCTCAGCCTTCCGCATCCAGTCTGTCCCAGCCACCTGCTTAGGGTCCTCCGTCCATCTAGCCTAGATAATTAAGTAAAGAAAAAATAAATATAAATCAAGACACTCAGCTCCCTTGAAACACTAGACCAGACTGCTGAAGCTCGATAAGCCCACTGTGTCACTACCCGCGAACCGAATCTCAAGCTCACGATTATACGCTGAACCAGTTTAACAAGAAATAGTTAAATTAAACTGGAGATTAGAGCTGCGCCAAACTCCGGCGCTAACTGTGTATACGTTAACTTGGAAATATATTATAAGCATGTACACTAAGTTACAGACTCGAAGCAGTATAGGTTGCTGCTGTTTTTACTGTGTGCTCCAAATTAATATTTGATTCTTCTAAGCAATAACAACCGCACGGGCCGATTGATCAGGTTAAGCTACGCTTGCTGCGGTTCGTCCATGGTTGGGGGATCATCTTTACAAAGCAAGACACCTTCATGCCTCGGAAAGCACGTTAAGCGGAATGCCATTTGTCCCGGCTGTCATTCATGGATCTTTGACGATTGTCACGGGTCGCCAGAAGCCCAAAAATCTGACCACCAGTCTTTCCAAGGGGTATCGTATTACCCAGTAACTGGGTATTAGAGGTCAAATAGGCGACCGTTCCACGTATAATACTGCTATTCAGTTGCATCCGGTTAGACTGGAAGCCGACCCCAACATAGTCGGGAAAAGGCTAGGCAGATGATGATTAATATCATGTCACAATTTTCGTCATATTTTATTTATTTTAATCGTTAATGTTTAAGAACAAAGAACACACACAACGGGCTTACCTAGTTTGGGATCAATGTCCAAACATTGTAATCTTTTTTGTAATATTTTTTATTCTCAATACATACAGTTTACATATTTAAAAATGTTTATAAAAAAATATAAAATCATTGAAGCTTATCGACATCTGGAACAGGGTCCAAGCTGCCGGTGGTCAGGGCTCTAGAGAAGGGAACCTTCTCACTGTGCGTGCCGTGCCCTTCTGAATCGAGTCTTTGACCTAGACGTGCAATGACAGCCTCCTGAGGTGTTGGTCGAGGGTCTTCGCTATTAGGCCATTATCCGTACAATGATTGCAGAATCCAAGTCTAACATGTCAACAACCTTATTATTATTATGATAAATAAATAGTTTCTCCATCAGTAACGAAACTTATATAAGTTTGGTACACACTCAGCAGTCTGTTTTAATACCATCTTTGCTGCTGGGCTCATCTTTTGATCACGACACGAGGTATGTCCTATAAATATTGCTTGCGTTCGAGAGAAAAATCATAGCCATCATTCAGCTTTAAATTCAGAGATTTATATCTGACAGAATGCACTTTGTCAGGTGTGAATCGTACTACGTGTAACACAGGTTAAAAAATGCTTTTTATTTGGTTTCTTTTAAACAGAACCCGTTTCGTGTTTAATGGTAAATGGTACACGTGTATATCGGTCTACGGGACCTTATCAAAATAATGTAATGGCTTGAATACACGATTAATACCCCGTTGGGCCTTTTGCTTCTAATAGTTTTAATACACCTAGTACATTCGATAGGTTTAATACACATTCATGTAGGGTCAGGGGCAGGGCTGGACTGTTCTTCGACAGGATGATTCATTTATTTCCGTTTCCCCAGCAGAGTCTTTCACCTACGGACATTTCGCCGACAGAATCATATACGTCACTTTCGACGGCAGGCCTTTCCAGCTACAGAATGTTTCACCGACACTACGATGAACCTATAACTCTTTTAACTACAGACCTTTCCATCTACGGAGAATTCGCCGTCAATCTTAAGACAAGCGTTATTACGAAAAATAAAACAAACTACAAAAAAGTATATTAAAATATATTAAAGAGCTCCGATAAAAATCCTTTACACAGAGGGTTTTTGTTTTAATATTTAATTAAATACAAGCTGGGTCCGCGTGAAAAGTTTTTAATTTTCCGTGCTGAAAAGGGACCTGTTCCGGACATCGGGGGTATAGATTTCACAGGAAAAGGCTCAATTTTACACAGAATGTATTAACCTTTTGTTTAAGGAAAGAATGAATAATGTAGGTACATACCTTTTTTTATTCCTTTATTTCATTTACATACTTACAAATTATATTTTTATAAACAAAAAGATAAAAAACATTTAAAAATATTTAAAAAAAAAATATTATTTAATTATTTATTTATCATTTATACAAAGTAATACAGGATTATTCACATTAAACTTTCATTCACTGAAATTAAGAAAAACAAACAATGGAAGAACGAAATAAACCTTAACATTTTAAAGCACTATTGTGCCAATGGATTCTTCTCAAGGATTTTCTTGAAGCTGACGGGCCGGGAGGTTCGATGTTGAAATGATCCATCCCTACACTGATCTCGGGAAGTACACCTTAACCTCGCATAATATCTGTCGTTCGACTGTCATTACCTAACATCCCATCTAGTACTTACGTACTAGATAATACCAGAATTTTACATGAAGCGACCGCCTATCTGACCTTCACAACCCAGTTTTTTACTGGGTAATACGATAACCCTTGGTAAGACTGATTGTCAGACTTTCGGGCTTCTGACGACCCGTAAGAACTGCTAAAGATCCACGATTGACAGCCGGGACCAACGGCTTTACGTGCTTTCCGAGGCACGAAGGGGTCTTTATAATTATGTAAAGATGGTCACCCATCCACGGACCAACCGTTGTTTAATCTGATCGATCGACCCGCGCGGCATCATAAAGTGCCTATAAGAATGTTAATAAATGTGTAGGGCTTAATTAATGTGTGTATTCTTTGGTCATTGACCCTAAAATCAAGCAATGGACAAAAGTGACAGCTTTTTATATGAGTAAGAGGCTTTTGACTACTTTGTGTGTGTTTATTTAATGTTTTTTTTTTTTTTTTTGTAATGTGGGTTTTGTTTGTGCAGAATAAACAATTTTTCTTTCTTTCTTTTTTTTAATTTCTACCAAAACAAAAACTTCTACTATCTCTATGATATAACTAACAATCTACAAGAAACATCGAAGTAGCTACAGCAGTTTTCAGTGCCATGCTTAGTGTACAGTAAGATACAAATGTGCTCGCTCAACATTGCACGGCGCTTCTTAATCACGTTAACTGTACCGCTTTATATTAGTTTGTGGTGTTACTGTACCACGTCTTATAGAATAGAATACTCTTTATTATGTAGACTATATAAATAAGTTCAAGTAATTATACATACACATGACCGACACGCGTCGGCGCTTGTATGTAAGATATAAGTACATGTTTAGTACTAGTTGCAGAATGGAAGAAAGAATGCATGTATTGTTGCATACTGACTTGCTACAAATTAAAACTTAAACCGTAATATATTTCATCATCACTGCTATCAGACGATGAAGGAAAACATCGTGAGGAAACCGGCATGTCCTCAAGTAAAAAAGTCGAAGATATTTGTGACATCCAGCAATCCGCACTTTGCGTGGTGTATACGTACGGCCCACTCCGTCTCACAGAGTTAGGGCCTGTGTCCACATGGGAGCAATGGGAACTTGATAGGCTGATTATGCTAAGCTCGCCCTATTACTATACCTTGTCCATTAGATTAACCGTTTTTTGACAGCTGTCTTAGAACGTACTATTCCAGACTAGCTGCGCCCCGCGGTTTCACCCTCATAAGTTTCGATCCCGTGAGAATATCGGAATAAAAAGTCTTATATCCTATCCTAAATCTTATATGTTCATCCTATCCTAAATCCTATATGTTCATTCTGGTTATAAATCATCTGTGTGCCAAATTTCATCCAAATCCGTTCAGTAGTTTTTTGCGTGAAAGAGTAACAAACTTTCACGTTTATAATATTAATAATAGTTAATATAAAATATAATATAGTAGGATAGTAGGATTACTTAAGAGTTAACTTTAAAATGCGTAATAAAATAAATATATAAACTGCCTTATCTTATTGAATTATCTTATTTTTGGCTTCTTACAGACATTATAATACCGTAAGTGTATCAATCAATGTATTGTGTGTTGCTGTACTGCAATCACTAGTTCCATCTGTCAAAAAACGGTTTACCTAATGGACAGGGTATGACGTGTCTTAGCTGGTAGTCAATACATCTTATCTGCTCCATCTCATCCATCCACTATACAGATGTTTTTCTCTTTGATTAGATTTTTTTTAGTTTCTGTAAAACAAAGCAAAAAAAAAGTGTTTATTTATATAAAATGTATTTTTATTTTTCTGTCTATAGATCCTACAATATGAAATTTCGACCTGATATTTGTCTACCTGTATTAACTTGAGAGCCCTGTCACCCATAACACAAGTTCAATCTTAGCTTGGGTGTCAGAGGTTTATAACTCTGTATAAACCTACAATTTATAAGACTATAAATGGTATGATAAATGAAGTGGTAATGTAAATTGTTAAACTGAAAATAAAGAATTATTATTATTATGATCTGCTTCGGGAAAAAGACGTGATGCTATATAAGTAGATAAGTAGCTTTCTCGACACACACAACCACTTTCCATGAAGTGGGTCATCGGCCGATTTGCCAACTGATTGACTGAAAAAGTAACTATGCCATTCGAAACTCCTTGAATGGTACCTCGTCGAGTTTGTCGTGACTTGTCTTAAAATCCGATTGAACTTCTTTGGCAAAAGGAAAGCATTGTCAAAATGTTGACCTGAATCGAAATCTTGGCATGTTTTCAAACGTACAAGTTATGTGTTTAAAATAAGAAAATATTGTTCAATACGGTTTCATTTATAAGTCCGAATTTCAGGAACAGTCTTGGAATTGCGTTTTGTAATACCTATAAATTGGCTTCCATTTGCAATATTTTTATAAGAAAAATCTTAATTTAATGGGAAAATGTAAGAAACATGTGGAACAGGAAATAGAAAGTAGTTTCGCTAGAAATATTCAAGAATATTCTGAGAAACGACTTCGTTTCCATTAGTGACCACTAGATAAACTAAAAATTGATCAAAAAACAAATTTTGCAAAAATTTAACCATTAGTTACTATTTTTAACAATTAGTTGAGTTTAACTATGAATCAAAAAACCGGCCCTAAGTGGGTTATTTACTTACAGAGGATTAGGTATCATCTCGTACATATTCGAAGGTAGAGGGAAGGTAAATAATGCGGACATAGGTTTGTGTGTGTTCTGGGGGTCTACTACGAAGTGCAAAGTGCGAATGATCGGATCGGACCGACACATGGCCGAACCGAATATTATTGAAAAATGCGAAAAAACGTTCAGATCGGCTCAGTTGGGTCGGGACCATAGTCAATATTCGAAAGAGTGTAGGAGTGTAGGATCGGGACCGACCGAACCAAATAGTAACTTCGTAGCAGGAAATGGCCGAACATTCGGCCGATACCACTTCGAAGTAGACCCCCTGGATAGGTACGTGTGGCGACGACGACAACCGCGGCTGCTGGCGGAGCCGCGCGCGAACACCAATCTTTTATGTGATGCACCACTGACGTGTACACGACGTGACTAGAGCTAGTGACACGGACCTATTCTGTTGCTCTCTGAGTAAGCTCACAAAGAATGCATTGTTTGTAATAAGTTATAAAATTTAATTAGGTATAATAACAAGTTAGGATATGAGTTTTTTCTTTCCGAATGTTGTGTCTATTCTCGTCCTCTACGTAAACCAGTATTTCCTCCACCTGAATACAAAATAAAGCAGTACAATTGTGTTTGTTTCCCGCAGTCCAGAACTTAATCAGACAGATTGGCCGCTTAATACGTGCTAGTATTGTGCACGAGATCCTCGAGTAAGTTCTTCAAGAGGATTATTTACGTGTTGAGGATTATCATCATATTTGGAAGGAGAACCCAACCATAAGGCTTTCTCAAAAGTATGACTGTAGATTTTCACACCAATAAAGTTTTTTTTTTTTTGTATAGACACCAGCAGGTCAAGCTACCCGAAACTGTAAAATTTTCCCAATCAACCTTGAACCTTAATGACTTAGCTATAAAGTTGAAAATCTATTAAAGAAATTTGACAGATTGTAGTAGCTTGATGTGATGGCGTCTGTAAATTGGTGTTTATTCTCTTCCGCCTAATGTATAACCTGTGACACAAAAACCAAATTTTCTTTCTTTCTTCCGGTTTTTCAAAAACGTGCCAAGGAGATTTTTATACAAAAAAAAGTGTTTTCTTCGACCAAAGTATCTATTCTCGTCCTCTATTCGTTTCCTCCACCTGAATGCAAAGTAAAGCAGTACAAATGTGTTTGCTTAGCTACAGCCCAGAACTTAATCAGGCGGACCGAGCGTTTAATATTCAGACAACTGCTATGGAAATTTACTAGCGACGGAACGCGTCGACATCGGTTTGTTAGCCACTGCTTCTGGAAAACCAAAGTTTGCTTTATGAAGTTAATATTTATGATGAAGAGCTATTTGGCATTCGTTTCGTGGAGTCTTAGTGGAAAGATTTAGTTCTGGATTTAATGTTATCTTTGTTAAACCAATTCCCAAACGTTTGGGAATTTGTTTACTTTACTTATGTGGCGGTGTCTACAACGCCACATGCGTCATACTGACGTCACGCAAAATCCTGCATCTCGCAAGCAAAGTTTACCACGCAACTAGCATATATACAACGGGCTGATATAAATCATCGGTCAGTTGTCCGCCAGACACAACACCCGTCTGGTCGGAGAATCCTCCCTTTTCTATGGAGGATGAGTGAACTTTACAACCTGTTCCTCTACCTCTATACTTGTATTGGTGACTGTCATCATTTGAACTAGTAGAGTACTAATGATGCTGTAATGAGTGCAGTGGTGACTTACGAGTTGTAAGTCGTGGGTTCGAACCCAGACCGGCGCTTTATTTTGTGTAAATAATTTCTTAACCACTGCTGCAAAAAGGTGTAGGAAAAATAAAATTATTACGGAATCGTTTCACGTTTGCTTGCATCTTTTTCCTTCTAACTTGGCTTGTCAGCCAAATCTGACGCATACTGTTTTCTGTCTCGCGCGCAGTAGCAGCGGCAGTGACCACATCGTATCTTGACACGGATTTAACGCTAGAGAGCTTCTCCAAAATAACATTCTTCAATGTGATACTTAAGGATGAACTATTAGATGGATATGCTCATTACCAAGGGCAGCTACTAAATGTATTTCAGCTAGAAACTCCTGTCGACGTCATACAAATTTAAGTAGCAACAAAATGTGACTACCCTAGATTTGCAAATGCAGAAACATAGAAATATACGTAACCCTTTTTGTTTTTATTTCGCGGTGGGAATCCTAATGGACTTCCTCCATCATGGGGGTGACGGAGGGGTATGCCAGACTCTTACTGGCTAAAACCACCGCGGTGTTCCACCTCTGCCTGAGGCCGGGTGCGGGATTCGCATAGCATTCGCCGCTCCAAATATACGTAACCCTACTCACAATGTTATGCCATTAACTTATAATTACTAAAAAGGTTGCATGCCACAAACCATGCAGATCATAATCTCTACAGTACCTATGTGTTTGATGCGAGAATATTTACGGTAATTTTTTTGGAAGGTGTCATAAAATGCTATAGATCAATAAATGATTTTAGAGACCAGTCTAAAGACAGATTGTTAACCAGAAAACCCTCATCTGCCTAGCCTTTTCCCAAGTATGTTGGGGTCGGCTTCCAGGCTAACCGGATGCAGCTGGATACCAACATTTTACATGGGGCGACTGACTATATGACCTCCACAACCCAGTTACTGGGTAAAACGATACCCCTTGGTAAGACTGGTTGTCAGACTTTCAGGCTCCTCACTACCCATAACGACTGTCAAATATCCGCGAATGACAGCCGGGAGCAATTACGGCTTGACGTACTTTCCGAGGCACGGAGGGGTCTCGGTATGTAAAGATGGTCACCCATCCACAGACCAACCGCGGCAAGCGTCGCTTAACCTGATCGGTCGACATGTGTGGCTGTTATTATTTAGCCACGGGCCCCACAGACCAGACAACCCTAGCCAAAAGAAATTGGTTCATTGACCTTTCCAATATATGAGGGACGTCCTAACAAGTGGACATACCCTATAACACACTCTAACATCAACCTACCCATAATTCTACCACGTTTTGAAACCTTTGCAGGCATGCGTTATTGCCACATTTGAAAGCCAACTATCCCCACATACACTTAAAGTTTACTTTCCTTTCCCCGTTCCAAATGTCGACTTTGATGAAATGTGGTAATAACTTGTATCGAACTAATAAAACCGTATATCGTTTCGAGGGTCGGCAGAGATAGAAGGATTGCATCGTATTTCCGTTTATGGGTATTTGGATTTAAACAGTATGGGCGGTATTAAATGGAACTATTCCCAGTTTAGACGTGGGTAGGAGATTTTAATGGTTTGAAAGGGTTTTATTACTGGTTGGTTGTCCACAATAAAATAAGCTGTTTATCCTTCATGTGTTGAAGGATTTATTTATATTCAATGAACTCTGAAATGTTAAGGGTTGATTGATTATACCAATGTTTCATCTATACTAATATTATATAGAGGTAAAATTTGTTTGTTTGTATGTAGGAGGTAATCTCCGGAGTTAATGATCCAATTCCAAAAATGTTTTCACTGGTAGAAAGCTACATTATATGTGAGTGCTATAGGCTATAAATTATGTTTACATCATGTATTTTAGCTGAGCTATCACAACTTTTGTCTAGCAAGTTGGAAAGAAATACCTCTTAAAACAGAATTATTTGCATGCGCTGCCTAAACAGTTGTATATAACTAAAAACAATGTATGGCAATCTGGTCCGCCTTAAATAGTTCTACAAAAAAGTCCACGACACCATATTTCTATCATTTATATTTTATCTTTTTATATCGCTTTTATGTTTTAGAAAAGTATTTTTTGACATGCTTACGTTTGGATGAAAATATAAATTTTAAATATGAATCCTTATCAAAATAAATATAAATTATTTTATGATCACAAGGATATCAAAGAGATAAGATTTGCCCTTTACCGTATAGTTTCGGAGATACTATAAAATTACTAAAAACGCTAAAACATTCACGAATACAACTTTCATTCATAGCGTGTGCACAAATGCTTTGTGCAGACGTTTTATCCATTCAACCCATAAAAGGCGTTTTGCAAATTCGTAATTTTTCTGAATTGCGGAGTTAAGACTTTCCGCGGATTGATGACCCTCTCGATTTATCTGAACTGAAGAGTTTGTTTGTTTGGTTGAACGCGCTAATCTCAGGAACTACTGGTTCAAATTGAAAAAATATTTGCGTTTGATAGTCCATTTATCGAGGAAGGCATTAGGCTATATAACTTCACGCTGCGACCAATTGAAGCGGAACATCAATGGAAAATGTTGTCAAAAATGAGAAAAAATATTCCTTTTTGAGAGCTTCCGTTGCGTGCTGTTGGTAAACGGTTTAAGTTACGCAAAAATCATGTATGATAGTATTGTTCCTCTTTAAAAGTTCTAAAAAAAAGTTTGCGACAGCATATGTCTATCTTTTAAGATTGACTCACTAAAACCTTTTTTATGGCAATCAAATTTGTTCGAAATTAATGCATTATTTGCGAAAGTGTTTTATCAACATGATAATTATTAATCCTTATCCAAATAAATACGTTACTCATCACAAGTATTTAATTGTGAACAAAATTGCCCTTGACTTAACTTGATTTCAATCAACATCTTAGGAGATATCATAATTTTAAAATAACTCCGCAACAAAATCCATATCTACATATACTACTAATAAAGCTGAATAGTTTGTTTGTTTGAACGCGCTAATCTCTGAAACTACCATTCGGATTGAAAAAATATTTTTACATTTGATAGCCCAATTCTTTAGGAAGGCTATAGGCTATTTAACATCACGCTAGAACTCTTAGAGGCCGAAGATATAGGAAAGAAAGTCCGAAAACGAAGTAGGTAATAGCAAGGGCGGGCGATGCGATGCGACGGGGTGGGTCAGGGGAACAAGAAATTTAACGCGAACGAAGTCGCGGGCAGAAGCTAGTCCGTAGAATAAAATGGATGTCTGACAGTTTTTGTAGGTATGGAAAAACGGTCACAAATTCAAAATATATTTACAGTACAATTTGCGGGAACGGGCCTCATACCTAGGTTAAACGTACTAGGCATAATAGTTTGGTCGAATCTTTTGCAAATATTGTATTTAAAGAAACAAAATTACAATTTAATAATGTTTAAACCGAATTTTAGAAGAACATCATAATCTTCTTCTTAGCGTGTCGATAGAAATCTAAATGAATTCAGCCAAGAATTCGGCCACTTGTTTGGCGCCATCACCAGCGTCCATCAGTTCCTGTAACGTGCAGCTGACAGGACACGCAGGACACGTAATTAAGTGTCCCATCGTTTGTGGAACAGCACCACATTTATACTCCAAGACGGAGTCATCTATGAATCTCAGGTGGAGATTCATAGATGACTCCGTCTTGGAGTCACAGGCTTTCCTTGCTTCGGCATCAATTTCATAATGGTATAAGAGTTTGAAACAGTTTAAAAAACCGGTGCCAATTTTTGTTTGAACAAACAAATCAAAGACTTCGTTAAAGCTACGATTTCCTAGGCGACCACCACACTCTTCTACAGTCCTTTCACAGTTATTTTACCTCTAATTTGCATCACTGTCCAAATCATAGTGAACTTTATTCCCATTCTTGTAAGTTGCTGTTGGGTTACTGCCACTGATTAGTCTGTCAAAATCATTGTGATCTATAATTTCAAAATCAAAATCAAAGGTCGTTTTTGATTTACAAAAGACAAAATTACAAAGACAGTCCCCCAAAAACGCCCGCCCTTCACCACCTCCTAGTGCTATCGCTGGGAAGAAGAAGTGGCGCAATAAACACCCCAGCAGCACAGCTGTCTGTTCAGTTAGAAAATTGATTGTATACAATACAATAATATAATAGTTCTACACTCTACATAATGTCGTCGTCTCAACTGGATGATATCCAATCGGCCCAGAAGAGCCTTGAGGAGTGCTTCCTAAAGAAGATGGGTGAGCTTGAGGCACAGATCCAATGTGCGGGACCCGCAAAAGACACTGTGGCAAAGATTGCTGAAGAGTTCCGGTCCTTCCGAGAGCTGATGTTCAGTGTGCTGGGACTTCTCAGGAAGCAGATCTTGGAGTGCTCTAGAGTGGTTGACGGATTGGAGACAAGATCTCGTCGGAAAGCGCTCATCTTTACTGGGTTCACTGAAGCGGACAAGGAAGATTGCAGGGCTCTTATATTGGACGTTCTGAAGAACAAACTGGCACTGCCTGACATCACTGCATCCTCCATCAAAGTTTGTCACAGACTTGGGACATCCAGTAAGGGACCAACAACTAGCAGACCTATACTGGTAAGGTTCTCTAATGTTGACCTGAAGTCCACTGTTTGGAAGGCAAAGTCTGCACTGAAGGGCTCCTCGGTCACAGTAAAGGAGTTCTTAACCCGGTCTAGGCAAACTGTTTTCAGCAGAGCGCGCCTGCACTTCGGGATGCCGGCATGCTGGACCCAGGACGGGATTATTATCATCAGATCCCCCGATGGAACACGGCATAAGATTTGCTCTGTAGAGGAACTCAATCCCTTGGTGGTTAAGTACCCTAAGAAGTCCGAGGAATCTTCTGGATCTGTAGGAAAGCCCGATAGTGGAGTGCGTAAAATGTAGGTGTTTGCAATATATTGTTTAAGTGATTCCTCAACGTATTAGTTGTTTTGTGCTCGGGACGTCAATTCACTTAATATTTATACTTGTGGTATGTATCTATCTGCTCACTTTTTATTTTTTTCATCTTAAAACTACTCAAATGACTTTCTGATGGTAATTTTGCTTAATTGTTTGTGTTAGGTTAGTAAAATTATTGTGTTTCGTTATTAGTTGTCACTGTCACCGAATTTGCGTAAATTTTGACGTCCTATTTCAATTGTATGACATTTAGTTTGTTGCGTTCCGTTTCTGCTCATGTAACTTTGTCATGTTTCGTTTTGTTCTTTGCTTGTTCGTATTATTTTTGGGTTAATGTTTGTGATGCTGTTTCCTCTTTTAATTTGATGTTTATTTCTTTTTTTTTATATCACTACTAATGTACAGTGCTGCAGGGATCTTTTGGAGTTTGAATAACTGACGATTTTAATGTAAAAGACACCTTAGTTCTGATTTTGGCCGTACTCCAAAGGATCCATGTACAACTATTACTGGTGCTGCTGGTGGGTGGTGCACAGATAGTGGTTTTGCACCTAAAACAAGAGCAATATTTATAGCTAATTTGCATATTTAGTAGTTATATTTTTAAATATTTATATTATTCTTATTTTATGTTATCTGATGATGATTCTTTTTACTCTGCCATTGATTCCACTAGCTCATCCGCTAATGCAAGTTTCAGCTCCTTAACTGACACACTTGGTGACTTTGTGCGTCGGTGCTTCAGCCAACAGAAAGGACATTTGTTAAATGTTTGCCATATAAACACACAAAGTATCCCTAGTCACTATAGTGATCTGTTGGACGCCTTTACTGACAATAATGCCCATGCCGTTCTGGTTTCTGAGAGTTGGCTCAAACCTCATCTTCTCTCCACAACCTACTCTCTCCCAGGCTTCACTCTTATCCGCAATGATAGAATTGGTAAGGGAGGGGGTGGTGTAGCTATCTATCTTCGTAGCGATTTTCCTTTTAAAATCATTACCTCATCTCCCTCTCAATACCATGCTTCCGCTGAGTACCTCTTTTTGGAGGTCTTCGTCAGAGGCGTCAAGACCCTTCTTGGTGTTGTCTATTGTCCACCCGCCGTTGACTATTTTTCCAACCTTGAACTGGCGCTTGAATCCATAGGTTCAGAGTATGCACATTGCGTCATCATGGGCGATTTCAACACTGACCTTGCCCATCACACTCCCCGATCCCGTAAACTCCTTCACATCATTGAGTCCGTTAGTCTCCATATCCTTTCACTGCAACCTACTCATTTTAACATCTCAGGCGATGACACTTGGCTCGACTTAATCCTCACCTCCACACCCTCCCTTGTTTCCTCTCATGGTCAGTGTCCCGCGCCTGGATTTTCCCATCATGACCTCATTTTCCTCTCATATGTCCTAAAACTACCTAAACCTATCCCAAAAGTTCTGCACATGCGGTGTTTTGCGCGTATGGACGTTGAAAGGCTTCGTCATGATGCGTCAGACCTCAATTGGGAACAGCTGGCAGCGGCAACAGTTGTAGACGAAAAACTGCGAATTTTCGATCAGGCGGTCCTTGCCCTCTACGACAAACACGCTCCTGTTAAGCTGATAAAACTTCGGCGTCCTCCTGCTCCTTGGATGACGACAGGTGTGCGAATGGCGATGAGGCGCCGGGATCGGGCCTTTCGTAAATTTAAAAAGGATCGCAGTGATGAAAATCGTAACTTTTTTAAAGCTGCTAGGAATCGGTGTAATCAGATGATACGTAACGCTAAACGCCGCCATATTCTCGAGAACATATCTTCTTCTTCACCTGCTGATATCTGGAAGTTCCTTGGTACTCTTGGTATCGGCAGACCACGGCATGTGGATTTTCCTAATACAATAGGCCTTGATGATATCAACCGTCACTTTACAACCACTTGTCATTTGGATTCCCAAATGTTGTCCCAGACGGTTGATTTCATTACTGGCCTAGCGAGTCCCATCATAGAACCATTTCACTTCTCTCCGGTGACCTTGGACGAAATTAAAAAGATCATCCTGTCCATAAAGTCCAAGGCTGTGGGCTGTGATGGCATCAGTCGTGGTATGGTCTTTTGGATCCTTGATAGCCTTCTCCCTCCGATTACCCATATCATTAACTTTTCTCTTGATTCCGGACAATTCCCATCCCTGTGGCGTATGGCCTATGTCCGCCCACTCCCTAAAATTTCAAATCCCTCCCTACCCAGTCATTTTCGACCCATTTCCATTCTCCCATTCCTATCTAAAGTGCTCGAGGCCTGCGTGCACAAGCAGTTTGCGGGGTTTGTTCATCGTAACAACCTCGTTAGCTCATTTCAGTCTGGGTTCAGGCCTGGGCACAGTACAGCCTCCGCTCTCCTTAAAGTGACTGGTGACATTAGAGAAGCGATGGAGGATACTAAAGTTACCGTCTTGGTTTTAATCGATTTCTCCAATGCTTTTAACGCCGTCAGCCACGATATTCTCCTTTCTATCCTCTCTCACCTTATGGTTTCGTCGGTGGCCCTGGAATGGTTCTCTTCTTATCTTCGGGGACGTCAGCAATCGGTTCGCGTTGATGAGAGCTCATCGAGTTGGCGTGACCTGGATGCTGGTGTTCCACAAGGCGGTATTCTTTCTCCATTATTATTCTCCATCTTCATTAATTTTATAACTCACTGCCTTCGGTGTTCGTATCATCTATATGCTGATGATCTTCAATTATATACAGCTGAGCGGGTGGAAGGTTTATCGGACGCTATAGCAGATGTAAACCGAGACTTAGATGCTATCAAAAAATGGTCTGATAGTTTCGGGGTGTCAGTAAACCCCTCGAAGTGTCAGGCCATTGTAATTGGAAGCTCTCGCATGATGGGTAGGGTGACGCTTAGCTCTCTTCCACCTCTTATTTTCAATGGTAACGTCATACCCATTACCCCTACTGTGAAAGATCTCGGATTGCATCTTGACTCAACGCTTAGTTGGCAACGCCAGGTCTCTAGTGTTAGTCAAAGGGTCAACGGTACTCTGCGATCCCTGTATCGTCTGAGAAACTTTTTGCCCGCTAAGACGAAGACCATGCTTGTGCAGACTTTGATTTTCCCTGTAATCGACTATGGTGACGTGTGTTACTTTGACTTGAATGCGGTTTTGCTGGATAAGCTCGACAGATTGCTCAACAATGGTATCCGGTTCATATTCAACCTCAGAAAATATGACCACGTGTCCAGCTATAGGTCTGAGCTCAAATGGATGTCCATTCGCCAAAGAAGAAGTTTGCGCGCTTTGACCACGCTTTTCTCCCTTCTCAACTCTCCCACTCCTCCTTCTTATCTCGTATCTCACTTCCAATATCTATGTTCTTCACACGCTAAGAATCTGCGTTCTTCTAACAATCTTCTCTTACTCTGTCCTTCTCATACGTCTGACTTTGTTCATTCTTCTTTTCATATTCAGTCCATTCTTCTTTGGAATGCGCTTCCTCTTGATATCAGGACGGCAACCAGTCGGTTTGCATTTAAGCGGAAATTGCAGAGTTATTTTCAAAACAAATAGCGTAGAGTCATCTCAACACCTCTCTCCCTTGATTTTGTATATATATATATATATATATATATTATAGTATATATTATAGTAATGGTATGTATGTGTTTATAACCTATCTATGTATTTGTTTACCTAGTTTTAAGAGTTTTTTTTTATCATTGTCCCTCTCAACCAAAGCACCTGCCATCCAATCTCTGCACCACCCTTGGTTGACTGGTAGAGAATGCCTAAGGCATTAAGTCCGCCTTTGTACCTTTTTGTGCGAGAAGATTAAATAAATAAATAAATACTACGTACCTATGTTAAGTAATTAACATTACAAGACACAGAACATAAAATTAAATTATTTGCCATATGTCAGCTAGCCAGGCCAATATACCAACAAATATAATAAGAACTGTACGTACTCAAGCTAAAAAATAATAAATTAAAATTCAAATGTAAATAAAAACTTACTACCTAAATAAAAGCCTCCAGGCATAAAGGGCATGACAGTTTACATATTTATGCATTGCTGGGTTCTGTTCAAATAGCTGTCACTTGAAGACACAAATGATAAGGTAGGACCATCGAAGTAAAATAAATAAATAAGTTAATACTAATAATAATAACCTGTCAGTAAGCTAATTCTGGAGAATGAACATAAACATTGTCTTGCGTTAACTAGGCAACCAACTATTCTTATCGTATAAGTAGTCGTTGATGGAATAGTATGCCTTTGAACAAAGGTTGGATTTTACTTGAGCTTTAAACGCATTAAAAGCAAGTCTGGCAAAGAAGAGGATATCTTGTTATAAAAGGTTATACCAAGCCCAGCAAATGAGATAAGAACCTTAAGAAGTTTTCATTACAATAAAGTTGCTGTTAGGTTGCTGTCAGAGATAAAATAACTATGAACGGACTGTAGGAAACCCTAGCCTTACTAGAACTGTTTAACAGAACATTATTATGGTCAGTTTTAAAAGGAATATATTTACATTTATTCACAGACCATTTTTGCATTGCCTCTTTAATAAAACCTAAACAAAAAAGTTTACCACTCAAAAGCGACAAGCGAAAACTGTATCAAAAATTCACTCCGAAAAACCGATGCGGCCAATCGTCCGTGTGTCGACAACCTATACAGGGGCTGTAAACATTGACTGCGTTCAATTTACCATGAAAATTTTATAAAACCCTCTAAAACCGGTTCTGTAGTTTCGGAAAAAGTTTTTTAAATAGACAAACTGATTGGTTTTACTTTAATTAGCAGGAAAATGTGCCCCATGGCTGCGCCAAAAAGGCTCAGTTCAGCAAAATTGCCAGACAGCTAGTGCTTGACGCTGGTTTTCAACTGGACCTGATGTGTGAGGTGAATAAGAATAATAATATTATGCCTAAAAGCAGGTTCTAATTAAATGTCACTAAGATTATAAAGAAGGAAAGAAGGAAAGGAAAGAAAATACATTAATTAAGCACAGACTAAAAGACACACAAGACACCAGATACATACATCAGATGAAAACAAAAAAATAAAGATCAAATAAAACGTTGTAACGTTGTAAAAGAAACTACTATAGTTAGTTTTTGAAAATACAAAGTTTGACCAGTAAGTTTTTAGAATTTGATCAAGCTTCAGAAAAAATTACTTAATCTATATTATGTATATGTAGAATACGGGTATATATGTATATTGTGTGATAGGTGGGACAGCCCCATGTTGGCTCACTGGATACGGCTGCACACGTAGGTGTCAGTCGTTTAAATTTTTGTACATATATAGTGTATTGTTTTTACTAACATTATCTCTGAAATAAAATATTTATTATTATTGTATTAACCAAAAATTTTTGCCCTATATAGCCTCATACAATAGGGCTAACACGTTCAGATATTCATATCAATATATTTAAATTTCAACGGAATAATAGTGCTATTAAGGCTTCTAACAATCCCTATCATATTGCATGCACCCGCTCAATTACACAAAAACTAAATCACAAACTGTACTTATGTACATACATCCATTTAACAAAATCGAACTCTGAAAATCGCTAAACCCGACCACATAAAGACTCCGGCCAAACTTTATCCGAATATTAAATCCCGCCTAAAATTCGCTACGCATAACCGACGTGATCAGTCGCCCGTGTGCGGGGAGCCTATACAATAAGCCTCTAGTTGCCTGTAAATGCCAGTGATGCGATTCATACGCGATCGTGCGTTAAATCGCTGTACGTGGAATGCATTTCGCGATTATCCGCGTCGTGTGTATAAGGCCTATGTTGTGAAGTAGATTAGGGGCCGTCGGGTGGAATTTGCCAATTGGAGTTGTTAACAGATGAACGTGTTAGTTACACGTCTGTGGAGGCGGTTGTACATTCGGTGTCGTTAACTATCAAAATCTGCTGTTCTGTCGTTTTGGCGATTACTGTGGAATTGGTCCAAGTTGTGGTGAGAATATCAGCTAGTCAGTAAGCTTGATCCCACCTTTTCATTTATTTATTTATTTATTTTATTTTACCATTTATGTACACACATATACAGGGTTATTGGTAAAACACCAACAACCTCTTAAGAGGTCATTGTACTCATCCTTATGAACAACTTTTACTATGGGACCAAACCAGAAATCGCGAAAAAAAAACAGCTGTTCCCTACATTTATGTTCGTCTAACTCGTCAAAATGTAGGGAACAGCTGATTTTTTTTCGCGATTTCTGGTTTGGTCACATAGTAAAAGTTGTTCATAATGATGAGTACAATGACCTCTTAAGAGGTTGTTGGTGTTTTACCAATAACCCTGTATAAACAGACAAGAAAAACAGAACAGAAAAAAATAGGTACGGAGGTGATGCTTATTTCACAAGAAATCTCTTCCAGCACACCCGAGACAGGACAATAGATACAGAGATGTAGACAGCGTGTGAAATTGTAAAGGAGACAAAAAATAATACATACAATCAAAAACATTTCACTTAAAAACTAAACAAAAAATTGCGAGAATATACTAACATACATACAAAAAAACATAGGTACACACTTCTATAATAAATATCACTAGAATAATAATAATTATATCATACTCAAAAAAAAAATACATACACAACTATGATGAAGTGGACAGATAGTGTTCTTTTACTCTGTCTTCCTCTACGTCGTCCAGATGAAAATGTGGAGGATGAGCTGCCAAAAGTTAGGCGAAGAACAGGACTAAGTGGGGGAAATAAAAAAGCCTATGTCGCAAGACAGCCTGACCTGGTAGCTGATAATAGCTTATTTGCTAATATAGCAAGCAAAAATCATAATAGGATTAAATGTTATTCGATTATAAGAACTTGTTTTTTTACAAAAGGTTAGAGAAAGAAAAGGCTATTTTAATTTTATTTTAAGTTTGATACTGAGTCAGATTATACAAGATGGATCCGGGCGCGTCTTTAGTGTTCATCTTTCATGGTGGCTTTGCCCATGAAAATGATTTCAAGACCTTCCTTTATGTATTTCGAAACTCGAGACTTACCAACTGTCAACCATGACCGGAACTCTTTGATAGATAAAGTTCACAACTGGGAAGTTTGAAACAAAAAAAGGAAGACAGCGTTTTGTGCAAAATGAATTCTTCTTGCAACTTTACCACAGAATAGCCAACTGTACTATAATTTTCACTCCAATAATCCCAAAATCCTCTAAACTAATGTGCCGGTTTATTCATAGTTCCAATACGTAGCACAGCTCGATGCTCACCGTAGGTGGGCTAAGATCGTTCGTTTAATTATGTACGGGGCCCGAGGCGACGAACGTTTGTGGAAACTTCGTACATACGGAGTTAAACTGTTAAGCGTACACCTGTGTGTTACTGGTTTAATTAATTCTACGGTATTTTATGGGGTGGTCTATTTGCTATGTTTGTTAAAGTTATTGAGGTTTTTCTTGATTTGTTTCTGAGCAAGCTATTCTATAATTGTTCATTTTGTTATACAAAGACGATATAAGAGAAATGTAGTACACCAAATTTTTTATCGGGCTTAGGGAAGAGCTGTGGTTGCCCAGTGGGTAGGTTCGAACCTAGACAGAAGCTTTACTTTGTGTAAATAATTTCATCACCATTGCTCTCAAAACGGTGAAGGAAAACATCGTGAAGAAACCAAAAATTTGAAGACATGCGACATCTACGGCAATATTACAGTCCCATAGAGGGGAGGCCTCTGTCCCAGCAGTAGGAACATATTTTATATGGTGATTATGCTTAGGGAAGAATTATTAGAATCCTGAAAAGATTTAAAGACTACATGGGAGCATTAAACACGTGGGTGTTCTGCGTAATTATAGTGAAACAAGAAGCAAGTTCGAGCTTTCAAGGCCATATTTCAATACCTTCTTTCTTCTTCGAGAAAAAAAAACTGCAAATCATACATTCCACCCACACATTCCATATCATGTTTACTTCACCCCCAAAAATAACACAAGTCTACCAAAACACTCCGCTACACCTCTTGGCCTATATTCGGCACAAGCGGCCTAAAACCGGCTGGAATCAAAACATCATTACGCGGGGGGAACGGAACAAACATCGGTAAGTTAGCATGCAGTCGCCGAACTTGGGATTAGTGCCTCCCAGCCAAGTGCCCCTAAGTACTTACTCTACCGAAATGCCTATAACAGGGTTGGTGAACCTTTGGTTATTTTGTAGGAGCGAAATGTCGGAGTAAAACTGAATATATTTGGGAATAAATTGATGCCGACCTGACCTGAATAGAAAGTAAGTTTTTTAGTGCTGAAAGTAGGTATTTGTTACCTGTCATTGGTTTCAACAAAAAGGTAGTGTGGCATTTTTACTTTTTTTAAGTCATAATAATCGTGTCGAATTGTAAAGACAGAATATAATTATTTGACGGATGACAGCAACACACTTTCTCGTTTAATTTATTGATCAGCAAAACGGAAAAGAAGTTATAGGAGTTAGAGCTTAGCTTAGACCAATAGAAAATATTTTCCAAGCAATTCATATTCCTACAACGACTTTCAACAGGGTTGACATGAGCTTGTCAGTACCTTATGTCAATCCGATACATTTATGACTTTTCCGTCATCGTTATCGCTGAGAGCATGTCAAGGGTGTGTGTGAAGGGCGAGCGTTTTGGGGGACTGTCTCATGTAATTTTGACGATCGAAAAATGCTGATTCTCAGCCTAATTTGAATAAATTACTTTTGATTTTCACTTCGTCTAAGGCTCTCTGGGACAGCTTTCAAAAAAAGACTACAGTCTACAGTGTGTCTGTAGTAATGTGCCCATCAAGATTGTCTTCAAAATGTTCACCATCTCTGACTATACGAAGTCTTCTCGCACTTAAATTGCGCTTAAGTTTAGCGCCAGGATAAAGTTTAGTACTTGGCCTTTTTAATGATGGCTTCTTCCTTGTGTGGATGGGAATAATGGATCACTAGGGTGAATTATTGCATTTGTTTTTCTGGAAGATGAGAATCCACAGCGGGCCTGGCATTAGTGTACAACTCACTTTAATAACGTCAGTTTGATGACGGTATAATAAAAGATACATAACATTTATATATAAACTCATGCCTTTTTCCCATGGGGTGGGCAGAAAATACAGAACACCGCTCGTTAATATGTATGCTGAACGTATGCATAAAATTGAACACATTTCGGGTACTTTGAAAAAACCACAATTATATGGGACTTTAACATAACTGGCGAAATGTGGGAGTATTATAGGTATACCTCTGCTAAACACATCGGGGATCACAAACATGATGTAATTATGTGTTAAAGACTTCACATCTCTTTTACATTGATGGTATAATGGCATATACCAAATAATTTAGATTAATGTTTTGTGTTTCGTAACGTCAATTATGTATTTACTATTGTATAGAATCAAGTTCCTCTAACTGAACAGACAGCTGCGCTACTGGGGAATTTATTGCGCCACTTCGTATTTCCAGCGAAAGCACTAGGAAGTGGTTAATAGCGTTTTGGGGGACTGTCTTATGTAAAAGTGCTGATTCTCAGCGTCATTTTTTTAAATGACTTTTGATTTTGGTTTAAAGTGCTTCCACAAGTGACAATACTTATCCAACTACATCCAGTGCACCCCGGATGGTGAGGGCTGTCAGCCTACGGCAATTTGGACGACCAGCTAATCTTGGTAGCACTGAATGAGCGTTGTCATATTATCATCTCGTGCTGACAAAAGAGGAAGAAGGGATAGGTAGACTAATAACCCCTCTGTCTTTTGGAAGAATTGATTTTAAGAAGTTATAGAGGTGCACGAAATCAATGATTATCAATAGTAAATCCTGACCCAATTTTGTCAATAAATACTTTTTCGTAACGCAGAAGTTTATGTAATTGAGTAACACACTTTCAATCGCAATCCAAGAGTTCCGAAATCCATCCATCCATCCATCTAATCCATTGATCCATTGATGAATGAACGTGGGTGGACTGTCAAAATAAAACCCATTGCGATCAATTCTCGTTTTATGAATATTACGCAATTACCCCTCTAGTAGTTTCATAGTTTTGGCTTCTGGCCTATAGATCAAAAACAATAACTTTATTCTACCCACCTACCAACAGGCGTGATTGGTCACAATCGCAGTACCGGAGTCGGAATAGTCGGATGTCCGGATTCCAGCGAGATTGGGTCATGAATAAATTTACTAACACTTGTTTATGTGTCGGAAACGCAAACTGCATCGCGTTGGTCGTTGGAGGAATGCGGGGCTGTTACTGTGAACCCCTAGGGGCTGGTAATGTTTGGAAGACATGAAGGAAATTGAATAGCTTCATGCTCTGCTCTTGGTTTATTTAACTGCCCCGTTGGTATCGTGGTCGCAAACTCGGCTGCTGAGTGTGAGGTGCTGGGTTCGATGCCCGGGTCAAGCATAGTCAGAGTCAGGATGTGTGCCCGGTTGACGGCAATAGGTTCACCCCCTGTTACATTGGACTTTGGAATCCAACCCAGGCCCCGATTCGGGTTCGATTCCCAGGTCGGGCATTAGGTGTTTCCATTGTCCATGTCTAACGTAACAAAATACATATATGTAATGATGATTCATTGAGAGATGAAAAGGTCTGGAATATAGTCTGAAACTAAAACGTGTGCTTGGAAACCACGTGAGTCACATCCAATTTTTTTTTCACACAACAATCGTCCCTTGATTATTATTATGAAAGGCCGCTTGTTGTACAAATATACTGTCGAGTATTTAAATAAAACTGCTTAAATTTAAACATCAGTAACGGTTCGGACAGGGCACAGAATGTTCGTGCCCAAACTCAATTCCCCGTGACTCCCGCGTGCCCCACCGGATTTACAAGTTTGTTTTTTACGCGTTAACTCCTAAACTGATTTGGAAGTTTGTACCGGTTCCCCCTGTACCCTATATTGGTTTTGTCTAAAGTTTTTTGCCTCTGACCCCAACGTTTCAGGAAATGGGACGGGCCAAGGTGTGTTGAAGTGCCTGTATTGGGAGTTTCTGTAAATAGGATTTTTTGGTGTCGAAATATCAATTAATTATGTTTTGAGAGGAAAATCTGCGGGTTGATTATGTGACACACTAACAGTAGGAATGGCTTTCATTTTGACTCATTCATTGCGGTATTTACGTTGTTGAGAAGACACATTTTCGAACATATGAAGCAATGGATGAGCAATAAATGATTCAGATTGTTGGTTGGTTAAGCAAATTAGGGTGCAGGTGTTATTTCTTTATTTTGAGATTTCCATCAACAACAATATCCATTCGAGCAGAACGTATGCGTGGGGCGTAGGGTAGCCAGCCTTTCGGTATTCTATGCGTCCCATTGTATGCGTCCATTCTATGCGTCCCACGCACTGGAGAGTGTGCGTGGGAATTACATGACTTAATTCCGCCGTTACCGTTCCATCATCGGACAACCCGTCGTACGGCGAGTTTCCACCCTTATGTTGTTGACACCGCTACGATCCAGATGAAGCGTTTCGCCTCGTCATTTACTCCGTCGTTTATACATCGAAGGACTAGAACAATTTGCCTGCAGCGGTCTTCCCATCCGATTATAATTTAAGTGTCTTCAAGGCTAGAGTGAATAGGCTCATAATAAATTAGTGCGCTTTACCATCAACGATTGCATCACTGCTTTCCATCAGGCGGGATCGCAGTCAAGCACTGCTTTATATCATAAAAAAAAAGCAGAACTTATACATTAAAAGCCTACATTAAAAGTCGCACAACACGGTTAGAATTTAAAGAGTGTATGCTTATCGGTGGGTGGACGAGTTACTGAACATCGAGGGGATGACCTTGAAGAGACTCGCACAGACCAGGGAAGCATGGTACAAAAGGGAGGAGGGATATACTCAGCTGTGGGCAGGGCCAACGATGATAATGATGCTGCTGCTGGTTATCGGTGACCACTTTTCAATAAGGAACATCACTATTATATATTTTTTTTTAATTTACCGTGTTTATGTATGTATAGATAACTAATTATTTGCACTAAGTAAATAAAATGACTAACGAACTACACAAATAAATACAAAAACAAAAGGACAATATCAATCTGCCGAGCCTTTTCCCAACTATGTTGGGGTCGGCTTCCAGTCTAACCGGATGCAGCTGAATACCAGTATTTTACATGGAGCGACTGCCTATCTGACCTCCACAACCCAATTACTGGGTAATACGATACCCCTTGGCACAGCCAATTACCAGTATTTACAATATTTGCCAAAAACAAAAGGAGATTTTTAATATTTTTTTTATTAGACATTAATGTCCCACTGCTGGGCAAAGACCCCCCTGCTCTCTTTCCATATTCCACACTATTGTACATTGATACAGCCTTACAAAGTAGTCATCCGAAGTCAATTTTTTATTAGTCAAGTCTACTTTTTTCCCAACTACAATTCAACCCATTGATAAGAAAGTCTATAATCATTAATTGATTACATAACTTCTTAAAGCTAAAATATAAGTTAACTTACAACCCTTCCCTGTTATCTTCAACACAGGTAGTGAAAAACAAGTCCAGGAAATGGGCAGTATATCCTCAAACCGTTGGCCCAGTGAGCTATGAGTGTGGATAATGGATATACTGCTTTTATTTGTGGACTGTGGCCAATTTTTAAAGTCACCAGTAAGCACGTTGTAAGTTTGTGTCTATGGAAGTGAACGTATAGCCGTTTGTGGATGGGTTTTATCGCTTATGGCTATTTTAAGCATTTTTACTTCAAATGGACGTCTTGATTTGTACTACCCAGTAACTGGGTTGTTGAGGTCAGATAGGCAGTAAAATAAAAATGCTTCATGTAAAATACTGGTATGGCTGCATCCGGTTAGACTGGAAGCCTACCCCAATATAGTTGGGAAAAGACTAGATATATGATGATGAACGTATTGATTATGCAAAGGGCATTGTAAAATTAGCAAATGTTTTTTGAAAATACTTAACATAGTATTGAAATTTTTGAGAAATAATAATTGTACGATTTTTACAGATTCTTTTACGAGAAAGTTTCAGGATTTCACATTAAATTATTGACTACCGGCGGCCCGTCCCTATTTCGGGTTTTTAAGACTTAATAACACTTCGGTCGCTCTATTATTTGTGTAAGTTTAACATTATTGTACACACACATACATCTTCCGCAATAAATTCTCTAAATAATAGTGAAAATCTCATCAAAATCCGTTGCATAGTTTACCACACCACACAGCAGATACGAAAAGTGACCATAATTTATAATATGTATGGAAACCCGAATTCACGACTGTAGATCACACAGCAAAGTGGCCATAGGCAGGTGGTTTTAGCCGGTAAGAGTCAGGCATGCCCCCCACGATGGAGGAAGTCCATGAGGATTTCCAACGAGCAGCACAAAATAAAAGATAAGTACATAATTAATAGATGATGCACAATTAACACTCGAAACTTAGTCATAAGCGTAGGTCTAAAACCTAAAGTGAATGAAATCTACAGGAGATTTCATTCACTTTTCGTATAAGTGAACTCCGAAATAGGACACTAACCCTTAACTTTCCTGACAACTTAATCGCGAAATCGTCAGCATTCAAGCAAGCAACTTCAAGTGGCGGCTTAACCGTCACAATCTTCATAAAACGCGGCAACATCCAGAAAGAAATCTTTTAGCGCCCTTAATAAAATGATGTCGTCAAAATAAACGGTCGGTCTTACCAGTGACATCGAGTGAAGAAGACTGGCGGACTTGGTCTTCAGGACAGCCTATATATACATAAGTAGATACTCAGCCTATAATGTTCCCAGTGGGACGCAGGCCTTTTCTCTGTGAGACTGAGTGGGCCGTAATCCACCACGTGGGCCCAGTGCGGGTTGGTAGATGTCACATGTCTTCGAATTTTAATAATAAATAGTAATTTTAATCTAACTTATTTTTTACGTGATAATTACTTTAAAACTTAGTCGTTAGTTAGAGGGGCCCGTGGCTAAATAATAACAGCCGCACAAGTCGATCGATCAGGTTAAGCTACGCTTGCCGAGGTTGGTCTATGGATGGGTGACCATCTTTACATACCGAGACCCCTCCGTGCCTCGGAAAGCACGTTAAGCCGTTGGTCCCGGCTGTCATTCGTAGATCTTTGACAGTCGTTACGGGTAGTCAGAAGACCGAAAGTCTGACAACCAGTCTTACCAAGGGGTATCGTATTACCCAGTAACTGGGTTGTGGAGGTCAGATAGGCAGCCGCTCCATGTAAAATACTGGTATTCAGCTGAATCCGGTTAGACTGGAAGCCGACCCCAACATAATTGGGAAAAGGCTAGGCAGATGATGAATTATTTTAAAACTTAAAAGAGTGTTGATTGTACTTTACTTAAATCCTTTCCACTTTCTTAGAGTCTGATATAATGATACACTTTGTTTATGTGTTATGTGTGTGTCATTGTCACTATTATGATGGATTTCTAATGATGTAGACTTTTTTTTAAATAAATGAGTCCTTTTTTACTTTCTGGCAGTTGCACCTGATCTCCCTCCGGCCGTGTCGGATTGCGTGCCGTCCCATCACACTATGAGAGTGAGGGATGAGACAGTGCACCTGTATCTGGGCACACACGTGTACACTATATATCTCCCGCGCCGAAGGCTAGTCTCTGTTGAGATTGACCGCCATGGCCAAAACTCGGTCTGGAGAACTTTATGTCCAGTTAGAGCATATCAAGCCATCATAAGACGCGTCCCTTAACAGATCTCCCCTTATTTCTATAATCTGAACCCCGCCACCGTTAACGTACAAGTCTCCACCGAAGCATAACTTTATTACAAGCCTCAGACCGTAAAAATAATGAAAACAAGCGTAAAATACTATTTATTGCTACAAAATCATATCGTAGAAAATTGTGTAAAGCCATAACGCGCAGTGGAATGGTTAGTACGGCTGTTATGTACTTGTGAGGTTGGTAGTTACTGAAGTTGTTGTGTCAAGACGTGGGGATTGCTCTTCGAATGTGCGGGGACGAGTTTGGTTATCCCTGTTTAGTTTTGAATGTAGATAGGAGGGTTTACTGGGGCAATTATGATAGTGAATGGTAATTTCTATAAAACGCAGTCGCATTTTTAAATAGCAAAAGGCGATGAAATGGCGTCTTCTCGGTATGTTGCCAATATAAAAATGTCGCTTGGCGTTCTTTGCGAACGAAGGGAGGTGCCGGGACTAATTCCATCCACATTACACAAATGCACACTCACTCAACACACCCGACACACCTTCACAATACACCACACACCACCACACTACATCACATCACACCACACCACACCACATCACATCTCTCCACACACCCTTCTCCCTTACACATACTCACACAACACTTGCACATGACCAGGAACTCCGTCCCTCGTCGATTAATGGCGCCTCTGCCGCGTCCGATATGTTGTTGCGTAGTCTAGTGTAGATGGCGTGGACAATGATCATCTAGTAAAGTCCTCAACATATAAATGCCGACACTTAGAAACCGTCCTAAATATAAACCACAATATAATAATTTACCTCTAATGAAGAAAACCGAAAAAACAAACATGTAATTTCGCACGGGCATCCCAACTTATAATACAATACCATTCTTTCTCGACTGCGTATGACATGAATGAGATGAGACCGACCTTCGTGATATATTAATTAAGAAGAGCCCAAGCTTTGCCCCAAAATAATTACATTTGAATAATTATAACAATGAAAATACATTTTCCGGGATAGTTGTTCTAAATCTAAAGTGATATTTGAATGTACATTGGAATGCTTTTAGTTCTAAAAGGGGAAGAGAGAAGCTTTATAAAATTAAGTGCCAGACGTCTAGGTTTAGATTTAATTTCTTTAGCCTTTCTTAGAGTTTTTACCTATTAGTAAGACACCTCTGACTCCGTCCGTCTGTCACAGGGCAGTTTTTTTTTTCATGTTCTGTTTCCTTAAACGGTAATTACTATGAAAGAAAACATCATGAGCAAACCTTCACTTCATGATTGTCTAGCATTTTGCCAACTAAATAATTATGTAAGGCTCGGCATCCAGTTCAAACGGATGCAGCTGAATACCAGTATTTTACTGTCTACAACCCAGTTCCGCTTACCGGTATCAATCAAGCGTAGTGTGGGAAGCCCCCCAGCAAGATGGACCGACGACCTTGAAAAGGTGGCTGGGCAGACTGGATGCGGAAGACGGAGAACAGGGTGTTGTGACGCAGTTTGGGAGAAGCCTTTTTCCAGCATTGGACCGCGATAGGCTGAGTTGATTGATTTGATTTGAACCTAGAAACCTCTCATTGATTTGATTTTAACCTAGATACCTCTCATTGATTTGATTTAAATCTAGAAACCTCTCATTGATTTGATTTGAACCTAGAAACCTAGTCAAACGCAAGAAACCTCGACTAATGGTCCGACATCACCAACACGGAGTGAGCAAGCCTAGTGATCTGCTTTCGTTGCTTCTTTGCATAAAAAAGGCCTAAACTATATCCTGATGGGACTTATCAATGAATCTGCCCAGCCTTTTCCCATCTATGTTGAAGTCGGCTTCCAGTCTAAACGGATGCAGCTGAATATCAGTAGTTTACATGTAGCGACTGCCTATCTGACGTCCACAACCCAGTTACTGGGTAACACGATAACCCTCGGTAACATTCGTTGTAAGACTTTAGGCTTCTGACTACCCGTAACAACTGTCAAAGACCTACGAATGACAGCCGGAACCAACGGCTTAACGTGTTTCCCGAGGCACGGAGGGTCTCGATATGTAATGGAACGTGGCAAGCGTGGCGTAACTTTGGATCGACCCGTGCGGCTGTTATTATTGCAGTGACACGTCAACAGGCAAATAAATAAAAATAAAAAATTAAATAAATTATCTTTCCAACAACGTTACTACCATCACATACTAGTTAGCTCCTATTTATACAAGCCTTGCCTCATATACATAAACGCTACAAGCTGTTAGGGGCTAATTTATGTCGTTCTTCAATACCACGGCCCTAAGATCCTCTGATTACCTGCACCGTATGATGCATGGCTAGATTCGCCGCCACCTGATATATGGTGTTCTGGCTTTTACATATTCAATTTTCGGTGTCGTAAATTTATAGGGAGACGCATGTGCTTGCTGTTTAACTGGAATAAAGCAATGCAGCTTGAAGACAGAAATAGGGTTGACAATATTGCATTCCTACATAAGGAGTTTCATGAGGTGCTCAACATTACATTAAGCCTGTATTCTTTGTAGTTGCTAAGGTGTTTAGCATAATCAGTCTATAATGGTCCCACTGCTGGGACACAGGCCTCCTCTCTGTGAGAGGGAATGGGCCGTTATCCACCATGCTTGCCCAGTGCGGGTTGGTAGATGTCACGATGTTTTTCTTCACCATTTGAAAGCAGTGGTGATGAAATAATCTTCACCGCAAATAAACAAATTTTCTTTGTTTCTTTTTCTTTTCTTTCTTTCTTTCACAAAATAAAGCACCTGTCAGGGTTCGAACCTACGACCTACAACTCGTAAATTTCCACTGCGGCACCACTGCTCTGCTCTCACAATAATGTGCAAATCTCATGATATACAGGGCAAGGCTATTACTACTAACAGAAATCGAGACTCGGGACTGCTACTGAGAAATTCCTATTAACGAATCCCAACAACACCATATCGGACTCAAGGATCGAACTCAGAACTACAGCAGTCACGCATATACGACTACTAGACCGACGAGGCAGTATTTCTCCATTGTTATTGAAAATGATAAGTTCTGGTGTGAACTACTCGCCACGGTGGCGCGGCATGCGTTTATGCCAATTCCCTAATTAAAAACATTCAAAATCTAGTCGCAATCTCATCTCAGCGACAATCAATGTTAAAAATGTATCGAAACTGTAGGGAAATTAGAGGTATTTTTGACAGATTGAGATCAGACTTACAATTACTAGAACTGCCCCTCAGATGTATAAACGTAAACGAAGCAAAAGGAGTATATAAGGATCGTAGCAGGTGGCGTTCTGTAATTTCTGCCTACCCCCATGGGAAGAAAGCGTGAGTTTATGTATGTATCACTATCGGTGGAGTTTCTTGCCCATTCTTCTCCATACGGAAAACTACCTTTTGGAAGGGGCGACTAGAATCAATTCTATTTAAATGTAATATTTGACGTTCAAAAGTGCATTTTATGTGCCTATTTGAAATAAATGCATTGACTTTGACAAAAACAAACACGTCCTTGACACAAAACCTATTTGAAAACCTTAAAGAAACGACTCACCATCCTTATAAGCCACTACTCACGCCTCACAAAGACGTTCATATCAAGGACCTTTCAAAATAAAACTTTCAGTGCCCCAAAACACAATTTCAGTTGAGGATATTATTCCCATGGGCTTTCTATGGGCACAGTGAGATCCCCCGGCAGCCATTAAGTCTATCGTTTTGTAGATCTCTCGCGACATTAAGAGAATATATTTCCAATTGGTTAGAAGGGGCGGGGCTGACAGGAATGTAGGGAGACCATGGTATTTTGCAGAAAAGGCTTTGATTTTTCAGACAAATCCTACATTATTCACTTATAAAATCATTTGTTTGGGTTCGAATCTACAACTCGAAAGTCGCGGCCGTTACCATCCGGCCACAACTGCTCTTAAATCTGTGTAAATTAATTCATCACTACTGACTCTCAAAACGGTGACGGAAAACATCGTGTGAAAACCGGCATTTCCTAGAACCAAAAATTCGAAGACATGTGACATCTACCAACCAGCACTTAGCCCGCGTGGTGGATTACGGCCCATTTTCTCTCACCGAAAGGAGACCTGTGTGAACATAATAAGCTCAATAAAGTGACTTACAAAATAATACACTTGAGCGTAAAATATTTCAGTAAGCATTATTATTCAAAATCGTCTCAATATACTACAAGAAGCTTAAAATAGCTGTAGGCTGTATAAAATTGTAACAATTTAATAAAGCCGATTACTCTTCACGAGTGGCACACAGAGAGAAGAAGATACGACACGAGGAGGTGTCTCTCTCCACTGGCAGAATGATGACGCGTTTAGCTGACAGCCTTAGGGTAATTATATGCCGAAGATTCTGATGCATCTGCGACACCTCGCGGTCGCGGTTTAGCTCGCTACCTCGATGTCACCTCCATGTAAAACCAATGCATGCTAATAGACACGCACGCACATGCCAGGCATCGAGGTAAACCCTCAAGCAGCCCGCGATGTATCGCAGTGAGGTATCCTTCGGCATCTTCGGTATGTACCCTTCGGAGAACTGTCAGACTTGACGGCCAAACCCGATGTTCTTCGTTTATACCCAATGGTAATTCATCAAGCGGATCTCCCCAGTGTGTATACCGCTTTGAGGAAAGTGAAACCCCCAAAAGGAGAACTTCTTGGTACTCTTCTCTCTTAAGCCGGGGGTCAGGGCTTTGATGCGAGTAATGTCAATCGAATATTACATTATCAGCCTATATTTTTTATTTTATTTTATGATTTTAATTTTTTTTTTTATAATTTTAATTTAATTTACATTATTTTAGTAATTATTTTTAAGTATACGTATTTTATTCTGATTAAAATTTTAATTTTAAATTTTATATCAGTTGTAAAACATGATCTTAAATGGATTGAAATAAATATTTTTTTAATTTTATTTTGAATATAATGTTTCCACTGCTCGAACACAGGCCTCCTTTCGGTGAGAGGGCATGAGCCATAATCCACTACGCGGGCCCACTTCGGGTTGGTCACATATCTTCGCATTTTTTGATTCTAGGACATGCCGGTTATCTCCCGATGTTTTTCTTCACCGTTTTGAGAGCAGTGCTTATGAAATAATTAACACAAAATAAAGCGCCTGTCTGGGTTTGAACCTACGACCTACAACTCGTAGACCGCGGCCGTTGCCACAAGGCCACCACTGCTAACGAATACCTATACTTTTTAAATATTTTTTTATGTCGGCAACTTTAATAATCTCTTTAAAAACTTCTTAAAAGTGCCATTATCCATTTCGGAATGAAGGCTTTTAGTGAATTAAGTTTTTATAGCTCTCTTTATTATTAAAATTTGTTAGCACCAGCTACTTACGTTATTAAGTTGTACCTAAACTTAAGTTAAGACTAACATCATTTGTTTATGTAACTTGGTAAATAATAATGATTAAATATTATAATATTCCAACGAGTAATTAGACTATGACTTTGATCAAAGGATAATTACTTTTTAATTTTCTTATTAAATTAGCATTTTTTTTTTATACTGTGCTGGAGCTAAGTTGGCTCAGTGTTAACCGGCTGGCCGCGACTTACGAGTTGTAGGTCGTACGTTCGTCCCAAGCATATGCTGCTGGGCAAAGTCCTCCTCTTTTTTCCTTCCAAATCCCTGTATTGAGTGATCTCTGGCCATGTTGGCCCTGCAAACCTGGTTAGATCGTCCCACCACCTTCGCCGTTGTCTACTTTGTGTAAATTATTTCATCACCACGGCTCACAAAACGGTGAAGGAAAACATCGTGAGGAAACCGGCATGTCGTAGAAATAAAAAACTTGAATATATGTGTCATCTACCAACCCGCACTGGGCTCGCGTTGTAGATTATAGCCCACACCCTCTCATAGATAGAGGAGGCCTGTGATCGCACACTTGAATAACACATGTCAGCCAAAAACAGAGCTGAAAACTTTTTAAGCACTCCAAATCTTAACACGCCAAGAGTACAAGCATAATTCCCGAATTTGAAAGAAAAAACTTTATCCATTAAGGTATTTTAACAACAGACTAAGAGGTTCCGAACTTCAACGACACAATAAGGGACTTCCAGTGTTATATAAACACTAAACCTAAACATGGATGCAGCACTAAATATATGGTCAGAAGGCCTACTCTACACAGTAGTGCTGCTACGATATAGGAGTAGAACAAAACAGAAGTGGATACCTTAGGCAGCCTACCACTAAATCTAGTCCTCTAATATCAAATCTCGAATGTGAATACACACTGCAACCATGTTTCTAGGTTTTTCCATACTCAAATTGAGTATGTGTCATTAGCATAACCGTTTTCAAAACAAATACACGTATAGTTATAGGCCAACCGCTTAACTGAGACGTTGCCTGAGGTAGCAGCGCGGTGCGGGAGGGTTGTGGTGACGTGATTCGAGAGCTCAGTGATTCGTCAACTTGTGACAACTATCACCCCTCCCGCACCGCGCAGCTACCTCAGGCAACGTCTCAGTTAAGCGGTCGGCCTATATAGCACTGACACTCAGTAGTGGCGGAATAAGACTGCCGATGATAAAGCACTTGAAGTTTTATACTGCAGAGACTTCTCAGTCGCAGTGACATTAGACATGCCAATTCTAGTAACACTTGGGTTACTGTACAGAAGTACAATTAGCTACGGGAACTAGGCCTTCTGCTGTTATTCAATATGTGGCCTAAGCTCCAAATCCCTAAAAGTGGATCGTGTTTAACTACTCTCTGTTAGGTGACCTAAATTTCTTCTGCGTTGTATAAAGTAACCCAGATTTTAGAGACCATACTTTTTTGTACAAATCTCTATTTACTTTATAAATAATTTGCGGCAGCCGACCCATTTTTCGAGGGTATACTCGTACAAATATTTACGTAGGTAGGCGTTAAAATTGCAAATAATGGGTCAACGTTGTTTATTTTATTAAAAAGGTCGCATTATGAGTCTTTATACCTAATTTTGTTTAGTGTAATTTGGATAGAGAGCCTGAATAATAAACAGGTTTTAGAGGTAAATTTAGAGTCTCAAAATTTTTGACTTTATAGCTGGCACACCAGCGGAGAACCAAAATTGTCGACATGGCTCACAGAATTAGCAAACTGAAGTATCAATGGGCCGGCCATTTTAGCCGTAGAACCGATGATCGTTGGGGTAGACGTGTGGAGAAAGCGAATCGTCAAACATAAGGTAGGACGCCCTCAGGCTAGGTGGAGCAACGATCTTCGCAGGGTACCTGGTTGCAGCTGGATGAGACTTGCTGAAAATAGATCTAAATGGCGTGTAATTGGAGAGGTCTATGTCCTTGCTGTAGGCTGATAATCATGTGACACACGCAGGTTATTCATCTGATGACAACCTCCATCATTTGCTATCTGCAATACGGACATCGCCATCTCAGAGACAAAGCTAGCATTTCTTATGCACTTGCAACGGCGTCGCCAAACACACCTATCAAACCAAAAAACAGTAACGCTGCTTGGCGGCATAAATATGCTTAGTGTACCGTGCGTGTTTCATGAACTGTAGCCAAATTGTTTGTTCTTTCTTTTTTTTTCTTGGTTATGTCCCCATGACATTTGGTCTCTTCCTGGTACCTTCCTTAATTGCTACTCTTTTACAGTGTAGATTTTTGACAACAACATTTAATTCACAGTCGTGCCATCGACATGACTAAGAAGGAGATAGAGAAGATGACATCATAATGTTTTTCCCCTAATATTAAATGATTTTATTTCTGAAACTTGGTTTGTACAAACACTTTTACACGTCAATCATATTTTTAAAACTAGATGAGGTCAGCGTTTCCTATCTGACTAGAAGACAGGCCGAAAAAAACTCACGAGGTCACGAGTCTCTTTTCAAGTCCAGACGTAATCTTGGACAGTGAAGACCATGTAGATTGGTGTCTGAAATGATCTATGGGTGGTAAACTTATATAGGTATGAGGAACAGGGTGTAAAGTTTACTCATCCTCCATAAAAAAGGGAAAATCCTCCGACCAGACGGGCAACTGCCCGATGAATCATGTCGGGCTGTTGTATATATGCTAATTTCGCGGTAAACTCTGCTGGCGCGATGCAGGACTTTTGCGTGTCGTCAGTATGACGAGTAGTTCGCATGTGGCGTTGTAGATACCGCTACAAAGGTAGCTTCCCTAAGATTTATACTATCTAGAAATAGTACCATAGGTAATTGCCGCCGAACTCATCTAGTTTAAAAAAATATGATTGACGTGTAAAAGTGTTTGTACAAACCTACTTACAGAAAATAAATCATTTATCATTGAACAGGTAATAATGCGCGACTCTCATGCAAATAGTGTATATTATTATACACTATTTACACAAGTGGACACAAGTGGTAGATCAAGCAATATTGCCTGATCTACCACTTGTGTCTTGAAGTGGCATAGATAGTTATTGTGCCAATTACCTTTATAGCTCGTACAGGACTTAATTACAGTATTAACAAAGGCGTTGAAGAAGAGACAATAGCCTCTTAGAACATTATTTGATTAAGTAAATAACATAGACAAGTATCTCGTGTCGTGTCTAATTTATACGACACGACACGAGATACAAATGTGAAGAGCAATTTGCGGCAACACGAGAATGTTTCAATGGTCGAATAATGTTGTTGCTTTTTAAAGATGAAAAAAAACTTTTTTTGCCAAAGCAATAATGCTAAACTCTCATGCAATTAGTGTAGATAGCTTGATCAAGAACCACATAATAGGCTGTTACCTATTTTTCTTTCTTTCTTTCTGATTGGCAGAACTTCTTATACCAATAGACCTATTGGTATAAGAAGTTCTGCCAATTACCTTTATTGCTCGTACAGGAGTTAATTACATCATTAACAGAGGCGTTGAAGAAGAGATAAAGAAAGAAAAGGAAAGAAAAATAGGTAACAGCCTATTATGTAGTTCATTACTTTGTCAGAATATTGTTATAGAGACGTTACATAGATTTTAAAGTTCATAATATTCTGCCGTTTCCAGCGTACAAGTACATTTTCAGGATTTTGTTAAGTTTGTTAGGTGTGACATTGAATTATATGAATTAGGACAGAATTCAAATTGCAAATTAATCTAATATTAGTTATTGAAATGTCAAAAAGACTCAATTAAATCAAAAAGATAACAAAAAGGGAATATTTAAGTCAACTTTTTATTCATAAAATCGTTAGTCGAGCTGTAGCATTTACTTGAGAGATAATTGAATAATTTACATTTAAATACCCTAATCTTAAAAGTTTTAAAACAAGTCTGGTAGTGTATCATAAACTTTAGTCGCCATACAAAATACGTTTAGAAAATGGTTTATTATTTCGAAGCACGTATAATTTATAACTTTGCGGCTAGGTTCTGGATACAACATCATTAGTTTTATTTTCGTCGTTATTTTTATTGTGCATGCTTATAGGCGCGCATGCACACATTTAGGCAGAGACTCGCAGATGTCTAAATGCGTAGTTTTACCTAACACATGTTATATTGCCTATGTCCTTCCATCCTCGTTCTTGGCCATTGTAAAAAAAAATGACAATACATTGAATCCAGGACTTATCCCGAATCTTTCTCCTTCATAGCTACCATACGATCGGATACAACATTCGCAGGAACAATCTCATTAGCCGTGAATTTCGTGGGCCCTCCCATCGCAAGATTTATATTGTTATGCCCGAATCTTAGACCGATGTAATGTAAGTATATTTGCATGTTATCTACGTTCCATCGATGAGTGATTAGTTTTGCGGTTTATTTGGGATTGGATATATTTGTGACGTTTAATTAATTAAAACAAACCTTCAAACAAAACATACATAATCAGCCTATAATGTTTCCATTGCTGGGACACAGGTCTCCTCTTGGTGAGAAGGAGTGAGCCATACTCCACCACGTGGGCTCAGTGCAGGTTGGTATATGTCACATGTCGTAATTTTTTTGGTTCTATGACATGCCGGTTTCCTCACCGTTTTGAGAGCAGTGGTGATCAAATAATGTACACAAAATAAAGCGCCTGTCTGGGTTCGAACCTACGATCTACAACTCGTAAGTCGCGGCCGTTACCACTGCGCCACTACTGCTCTCAATTAAAACCAACCATCGCTAAACCAGAGGCACAGGCACGGCATGATGGCGCCTGTGACAGCTTACAAATTATGAAAATGTAGCCTATCCATTCGATATATTCCAGCGGTATATTCTTATAGGAATCTATTGTAAGGGCATTACAATAGATTCCGGTTTCCTCACATTTAGCAGTCAATATTAACGGATTTTTATGATGACGTGCAATCGTCACTCATCAGACAGTAGTGCCACTATTATTGTTCACAGTCATTTATGAAGTTCACATAAAATTCGTTCTACAAATGGACTAATATGCTTCATAATTTCCACAAAAAATCATTAAAAATGTTGATTCTGTATTTTCAGGTGAAAAATAATGGCTGGCGCTATCTAAAGATTTTATTCTACAAAAATTAAAAAAAAAACTTAAATGTAAATACCTAGAGCACTACCAATTTAGAGCGTCAAGATTAATACAGATGCAGGCCAAAAGGCCAGAGAAAAACAAAAAAAATCACTATACAAAAACCTTCAGAAGCCTATAAAATCACTTCAATAAGTAGCCTCCCAAAAAAATCCCAGAAATCAAATTTAATTACACCACTACGGGCAAAATCCCGAAACGCTTAACGTCGCTCTCAAATAACCTTTAAATTATATCATCTTAAGGCTTGTAATTTAAACCGTTGTAACATTTCACTCGACGATAATCACTGGCTTGGTCGAAATTAAATCGTAAGTCGCAATCAATTACGACCGTTCGAGGGGTGGAGCCGGGCTTTTTCATAGACATTATCTCTTTTACTTCAAACTTAAGGACCGTTGCCACTGGTCTTCGCGACCATGGTCGCTGAAATATTAACTACGTTAAAATGTGTAATTTTCTGTTGTCGATCTTTGCTAGAAACAATGCTCAAGCAAGCTCAAAAACTCTGATCAAGGCATCTTTTTCATCTACTGATTCTATAGTGAACTGCAACTATAAAAAAAAAACATTTATAATATTATATACTATTAATGTTGTACAGCACTAACTTAAATCTTAGTCATATCCAGACTTTAAATGGCAGATCCCTGTAATCTTATTATTTCAACTATCCACACTTGAATAACCGTTTCAATCCGAAGCAAAATCCTAACCGGGATTCTATAATTACGACCAACAAGACAACGACAATGGTCGCATTACATAATCAGCCTATAAAGTTCCCATTGCTGGGCCTCCTATCTGTGAAAGGCCGTAATATTGACGTAATCCACCACGCGGGCCCACTGCGGGTTGGTAGATGTCACTTGTCTTCGAATTTTTGGTTTCGTCACGATGTTTTCCTCCACCGTTTTGAGAGCAATAATGATGAAATTATTTATACAAAGTAAAGCTACTGTCTAGGTTCGAACTTACCCGGCCACCACCGCTCTACCCTAAGCGCATGGGGAATGGTCGCATTATTCAATGTAAAACCATCCTAACGCGCGACCTTCAGCCCACGAACTTAAAATGTTTCGTTTTAAAAGCACCGATCTCAGTTTATGGCAATTTAAATGGCACAGCTATCTAAATGGAGTTTAGATGGATTTGTCTTAGTTTTTATTTTACGATTTCGGAGAGGATCAATCTTTTTGAGAATACTTGGGATAATGCTATCTTTATCATTGGAGATGAGAATATTATACTCGTGAATGTAGAGTTTATACCCTCTTTTTTTATGATTCCGTACTCAAAGGGTGCCAACGGGCACTAAGGCTCTGCTGTCCGTCCGTCTGTCACAGGGCTGTATATTTTAAACTGTAATAGGTAACACTTGAAATGTTTACAGAGTGTGTAAAGGCATTCCATCAAAGAAATTTTCAGGAG